>OX344851.2:7858663-9108663 GCA_947037095.2 Nycteola revayana | reverse complement strand
TCCTAGATGTAAAGATGGTGATCGCTGTATGGCAACTGAGGGAAGATCTTCAGATAGGGTGTCCTCTTACACGGACATCACGTGGAACTACCAGGATAAATAAATGCGTTTATCAGCTGATACAGCGCTTCAGTTTATTTACTACCGATGATATTGTGAAGGAAATTTTCTGTTACGAAGGACCACTGATATTTGAGTTATACAAATCCTAACCGAGCAAGATGGTATACCTTCTATCATCTTGCGATGCTAAGGGGACAGTTTATTCGACGAAAGTAAAGCCAAAACAAATATAATTCATTTCTATAGCTAAAGGCGGGGTCGATAGATTCGACTAAATGCGCTTGAATTAGTTGGTCAGTCGTAAAATGAAGAGATGGCTATGTTCTATTTCATAATGAATATGGTGTTAATAAACGCATAGATTAGTCATTGTGATAATTTTATATCACAAACAAAAAAGGAATAACCAATAGGACGATTATTTTTTTCAATAATTGAGCAAATGCTTTATGATTCTGTGTAAGGAGACACGAAAAGAAATGCCTTTTCTACATGAACCTAAGAGAAAAACAGTCGAAACATACCGCCAAAAACACACGCTGAAACTATGGAACAAGTTCAGGCAACATCTCAGCCAAAGAAAAGAGAGTACAGTGCCTTTTGTTCTTCAATAATTAGAAGTATAACTAACACAATGTGCAACTGCTGCAAAAATTCCATTTGTGGAGAGCACAAGTTTACCGCCATGCCTAACTGGCTTTGAGACCAAAATTGATAAAAATTGTTATTATTTAGGGTTTCTTATATTGTTAAAAGTACAAAACCTTGGTTTTTATACGATTATTGCTAAAATTATTAGACTGGTAGGGATTTCAGAATGGTTAAGTTTGTTTTTATGTAAACATTTCCATGTTAAGTTTTTTCAAGATATTTTATTAAATGTAGTATTCGAATTCAGTATTTTCCATTTATTCTATAAAAACTTAAGTAAAATAAACAAATAATAACAGTCATAAAACTTAATATGCACAAAAGTTGAAATTAGGGCTATCCAAAAATGCACACGTCGAACCGACGTAGGTTATCTTTAGTGTATGGAGAAATAAGGTTATCTATCTAGGGTTAAGCAATAAAAAATAAAAATGTGTTAATCCGTCATCCGAACTGTATAAAAACATATTAGTTTCTAACCTTGTTAATTATGTTCGCTACCTCCGACGGGAAGATGAGGAATGGACCGCGGAAATAACATTTATTGCTGAAATGAACATACATAATATTAAAAAAATCTTTGAAATCAAGTTTGTAGATTTATATTGGCTGATTGATAAAAGAAAATGCCTTATAATTGTATAAGATTTTAATAGTTGGATGTGTTATAATATCATTGTATCAAGAAAAGTTTTCGAGGTTAGACCACCCCATATTGTCCCAAGGGTGTCGCAAGAGGCATATACAGCTGATGCATGGGCAGCAACATTTATCGGCTCAAGGATACTCAGAATCTTACTGCGATTACCAATCCGCCTGCCAAGCAGTGGTGATTATGGTAATATCCATCTCGACCCTAGCTTGCCAAGGTCTGTTATGAGGAGGCCCATTTTCAGCAGTGGACTTAAACGGACTGATAAATTGTGCAAACTGAATTGCGCGATATAGACACCGTGTTCCCATACCAAGCCCAATGGCTAAAGCGTCGGACTTGTGATCGCCGGTTCGATACCCACCCATTGCCCTACCGATATCAACGCACTCGTAACACAAGCATTTTAGCTTGCAAGGGAGGTTAAGCACGGGAGGTTAACAAGAATACTAGTAGTCTTTTTTTTATCACTCACTCAGCAGTCTCCCATATAGTGTCGACTTGTGCTATCATCTGCTTGCCGCCGTCGGTCACCACGTAGACGTAGTCGCCCGTCTTGATCACCCCGGAACAAACGGTGTTGTATTGCTCGTAGTACGTGTTCTCATCGTCTGTACCCAACGGGTTGTACATTACTACGTCCTGGGAGGAAAAATATGATTATATATAACTTCAGTTATTATTAAAAGCTTTGATGTCAGTCATATATTCCCGCCGAAAAAGAGTGCGCCTCCTGACCCTTAGTTTGCAAAGAACCCTCTTAGACCTGAAGGCCGAGAGGCCCGCGAACTGTAAAGTAGAGCGACAGTTGCTAAAATACTAAAAGTCAAAATCCCTCAATCTCATCGCCAGCGACCGCTCTGAGCCAAGGTCCAAGTCCCACAGGGGACGCCCTCTTGCGCAGGCTGCTTAGTTTGTAGTGTTTAAACCATTTATCTAGGCTGGAGCTCTGCTCAACTTTATGCCCGGTGAAGTAGCAAAAGACTCACATGTCCGTCCGAAAAAACGATATGATGAGGCCCATGTTCAGCAGTGGACGTTATATGGGCTAATGATGATGATGATTTAAATATACTCACCGGTCTTTCTTTCTCGTGAACATTTTCTAATACTTCGAGTTCAGCTAGTTCGTCTTTATGTTTCTCGATTCGCTCACGGAACACTGACACCGTCCTGTTTGGTTCCAACGGTACCTGTGGAAAACACATTTTTATTGAAGTAGTAAATTAATTACGTTCTATCTACTTGCTTAAGTGAGACTTTCTCATGAAATGTACGTGACTGATGCTAATAAGGTGAAATTTCATCCGTCAAGTAAAATTTCTTTATTTGCGTTGTAAATGGTAAAAAAAAACTAATTTGCTCCATTTGATTTTCGACCTTATTATTTTTTATCATTTACGCAGTATTTCAGTTAACGACCGACGACATCCCGCGAGTTTTCTGTCATGTAATGATGTTTAATGTGTGGAAGTAAGCGTAAGTCAGAGAAATTTCTACGGAATAGTTAGTTCGGTAAATATAGTTATATATAGTTAGCTCCCGTAAGGATCTAGTAACACCTGTAATCATTTTGTGATATGCAATAACTAATTGAGCATACACGCAATAAATTTACCTCTCGGGGTATCAGCGTAGCTTCCTTCTCAGCGCCTTCCCACACCTTAATCTTCTTGAACCAGCGCAATTTAGAGTTGTACCTACTTTCGCAAACATATACATCCTTATCTGCGAAACCTATAACAAAAGTTTAAAAATTCAGTATCGCGATAATAACATATCAAGTGGTTTTTAATGCCATTATCATGTTGCCGTTCTGATGGCAATTAGAGATGATGGGCACTTAATCCAATATAAAACTTAGTGATGTTTCAATATGAGGGCTCCATTACAGTTTCGAATATAAAATATTCCCAGAAATATTATGATCACTAAAAATATTCGTTTAGTTGACAAAATTTGGTAGAATAGACACAGTACATTTCATTTTGCCTACATTAAATAAAATATTCTTTGTAAAATATCCCATATTACTTTCCAATGACTATAGCAAAATCTGTCCTCCCTCAGAGAGTATATAGACGTAGACAGTATATCTACAATATAATCAGGTGTTATTATCATTGTTCTGGCCTTGATGGTCTATCTATACTAATTGTAAAGAGGAAAGATTTGTATTTTTGTGTGTGTGTGTATGTTTGTAATGAATAAACTCAAAAACTACAGTGCCAATTTCTTTCACCATGCGAAAGCTACATTCACCCTGAGTGACATAGGCTATATTTAATTATGAAGTTCCCACGGGAACGGGAGTTACGCAGGTGAAACCGCGCGCGGGAAGCTAGTACCAATATAAAGAAGTAACATTGAATCGTTTCTTTGCATTGAATAAGCTTCGAAACTACAGGACCGATTTGAAAAAAATCGTAAAGCTATGAGTTTTAGTAGGTACCTATATTAATTTGTTTCAGTTTGTTTTGACCAAATTTCGCACGTTTGTTAGAGGTTTAAAGACATTATGTAGTATAAGTATCAGTATTTTACCCGTGCGAAGCCGGGGCGGGTCGCTAGTAATGAATAAACTCAAAAACTACAGTGCCAATTTCTTTCACCATGCGAAAGCTACATTCACCCTGAGTGACATAGGCTATATTTAATTATGAAGTTCGCACGGGAACGGGAGTTACGCAGGTGAAACCGCGCGCGGGAAGCTAGTACTAATATAAAGAAGTAACATTGGATCGTTTCTTTGCATTGAATAAGCTTCGAAACTACAGGACCGATTTGAAAAAAATCGTAAAGCTACGTTATCTAGTAGTAACATAGGCTATAATTGATTATGAAGTTCCTACGGGAACGGGTAACTAGTGTTATATATTTACCTTCAGGCCTCAACTTGAAGTATTCCTTCACGTTCATAACGTAACAGCGGCCCACAATCTGGTCGAGTGGCACTGAGCGATGCACTTCGGTTTTAAATACTTCTTGTTGCAGGAACTTGCGCGTGCGCACGTGGAATGTTTCTTGTGGCCTAACACAGAAACATTTTTTTTAAGTATATACAATTTTTTTGTTAAGGTAAATAAAAATTTACAAGAGAATACAAAAAAGGAACATATAATTATTCTTGTCGACTTTACAGACATGATATTCACTACGAATTAAAAAAGTAAAACGTTTGTGATCTGAATGAACAATTTTTCCACATATTGCTAAACAATAAAAATGTATTTTATGTGTGCAGATTACATTGCGTAGCAGCTTTTTAATTAACAGAATATGGTATGTCAGCAATGCGTACCATTGGGGACATACAATATTTCACATAATAATTAATGTAGTAAAATTCAATGATTTAAAAATGTCTAAAAACTGATCTTACATTTTGTTGTCGTCTATAATCCCTCAGTAAAGTAAAGAATTCGTCTTACTTTTTTTCTGTGAAATCGTTGGTAGCATCTTTTTATTTTATTTTATTAGGACAACCCGTAGTTATTACAATAATTAATTTTACGGTTTAGTCTTCTATGGTTCTAAACTAATTGCGTAACTCATTAAGGTAGCCACAGCATACAATTTTTGAGAGTGTAAGGACGTCGTAAAGTAAGTATTGAATAATACAGAGTAATAAATCCTTGCTTCTTTTACCATCATTTAAGAATACATATCATACATCACTACTACTATAGCCAAAAAAAGAATTCGAAAAACAAACTCAAACAAACAAACAAACAACAAATTCAAAAAAAATCCTCACCTAAAATAAGAGTTGCAGTACATCATATGCACTCCATCATTGTTAGTCCACACCCGTTCCACCTGCACTATAGCTGGATCTTTATTGCACTTGTCGGGCTGCACGTATACGAAGTCGCCTTTACTGTAAGCTGTCTGTAAGGGAGCTCCGCCAGCAGGCATTGAGTCGTCAGTACTAGATCTAGATAAAAAAGTAATTAATTTAGAATAAGCATCCATAACAAATAGTAAGTCGTGTGAGCATAAACATACATACATAAATTCAAGCCTCTTTCCCATAGGGTTAGGCAGAGACCACCCTCTTACTTCCTTCCATCTAGACATACCACTTTCGCCTCTTCTACATTCATTAATTTCCTCATGCATGTCCTTCGGTTTAGGGTACTTTTAACCTGGCCTTTCTTAAGAACGTCCTCGATTTGAACGACCGCCTTGGTCTTTAGTGTGAGCACATTATTTTTAATTATTTTATTTGCAGAATATACCAACAGGACATTTTAAATTAAAGCTGGTTATATGTAATTGTTGCCTCAACTTTTAAGTTAAAAATAATATAGTATTAGCGCCCCGCGGTTTTACCCGCGTTACTTTGCTCCAGTGGGTTGAAGCGTGATTTTTTGTTAGCTTATATGTTAATCCAGCATATAACCTATCCCTGTGCAATTTCAGCCAATTCCGTTCAGTAGTTTTGGCATGAAAGAGTAACAAACATCCATCCATCCATACTTACAAACTTTCGCGTTTATAATATTAGTAGGAAGTAGGATTAGTTACCTGGTTTCATCCTCATCTTCATTCTCCTGCAACAACTTGCACTGTTTCACCAGTTCCACGCTAGTCGCCATGGTATCCCTGGTGAAGGTTAGGGCGGGAGATACCAAGGTGCCCTTGCAAAGCTGATCCCTCTGGTCGATGTAGTACGATTGAAGTTCTACTGAATCTTCGAAGATTTGACTGTCGGTACGGGATAAACGGCGAGCCCTGTAGAATGAAATAATGGGAATTAGTTAAAAGATTAGTCTTAAGATTTCAGGACTCAATCCCACCGGTGGTTTAAATTAATTATAATCATAATTTCACTGTATTTTTTTATCAATAAATAGTAAATCTTTTCAAATAAGTACTTTAGAATGAATTATTTTGAAGATTTGATATACAGTGAGAGTATTTAATACTTCTTACTTACTTCTGTACCAGTTTATAAGGACATTCGTAGAATCAGGAGATATAAAAAATACTTATTTAAAATAGCTGTTTTATGTAACAGCAGATTTACATTTACCTGTTTTAGTAAATACCTAAATTGGAAGTCAGTTAATATACAAACAAAAAGTTTTTAATTAGTTATGTTATTTAGCAGCAAATTCTCCTCTAATAATTTTGTAAAACTTAAAATGTTTGAAACTGACACAAAATAATATTATTCAACGCGAATTAATCTGTAATATTATGTGACTAAAGCTAATTACCTAAAAGTGACACATTTAATTTTGTGTCACAATCAAATTGAAGTATTGACATATTCTATGTTCGTATGTATTACCAAGCCATGTGGTTTCTGTTGATAGATGAGCAGCAGCGTCTATCTGCTCATAGATACTCCCATATAACTGCGATCAACAATCCGCCTACCAAGCGTAGTGATTATGGTAATATCCCTCAACAAACCTTTCTTGCCAAGGTCTGTTAAAGAAGAGGCCCATGTTCAGCAGTGGACGTAAACGGGATAATAAAATAAATGTATTATGTATTACCTTTCAAAAACAGCAAACATATCTTGTTGGAAGTGATCGAGCCGCTTATACAGTCCTTTGTCCAATCGTCTTTTGACCAAGTCTAGGGAGATTGCGCGAACTTTCTCTCCGTTAGCCGATTCATCATGTTCGGGAAGTTCAGCCATACTATCTGAATAGCATCTGAAAATGTAATTAATATTTAATGAGGTTCCAGTAGTATCCTTATTATAATACGGGTCGTTTTTTCGGACGGACATTTTTGTTGTTAGCCAGGAGGCTTTTGCTACTTCACCGGGCATAATTAAACGGGTAGTAATCAGTATTTACTATCGAGGACCTCCAAGGCGTAGACGGGCGAAAATCGCTTGCCTCGGCTACATTACTTTGCCTTTGCAAAATGTCATCCATAACAGTTCTGGCGTGTTAAGTAACAAACATCCATCCGCGTAAGTAATATTTGTGTGATTTGCAAATAGCTTATCTTATAGGAACACAGTCTTTATAATAATAATTGCATGGAAAATCTTGTTTATTTTTTTGTATTGAAAGATTTTTTTTAAATATTGTTGCTATTATATTCATTCCCCCTCCATATACGTAATTAAATAGTGATATTATTACAAACCTGCCCTCTTCATCTTGATGGTTGTACACGCTGGTGAATAAATTCAGCAGTAACTCTTGGACCGCGGCCGGTACGTCGGGCACTGCATCATCGTCCTCTCTGAAAACATACAGCAATATTAAATACATAAAAATTATATATTTTTATGATAGTAGACGATTAATGGGATGAGATGTAGTCGGAATTACATGATACCTAAATCTTAAACACTTTTTTGGATATTATAACGATTTGATAGCATCTGATCCATCTTTTCTAATTTCTACCTTAACGTAGTCTCTATAAAAAATGAATTAATAATTTATCATGATATGATGATATGATAGTGATGATGATGATGATGATAACGAAAAAAGCAACAACATTGAAAAACGTTAATCATGCCAAAAACTGAAGAAATAGATGGTTACATATTCTTTTTATTTTTAATTCGCAAAGAAAAATGTAAATATACATAATATGTCTAAACATTATGCATAAGAAGAATCTGTTTCCTCGGTTGTTTTATGTAGGTACTCGTACATACTACAACACCAAATATTTTCATATTACAACAAGTATCAAAATTCACCAAAATATACAAGAATTTGACACTTTTTATTTCGGGCGGACATATATTATTACCCGGGTATTTCACCGGGATTAAGGCAAAAAGGCAACTCCAGCCTTATCAAATGGTTAAAAAAACAATACCAATAGTACGTGTGATCTCATCAAAGCAAAAATATCAATACTATATTGATACACTATCGTCCAAAATATATAAGATTCTTCTCACTAAACCTTACCGACGCACCTGTGATTGACGCGGCTTGAAGGCCTGCTGATCCATTTGAATAAGGTGCGTGAAGATATACAAAAACACGTTATAGAAACAGATAGTACCCTAACAAATTTAGGATATCTAATTTCCGTATTCATGGTATATCAAGGGATCGACATGTATATGCAGTCATTTCTTTTTTTATTAAAAGGCCATGAATGCCTTTCAAATGACCAGGTCCCGTTGGGCCCGCGGTTTAATATTATTATGTTAGTACATTTATACCACGGGCTCATGTAGAAGCGCAGTGGGATTAAGCATCTGCGCACTGTCACACGAGTATTTTCTCTAGTCAAAATAACTAGTGGACAAACGAATGACGCATTGGGCAACGTGCATGTGTCACTATGCGTTAGGGTTGCTGGTTGCATATTAATGCTTAGTCAGCATTTTCTCCGCCGGTAACTGTTCCAACTAATAATCTTTCATTGACATTCAGCACCAACCGACTTCATAAGAGTCTCTCATAACCTTAATTAATGTATTTTTATTTAAACGATATTCATATACAGAGTAAATTGATTTGCCTATATAAATTTAATCACCAAGTTCAGGTGGGACATGTATACAGTAATTTTAGTAAAAAATACGTAATGTTTTTTGCTTACTCTAACATTTTTGACATTTTATACACTGTATGGCATTGGCAAATATACCGCTGATTGCGGTGGCATGCTTGTAAATGAAGAAGAAGACGGCTCAGTAGTTTGTTTTGTGTTATTGAGATATTTATATATTCACAAAATTACTGATAGGTACTTTGTGTTCGCCGTTTGGCTTTCGGCTTAGAATAGACCACAGCATATCTTCCTATGGGTGTATTAAGATGCGACAAAGGTACATACACATAGTGGGCAGCAGCATTTATAAGCTCAAAGATACTCCCATCTTACTACGATCACCACTCCGCCTGCCAATAGTGGTGATTACAGCTCTGCTTGCCAAGCGTGGCGATTAAGGCAATATCCCTCAACGACCTTGGCTTACAAAGATCTGTTAAAGGAGCCCATGTTTACTCATGTAGGTGCTGTATAAGTACAAAGTACTTTGGGTTCATGAAAAATTACTGTTAATTCAAATAACTTTTTTTTTCCGACGGACCTATGTAGTTAGCCCTGAGGCTTTTGCTACTTCACCGGGCATAAAGGCGAGCAGAGCTCCAGCCAAGATAAATGGCTTAAACACTACAAACTAAGCAACCAGCGCAAGAGGGCGTCCCCTGTGGGACTTGGTCCTCGGCTCAGGGCGGTCGCTGACGGGGAGATTGAGGGATTATAGCTTTTAGTTTCTTTAGGGGAGTTTTGTGCAACTATCGCTCTACTTTACAGTTCGCGGGCCTCTCGGACTTCGGGTCTACGAGGGCATCGGAAGTCAATTAAACTAACCTGAGCATCTGCTTAGTCTGCAAACACACTCGATGCAATATAAGAGCGTCCTTATATATCTGTGAATCCGGTTCATTGTACTTGCAGGCGTTGTCAAACATCAGTATAAAATCCGAAGCTAATTCGTTGACAGAGCTGTAAGCACTGTTCTTTAGTTTATGGGCTATTTTCTCCATGTCTATCGGGTTTTTGATGAGTTCGTAGTAATCTGGGTATTCAGTTTTGCTTGGTAACTTCATGAATACTAGAGCTAGGAGGCGGTTAGCTGAAAGAATAATGTAAAATTAATAGTACATTTACGTAATGTTTTATTTTGTTTTTTAGTGTGGATACCTAATTAGACGGGAACCTTTATTCAAGTAAATAAAAGTTCCCGTAAAAAATGATAGCCAGAAGCTACAGACCGGTCGTACACAACCTTTTTCTTATAGGGGCCACATTCACATTCCAGCCATAGTGACGTGGCCCGCAAACAAAAACATAATAATATTTAAGGGTTAATAAGGACCTTAAGCCAAAATTGAAAGATATATTTACAGAGTAATGAAAAAGGAACACTTTGATACTTACTACATAAAAGCTCAAAATACTCAATAAATAAAAAACACTTATTTATTAGCCCATGGTTGAGTATGGCTGCTACAGATGATGTTATAACAATCATGTAAATCAGGATCAACTTTCTTTCAGGGGCACGGAGGGTAGTCCCACAACCAAACAGACCCGGAAATAAATATTTAGATTTCACATAAAGATGTCTGCGCGGCGTAGGGATCGAACCAACGACCTCCGAGACATAAAGCGAGGCTTATACCGCTGTTGCCTTGTACCACCACCTCGTATAGTAACCAATGTTACTCTAACTACGTAACTTCATAAGGGTGAAATAAATGTTGATGTGATGATGTTGTTCAGACTACTTATAACAAACTAATATTTACTTCATCATCAGCCCGTATAACGTCCACTGCAGAACATGGGCCTCCTCCCGGGGAGGGTATTTGCCATAGTCACCACGCTTGGCAGGCGGATTGGTGACCGCAGTATTATGTTGTACCACACAAGCAAACGCTGCTACCCGTTCCTTAATATACGATTATTATAGATGATGTTATAACAATCGGGACCAACGGCTTAACGTGCTCTCGTTACGGCTTAACGTCCCTCAACCAACCAGACCCGGAGAGAAATCTTAGAATTTACACAAAGATTTCTTGTCCGGCGTGGGAGATCGAACCCACGTCCTCCGAGATTTAAAGCGAGCCAAATACCGCTACGCTACGGTGGTTGTCACTGAACTAATATTTTACTCTTTATAATATTGCTATATAGAACATTGATAAACTATTCAAGAACGGCACAACTTGATTACGTTGAAATAAAATTATCATATTATTCACAGTTCTAAAAACTAAATGATGCAGTAAGTTGATCAGACTATCTTTTGAACAGGTTAACATTTATAAAAGCGATAAGCTTCTATACACATCTGGCATACACAATAAATAACATGACCTGCCTAAAACAATTTACCCATGCACATTATTTAGCAAAACAATTCTTAGAATTCTAAAACAATTAGTACAAAGTAATTGCCAGAACTGCAAATGTCCATACTTGAATTCCTTTCTTATCTATATTGTATTTCTACGAATTCTATTTATGTACTAATGCCTAATACCATAATCTTTACAAGGTGTTCAAATTGTTAAATGGATTAGTTAGATAATCCTTTGTTATCTTCGCGGCATCGTAAATAACAAAGGATTGCAGGTACTTGAAGCAATAAAGCCACCGGTTTTGGATGTAAACTTAAAGGTATTGTTTTTACTAATCTATTTAAACCAGTTTGTGCAGATAAATTACAATTGTGCCCTAAGAATTGCCAGTATTATTACTTATTATTAGAGGTCGGATAGTCCAGAGCATATTTAACTAAACTTGAGAAAATATGTAACATGGAGTGGATAATACCACCTTCAGAATATACCAATTATAACACCGGATTTTAATCAATACTAATAATATTATAAAGCTGCAGAGTTTCTCAGGAACTACCATTCCGATTTCAAAAACTCTTTCAGTGTTGGGTAGTCCATTTATCGAGGAAGGTCAGGCTATATTTTATTACGCAGTTCCCACGGGCACGTGAGCTACGCGGGTGAAACCGCGCGCGGGAAGCTAGTATTTCTATAAAATCTAATAATAGATTTTTAAATCCCCGTGTTAAAATTACTATACAAACTACTATATATTTTAGAGGTGGTATTATCCACTCTATGTTACACGCTTCTTCGAATTTTAGGTAAGTACGCACTCAACTATCCGATTTATATTTTTAACAGTCTTTATCACTAGTAAAACACCTTAAACTGCGCAAAATTACTTATACCGAGTAAAGATGCCGAAATCTATAACCAGGCTTAAAAAGCACATGGTATACTTATTATTATTAATAAATAATGAACCATCGCATATCAATCATTCTACTATTTCCTCTGTCGTATGACTATAAAAACCTTTATGCTCTTATTTAAGTCTAGACATAAATTATTTCTAGTAAATGTAATCAATAAATTATTATTTTTCTTTAAAATTATCAACTATAAATAAACTAGCTGACCCGACAGGCGTTGTCCTGACTTAACTAAAATTCTAAATTAAATTGGACTTTTAATATTAGGCATGATAGCAGCACGCATTCTGTCAATGTTATGTGAAACGTCATAAGATTACATTAAAAAAAGTTAATAATGTCAAAAGCGTTAAGGTTACATTAGAAAATTTAATATGGTGATCAAGTTTTCTAAATTTTTCTGTTTTTTTTTCTTTCATAAGAACCTTCTCTTGACAATAACGAATACAACAAAAAAAAAAGAATTAGTGAAGTTGGTTCATCCGTTCACGGGTGATGCACGGTCCAAGGGAAACAGGAATTCTTTTTTATATATATATGTACTACATACCTTTAGGATCCCTATAATCTCTAATAGCGTCATACAGAGTCCTCAGCTTCTGTTCAAATGGCGACAACTGCCTCGCCTTAGCCGCCTTGAACGTTTTCAAAGGAGTTTTTCTTTCAACACTTGTATTGACTTCTTTCAATTTTTCGTTTAACACACGATCTAGAAGGTTCGCGTCTTCATAGATCATTGAACCTTCTTCGTTGAATTGGCGACAGTTGGAAAACATAAGACGGAAGTCTGATACCATTTCATCGAGAGATATGTAGCGGTCGCTCTGAAAAAATAAATGAATAAAATCAGTTTTCATTTACTTTATTTTTGGAAATGTCTAGTTTTGCTATTTTACCGGGCATAACGGCGATTTCCAGTCTTAATAAATGGTGTAAAAACTACAAACTAAACAACCTTAGCGACCTGTGTGTTTTGAACCACGGCTGTGGTCAATGGCTGGCGAGGGGCAATGTGGAATGATAATTTTTAGTTATTTAGAGGATTTTTGTAAACTTTTGTGCAACTATCGCTCTACTTTACAGTTTGCGGGCCTCTCGAACTTCGGGTCTACACTGGCATCTAAAGGTTCTTTGCAAACAAATGGTCGAGAGGGGTTGTCATATAATATGTATACCTATATCTATTACCTGCATTTGTAATTATAAAGATATAGAAAACAATAATAATATATTTATTTTTTTATATGATACTAGTTTCCCGCGCGCGGTTTCACCCACGTAACTCCCGTTCCCGTGGGAAATTCATAATTAAATATAGCCTATATTAATCAGTGATATTTTTTTTTTTTTTTTTCAGATACTTGCTCCATAATTTGTTAGTAATACAACTTACGTAACTATGTTAGTACTAACTTTTAATTCATAAAAACAAACAAACATAATAAAGCCTAAACTAAACAAACTATTCAATTCATGTATTTTCCTGCAGTATCAGACCCGTAGGTGGTATGCATACGGGTCCAATACTCCAGGAAAACGCCGTCCAACCTATCCCCAATCACCATCAGGATGCCATTGGCACTGCCACGAATCCTGCGCAACAATGATGCCGTTCTTTTTCTCATGATTGCCGAAAAACTATCGGTAGTAGATTCAGCAAACATGGTTGACGCGCTACAGAATCGCGGCAGCCCCAACAGCACCCGGAAGGCGTTGTTGTACTGGACACGAAGAGCGTTGTAGGCCCTCTGCGTATGCTTGACCCACAGGCTGCATGTATAAAATAACTGGCAATAAGCCTTGAAAAGTGTGAAAAATTATTTCAGTGTTAGATAGCCCATTTATAGAGGAAGACTATAGGTTATTTTTAATTTTGAAGATCCTACGGGTATGGGAGTTATGCGGGTAAAACCGTGCGCGAGAAGCTAGTACTATAACAATGAGTTTACTTTTCGCCTACCTTAATATTAGCCTCAATTGTGATCATATCAATGGGTTTATCAATCACATTGTAGTAATCCGGGTACAGTTTCTTGCTCGGTTTTTCCATGAACAACAGCATGGGTTGTCTACCATCAGCGCAGGTGAATTCTAGCAGTTGTTTAGCTACGTAGTGTAGTTTCTTCTTCAAAGGCAAGTTGGATCTGGGCACTGAAGGGGTAGTTACTGGGGACGGCGCCGAAGACGCTGGCAAAGGGTTAATTCGGGGCCGACCTGCGATAAAAAATTATATGTTAGTACTACTTGGTGATGGACTAGATGGACGGATGACTTGGTAAAGACCGCGGGATTGCGATGGATACAGGCCACTTCCAATCGTAATAACTGGAGATCTATGAGGGAGGCCTGTGTCCAGTAGTGGATGTCCTACGGTTGAAATGAAGAGTTTTACTTCCCTATGCAGGTATATAAATAAAGATAAATCACGAAAATGTATGTACGTACATAACTTGAGAACGACGTGACTAATTTGGCTTATTCTTTTTTTTATTTTGTTTTAAATTATAAGGCCAAGTTTTTATAAAAGAAAAAATCAACAGGAACTGTCAGATTTTTGACGAACGATGCAAGGCAAAAACTAGCTAATACACTACATAGTACAAAACAAAGTCGCTTTCTCTGTCCCTATGTATGCTTAAATCTTTAAAAGTACGCAACGTATTTTGATGCGGTTTTTTTTAATAGATAGAGGGATTCAAGAGGGAGGTTTATATAATGTATAATACATCAGCATTGTACCCGTGCGGAGCCGGGACGGGTCGCTAGTAGAGTATAAAAAAGTATAGCGAAAGGTGTTGATTCTACTAATGTGTTAATGATATACTGATAAATTTTATTTTGAGGAATACGACGATGACGCACATCTTGACAGGCGCGATCTCACATGTTTATTTTTTATATATTGCCCAAAATTGACACGCTATTTTATATGCCTCAATTTATTTTTATCAAAGTAGAGTCGTATATACGAATAGCTTACAACAATAACACGTGCATAAATCTTTTTTAAGAAAACTTGTATGGCAAGGTAATAAGGTATATTTTTGTTCAACCACGATTATAATTACCTCTAGGCCTTGGTGTTTGGACTTGCGCTTGATTCTTCACAGAGGAGAGACTTTCATCATCACTTGAAGAGCTTTGGACGATGTCCAATAGTTCTTGAACACGTTGTTGCATTAATCTGTACATAAAAAAAACAATATTTTTAGTAAATTCCCTTGAAATTACCGCTGGGTCCCTGATAGTTTACTTTGAAGGCTATAAAATATTACGCTAAGTAACAGTACAGCAAAAGTTTAAAATAAATATTGAATAACAATATTTTTGTATGTATTATTATTTTATTAGTGACTAACCTTAAATCACACAAAAAATCCTCGAGAGACCAATTTTGCCGTATACTATAAACGTGTTATAATATTAACTTATTTAAATCTCTCATCGGTCATTTACTAATTATTATGTTTAAAATGCTACAATAAATCACATACATGCAAACGAGTCACTTTTTTTTACCTGGGTAGGCTAGGGTCCCAGGTAAAGAAATATTCTCCCACTGCTAATACTTCCCGCGCTAACGCTCCCCGCCATTTTGTTAATGGGTATAAATGGCGCGCTTTCCTCTATAATTGTCATTCAGTGCTTTGTACAGCTACAGTTAACGCGTTCGCCTAATACGCGTTATGTTGGATTTTAATTTGTTATTGTGAAATTCAGTTTGTCTTTAATAACAAAGAAATAAATATAGATAACCGTAAAACATATTAATTACAACGGAAAAAAGTTTAATACACGGACTTGAATCTTCAACAAACGTTCCGATAGATTGGACATAGTAAAAAAATGAATAAAAAGCTAAGCAGATGATTTAAGAATTCACTGGAAGATGGACACGGAAGAGAAGAAAGTTAAGTTGCCGATTTGAAGCGATTCATGAAGAAATGATCAGATGTTGATCTGTGTGTCATATTGACACAGACACATACAATGAATAGAAAGTTAAGCGAATGACTTTGTTTCATTCGTGAAAAAGAATTCACCACATATTGATGTGTCAAAGACAATGACAGTATCATATTGACACAGGCACATACAAAGAATAGAAAGTTAAGCGGATGACTTTGTTTGATTCGTGAAGAAGAATTCATCAAATATTGATTTGTCAAAGACAATGACTGTGTAGACACTGACACATACAAAGAATAGAAAGTTAAGCGAATGACTTTGTTTGATTCGTGAAGAAGAATTCACCACATATTGATGTGTCAAGGACAATGACAGTATTATATTGACACAGGCACATACAAAGAATAGAAAGTTAAGCGGATGACTTTGTTTGATTCGAGAAGAAGAATTCTACAGATATTGATGTGTCAAAGACAATGACAGTATCATATTGACACAGGCACATACAAAGATTAGAAAGTTAAGCGGATGACTTTGTTTGATTCGAGACGAAGAATTCTACAGATATTGATGTGTCACAGACAATGACAGTATCATATTGACACAGGCACATACAAAGAATAGAAAGTTAAGCGGATGACTTTGTTTGATTCGTGAAGAAGAATTCATCAAATATTGATTTGTCAAAGACAGTGACTGTGTAGACACTGACACATACAAAGAATAGAAAGTTAAGCGAATGACTTTGTTTGATTCGTGAAGAAGAATTCACCACATATTGATGTGTCAAGGACAATGACAGTATTATATTGACACAGGCACATACAAAGAATAGAAAGTTAAGCGGATGACTTTGTTCGATTCGTGAAGAAGGCTTCATCAAATATTGATTTGTCAAAGACAGTGACTGTGTAGACACTGACACATACAAAGAATAGAAAGTTAAGCGAATGACTTTGTTTGATTCGTGAAGAAGAATTCACCACATATTGATGTGTCAAGGACAATGACAGTATCATATTGACACAGGCACATACAAAGAATAGAAAGTTAAGCGGATGACTTTGTTTGATTCGTGAAGAAGAATTCTACAGATATTGATGTGTCAAAGACAATGACAGTGTCATATTGACACAGACACATACAAAGAATAGAAAGTTAAGCGGATGACTTTGTTTGATTCGTGAAGAATTCTACAGATATTGATGTGTCAAAGACAATGACAGTGTCATATTGACACAGACACATACAAAGAATAGAAAGTTAAGCGGATGACTTTGTTTGATTCGTGAAGAAGAATTCTACAGATATTGATGTGTCAAAGACAATGACAGTGTCATATTGACACAGACACATACAAAGAATAGAAAGTTAAGCGGATGACTTTGTTTGATTCGTAAAGAAGAATTCATCAGATATTGATTTGTCAAAAACAATGACAGTATCATATTGACACAGGCACATACAAAGAATAGAAAGTTAAGCGGATGTCTTTGTTTGATTCGTGAAGAAGAATTCACCACATATTGATGTGTCAAAAACAATGACAGTATCATATTGACGCAGGCACATACAAAGAATAGAAAGCTAAGCGGATGACTTTGTTTGATTCGTGAAGAAGAATTCTACAGATATTGTTGTGTTTTGACAATGACAGTGTCATATCGACAGACATATACAACGAATAGAAAGTTAAGCGAATAACTTTGTTTGATTTGTGAAGAAGAAATTCTGTAATAATCATGTTATTAGTACCTATATTTTTACTGAAATAAAATCTAAACTTTGACATTTTTTTGTTATTTATTAGCTATTCCAGCTATATTATTCTAGTTCACATGACTTTCACAGTTTAAAATTATAGTCTTAATTCTAGTTAATAGCATAAGTTTCACCATACGTTTCCGAGTAATTCAAAGGCCATGGATTCCCATGCCGAACATAAGAAAATATTTGTGTAAAATCAAGCATTTTTTCTCATATATGTTTGGTTGAGGAACTACCGCCCGTGCCGCAGAAAGCGTGTTAAGCATCGGCTAAACGTGCTTTTATTATAAAATACAAAACATTGTGATCACCAACCCGTAGGGGGCAATATTCATAATTGGATTCATTGTTTTAAAAGCTACTGATAATGAATAAGTAATTAGCTCATACCTTTGCAATTTAACTGCATCCTTATAAAGTCTGGAAGTCTGCACATTATACTGCTTAGCGTTTTCAAACATTATATTCATATCACCGGCCACCTCCGACAAGGTTCCGTAAGCGCCTCGACGTATCTTATTCTTGATCTGGTTCAAAGACATCGGGTTCTTTATCTCTTTGTAATAGTCGGGGTATGCGCGCCGAGATGGAAGCTTCCAGAATGGTTCTGCCATTGGAGTCCCTAAAAAAATTATAATATAATGAACATTATATATACAACCTCCGTGGCCCAGCGTTATAAGTATCGCTTTAAATCACGGAGGTCGTGGGTCGATTCCCTCTCGGGACCAAAAGACTTTGTCCGTGCATTGGAGAGTACGTTAGTGCCGATTGCGGTAACATCATCTATGTCAATCTTATACCAAGCAACGGTAAGCTGCATTTAACTGTGGACTGCTGCAATTTATATGCTGGGCAATTATGTCCAGCTTTTCTGACCGGGTTACTGGCACCCTTAGCCCGTATTACATCAATTGTTGAACATGGACCCTCGCTAGGCAGACTGGTTGGTGACAGCAGGTAATACTGCAACAATTGATGTTATACGGACTAGAAATAAGAGTAACTTGGCCAGAAAAGCTTTTATATATTCAATATTTTTATCATACACCTAATGTAATAAATACATTCTTCTACCATTTTTCAAAAAAATTCTTTTCATTTATGTCATGTTAATTTTAGTTTTTAATATAGAGAAGGCTAATGTCATTTACCATTAGGTCCCAGGTGACCCTTGACAGTCTCCAATAGCTTCCATTGTGGCGAATCTTCGTTTTCATTCTTTTCTTCGTCACTATCTGCACTATCTTCCGAATGCTATTAAAATATAGAAATTAATATTAGAACTGTAGTTTTTTTTTTTTTAATAAAGACAACTCCCGCACTAGGGAAATAAATCCCTGTGTCGCGGGGGATTTTACAAACATACATTTCACGGACACAAAGTGCACCCAGTCTCAGAACAATTATTTGTGGTTCACAAATAATTGTCCCGGGTGGGAATCGAACCCAGAACACCAGGTCCCAGAAGCAACTACCGTAACCACTGAGCCACCGGTATTAGAATTGTAATATCTATAGAGTTGTCACTATGCAGCTATGATTTTATCATTGCATGGGGGAAGATTATGGTTGTAATAATAGATTATAAAAACATGGATTTCAAGCATGATAAGATAACAAGATAAAAAATTACACTGTGAAATCAAAGGAAAAAAAAAGATACAAAGAATAGAAAGTTAAGCAGACAATTTGTTTTCATTCAAGAATAAGAAATCATCAGATGTTGATGTTGACAGACACATACAAGGAATAAAAATGTTAAATGGATGACTTGGTATGATTTGTGGAGGAGAAATCATCAGATATGATGCTGTCAAAGTCAACTTCGATAAAGAATAGTATGACCGTAAAAAAATATCTTATCATGTCCAGCAGTGGACTTGTCGTAGGTATTGATCATGATCGACTTTGAAATTATTTCGCCATAGGACCATATTGCAGTCCATACCTACCTACCGATCTTGGTAACTATGGCAAAAGCCCATCCTTGGTCCAACAGTGGACTTTGACTTCATCAGATTGATAATGCAATAATTCAAAAGAACATACAGCGGTGGACCTCAGTTGCCATTAAATACATCTAAAGTAGATGTATTTAAAGACTGCAACACAGTTACTAATGCAGTCATGTTCTAACATACATATTTAATGTAAAGAAATGTTACATTATTTTGACCAACATACCTTAACATCAGGTTCGGTATCAGATCCAGGCGGTTCCATAATAGCTAGAGTTTTACTCGAAGGCACCGGTCCGACTCTAGATGTCCGCTTGCTTCTAATACGTTCAGAAGTTTTAGCAGGCCCGCTACGACCATGCTGGTCAATCTCTTGCTTACGCATTTGAATCACCTGTAGAATAGATTTTATGATGATTATTGAATTGTTTACATATACGTACGTCATATATAAAAATTTTGTGGATGTTTCTGACTTAACTTCAGAACCCTGTAAGAGTTTGTTGATAACATGCATTTATTTATTTATACCTTATTGCACAAAGACTATGTGGTTCAAAATAATTGTATAATGTAGTAGTGTGTGTATAATAAACCTATGGAAAACGCTAAACAGGCTAAGAACACATGTTGGCCGCTGCAGGCTCAATCTGCAAAAGTGGGGCATGATTGACGACAGCGACATACAACGTTACTGTGGCACCCAACCAGTCTATGACGCACACGTTGGACTGCACTTGCATCTGATGGCGGGAATCACAGAGGCCATTGGAGTGGCGACTTACTGGTCAAAATGGCTTAAATAAAGTATTAATACTAATAATAAACCAACTTTATTTTTTGTATAGAAACATAAATTTTACTATATCCCACAAATTGATTTACTAACATAATTACTACATCTGATACTATGTGCTGTTGAAGGGATGGAATATATTTTAGAAGCACCTTATATATTTGACAAATGTACTATTAACGATTATAGAACGAAGCCACATTATCAATACCAATATTATAAAGCTGAAGAGTTTGTTTGTTTCCTTATTCAGCTCAATTCAGCTTATGTCCATAGAAAACGCCAGTTTTGTAGGGGCATGCGTTCAGCTGAACAGACGCGTACGCATCCCCTACAAAATTGGCGTTTTCTATGGACATAAGCTGAATTGAGCTGAATGAGTGTATTTAGTCCCTAAACAGGCTAATTTCAGGAACTATTGTTCCGATTTGAAAAATACTTTTACATTTAAGAAGCTAAATTATCCAGGAGTAATATAGGTTATATTTAATTATGAAGTCGTCATGTGAAAGGGATGTACGCGGATGAAACCGCGTGCGGAGAGCTAGTGTAGCGACCTCTTCCGTGACCATAGACGGACGCCACTTTATTTATTTAAAAAGAAAATTCTGATGTGCTATTGTGAAAATTTTTATTCAGACATCAGGAACAGCCAACAGCAAAAGTAGATTTCTGCTTTTTTTTCCGGACGGCCATATGTAGTTATCCCCGAGGCTTTTGCTACTTCACCGGGCATAAAGGCGAGCAGAGCTCCAGCCTAGATAAATGGTTTAAACACTACAAACTACGCAACCTGCGCAAGAGGGCGTCCCCTGTGGGACTTGGACCTCGGCTCAGGGCGGTCGCTGTCGGGGAGATTGAGGGATTATAGCTTTTAGTTTTGTGTAACTGTCGCTCTACTTTACAGTTCGCGGGCCTCTCGGACTTCGGGTCTACGAGGGCATCGAAAAGTTCCTAGCAATCTAAGGGTCGGGAGGGATTAAAATAAGAAATTCAATACTAATGAACGGAGTTCGCGTCAGAACTTTGAGTGATTCAAAAAGATGGGATTGTAAATTATACCAAACAATTACTACTAGTACAGCTGAACACGAATATACGGCAGCTGTGAACTCCGTTCATTAGTATTAAATTTCTGATTTTGATCATCTATTTTTGCTGTTGACTGTACATAGCCATCATTGCAACACCATCATCATTGTGTATAGTTATTTTAATATATTATTTTAAATAGTGAGCACCATATGTGTTAGTTATTTCAACCATCAACATGTACTCCTAAACTAGTTTGTGTGTTATAATGCGAAACTTAAAATTCTTACCTTTTTTAAAGTCTTTGCGTCTTTATAAATCTGGCTGCCTGGCTCATTAAAATTGCAAGCATTCCTAACCATCATAATCAGATCTTTTTCTAATTCATTCAAGTGTGTGTACTCCCCTCCTTGGATCTTTTGAGCAATGGTTTTCAAGTCTATTGGGTTGTCGATTAATGTGAAATATTCTGGGTAGCGACGCTTTGAGGGTAGGAATTGAAAGAGGGGGTATAGCGCCCGACCATCAATGTTGGCTGTCATAACCTGAGGAATAAATAAATGCATTCAAATAAAATATAAAAAATGTTGACCCCTTTATTTTGGTATTAAAAAAAATGGGGTCAAGAAACTTACAACCTTAACACTCTTTAAAATTTGTCAAAAACTATACTATTATAACGTAACAGAAAGGCCTTAACGTTTAACTCGCTTACATTGCTCTTCCACCTCAATGTTTTAAAACAGTGGTTCCCAATGTGGTCCACCTATAGGTGTCCACGGAAGGTTCAAGAGGGTATAAGTTGCTTTAAAAAAAATTGGTACCCAAGTTATAAGTGTGTAATATGACACCATTTGGGGTCCACCAAAATCAGATAAGCTTTAAAGGGGTCTACGAAAAAAAAATGGTTTAGCGCCTCTGTTTTAAAGCATTTTGATGTTTCATGTTTTTTATTCTATCAAGGGCAACACCGCTTATCTAGGTGTAGACGAGCGATAAACGATGCGCAGCGCTGGCGACTATGCGACGCGTATACCCGTACGCAATATTTAGTGCCATATTTATATATTATTCGATTAAGTTTACAGTTTATGTTTGCATGTATTATTTATAAAACTTACAGCACTAAATAACTCTTCAAAAACATTATCCTCCTCATTGTTAGTGGAAGTTTCAGACAGATCTTCCGCAACATCTGAACGGCGGCTAGATGATCCGTTGCGAGATAACTTCGGCACTTTAATGTCCTCACCTGTTGGAGAAATATTGTGTAAATAATGCGTAAATTTCCTAATCAGAGTTTTCATCATTGGGGTGCCAATGATGCCCTAACGGCAGGTAGGCACTTGAAAATGGTACGGAACCCTTCGTGCGCGGGCCGACTCGCACTTGGCCGATTTTAACACATCTAATTGAATTGCCAAGTCTCCTACAAAATCCGAGGCTCTTCAAAACATCAAAGGGCTGATAGGGTTTTGGGAGGGTTAAAGGTGGTTTGAATCAAAACAGGATAATCACATACAAAAGGCTAAGTGTGGATAATCCAATAGCTAAAAGTCATAATCCCTCAATCTCATCGCCAGCGACCACCCGAGCCGAGGTCCAAGCCCCACAGGTTGCAGTTTGTAATTTTTAAATCATTTATTAAGGCTGGAGCTCTGCTCGCTTTTATGACCAGTGAAGTAGCAAAAGCCTCGTAACTACATAAGTATGTTCATCCGAAAAAAAATAAGGGAACTTAGTTAGTTTAGTGCAATACAAAAAAAAGCAAAGAAGGTTCCCCCTTAAAAAAAAATATGCTTAACATAATGCCAGTTTAGATAAATCAGTTGCATGCACCTGTGTCTTATAAGTATAGACCTGGGATTGCCAGTTAATGCAGTGTCAATATAATTCACCTAATTAGTATGGCAGACTGCACTGATAGCGCAATGGCTATGACACGTACACATAGTGATACGTTGCACAAGTCCATTTCTACAATACAATATTCCCAATTCCAGTAAAAAGCATAATTTTTTTACTGGATTTATTTAATTTAACATTGGTCCTGTTAATACTGTGTAAATATTACTTGCAGTAGCAACCGATCCATTAAAAAGGATTCTTGTAAACAGACATTCTATGTTTACGGAACCCTAAAGTAGTTGCTTCTGAGACAGTTACAAGTCTACAAGCTCACAAGAACATGTATAAGAATAGACTAACCACCAAACAAACAATTAGTAATGACTGTTTCTAAATAAATATAAAAATTGTCTTACCACTCTCAAGAGCCTGCTTAGATTGGGCAAACAGCTTCCACAGTTCTATGGCATCCTTATATTCCGGTGTATCTGACTTGTAGAATGCTTTAGCATTGTTCACTAAAAGTTCTATATCTGCTGATAGTTCTTCTATGTCTTCATATGTATCTGTTTTGAGTTTTTGCTGTACCTGAAATACATTAATATAATCAGCAAAACTGCTATGATGAACTGATATGATATGTTAGTAAAAGAATTAAAAAAAAACTTCCTTTACAAATTTGAATAAATTAAATTTTTTTCTCTCATATTTCATAGTTATGTCTTTACCCCCTTTTTGCTTTTGATTAGGTCTTGTCCCTCAATTCTTGGACTTCTTGGCAGTTCAAGAATTGAGAGTCCAATCAGTGTGCATAGAAATTAATTAGACAAGTAATTTCTATTGTGTGTGGCATTCAATATTGAAAAATGCGCAACTCCTAAATTAGCTTTTAATTAACAAAATATTCATATGCAATAAACTTCAACAACTGCAGACCTGGCTGGTGAGTAGTGGTGCTAACTCAAACCATAATTTTTTTTTAATGACACCATTTTGAGGTCCCATTATTTGTCTTTACATTATTATTATATGCATTATTTAAAAAAAAACAGCTACAGCTACTACCATAACATAATAATCTCTTTAAAGTCTAAATAAAATTCAAGTTAATACTTACTCTTAACAAGTCAATAGGTTGCGACACCACCTCATAGTACTGTGGTTCCTGACGTCTCTTCGGTGCTCGGATAAAGGAGTCACACAACAGTGTACCATCATCCTTCTTGAATGACCTGATTGTGTCATACAGCTGTTGGCAAATTTCACCCTAGGAAAACAATCACAAAATGTATATTAGTTATTGCAATGTCTTTATAGTATAGAATTATTATTATTATTTAGAATACAATCATTACTAATAACATAAATGTGAAAGTTTGTGTGGAGGAATGGATATGTGTTTGTTAGTCTTTCATGTAAAGAATAATGAACAGATTTGGCTGAAAGTTTGCATGGGGATAGTTAATAAGCTGAATTAACATGTAACATTATTTCCTGGGCCCATCACCATTGGCGGGCAGAGGAGTACCCTGGGATTTTAAGTGCTATGGAGAGGACGAGTCCTACATTCGAGTTGCGAGTACGAGAATGGCGCAGCGGTGGCGGAAATGCATATTATTAAAGCATTTTCCATCAGACAAAAAATAAACTGGTATGAATATCTGGTTCAAGTTTTACTGTGGATTCTAACATTTTTAACCAGATGATATGCCTCAATTTTCAGCATTATCATATTTAGTCTGCAAGAGTAATTAAAACACCACAATACAAAATGTATATTTTTGTATGTCACATTCTAACAAAGTTTTCATCAGAATTATTATAAACTGCAATAATTGTAATTGTGTACTTTGGAAAATTATATAGAGGAACATGATCAAATAACACACCACATATGGAGGAAAACTATTTAAAATAAATTAAAACTAACAAAAAGTGTACTTTTTTATAATAAATAAATACTCTTTTTTATAAAGAGTATTAATTTATTATAAAAAACACTCTCACTGTGGCATTTAAATTGTTTTTTCTGTGCATATATACATTTTGAAAAAAAAAAGAAAATTTTGATGCAGTCTACCAAACAATAAAACAGGAAATATAAACTACACCAATATAGTTTTGTACAAATTTCATGACATGAATTTGTAGGTTTCGTCAGTAGCCATGGCTGTTTACCAACAGGCATGATAACGTATACTTCTTCTTATATTTTATGTTTTATTATACGACATATCTATGCGGAATCGTAGTAATAACGGTACTTCCTTGGTCAATTAATTAAAAAAAACTTACAGGGTCTAACTTCTTCCGCTTGCGAGTTGATGGCGGTGGTCCAGGGTTACTTAGCTCCAATCCATCATCACTATCATCCCCATCAGCGCCTCGAGACGCCACGGAAGACGCACGGCGTCTCTTACTCATGATCACAAAACACACAATACTATGAATTAACTTAATTTCCTATTACATAATTACTTAATTTGTAATATTTTATGAAATCGTACAGTTTGTATATAAAATAAACGAAAAGTAATGGATTTATCCCTTTATATTTTTAGGCCACCTGCCGACGACGCATAGAATAAATAACGCCATGACAATGTTGAATGTATAGGTACTAATCAATATTTAGCAGAGGTACTTTGATTATTTGAAGTAGCAGATACAATTTGCTTTGTGAGTAAAAGAGATAAAATATGGGACTTTGATCAATAAATATCTATGGCGTGGAGCTGAAACGCGCTATGGTTTGGAGTATGGAATTACTTGATTTCATCTTTCAAATGATGTGTATAAAATAGAAAATTAATCGTTTAGTGAAGTTACCATAGAATAAAGTACTATATCAGTGGAAGTTACTGTATTTTCACAACCAGACTGTGATTTAAAGAGATTTTGTGTTAAATAACATGTTTTTTCTACTATCATAAGCTCACTTTAATTGGCTATAGTATCTATAATTCTATGATCCGTGACAGCCTATTTTATGTCTATCTGACTGACAGTATATTTGTTTTCATTTAAGAGAGGAATCGTTGAGGTAAGAATTTTAAAATAATAAATTTTAAGGCGATACATTACTTTCCTCTTTGCAATAAACATTAACTGTGTAGGATGTACCTACCTAAGTCATCCATTTCGTAAATGCGTACTCTTCATGCAATGTCGTTACGATACGAATACCGGCCGGTATGTATTTTATAACTACAGCTACCTACCTAGACGATTTCGTATGATAAATTAGTAAAATATTATTAATGTTGTAATTCTTGTTAGTCATTATGATACATTCTTAATATGATACATTCTTAAACTTGCACGAAAATAACTTTTAATTTGGTTAAAATATTGATTTGTAGTAGGTACCTATGTACCTACTTAGCTACAGTTAATTTCAAGTAGATACGTACGTACTACGGCCGTAAGCGGCGGGCAAAAACCCGCCGCCTACCACCATAGAATGGATCTACCTTGTGGAACAGAGAACATCGGCTCTACTCTCTAAGGCCACAGTGGCGGCCTTAGGGGGTGGCGAACAGGGCTACTGCCCGGGGCCTCGCTCTTGCTGGGGCCTCGCGCAACAACCCAGGCAAATTTAAAATAAAACAAAATTAAACTCTATTTTTAAAATTTAAAACATTTATTTTGATTCTTAATTTAAAGTTAGTTAATTGATCCTAAATCAGACAACCAGACTTATTTTGGCGTCACACACTTTTCCTCCTCGTCACACATTTTTCGGCCTCGCAAAGACATGCCGCCCGGAGCCTCGCAATGGGTAAGGCCGCCGCTGTAAGGCCATAAATACTTATGAGCAGATCGGGGGCACCTGTGATCCTATACGTAGTCCCTGTACGTGTCCTCAACACGTACAGGGACTACGTGTAGGATTGGGCCAAAGGGTAGGGGGGACTCCCGTCCTTTTAAGAGGGCGAGTCTGGAGAGCCCGCGGCTTTTGCTGCGGGAGCACCTGGTCCCTAACAATCAACGGTTTAGGAAGGGACACCTGGGGGAGGAGTTTAAGTGCGTATCCTCTACCCTCTCCGCGGCGTGACTAGCGCGCCGCGATCTCCTTTTGGAGAAAGACAGTCCTACATACCGTTTGGTGACGCCGGTATCACTAATTCCATGATCTCCGCAAGCGAAGAGCGAAGGGATGCGTAATTCATTTAAACTCGGTAAAAACAAAAAAAAGGTAGGTCGGTAGGTACTCTACTCTTTGTTAACAAAGCGCGTCTAAGCGAAGGAGGGGAAGGTGGGGTGAAATGAACATAATGAAACTGAAACGCATTACGATATTGAATAGTGACTAACAATGTTGTATCTTTGTTTGTTGTCATCAATTTTAAAGTCAAAAGTAAAAGATCGTCACGGTATTCGATTGTTACACCAGTGCCACCTCTTTTACCTATTCACGCTCAAGCATAAGATATTAGTAGGTAGTAGTGATGTAACGGATATTCGCATTCGCATTTGCGAATATCCGCGTATTTTTCAATATTCGCATTCGCAAAAATTATGCGATTATTTAGCGAATGTTTTTAATAATCAAAAAGGAAAATATTATATGCATGCATATGAAATAATAATACAATATATTTTTTTCAACGCAATCAAAGACATTTGCTTAAGGTCAGTTTTGGTACATTGCCGCAAAGAGGACGCCTAAGAATTAATTTTAGCAGCACCTTGCTTTTCATGTTGTCTTTTTTTCAATTCTTCATATTCATTTTTGTGTTTAGCTTCCAGGTGATTTTTCATAGCACTAGTGGTCCTGCCTTTGGGCGAGTACTTTTTTATCACACAACTTGCAATTAACATTTTCAGCATCACATATTGTACAATAAGTCCAAACTTCGCTGATGTGTGCTTTACTCATGTTTTTATGCCACTTTGTCCCTTAAATATCAGTTAAATTTGAAAAATAACATAAAACTAACCTCAAAACAAAACAAAACTTTTAGAATGAACTTTCTGTGACTAAATTCATTCAATTAACCAATATCATGTCACTGACGGCGTGATTGAGGGATTATGGCTTTTAGTTTAGGGGAGTTTTGTGCAACTGTCGCTCTATTTTACAGTTCGCGGGCCTCTCGGATTTCGGGTCTACGAGGGCATCGGAAGGTTCCGGCAAAGCAGTATTATTCTTAAAGTAAACTGAAATACCTACTACCTTAACCAATGATAGTAGTATTAAGTATTTGTAATTTGTTTCAGCTGAACAAAGTTTCCAAAATGGCGAGTAAAGGCAAAACTTTCCTTGAAATAATAAAAGAATCATTTTATAACGACGAGAATCATAAACATGCGAAATGCAAAGATTGTGGAATTATCATAGATATGAATTTAACAGCAATGATAGAGCACAAAATGTATCACGACAAAAATAACAAGGAAGAAATTGTTTACTGCGATATTGTAGACAGTGGGAAGCGTAGAGCAGAACTGTCTGCATATGGGAAAATACATTCTATAAAATTAAATCATAATGGCAGCAAAGGATATTGTTTAGTATGCGATCGCTATTTACCCGCCCACATAACAAACTTCAAAGAACACGTCCAAGGCAGTATCCATATTGGCCACTTAGAATTGAAAGGAAAAAGGAAGCCCAGAAATCGTAATGTTGTAGAAAAATACGATACAGTGCCTGTAAAGTCTTTCTTGAAAACTTTTATGTACTCAAATAAAATGATGGCGTTTTGGGTAAATAATGAATTTTGGGTGGATCTGCCTAGCTTATTTCTTTTGCGCCCCGCTCAGAATGGCCCTCATTATGCAAATAGTAAATGTCTTGTTTGTGATGAGATGTTAACTCGAGGGGCAGCAGGCGAGCATTTTATGTCAACTAAACACAGGGAAAAATTAAATGCAGCTAAGGTAGTCGTAGCAGACCAAGAATTCATCAGAGAGGTAAGGTTCAAATGGATATCTTATATACTCATATATAAGAGTTTGTTTATTTACATGTTAATTTCGAGAACTAAAGGTCCTATTTGAAAAATTCTTTCAATGGTATACAGCTTACCTATCGAGGAAGGCTTTAAGCTATATTTAATTGTTATGTCCTACTGGAACGCGACTTTGGCGGGTGAAAACGCGCGCGGAAACTAGTATTATTATATGTTTGGTAATATTTGTAACAAAAAGACCACCGCGTTATACGCATGAACTATTACAAATCCTACCAGCAATAACTATTAATAACTTACAACTCGGTCACATTATCTCGAGACCTCGCTGGAATGCCCCGGTCTCCTTTCACCTCCCCGCGCTCGCCACGGATGCACCATATCAGAGCGCCGACGCGACGTGACGTCATCGACGCCAGGCCTCGAGATAATGTGACCGAGTAGTAAATGATCAGACCTCTGCTCGTTCATTGTTCCCTAAAAGAAAATCTAGAATTACCAAATTATTAAGGGTCCCTTCGGGTACCACATCGTCGAGAATGGTGCGCCTTGAATGACCCTTTGATGCGCACCTATCTCAACGTACGGCGTGGGTCGCAATATTTTACTGATTGTACGGTTTATTATAAAGTCATTAGGTATATATATTCCATACGTTAAGCAGTGTACCTACTGTTTTGCAGCCGGTTATCACTATTATACTTTTTTTTTTCTTTTTTTACAGATTCGTCCAAATTTTTTCCACTGTGGTTTTTGTAACCTAACCTTCCCCTACTTGGAAACCCTCGATAAACATGTACGGTCTATCGCACATGGACTTGCAAAAATTGAGAAATTAAAACAAGATACTGCTACAAAACAATGTCCAATAAATCTAGATAATAATAATATTGTTAAAGGAGCAGACATATATATGCAACTATTGCCACATATATTCTTTCGTGATATTCCAGTTAGCAAATTTAAAAGTTACTTGTGAGAGATGAATGAATATTTCTTGTCACATTAAATATTACCAGTTTCTTTCCGTAATTTATTGTTATACTTAATTTACTAATAGGTCCTAATATCGAATCAAGTGTGAAGAATATTTTAAGGTTCGAACGATCGATTTATCAACCGATCGATGTTAGAATGGGGTAAATGGACATCAATCAAAAATAGTTAAGCGATTAATGTCGATCGATGTCATCCATCTGCGATAGACGATTGTAGTTATTATTTTTGCGTTTTTTGTAGATAGCCACGTGGCTTTTTGCTCAATTATAAAGACTAGTTATTCGGTAGTTTTCTGGTTCGGTATCCGTCGATCAATAAAAGTTCGATCGAAGTTGATCGATTAACCAATTCATCCAGCTATATTCGATTGATGTCGGCGTACTAGACCAGTCGAATGTTGAATGGACCACTATCAATCGATTGGTATAGTACCAACATTGAAAACCTGTAAATGAACCTGTGCAGTCAATCTAAAGTTTTAGAAAGGTGCCAGTACTTACCTACTAAAATCTCGTCCTAGCACACTGCTTATTATAACTGCCACGAATTAACATGACACCTGTCTCGAATGATAATTGTTAAAAGTTTGAGTTTTATTAAGTTCTTTTCTGCATCCGGAATAACAGCTATAATTAGCTATTTATACATATATCGTAAAAGTATATCAGAGCTATTTAGATATCGTAAAAGTTTAAAAAAAACACGTACAATAGCTAAAATTCAACAAACAAATCATGTTCTCCGATTTGCAGGCGTGTCATGTTTACGTGTAGCAAGAAAGAGGGTGGGGGTTGATTCTCGAGCCAAGTATCGTAGCCAAGGCCGGATTTAAGGGAGGGCATCCAGGGCAACTGTCCCGGGGCCTCCACAATAGAAGGGCCCCCACAATAGCGATTTAAAATCTTTCAAATTCTGAAGGGTAAACTTTATGACTTTTATTTTTCGGTGTTGTTCCTTTACATATAGTTCCTAAATATTTTACCTAATACCGGTTATTCATCTAAACTCGTTCACTTAAATGAGAATATCAATAAATTTCACAATTACAATCGTTCTGAAAAGTTGGTACATTCTTCAAATTTTCTACACATTTAGACGAAAACTAAATTATGGCCTCTTCTTCTTTGTTGCCCCGGGGCCTCCGGACTTCTAAATTTGGCCCTGATCGTAGCCATAGTTATACCAATAAGTTTAAAAAATGTAACCTGAACTGATTTGTTTCATTTTCGTTGTAATTTTTTTTAGGTTAAGTTTGATATTTATTTAAGTTTTTTTTTTCTATCTTCGTTGTTGGATATTCTGAGGATATAATGTAGTTTTTTTTTCTTTCTTTGATGTGTGTGTGCATTGTTTTAATAATTTGAGAGTACTTAGTTAACTAAAACTGTTGAATAATGTTGATAAATATAAAATTGTGATTTCGTATTGTTTTGTTATAAATTAGTATTATAGACGTTAGTACCTACCTACTTACCAAATTTATACCTGATTAGACTCATTAAGTTCAAAAGTTGTTTTTTAATGCTAAGTTTGTTAAAAATATGAAGAAAATAACATAAAAAATAGAGAATATTCATTTTAAGAAAGAAATATGCTGATCTAAGTTAAGTTTAATTATTTTTGTTTTTTTATTGATGAAAATTCAGCCATTTTTTAGAAGTGTCTTTGTTATTTCATATTTTTTGTAACTGAGTGCAGATTTAACATGTAATTGGTTTTATTACATGTTAAATCTGCACTCAGCTATTGTATGTTAACAAATAAATTGTTTAATACGATATGTTTATATTTTTTAATAACACATTTGACATAAATATAATAAACTAGCTGCGCCCCACGGTTTAACGCATTCACTGCCCAGCGGTTTTTTACGGTACCCTAAGATAATTAAAGACATTATCACAATGCCTCGCCCGCACTATTGCGTTCTTTTTCAACCATTTCAGTATTCTCGTGTATTTCAGTAAACGCGTCTGTGCGTTTGTAGGGTCTAGGCGGAAACAGTGACTCAGGCGGCTACAGTGACTCATGACTACTTTGGCTAGAAAAGGATGTACATAGTTGTTGTCTCCCTCCTCCTCCTCCTCCTAAAGTTCCCCGGACTCGTACAAACCAGTCAGCCGGCGTCTCAAGCGCCAAACAGTGGTGCCATCACGTGTTTTTTTTTAGTGCTCACAAAATTATAATTTAAGGTAAGTTTGATTTGTTTTAATAGCTAAACTACAAAAGAAATGTTGTAATGATTGTTTCTGTCTTATAGTTATGTTTAAACAGATTGCCTTTGTGTGTTAAGTTAAGTTTATTGATTGATTTTTTTATCCATTTCAATAACAAATATTCAAAATGGCGGAGTTGTGCACAGTGACTCAACTTAAAGCGGTACACAGTGACTCATGAGCCACTGTGTACTTCAATTTATTTTTTGCAGTTCTATGTCTTCCTTTCGATTTTGTTTTTCTAAGTTGTTTAATTACTATATTTTGTTGATAGAATGCCACGTCAAAAATCTACAGAACGCAAAATCGGAAACGCAACACAAGAAAACATTAAAGAAGGGTTGTTACTAATAAGAAATGGAGACTCGATAAGACAAGCATCTAAGAAGGTTGGTGTTGCATTTGATACCCTTAAAAGATATTACTGGAAGACCAAAAACTGTGAAAGTCTTGACGATCAACAGTTGGAGCCAAATTACGCCGTTAAAAAAATTTTCACAGCGGCACAAGAACAAGTTCTCAAAGAGTACTTTACTCATTGTTCTCTTTTATTTTATGGGCTGACAGCCAAAGAAAGCCGACAAGTAGCATATCAATGTGCTAAAATAAACAATTTGAAAATGCCTGCCTCGTGGGAAGCAAACAAAATGGCTGGCAAAGACTGGTTGATGTCTTTCAGACGTAGACATGATATTAGCTTGAAAAAACCCGAACCATGCAGTCTGGCCAGGGCCACAGCTTTTAATAGAAACAATGTCAATAAATTTTATGATAACCTGGAGAGTTTAATGACACGTAGTCCTGCCTTTGCGGATGGCACACGAATATTTAACTTAGATGAGACTTCTACCACCACTGTACAAAAAGTGATTGCGCCAAAAGGTAAGAAAACTATCGGGAAAGTAACAAGTGGAGAAAGAGGAACATTGGTAACAACCTGCTGTATAATAAGTGCCAGTGGGAATTTTTTGCCCCCCGTGATGGTATTTCCTAGGAAGATATTCAAAGACCACATGATTAAAAACACTCCCCCTGGAACTCTTGGGCTGGCGACACCGACAGGATGGATGAATTCTTCGATTTTCCCAGAAGTCATAAAGCATTTTATCAAGCACACGAACGCATCAAAGGAAAATCCATGTATTTTAACTATGGATAATCACGAGTCACATTTGTGTCTGGAAGCTTTAGACTTAGCAAAAAATGCAGGGGTGAATGTATTGACATTACATCCCCATACATCTGCTAAGCTACAGCCACTTGACGTAGGCATATACGGACCTTTCAAGACATTTTATAATGCTGCTATTGATTCTTGGCTTCTGAGAAATCCTGGCAGACCAGTCACTATTTATGACTTAGGTGAAATAATAGGAACTGCATTTCAGAAAGCAATGACGCCAAGAAATATAGTAAATTCCTTTGCAAAGTGTGGAATTTATCCCTTTGACAGGCACGTATTTTCAGAAGAAGATTTTCTGCCAAGCTCAGTCACCGATCGTCCCTGCCCGGAAAGTCTTCATCAAGATGAAGTTACTCGCAGTCCTATTTCTCCAAGCTTATTTGAGATGTCTTAACAAACTAATTTAGAAATATTTGATTTGCTTAACGAACCCATTAATTTAGAGACAAATGAGTCTACTGAACCACTTAGATTGTGTAACTCTGAAGAGCCATTATTTTTCAAAGAAACTGTAGAAGACGACCCACCAAATGCAAACATTATCACAAAAAACGCATTTCCTGCCTCCATCAACATGCCATCGACTTCATCTACTAACATACCCTCGATTTCACTCATCGAAACACCATTGACTTCATCTAATAACGTACCATCAACGTCATTTATCAATTTATCATCAAACTCATCCATTAACATACCATCAAGTTCATTCGTCAACACACCACCGATTTCATCACCACAAGTATCTTTTAAAAGTCCGTTTGAATTCAGAGATCCTATAAAAGCCAAACCTAGACAAAATAACAGAAAACGTAGGAATCCAAGACGCAGCCTAATTGCTACCGATACACCTGAAAAATTGTTGTTGGAACAAGAAAAGACAGTAAAAAAAAGAAAAAATGACGCAAAGAAAAGTAAAATTACTCGAACAATATTAAGCAGTGATGAAGAAATGGAAAATGAAGAAGTATTTTTACAAGATTCGGATGACGACATAGAATGGCCAACAGATCATGGATATGAAAATGACGCTGACACTGATAACGGAAACATTATTTTAACGGATGAAGATTTAAAGAAACCTTTACCTTATTCACCTCGAGAAGGCGAATATGTAATTGTCCAATTAGCTACCAAAAAACAGAGATCTTTATATATTAGCAAAGTGTTAGAGGAACGAAATGAGAACATGGAATTTTACATTACATTTACATTACATCATTTTTGAGGCGAAAGCCTGGTACAGAAAAGTTTATAATGCCAAATAAGCCCGATCTGTCTATTGTAAAAGATGATGATTTAAAATTTATTCTACCTAAACCTTTAATGATTGGGACAGCTTCGAGACCATTTTATTATTTTTCAATCGATTTTAGTTTTATTACTGTGAATTAGTTGACGATGATTAGATAGACGTCTTGTAACGCAAAAATATCTAATGCCGGTTTTTTTGTGAAATTTGATCTCATTTGATTTTTTTTATTTTATTGTTTGTTAATTATTTCTTTAGAAATTATTTTTGTTTGGTTTATAACATTCAATTTTTTTTAGAAAATAAGTCTATTACCTACAATGTGATCTCATGGTTAAAATAATAGAGTAAGAAGTTAAAGTGTGAACCAGAGTACAATTAAAATATAATTCTAAGACTGATTATATTAAGTCATACCTATACTGGAATGCTTGCATTTATATTTGTCATATTATGAAAAATAATAAAGAGTTTTGATTAAATATGTCTTTTTTATTTTCATTGAGCCACTGTATACTATTAGAGTCACTGTGTACTAAACTACTGAGTCACTGTATACGTCCACCGGTACACAGTGACTCAAATCAATTTTTTTATATTTTATTTTTTAGTTTAGTTATTATGATGTGCAATGAAAATATAATGATACAATATTGAAATGTAGTAATCTGACTTCAAGATCTAAAAAAATCACTTTGTTTTTATATTATTTACTATATTTTTGAGCGTATCGAAAAAATCCGAGTCACTGTTTCCTCCCTGACCCTACAGTAATCGTATAAAAAATAGAAGTACCTACAAGAAGTGAGGGTCCATACCCACTGTGGTTATTTTGACACAGTAGTTTTTGACCATTATTTAACATAGGTCAACAAAATTTTACTTTTTTCATGTTGCAGAACTTCTATTTTATTTTTTGTATTAATTAGTGTTAATTAAAATCTGAACAATAATTACATTAGGTATATATATCACGTCACATTTTTGATATATTTGCTTGTAAATATATAAAAATGTGCTGATTTAGCTATATTTGCAACTTTATTTTGAATAGTATAATATTGTTATTCCTTAACTTAATTATAAGTAGGTATATTAGATTGATACTCCAACAACCGAAATTTTTAATACCTACAGTTTACAAAAAGTTTCTAAGATTTTCTAATGCAAAGATATTAAAGATTTATTAGCGAAGGGAGGACGAAGTGCGAATGGGACAAAGTGCGCATAACCCAAATCGTCCTCTGAAGACTATCGTTAAATAATAAACACATTGAAATGCCATCTCACTCAAAAATGTTGTATGGGTCGACCAACTCTTGAGACTATCTCACCCGTTTATTAATCAGTTGCGCTCTCACGTGAAATAATAGTCACAAACCGCGTCTCAATATACGTTTTAATGGGAATCTCAATTTGAGACTTGCGACCGGGATTTCAAGTTGCAACTTGTTTCTAAATACGGCTCTTAGGGATGGAGTATTTATAATCGAATCTCAACTCTGAGCTCCTGTTTAAGTATAAGTAGAGCAGGGCTGCGAAATGACATTCTAATATCACTAGTATGGTACAGCCAACGTCACATCACAGGATACATTTTTATTGGAAAATGGTCCTTATTATTGAATATTTAAGGTGCCCCGATACTGCATAGTCAGGGTCCGTTCACTGTTAATTTTGCCAAGAGCGCACAAAATAATAACTTTTTGTTTTGAATAAAAATGAACTTTGTGAAGGAAAATAACAATATAACCAAAAATTACATTCGTCAGGAACGAACGCTCTATTACATAAGCTTGCTATAAATACCCGTCTATATTTTTTCCTAATCTACCCTCAGTTACCGATTAGAAAAGTAAAACTTATGTACCTACAAATATAATCATTTCCATGGCGTTCCAGTAGGTACTTGATCAGTTGCTGACACCTTAAGATGGCGTTCGTTACGCACTAGGCAAAGATTGAAATGGTAGGCATGGGTTCGATATATCAAAACGTAACTTATATCGGATATGTGTTTATTATCATACCATATCGATATCTGAATATACATAACCGTTTTCACAAAAACTTCATCGAGTTATGGTTTATCAAGGGTTTATCCAAAGCGCAACAACGAGAACGAACTACGAATTACAAACAAAACCCAAACTTCACATCACCACCGTCGATGTCATATCGGCGATATGACATCGACGGTTTTTATTCGCTTTGTCTCTGTCTTACCATTCATTTTTTTACTGGCGTAAAAGTGATGAAGCGAATATTACGTAACTTCGGCTAGTAACTGGTTATTTGGTTAATAATATTGCGTGCGTAATATCTATATCTTAACGCGCTAGTATCAATGTATTAACGGTAAAAGTGTGAGTTTGCGTTTGTCGTTACGTTCGTTTCACAGTTACTTGTGCAAATCGTACTACTGATATCGATATCTGAAAACGGTTTTCGATATCGATATGAAAACTGAATATCGGTTACATATCCGTTTGTAACTAAATACGAAAACGCCCATGTCTATGAAATGGTAAAAAATGAACAAATTGCCAACAGCTTAAAAAATTACCTAATTTTAGGGAAAATTCAGTCAGGTTTGAAATGAAACGAGATATTGTTATTCAATCAATAATTGTATTTTTTTTTAAATAATGACAAACATATTATTAGGTTATTGCTGGTGTTATTATTAAATTACATGTATCCACACTATTTGTGCATTTGCTGTACCAGCAAAAGAAACGACATTGGCATGTACAGTCGATCTCACATCACAGGATATATTTTTATTGGAAGACTTAAGGTGCCCCGATGTATCCTGTGATGTGACGTTGACTGTACTGTCCTGATTGCAATGTTTTTTGTATTTGTATACCTATCGTGTTACTGTACAAATTGTTACCGTACCGTGAAACCTGCTTACTTTGCCACTTTTTCACGTGTCAATAAGTTTAATTCGATTGAAAAAAATATAATTATATGAAAACATAAAGAGTAACTTACTCCTAGAAGTATTAAATTTCATGAAAATGTATATTATTACCAAATATCTATTTTATTTTTGTAAATTAAAATATTATAAGTATAAAAACAAATATGGCAAAGTCAGCTGTCACTTCGGGTAAATTTGCCATTATGAAATTTAAAATGATTTTTTGGAGTTTATGAGGTTTAAAAGTAATATATTTGCACTCTTCCTTTATCCCGTAAAATAAAAGTGAAAACTTTATATTATTTAGCACTGGTAATTTTACTCTCTAAGAAGGTGGCAAAATCACCAACCTTTCCAAAATATTTCATAGTAAAACGAAGTTAGGGTTAGGGTTGTCAAATAAAAATGTTGTCATAGTAGGAAATAATAAAATTTAATAAAGGTAAAAAAACATAATCAATTTTAGTGAGATCAACACGTTATTATTCGTTGTGAATAGATATTCATTAATATAGGCTAAGTAGGTAGGTACCTGTCTACCATCATATTTAACCTCAAATTAGTGTCCTTATATGCTCGGTTTCCTAACAAAGGTCGGCGGCGTCGTTTTTCCATCTTCTAAAAAAGGAAAACAAAATGTTTATGAAGTCAATATTTTGTACTCAAAGCACTCATGAAATTAACCTAAAGGTAAAATGGGTAGCAACTACAACAATGTTAAACAGTGTCTAGTCAAATCATTTTGGACCATTTATGGAACTTGTGAATGTCAAAAGAAGTAATTACCACGATCTAAACTATTATTTCCAATGGAAACAACATTTTAGATATAAAAGGAAATAAAAATTTTTTTATGGAAAGTATTGTAAAATTGCAATGCTATACAGTAATTGTGCAAATAACTAAATCACTTCACATTAAAATTTAATTCTAACTGACGCAAAATAAAAAAATACTTTTTAAATTACCCGTCACCCTGTATACCTTTTTTTAAACAACCTTCATACACATGCACTGTGTATTTAATATCTGGGTACCTACCTACTTATATTATAAGTAGGTACTTACAACGACAATTTAATTAAAATATTCATAAGAAATTTTGTGACAGCCCTAACCTCCAACAAAACATGGCAAATTCACCATCACGAACGGTGTGATTGGGGTTGTTGAATTTACCAATACCAATTGCGAACTACAGGTAGCTTGCAGCACAGTAAATCAGCTTTTATTTAGCTAAAGAACATTATGCTAACATAATATCAAAAAAGTACTTACGTAGGCAATGCTTTTCCCGTTTGTTTTTGTAAAAGTTCCGGAGCACTAAGTTTTACGCCACCAACATTCGAAAAAAGTAACCGCTGAAAATTACATCTCAAAAACAAGCTGGGTTGCCACATCTCATTCGATGTTGCCATTTAACTAATAAATTTTATTATAAAGGCATACATACATGACAAAAAACTGTTATTAAGATGTAACTACACTTTTTCCCTCAGAAGTTGGCTATGGCAAATTCGGCAACCGTTGGCAAAGTTAGCAGGTTTTACGGTAGGGTTACAATTTGTTTTCAACATGGTATGGACCATAACATGCAATGCATAGCCCTACATTGCAATCAGGACAGTACATGCCACTGTCTTATCTTTTATTATTTAACGCGGGTAGGGGCAGGGTAGGGGTAGGGTAGATGTAGGACACCGCGTAGATTTTGAGGCGGTACGAAGTTTGCCGGGCCAGCTAGTTTGAAATAAATGAATACCAATTTATTTATACCCACCGAGTGGATTTATGCACGCAGGGGTAGTAGGCAAGCATTTGGTCGTGACGGTCAACACCTTTCATATATTTGTTGTAATTAATAATAATTTTAGGTTTAAACACGACACGACCACGCCTATTGATAATTTTACCGTGGTGAAAGAGTGAGAACATCTCTTTTGTCTTTCCACTTCATGACGCATACTCCCTTCCTATTTTGACTGAAAATACTACCACCCCTGGTAAATTTTTTTCTGGTCACTGCTATAGGATATCCCTTTCTTTTAGGTTGAAGCGTACCTACCTACCCGTACAAAAAGTATTTTAAGCAAGTAGGGTTTCGGCTAATTCGACACTATTATAAAAATTATCCATGTATATTTTATTTTTATTTTTTATTATTTATTTATTTACAGACTACAATGGGTCCACTGTGTTAGTAACAATATAACTTAGCCTATGTTAGTACTTAATAACTAAAACAGATCTGGTGCGATTAGTGTGCGCCCACACTAGCGGGCTATCTGCCCGGGCTGCTATTGATTGCAGGATAGTGTTAGGACTGCCGCGCAGCCTGTGAAGTAGCGAGGCAGATTTTTTCGCCACAAAGCATCAAAACATTCAGTGCGTGCCTCGGTAAACATTGCAAAGGCACTGCAGAAGCGCGCGCGGCAGTCGCAACAATATTCTGAACGCATTATTATACTGGATACGCAGAGCATTAGAAGCTTTTTGGGTATACGTGAACCCCAGGGCTCCCGAGTACAGCGATGTGCAGTTTGCCTTAAAAAGGACTATTTTAATAGCAGCTGTACATCGAGAGAACCGGCGTGCCAGCATATTAGCCCTAACTGACAATGCTCTGCGCTTCCTCTCTAAATCAAGATCATCTTTGAGATCCTCCGTCACCAGATGGCCTAGATATTTAAAATTATGTACTCTGTTTATTGGGTGACCGTTTATGCAAAGAGAAGGGACTTGTTGGGACACCGGGTGCCAGATCTGAAGACCATGAATTCTGTCTTACTGCTGTTGTAAATCAATCCATGAGCTACAGCGTACGACTCGCACACATTAAGTAGCTTCCGGAGAGCACCGATCGAGGGAGCCAGCAGCACCATGTCATCTGCATAGCTAATGTTGTTAAAACAAACTCCATCAACGTAGCATCCGACACGCATGCCGCTGAGTCGCTCAATCAGAGCATTGACATACAGACCGAAGAGCAGAGGCGAGAATAGCCCCCCTTGCCTCACCCCACACTCCGGCGGGCATGGCTCCGCCAGCTCACCCGCCCATCGCACCCGAGTCTCCTGGTTCAGATACCATTGTTTGAGGAGTAATGTAAACTCCGGCGGCAGTTTCATCTCGGCTTGCTTTTTCCAAAGAAGATCGTAAGGGACAAGATCAAAAGCCCTAGACAGGTCAAGGAAAACCGTATATATAGCGAGTGACCAGCATTTAAAGAGTCCTCCATTAATTTGAGGACAACCTTCTTGACATGGCCAATACCACCAACTTCACTATCAGCTGACCCTTTATACATAGGTATGTACTTTATGTACAAGTCCCTTAGGGTCAGCTAATACATATAATTTCACACCAAACTTGTGTCATTTTTAATGTACTGGCGTATCATCAGTCGTCCTCTAAATAAAACCATGGACTCATCATTGCATAGCTCCTTTTGGGGGTATACGGAATTTTTCATGGTACAATTAAAATAATTAATCAGATGGTTGATTGTGTCATACATATTATTGCTGGTGTTTTTAAATTGAAAAAACAGCATTCTCAAGATTAACAGAAACCTGTTTCGGCTTATATATTGCCCTAAAATGTTACTAAATGTGATTTGGCCCAGTAGTTATTAATTCTTCTGAGCCTAATAACAGTCCTCATAACAATGAGAACCCCCAAAACTATCAGGAGTTCTTCGGCGTTTGTCTCCTGTCCTGTATGCTCATTTGTCATGTTGGCCAAATCGTTATGAAAACTAATATTAAAAAATATTTCTTATCTAAAGCCGATATGTTTGAGCTGTCATTAAACAGAAGTCGAGGTATTTCCGAAAATTGCAGCGCGACTGGAACAACCGATTCTTACACCCGATCAGCTTGTGATACTTCGTCATCTTCGACATCCGTCACATCACTACCAGCAGTCACAGCCGAGATACTGGACCTGTCCAGTTCGAAATTTTAAATACTGACTTTTTAAGAAATTACATGTCCAAAAACAATATCCAAATATGGGCTGATAAGTAAATCTTGACAAGAACTGGGAGTTTAAGAATGTATATTAAAATTAAAACACCTGTCCAAATCATCTTCATCGGGAGAGTTCAGACTCATGGAAGGTTGCTTCTGACTACTTTCACTATGGCAACATCTCTCCTGCCTGAACATTTCAGCCTTGTGTTCGCTGAATATCATGGCCAGATTTTCCTAAATCTTATCTATCTAAACGAAATGGACAGTTATCATACTTGTGCATTTTTTAGAGTAGTTTAAAACTATCTTTGCATTAAGTATTGCCTTTTTAATTAAACTGTCTTAGGGCACATTGCTTGGATGATTTTAACATTTGTATTGGACATAACTGAAAATATTTTAGTTTTCTTTATATCATAATTTAATTCTTAATCCTACTAATATTATAAACACGAAAGTTTGTAAGTATGGATGGATGTTTGATACTCTTTCATGCCAAAACTACTGAATGGAATTGGCTGAAATTTTGCACCAGAATTGGTTATATGCTGGATAAACATATAGGCTGTGTTTAAACTGAAGCAACAATAATGTAGTGACTATTAGTATTCACATGAATTATTTTGTTCAAAATATATATCAAACCATTGTGGAAAATGACTAAGAAGCATTATCAATTCATTTTCAGAATTAGAATGTAAATTACATAGGTATGGTAAAGTGGATTGAATATAATCAATTTTAAAATCTATTGACAATATTTTTAAATCAATGTCTAACAGTAGTACAATATGGCTAAGACCAATTGGGTATAAGTTGGAAAACTTGCTATTATAACTCTTTACATAACTAACAAAACTATAAATGAAATCTTGTATCCTTGTATTAAAGTTAGTCATTAAAAATATAGAATTCAGTATACTACTGCAAATTTGGAAGCAGTTTGAAATCGAACATTTTTGAAGTAAATTTTTTAATTCTGTGTCAATGATTATTTCTTCAAATTTCGTATCTTCATTCAAAATCTTGTGGCATATTTCTAGTAGTAATTGCTCAATTATTGATTTCATTTTGATAGGTATATCGTCACTTATAGAACTTTTATGGCATAGCAATTCTGTTGTCCACAAATCTCTCATAATATGAATATTTTTATTTTCAGAACTATTCCACATTATTATATCTTTAAGTACAATTTCTTGGAAAATATCATTTTCATTTAAATTAAGTAATGCTTGCATTGTCTCTGGTTTTAGCGTCGTTTTGTAATCGCAAGTGATGTCCATTTCTTTCATATTTCGAATTAAAAATGCATCCAGAGTCGAATTTAAGTTTTTATTGCTTGATATCTTCATCTTCTGTTCATAATTTTCTAATAATATCTTAGTAATGTCTTCGTTAATTTTTATATGATTTTCCGGTTCAATTTGGCACATTTTCCTTATGTTTTCGAGGATATTAAGCCTTAAGTTGTTATTAACTTTTGAATTTTGTCGAGATAAGTTTAAAATTTTCACGAAACTTTTTGCAAGGGTTTTGGCAACGTTTTTATCAAGCACTGGGTTTTGGTACGTAAATGTTGGACATGGTAGGTTGTTGCATGTAATTATTTTCTCAATCAATTGATTATTCATTGTTGTTTAAATAAAATAAAGCATGCGCTTAGTGAAACAAGAAACAACAAATTGAATCCGTCATTATCTGTCACGACTGTCACTAACTAAGTGTCATTATCATTATCAATATGTCACGATTGCCAATAACAAAAATAATTAAAACATCTTTTTTGTTTTATTGATAAAAAGGAAATAATAATTCCGCACATAATGTAACTGAAGGAAGAGACTTATATGCATTTTGAAACTTAATCTTTTTTTATAAGTAATTTTCTCCCGAACTGCGTTAGAAGATATGTAAATCGAGTTTAAGAGCCCTCTAGTAACTAGTAGCTGTATTAATTTTGTGATGTTACGAAGTGGTTATGGTTTGTTATCAACAGATGGCACTAGTAGGATAAGTTACTATACAATAAGGCAGTGGCTCTCAAGCTGTGTGGCATTTCCCTGGGGTATCTATCGCCTTTAAGGGAGTCGCGGGTCGTGATCTTATTTGCATCTGAGGGCTCACTACGACTTTCATATTGTTCGGTTTTTTGTCTAAACGTGACTTTCAGCGTAAATTTTGTTTTTTTGACAAATTAACAGCACTTCTGATGCTACCGTTTCCAAATTAAATTAAATTATTTCTAATGCTGAATTAGATGTATTTTGAACACTTTTTGTAACACCAATATTTTAAGTATTTCGTTTATCAGATTTAGTCTTTATTGAAGTAAATTATAATTTTGCAACCAGCGGCTCTAAAGCTTTATTTGAGTTTATCGAAAAACATATTTTGCATTTTTACCACAATGTCTAAAGAATAAAAAAAAGATGTGTTGCTAATCGTTCATTGGTAACAGTTGTCGTCAATTTTTATTTTTACCATTTGGAATTTATTGCTTTATAATCTCTGTCATCTTTTTCCGTTGGTAGATACTAGCTAGGTATATGAGTAGAATGTAATTACTTTGTAGGGATCCTTGCGATGCCCTCGTAGACAGAAAGTTCGAGAGGTCCGCAAATTGTAAAGTAGAGCGACAGTTGCAGTGGCGTAGCTACGAAGGGGCTAGGCGGGGCAGTGCCCCGGGGCCCTCAAGCTCAGGGGGCCCTCGAATCCGGGTGTACTACGCCGAATCGAATGCCAAATAATCGAATATCAATTGATCGAACACTATAAATCGAACGACTAAATACTCGAACGTTCATTACATCGAATGGTTATTAAATCGAACATTCAATACATCGCACACTCAATACATCGAGTGATCAAAATATCGAATGTTTGTTTGATCGAGTGATCAAAATATCGAATGTTTGTTTGATCGAGCGTTCAACGCATCGCATATTCATTCTATCCAAAGATCAATACAAGTATTTTTTAAGAATACAAAAAAAAAACTAAATTTTAATTTCATTAACATCTCTTTTGCCTCTTTTTTGTGAAGAAGGTCTTCCCAATCTTGCGTTTGCCTTTTCAATGCAATCGATCAAACAAACATTCGATATTTTGATCACTCGATCAAACAAACATTCGATATTCTGAATACTCGACGTATTGAGTGTGCGATGTATTGAATGTTCGATTTAATAACCATTCGATGTTATGAACGTTCGAGTATTTAGTTGTTCGATTTATAGTGGTCGATCAATTGATATTCGATTATTTGGCATTCGATTTGGCGTAGTACACCCCTCGAATCCTTACCAGAAAATCTCAATCAAACTCAACTTTTGAAAATTTCTGCCATTTTCAAAATAAATATGACAGGTGGCAACTCGAGTTTAATCATGGCAACACAGTTGTGAGAAATTCCAAAGTTGTAAAAAGGGAATTCCCCTAAATTATTTGTGTGGGTTGACCGTGTTATTAACGTTTGCATCAATTTGTCGGATATCGATATCTGCATATTATTATTTACGATTTCTACTTAACTTTATTGTTGAATGTGATTATAAGGCGATAATTATGTTTGTTATATCAGTAGAATTAGAAAAATGTACTAAATATTTATTTTTTTCATCCATTGATTATTTATTAACATACAAGTTAACGTTTTCATAAACAGGGTTTCTTTTAAATTGGCCAATAGATACCTACATCCGTAAGAGATACCTACAAAAAAAATTGTTAGGAGACTTTAGCTCTATCTTGATGTTAAAATAATTTTGGCGTATTTTTTTTTGGTCAGGTGTGACTTGTCAGAAAATTCTAAAAACACACAGGATTACTTGCATAATATATTATATTTATTTTTAGGCAGTAACATGAATAGAATTAATTCTTGTTCAATTAAATAATAGTTATTGATTTTAATAAAAAAATATACCATAGCCATATAAAAGCACAGTGGTGACCCCGGATTTACTACTCTTTTTTGCCAATCTATACGTGATGTTTTTTTGTCATTTTTTAAACCGTCAAATGTGGTAACACTGGCGGCGATAAAATGTTTGCCGGGGGTTTGTAAGTTTAATTATCATTAAATTGCGGACTGGAACTAAACGTAATATCTTACTAAAGAACCCCCAAAGCCTTTGAGGGGTGATAAAATATATCGATTAAGATCCCTTATAAACGGATAATAATATCTACAGCTATTTAAAGATAGGGTAATCAGTGACATCTAGTGATAAAATGCAAAGTAGAATGCATCGGCGATAGGTTAAATAACTAAGCTGGTGCAACGTATGTATGAACAAATAAATATATAATAAACCCTTGAATCTTTTCTATTTCGTTTTATTGCCCAATACCTAAACCAAGTATTAAAATAATAAAGTTGCTTAGCATTTTTAAAGTATTTGTATATTTAATGATTTTACTTCAAAAAACCTTACCAGTTTTGATAGCAGTGGGCCCCATTTTTTTATTTGCCCCAGGGCCCTTGGTTACCTAGCTACGCCACTGGACAGTTGCACAAAATCCTCTTAAAAATAAAACTAATAATTCCTCTATCCTCTGCTAGCCACCGCCATGAGCCAAGTTCTAAGTCCGACAAAGAGCACCCTCTTGTGCAGGTTAAGTACTTAGTTTCTAGTTTTTAAACCATTTAATATGGCTTGAGCTCTGCCCTCCTTCATACCCGATGAAGTAGCAAAAGCTTCGTGGCTAACTACGTACATAGGTATTATTATGTACGTAGATCAATTTGATAACTATATTCTTTCAAAGAAGTATCCCGCATCTGATACAAAAAAATCCATGATTCATACATAAACCTGTCCAGAGAGGGTTCGACCCTGTGTCACCAGCTCTCAGAATCCAGAACCTTCACTACTCAACCACCAGTGCAGTCAATATTATCTTAAGAAAAGAGAAAATGTGCCCATCACTTGAAAACATCCGATATGTGGTCAGGGTATGTGACCAAGCTATTCATTTCTAATTAGGCAATTAGTCTCAATTGTATTAAAACCGATATTCCATAACTTAAATTGAAACATCACCTTTAGTCTGCATAATGTCCACAGCCAGGCCCCTCTTACCCACGGGGCACACTGGGTACCCTCAGGGCCCTGCGATGGTTTAGGGCCCCCTAGTCCCTACTCCAAACGATAACCGACAGCCCCTCCAAGGATTAATCGTAGATGTGGGTTACTTAGTGTAGATTACATTATTTATTTATTTAAGGCTTACAAATTATATTATCTACTCATCATATCTAATGTCACCGTAAAGAAGTAAAAATTAAGCTAAAACTTTTCATATCTGCGTTCTTTGTAAAAAAATATTCTAATTTACTATGGTCGTATCCTAATGTGCCCAGAGCCTCTAATAGGTAAAAGACGGCCCTGTCCACAGCTGTAGTCCCCTAAGCGTGGAGACCCTCCACGCTGGGCATTGGCGTCTGCAGAAAATATAACAGAAGATACCTAGTGGTATGGTATACGAATGTCATAGATGCTTTCCGAGGCAGTATAAACGTGCTTTGATTGCTGAGCCAGCATAAATATTTGCTTAAAATTAAGGATTTACTTGCAGGTTTGGTTTGGGATGTGAATCATCATCATACCGTATAACGTCTACTATTAAACATGGGCGTCCTCTACAGAGAGGATTTTGCCATAGTCACTACGCTTGGCAGATGGATTAATGACCGGAGTATTATGCTGCAACAGACAAGAAAACGCTACTGCCCTTTCTCCGGTAGGTATACGATTGTATAGATGATGTTATAACAATCGAGACCAACGGCTTTCCGGGCCACATAAGGTAATACCTCAAACAACCAGACCGGAAACAAATCTTAGAACTTACCTACACTACGATTTGTTGTTCAGAGTTGGGATCGAAACCACGACCTCCGAGGCTTATACCGCTAAGCCACTAATTTTACCCAAATATTTCTTGTCTAGAGCGGGAATGAAAATTACGGTTTTCAAGACTCAATGTAGCATCTATGGACAAAGTTATACTTACTTATTACTAATCCTCGGAATCATCTGTGAATTTGTAACTTAGTCTTATCGAGATATTATAGACATTTCCCAATCAATATCTTAAGGATGGCCTTAAGTATCACTTCGATTTTAATTTCCAATCTTAAGTACGTATTCAGTATTCTAAGTAGAATATTTTAAAGATCGCTGTCTCGATAAACAGAATACAACCTTATAGCGAAGAGAGACAGGCATATCTTTCATCTCACTCTCGGGCGGAGCTATCCATGGAATTGCCCACGTAGTTAGAGCGCACTATGTGAGGTCTCGATAGTAATTTATTAACTGGACCCCACAGATAAAATTCGAAACAGCCAAGAAATGGCGACATGAATTATTACTAAACTCTTTAATGTTACACGCTTTATAACGGTGTAAATTCATGCTAATTAAGATATCCGAATCCGACAATTATTCAACTTACGAATCGAGTATAAAATTTAAAAAATGAGTTCATTTTTTAAATTTATTACACGATCGCATAGAGATGTACTTTCTCCTATTAAATCTGTATGTTATTAAGGTGAATTTTCAGAATTTGTTTTTGTTATCTGCTACTAATTTTATTGCGTTATCGTGATATTATAATGTTATTTTTAACGGCAATGGATGTTTGTATGTGAAAACTGGAGGCGAGGCGTGTCAAAGTGCACTTGGAGAAGATTTAAAGTTCACGGTATATTTGAAAACCTTATTGCCTACTTAAATTACTCGGGCGAAGAGCTCTGTGGAAAGTAGGTAGGATAGAAACGACTGTGTGAATCACATATAGATAAAATTACATTTTCTTTTAGTTAATGGTAGATACCTAGGTAAGTATTTTATAAGTTAGTTGTAGTATTAGTTTAGATTAGGTACCTAGGTACCTTCAGTTATGGTTCATGTAGGTAGGTAGGTAATATTCTGACGATAGAACTTTTAAATTCGTATAGGAATTGACCCCTTGCTGATTCATACGTACCTAAACGTGTGCAATATCAAGGGGTGAGTTTTGAATATTCCTAGAATATTTTAATAAATATTAAAGTTTGTACCTGTAATCAGTTGTTTGTTAAATACGATACTTCCGTTTGCATGGCTTTACTTGTATGACTTTACACGAAATTGGGTACATAAGTACGAAGTAGGTACATCATTGCATCTAAAAGCTAGTGTGACAAATTCTCTTCTCGCCCTCTCCGCCTCTAAAATCTAATATCTAACATATACATATAACTAGGCATGTAATCATAATTATATTAATACAATTTAACAAACATTTTTTATTAACTTGAGAATAATCGATTTATCTTGCCGGTGGGGCAAGATTCAAACCTCTTCATATTAACCGTTTTTATAAATGTATATGTATGACCTGTATACGAAGGTAATTATAAACATATCAAATTATATTTATTTTTATTCATACCTTCTAAACGCTGAAAGATATAATAACATTATGTTTAATTTGCATTCTAAAATTCCTTTTGTAGATTTTAACAAGTCATCGCATGCAGTGTGAGAATCAATAATTATTTCGATGCTTAAGCATTCGAAATAATCATTGATTATGTATGGAAGTGGCACGAATTAACTGTAGGATGTTTTTGTAATTAAAATTATGAAGGGGTGGAGATTTTCGGCTGTGATACGAACAGCGGGGGCACAATCTTTTTGTGTTAAACTGATGACTAAGATAGAGTAAAGGGTAAAAGAAGGGTTCGGTTAAATAGAAAACTACCGATTTTATAATGAATTTTATTCAGTACTAACATATACATACTTAGTTTACACTTGTACTTGTAGAATCTCAATCTAAAAAACTATAACTTATGGAGATATTTAGTATGACTCGTAAGAAACAAAGTAAACTAGTAATACAGACCATGTAGGTAGGAAGGTAATCTGTCTCTTTTTGTTTTTGTTGTGTTTACATTCAGACTGAACTGCGGTTTCAAACGCGTAGATCCCGTTCCTGTGAAAACTCGCCTTAATAAAGTCTATGACACTCGGAAATAATATGGCTTACTCTTGGTAAAAGACTTTTCACAATCGATTTAGCTGTCGCAGAGATTACCCCTACAACCTCACAACCTTTATTTTAATTTTCAATTAAGAATAACTTCAAATTTGGGAAGGGTTGGTTATTTATAAATGCTGGATTGAATAAGCTTGTTTTTTTATAGTGTTTACTTATGTTCATTCCTCGTTGTCTAAAAATGCTGGCTAATTTTATTTATGGAAGCTCAAATATATTTAGGTTTTATTGGCGATTTGTCAAGAGGAAAACTAAAAAAAATATTGAATCTTTTTAAAATATCCTGTTCTTTTACAATGTAACATTTTCCAGGTCTGTAGCCACAAAATATTTAAGAATAAATTTGTGTTTTTTAAATTATTGAATACTTTACGGAAAACTTTACCGCTTACTAAATTAAAAAAATGACATTAATAAATTTTGATCACTGGCTGGACTCGAACCTACTTCTTAGGTTAGCCCGTAACCAATTCGGCTACGGTGGAACCCGACCGGGCATCGAAATTTATCAATCTCTTTTATAAAACGTCTCAAAGGAGAACGTTAACTGATGTTAACGAGTAATATAATAATCCAGTTCAAATCGAGGAACGAAAAGCATAAATTTCCTCCTAAAAAAATTGTAATGACAAAAATATAATGTAACTATCTCTTTCTCTTTCTACATTAAAAGCTGATACAAATTTGAAAGTGCATTATACAAATGTCGTCGAACACATTATATACCAAGTACTCATTTGGAGAAGACAGTAACTAAATTTCCATAAAACAATAATGTAAATTGTCGTACATTTCGCCTAAATATGATGGGGTGACCAGTCGATTACTATAATATCAAAGACGTAACATAACTCCTGTATTCTGCTTTGATAATCTTTTTCTTTTCGATATACAGGGTGTCCCAAAAGGTTAAGTAGCTGGGAAAGGGGGTGACAGGGGTGGACACAATGGTCACTAGAAAAATAAAAAAAAATCCCCTCTGGGTATTTAAAAAAAAAATGGCATTTTTAAAAAAAAATAAAATTTTACACCTTGTTATTTTTGATGTTGATGTTGATGACCTTGTTGTTATTGAAGATTACATAACAGCATTTTTTTTAAATACAGCCATATTTGTAGGTACAGTTAGCACAAGGTGTAAAATTTTTAGTCTTTTAAAAAATGCCATTTATTTTTTTAAACATCCAGAGGGAATTTTTTATATTTTTCTGGTGACCCTTGTGACCATCCCTATCACCCCCCTTCCCAGCTACGTAATCTTTTGGGACACCCTGTATAGTAACTATAACAAAATTTCCGTTCTAATCTAACAATCCAGGGCAACTGCCCCAGGGCCTCAACAATAGAGGGGCCCCCACAACAGAGATTTAAGTCTTACAAATTCTGACGAGTAAACTCTATAACTTTGTTTTTTCGGTGTTGTACCTTTACTTGCAGTACTTTGTAGAATCCTGATTAATGTAATACTTAAACTAAACAATCAGTAAAATATCAAAATTCATATCGTTTTGAAAAGTAGGTAGTAATACTTCAAATTTTCTACATATTAGGAGGGAAACTAATTTGTGGTTAGCAGGCCTCTTTTCCTTTGTTGCAACCAGACCCGGAAAGAGAAAGAAAAAGAGAATTCCTGTCCGCCGTGGGGATCGAACCCACGTCCACCGATATTTAAAGCGAGATTTATACCGCTACGGAGTATGTTGATTCTTTATTATGATAGGACATTTATGCAACATCCCAACTTAACGCCATGAGAAACCTCCTTCACGTGTCAAAATGATTGATGTTAGTGCCAACGTGACTTGGCTATTACACACACTTAGCAAACAAAAGAATTGGCCCGAATGATCGTGCGAAAGTCGCGAAAGGTGACGCCGTGGCCCGATGATTGCCGATCATTACCGATGTTGACGCAATCACGGAGGTTGGTGGCGCTGGTTTGTGGGTGAAAGGGGTTTGGTTCCCTGGATTTGTTTGATAGACATATCACTGCTTTAGTGTGATATTGACACAAAATAAGGTTAGGATTCAACACAATTTGATCTGTAACATCATATGAATAAAACTCATTATTCAAAAGTTAAACCTTTTGGTTTGTATCACATTAAAGCAGCGAATTATTATCATTGATGATTTAATACTACCTACATATGTCAGAAATTGTAACTTTTCAGGAGAGTAAAAAAACTATACAACCTCCGTGGCATGGCGTAGCAGTTTAAGGCTCAGATGTCGTGGGTTCGATCAACCGTCCGGACAAGAAATCTTCTGGTAAATTATTAGATTCTTCCCAGGTCTTGTTGGTGGAGGGATTATACTTCGTGCCCCGGAAAGCACGTCAAGCCGTTAGTCCCGATTGTTTTAACAAGCGATTACCAGGGAACGGGTATATTCCCTGTGTGTTGCAACATAATACTGAAGGTCATCAACGCGCCTGCCGAGGAAGAGTTGTGCTATAGTCACCTATACGGGCTGATGATTATGATAATGATGATGAAAACCCTTTATTATTTTGCATTAGCTGCGCCCTGCTGTTTTACCGCTTCACTCTGCTTCAGTGGGTCGGAGCGTAATATTTTGTAGCCTATATGGTAATCCAACTTATAAACTATCCGCGTGCATACCTATATACTTTCAGCAAAATCCATTAAGTAGTTTTTGCGTGAAAGAGTAACAAACATCCGTCCATACTACAAAATTTAGCCTTTTTTCATTAGTAAGGATACACACGAATATAATACGAGTTTACTTTTTAGGTACATTATGTTACAGGTTTCTTCAGCTTCAGCTGAAAAGATTGGTCTTCCAATGCCTTAGCAAATGGAATCAAATATCTTAACAGCCAAAAAATGAATTATGTGGTGTTAGAACATTCAATGTAGTTAGCCACGAGGCTTGCTATTATAATAGCATTAGAAGCGATCAGGGATTTAGCTCTATAAAATGCTTTAAAACCCCAAATTAGGCAACCAGAACAAGAGGGCAGGGACTTGGACGTCTACGGTTCAATGTGGTCGCCATCAACCGAGATTGGTTCCGTTTAAGAATAAGATGTGTAATACCTAACATACCTATTTATTTATGGACTTAGCTCTAGAAATAGTTAGTTGAGGAAATCGTTGGTAACGATTTCTACTATTTATATGAATTAGAGACATTTATATTGAAGGATTCAAACTGTTATGATTTTAAATTATAGGTACTTACGAATTAAGCAGGTATCTATGCTGCTTAAAAAATAATCTCGTCAAAAAACTAATTTTGTAAATCTGCCCACCTTAATGAAAACGCAGTAGGTACTTGCTTAATCCCGATTTCAAGATTAACGCGTTCAACACATTTTTTTTATATCTAACCAAGAAGACAACCTCCGAAGCGGGGCGGTATTTGGCTCCCTTTAAATCTCGGAGGTCGTGGGTTCGATCCCCACGCCGGGCATGAAATCTTTGTGTAAATTCTAAGATTTCTTTCCGGGTCTGGTTGGTTGAGGGTCTACCCTCCGTGCCTCGGAAAGCACGTTAAGCCGTTGGTTCCGATTGTTATACCATCATCTATAATAATCGTATATCAAGGAACGGGCAGCAGCGTTTTCTTGTGTGGTACAACATAATACTGCGGTCACCAATCCGCCTGCCAAGCGTGGTGACTATGGCAAATACCCTCCCCCTGGAGGAGGCCCATGTTCAGCAGTGGAAGTTATACGGGCTGATGATGATGATGAACCAAGAAGTTTATATTACATGAATTTTAAAGTGAACCTAAAAAATAAGAAAAAAGCAGTCTTTATGTATAGATTAGGGTCCTGAAATATAATTTTCACAAAAAGGGAAAATCCCAAAAATGACGATTACTGCAAGTACAATTATTAGCAGGGCAGAAAGGTGATACGTAACTTGGTGGCGAATTACATTTAACCTAAAAAATATAGCAGCCCTTATAGTAGAAGATCCGAACCTACATCGACCTTCACCTAGTTGATAATAGAATGAAACATGTTATATAATAAATTAAGTATCTTAGAAAATACACTAAAAATGGGTTGGCTAAAGAAATCTTGGACAGAATTTTTTTTAAATGATTTGTATGTTTGCAACAGTTAATTAAAAACATAAAAAAAAGATAATACGTAAATTTTATTCTGACTAAAAGTATAAAAGGTATAAAATGACAGTTACTTTCACTTGATTGGATAATATATATACAAAATTATAACAACATTAGCGCTGTTTTTTGCGTAATTTAATTTAATCTTTTTAACATTTCATAAAAAATATTTTTTAAATAATAATTAAATAGTCTGTCCAGGATTTTTTAGCCAACCCATTTTTAATATATTTTCTAAGAAACTTAATTTATCATAAAAGATGTTTCATTCTATTATCAGCTCGGTGATGGTCAATGTACGTTCGGATCTTAGGCTATTAATCTATTACATCAGTTTGTCCCTTTTCAATGTGGAAGCGGAACAGAAAAGTCAATCTAACGGAAAAACAGATGCATAGTTCGTTGGGGGACTTATTTCATTGACTTGGGGGACTTATAGTGACTTGAACATTATGTTGATTTTTACAGTTAATAAACTGTAAAAATCAGTTGTATTGCAGTAATTTAAAGATAAAAAATTACGAGACAAATCAATAAAATATTTATTATACCTAAACAAATAAATAAATAAAAATGTTTACTATAACATAATTTTTAATGTTTGCTGAGAATTTATAAATTACTATTTAGGAGAAATACGGTTTGATCTAGGAGTCTGCTATTGATATACCTATGACAAACGGTTTTAGGTCAAGCGGGTACCCCTAACATAGTTTCGAATTATTTTAATCTGTATTTTTTAATTATCGCCCGGTAAAGTAGCAACAGCCTTGTAGATAACTAGATATGTCGATCAGAAAAAATGTCCATAATATCGCAATTTAAAACCAAACGGGTAAAACACCTATCACCATAATTTTATGTAGTAAAGTATCATAAATAAACTGTTTCGTAGGAAATTAAAACATAAGAGACTGTACATTATTAGCAGCCATATTAATTTTTACACGATTACCGCCATAAAGTTTACGGTCTTATAATCGATTGGCACTTTAATCGATAATTCATACTTACAGAGTTATAAGTGCTTATAATTTTTTTTGTCGTTTCTATCTCCTAGGGTTATTAGAGCATCATGCATAGGTAAGCAGGTGGTATTAAAAAGTATGTGATCAATATTGGCGGGAAACAGGAATAAAAAAAAAGGAAAATAAAAAAATAAGAACACGTGTGTAACAAAAAGTTTATTGACAGTTTATTCAAGCTATTAAGTGTTTTAAGAGGATATAAATTAAATTAAATGTCTGCCATTTTTAAGCCTTGAAGATTGCTGTTTATATGAGAAATATAATTCATGTAAAATATTAAAATCTTTATGTAAAATCAAAGGTTTCTTTCCGGGTTTGGATGATACCAATTCTGTTAAAAATAATGAAATAAAAGGATTTACTCTTTATTTTGTACTTTATATTTCTTCTTGTTAACAATTTAATCCAATAAGCAATAACTAATATAAAGAAAAATCCTTTTACAGTAAATAACAAATAACAGCAAAAACATGTCACTCTAACGCTACTTTAGGACGAGAACGGGGACTAGTGCGGGGTAGCAGGAGGAGGGTCATTTTCGAGACAGGTGTCATGTTAATTCGTACAATTTATACTTTTATTTTGAATACTTGAAAATAAACAATTTATTCTTCTACCACGACTGACCCGTATAGGTGCATATTACCAATGTAGTAGTCTTGAACCACGCTGGGTGGGCGCTGCAATCACGCGCACAATGATCTATTATTGCTTCGACTGCATCGCGATTATTGTATCATGCGCAGACGCAGGGGCGTGTTTGTTTTGGTTATACGCTATGTAGAGAGTACCCCTATCTAATATTACTGTAATGTATCTTAACATAGTATAAAATTAAGTGGCTTCCGCTTAGATCTTTAAATTACTCAACGGTTTTTTAACTTTTTTTTAGACAACCGTGGTATAAGTCTCTACAATACTACAAATTACGACTCCACAAAGCAATTCGACAACATTTGAGAAGTGTTTTCATTTGCCATTTAGATGTAAGTATACTTACAGTTGTCAAATGTCACTGTTTATTGAGCAAATGTTCCGAACGTGGAATGTCAACGATTGGGTCATAGTTTAAATGTAACTATCACGAAATACACGTGACCCGAATGACATTTGTTAAAAGTGGCAGCTACCTAAGTACCTTTTTTTATTTTTGTCCGGGGGGAAATACTTCAATATTACGCATATACCCCTCCCCCGCTGTGGTTCATGCGCCGGCGAAGGGTTATATGGGACTCGTCCTCTCAATAGCGGTGGTATACCGCTATTGAGAGGACGAGTCCCATATACCCTAGTCATACCACGAGGACCCTACCCACTATAAAACCTCACCTTCACACTCCCACCACTAAAACTCCTGTAAGCCAGGATCAACAATAAGCTCCGAGGCTCACCAAGTCCCGGGCAAAAGTTAAGCAGCCTTGGGACCCACGATGAATTTAATCAGAGAGAGAGTATAGGAAAGATTTAACTTTCGTTCCGTCCACCGCCGTTGGTGACGGACCCAGGAACCCTTAGCTTTCTGGGTACGACTTTCTGCTATGACTTTCTCATAGTCTAGTTTAGAATTGCCAACCATCTCGTTTTGCACGCTCTGATAGTCATTAAGCAGCGTCCTGGGGTTTTAAAGCGCTTTAATAAGGTCATTTTAAATTCGCGCGCAAATATTATTATTACTAGCCTTCCGTGCGCGATTTCATACGCGTAACTCCCGTTTCCGTAAGTAATTCATAATTTAATATAGCCTTCGTAGATAATTGGGCTATGTAACACTGAAATAATTTTATATTAAACATACTCTTCAGCTTTATTAATAGAATATTTGAATAAACTTTACTTGATTGAAATTTTTCTGCTCTATTATTGCGTTCTGTTTTTAATACGAATTGTTCAGGTATTTTCAATTTGAAATCTCAGTTTTATAAAATTGTGGTTGTTGACAACCCTGCTCTAGTTGATATCTGTGCCAAACTTAAAAATTCGTTCAGTGGTACACACGTGAAATCATAATAGACAGAAAGACAAGACTTACTTTCATAATATTTTTTATACATTTATAATATTTTTAGATGATATACACCCCCTTCACCCGAAACTTTCACGAACTAAATAATTGCAGACCTCAGTAGCTATATATTTCTGAAGCATTTGGTCCTAAGTGTCAGTTTACGATAAAGTCACTTAAACGACGAATGATTCTAACGTATAATGGCTCATCCGACCTTATGTTTCCGAGCTCTAGTATTGTATCGGCCAAAATGTTATAAAGTAAAAGGTCTGTACCCAAATAAGCTCTGGATGACGTAATGAGCTCGACTGGTGGTACTTCCATTACCACAATTACCATTTTAAAACCAATCAACTCGTTGTTAAGCTCACCTATTTGCATATGAATACAAAAATGGCGAACGCAAACGATTATTTTTGTAAAATTTTACTAGAGTCCCGCGTGGTTTTTTTCGCGTGTTGTTTTTTTGTACGGGACCAAAATAATTACCTAGGTTTTTACTTGAAACATTTTTTTTTACTCCTTTGTCTGATCCCTTTCCCGGTTGCCTGGAAGAGATCACAATTTGTGTTTGTACATACCTACCTAATGTTAGTTTCTGACAACCTCCGTAGCGTAGCGGTACTTGGCTTACTTTACATCTCGGCGGTCGTGGGTTCAATCCCCATGCCGGACAATAAATCTTTGAGTAAATTCTAAGATTTCTTTCCGGGTCTGGTTGGCTGAGGGACTACCCTCCGTGCCTCAGAAAGCACGTTTAGCCGTTTGTCCCGATTGTTATAACATCATCTATATCATTCGTCTACAAGGGAACGGGCAGCAGCGTTTCCTTGTGTGTTATATCATAATACTACGGTCACCAACCCGCCTGCCAAGCGTGGTGACTATGGCAAATAACCTCCCTAGGGAGGAGGAGGCCCATGTTCAGCAGTGGACGTTATACGGGCAGATGATGATGATGATGATGAATGTTAAGTTTAGCTTTTAGTCTCTTTCTGTATATTCTTCTTTATAAAAGTGTACAAAAATGAGTTTATATATTTATCAACTGTCTCGCAGTGAAGTTCCTTTCAATCGGTCTAGATGTTTTGAAGACAACCACCATAGCGTATTAAGTCTCACTTTAAGTTTTTGAGGACGTGGGTTCGATTCATACGAGAAATCTTTGTGTAAAGTATTTGTCTTTCTTTGTCTAAGATTTATTTCCGGGTCTAGTTGGTTGAGGGACTCTCCGTGCCTCGGAAGTCGGACAGCACGTTAATCCATTACTCCCGATTATTTTTACCAGGGAACGAGCAGTAGTTTTTCCTTGTTACAATATTTAAAAACGTGGAATTTACTGGAATGAACACAGACAAAAAAAAAAATCGCTTATACTTTCATAAAAAAAATCTGTTAAGTATTTTAATACTTATTACAGAAAGACCCAGCTTCAGTTATATTAATTCGCATACAATTATGTATAGCATATTATTTAAACTATACAAGATAATATAAACAAGTTAACGAATGAAGTCATGTTTTCTTTAAAAATCCCGTAATATGTTAATAATTTCATCTCAATAATTGAGTGGTGCGTTTCGTAGGGTAGGGTAAGGTCACGTTGGGTGTCGATTTTAATAGTGGTGTAGCGAAGTATCGATGTATTTACTGTCAAAATGGACACGCGATGATGTTCTTCAAAAGCCTGTTTACACTGAAAATGGGCTTCCGGTATACAGACCTTAAAAAGCCAAAATCGCTGAGATACATATATGGCTATAATCGCCACGCTTGACAGGGGGATTGATGATCGCAATTACATGGTAAGTTACCTTGAGCTGATCGATACAAGAGGACTATTCCTCTCGTATCGAGTCTTACTTAAGTAATATATAAATAATACTTGACAACTAGCTGCGCCCCGTGCTTTTATCCGCGTTTCTCTGCTTCAGTGGATTGGAGCGTCATTTTTTGTAGCCTTTATATTAATCGAGCATATTTACTGTCCCCGTGCAAATTTTCAGCTAAATCCGTTGAGTAGTTTTTTCCGGGAATGAGTTACAAACTTACATCCATGCATTCTAATAAACTTTCGCATTCATAGGTATATCCTACTTAATATTATAATCGCGAAAGTTTGTAAAGTATGGATGGATGGATGGATTTTTGTTACTCTTTCACGCCAAAATTACTGAAGGGAATAGACTGAAATTTTGCATCAGGATAGGTAGGCTATAAAATTTCACGCTCCGACCCACAGGAGCAGAGTAACGCCGGTAAAACCGCGGAGCGCGGCTAGTATTTGATAAAATGAGATTGATACCTATGCAAGAATATCGCTTGGTGTTGGAGTAGGTACAACTCACATAAACAACAGCAGCCTGCCCATGGTAACAGTCATACAAGTTGCCATGGAGACAAATCAACAGTTCGCTGTAAACCGAACGCGGCAGTCGGTTACATTTTATTAATTTCCCTTTGTGTTTTCTTTATTATCTTTCTTTAAAACCAGTATATGATAATATAGTCCACTTTTATCTTTCATTTTACTTCAAGATCCGAATACTAGGGATGATCTTCCTTGTGTTAAGTCTAAAAATATCCATTACACGAATGCATTTTAAATTGTTATTGTTCATTTTTCCAGGATTAATGAAATAATTAAAAAAGTTTACTGATATTTAACATAACAAAAACAATTCAATTTATTCAAAAATATAAAAAGAGTCAATATATTAGTCTGTATAAGTACAAAGTGCGCAAACGTCGCAGAAAACTTATGAGAAGTGATTTGATTTCATAAGATTTCTTGGTTTCAAGTTATACTTTCATTGTTAAAATAAGTACATATTTTTTCCTTATCGCGACCCGTTTACTCAAATTTAAATAAAGTGGCGTTAAATTATTTCTAATTGTGCGCAAGCGCTCATTTTCGCGGCTTTCAAGATCATTGAAGCGTTACAAATGTCAAAATGTATTTAATACCTATTTGAAACTTATTGATCTAGCTTTCCCACGATGTCACCTGAAATGTCAATGAACCTTTACTTTTTTGTATAAGACTAGCAGTATGCAACTATATCTTTCTATATAAATAAAAATGAATCAAAATGTATGTACGCTCATTGCTTGAGATCGATTTTACCAATTTGGTTAACTAATTATTTTTTTAATTCTATTCGGAATTCCCATATCACAGGTTTGACTCACAAACATGTTATTAATTTTTGTACCACTTAAAAAATAATTTGTAAAAACTGTGTAAATTATTAGAAATAAATAAATTATTATTATTATTAATTATGAGAACAAGGTTTTTATTAAAGAAAATTTTGGAAAATCCACAGGAAATGTACCTAAGTAAACAGCTCGTTTAATATGTTATGAGATAATTATGATGACATTGATTTGCGGAACCAATCATAAAATAAAAAAATATAAATAATAAATTTCTTTATAGAAATACAAATATTGAATATACATTACCTCCGTAGTGTAGCGGTATTTGGCTCGCTTTATATCTCGGAGGTCGTGGGTTTGATCCCCAGCCGGACAGGAAATCTTTGTGTAAATTCTAAGATATCTTTCCGGGTCTGGTTGGTTGAGGGACCATCCTTCGTGCCTCGGAAAGCACGTTAAGCCGTTTGTCCCAATTGTTATAACATCATCTATAATAATTGTATATTAAGGAACGGGCAGCCGCGTTTCGTCGTGTCTTACAGCATAATACTGCGGTCAACAACCCGCCCGCTAAACGTGGTGACTATGGCAAATACCTACCCTTACCATACCATGTTCAGCAGTGGAGGTTATACGGGCTGATGATGATGATGATAAATATTTATTTTCACTTTAAATGCGCCATGCCATATACTTCTTACAATCAACCCAACGTACCGCAACCATATCCGCGAACTTTAGTTTTGTGTTCATTTAGGTTCCATGTGTTATCATCGATAATATGTCTTATCGATATATTTCAACCCCTTCCTATATGTAACGAGCATCGTGTGAGGTATACGTGGAACACCGGAACGATCGACGCTTCAGGCGTTAAGGCAACGATATAGCTCTTACATCTATACCTCAGAACCATGAGGACGGATATACTTTTATCTTCAGAAGCATTTGGTTGTAAGAGCCAGTTTACGGCAAAGGCGCATACGACGAATGTTTCTAACGTTTAATGGCACATTTGACGTTATGCTTCTGAGCTCTTACATACAGTAAAAGGCTTCGAAATAATGTAGAATTGTTCTTATGGTTGAATTGTTAATAAGACTAAGACAGACAAAGTATTTATGTGTCGTTTTTATAAACAATTGTTAGTGTTAAAATTAACTTGGGTTCTTTTTTTAAAGAAAAACTGAAGTCAGTTTTTTTAAAATCAGAATCGATTGATTTTTGGTCAAAGTTGTTTTCAACTGAATTAAGTACTGAACTACATAAATAATGTAACTCCGGCTTATCCTATTTCCTCGAAATCCTGTAAACTCTTCCCAAACTCCTAACGCTTTCTCCAACTCCTCTCCCATTTTCATTTTCCTTCCCAGTTCGGGGTGGTACCTACACGATAGACAGGGGATTTAGAATCGAAGGTAGTTTATTTATTTATTTTATATTATTTAATATGTACAGAAACAGATTACACATTATTCAGAGTTTTACATAAGTATTTTTAACCCTGTAGTCCAATAACAACTGTATACAATTAAATTAATATCACTTCATAGATAATTTTTAATATAGGTGTTAATATAATAAGAGATTAACAATTGCAATTTACAACAAGCTTATTGGGTTTCAAATGTGTCACCATAAGTGGACAAAGTGAATAGCTTTTAAATTTATGTATTTTTCCACCAGAGGTGGCCACCACAACGGAAATAATCCAAAAGTTCACTGTCACCCAGGGGTGGACAATGAAAAAAAAAAATCGTGTCGCGTTCCACCAAGAGTAGACATGGAGAGGATTAACAATGGGAATGAACCATGAGGATATGCATACCTACAACATTTTCACTTTTTAAGCAGAATTTACACTAGATAGGTAGGTACCTATTTAGAGTTTTTAATTTATTAAGCAATGCTATGAAAATAGCTTCATAGATAAATGTCATGACGTGATATCATTACGCTATAACATTTTCAGACAGAAATAGGCACCCATTTCTGTCTATTGTCTAAAATTTTAACTTAACCTCAATCATAATTATTCCCACATTCACCTCCACCAAATCCTCAAATTATTCGAATCAAATAAACAAGGCGTCCAACATAATGAACACTTGTTAAGATCATCAATCAGACGATCAAACGACATTAACTCAAGGGTACCAACATTACGAGCTGACCTAATTCGCCTCTACCCGTGCGGTCTCTCATTTACACAGGCAATAAAACCTCTTTTTGACATATCCGTGGCAAAACCCCTAACTGATATGACCCTTTATAACTTTAAGGTGTTAAGAAAAGTGTTGGCTGACACACAAAAGTCGACCTTAAGGCTGTTATAGAGGTGCTAAATTGGAATCGTAGCATTTCATCGTTTATTAGACTACAAAGACGCCGCCTGAGCTGGCGGCACCTTTGAAGCGGCGACCATAATTACATAAGAGCGGCCGCCGACGGATTCCTCTGTACTCTATATTCAGGACAACTAGGATTTGCATTTACAATCGGCTGTAATTGAATTTTTTATTGTCTATGGTTACGAATATGTGGAGAAGGTTTTGAAGAATTTACTTGGTTATTCTTTGGTTGGAATCGTTTGGTATTAAATATTTGTTTGTGGGAAGTTATGGTAAATAAGATTTGTATTTTTCATTTTATTTTAGACGTTATTGTGCTGTAGTATCAGAATCGGAATCAAACAATTTATTGGTCAAATATATTTGAATATATGTGACAAGGCATACAAATATTTTTTATTAATATTATGTTACACTTAATAGTAGGTATCAATGATTTATGTTATGATGAAGTCGCTAGTAAGATATGGTGTTTTTTTTTTCTCGAACAGATATACGTATTTAGATAGCCACGAGGCTTTTGCTACTTTAGAGGTTAAATAATTATAGTACCTACCTATGTAGGTTCTATATAAATACTTTTATGATTCTGATACTTTAAAATATAGTAATAGTAATAAGATATAAAAAGGTTAGAAATATTAAAATTTAAAATGAAAAAATACTTTAAGTAAATAAATGTTGTTGGTCTGATTCGAAATTATTTGATCGATTCGAATGAATTACTTAAAGAGCTATTTTTCTTTATTTGTTTATAAACAAATTATTCATACAATGCAAATAAATATAATATAGAAAACTATTTAAACATAGATTCCCATGGAAGACAAATAGTTTGGTAACTACTTAATTTAAAAACAAACAACAAAATAAACGCAAACACCGCAAACCAAACAGCCTAGCGCACATAATCCTTTACCAATTTAACTGAAAACCCAAACATTTCACTGTTTAGTTTCATAATTAAATCCATTGTGATTACACTGTGACGAATTAACTGCTCACTCGCGGGGAGGGGCGAGGGGCGTGGCCTCCGACATCAAAGAGCACCGCCAAAGGGAACGAACGATCGCGCGAAGTAAGCGAACTAACTTATTGATGTGTGAGCAAGACGGGGCACGCGTTAAGTGGAGTAGAGCGAGATGGTGAATGTTGTGTTTGTAGTAGTAATCCTTATGAACGGGTTGATTCAAGTTGAGAATGGCGGCTAGTGCTGGGAGGCGATTTGTATCGATAGACATAGTATAATAAATTAAGTGGATATACCTACCTTATATCATTTCACTGAACGTAATGTTTTTAAATATTGTACATCACGTCATAGTTATTTATTGAAATCGACAATATAATTTATACCTAATGTTTATGTTACTGACAAGTGACAGCTAAAAATGAAGTTAAGCATGTCAAAGATGAAGTTCATAAAATAGATCCAACGGCTTATAATGGTTTCCGAGGAACTGAGGGTCATGTCTAGGGTTGCCAGTTTTTTTTACAACAAAAAAGGATATTTAGGTCTGAGAAGAATATGGAACAGTATTTAAAGAAATGAACAGTTCATGTCATACTTGATGTTTAAAATATTTGCCATAAAACATTTTAAAAATTGTGTCAGCGTCTAAGTCCAATACTTGTAGTGTTTTGATTTTGATGCATTATGATGCTTAAAACAGTATTTTGTATACTTTATTTTTGTTCAACACTATAAAGTATCATGTAGTGAAAAACAGTATAGTTTTTAACAGTATAGTTGGCAACCGTAGTCATGTCATGTCATTCAACCAACTAGACTCAGACAATTTTATGTGACACATCTTTTTGTTTTCGGGAACACGACCTCCATGTAAAGGTAATTTTGCCTTGTGCATTCATTATTTCCGTTTCAGGCTAAGAGCAACTTTTTTGGGAAATACGTATGATTAGGTACTTTAAAATGTTGTTATTACGTTTCGATAGTAATATTAAACACAAACATAAATAATTACAAATTATTTAAAAATCACTGTATCTAATAATGGTAAATTTATTTATATTAAAATTAGTAATTAAAAAAAAAAAAACTTTGAGAATTTGTAATATTTCAGTGATACATATTTTCTTAAAACCATACCCCAGTTATAAGTAAGTATATTTTTTTATCTAGCAATATTAAAATTCATATCTTTTATTCTAATTTTGAATTGTTTATTTTAATAACGTTAAAATATATCTTTTTACATATAAACTACGAATAACAACATTTATTAAAGTCATTACATTCGATATCGCTTAGCCGGTTTATCGATATCGCAGCATCCGCAGTCCATCTCTCACAATAAATCTGTGCCGCTAAAGAAGCTGACGTCACTGTCGTATTGTTTATAAATCAAATCCCGGCCCAAACGGACGATAAATCCGACTAAATTAAGAATTACCTCATGATTATGTCCGTTAAACAGAATGACGACTTCCAAATTTAGCCGACTTAGGTTTCGGAACAAATTAAATTGCAGTATTAATTTAAATTGAGATAAAGCTATAAGTGATGTTGCTAATTTGTTCGTGTTGCAAGATTAGGCTTTTTGCTGATTGAACTGATTATTTTGAGATTGAGAAACTTGAAGTTATATCTAGAGCTCAGAAGCATAAGGTCGAATGTGCCATTATACGTCAAAAACATTCGTCGTAGGTATGTGCCTTTGTCTTAAACTGGCACTTACTATCAAATGCTTCTGATATAGACATCCGTCCCTATGCTTATGAAGTCTAATAAATTAGTCAGTCTAGATACATATGTATTTTGAATTTTTCTTTTTTATTCAGCACTTAGGTATTTACATACACTTGTACTTGTCAGAATTACAATGTACGAAGATAAATTAATTTAAAAAAACCATAACTAACAGATAATTCTTACTCTATAAAATATCCGACTAGGTAACTAACAGTAGTCGGTAGGCAATAGCAAATCATACAATTCTACAGACTGTGTAGTCCGTCCGTCTGTCCTATGACATTTTTTGCAATTAACCAATTATTGAATTAAATTAAAACCGCATCCAAATTGCAAGGGGTCACATTATATCTAAGTGGCACACACCTGAGGGCAACCTTATGGGGTTTAGGACCACGACCAAGGGTGCCACTGAAGTAAAAAAGGTAGATATAAAGAGGATGTGATCACAGGCGCTCAATTACAGGGCAGGGGTAGGGGCGCAACGCGGTCATATAAGTATACGTAGGTACACCAAATAGAACTACATTAGGTACTATATTATTTTTTAGGAGTTTAAAATTAAATAATGTATCGTTAAATAACGGAATATAGATACAATATTTGCTTAAACAAATTGTAAGTTACTTAGTTAGCTTTTTTCATTTAATTAAAAGTAGCTACTTAGTAATGACATGATAGAGATGACGCACACAAAATATGTTATTTTATTTCTTTACTAGCCGGGCTGGCTTGGCATTGGTAGTAAAGCTATCTAACACAAAAACTTGACAAATTATAATCTAAACTTGCCCCAAGAATAAAACTATCTATTGGTGAAAACCGCTTGAAAATTCGTGCTGCAGTTTTTGAATTTATCGCGAACAGACAGACTCGGTGGAGGACTTAGTTTTATAGTATGTAGTGAATCATCACTTCATATTTTAAAACTAAGTCCAATGAAGACTAATGTAGATTGTTATGATATAAATCATCATCATCTTCATCATCAACCCGTAGCACGTCCACATGGGACTTTCTCGAAAGGGGTGTCGCCACAGTCACCACGCTTCAGAAGCAGGTTGGTGACAACCTCTTCCGCCTCAATCATCGGAGATCGTGGGTTCCATTCTTGCTCCGGACGTAGAACTTCGTGTAAATTCAAAGATTGCATTCTGAGTTTGGTTAGTAGAGGGATTACCCTCCGTGCGTCGGAAAAGTACGTAAGGCCGTTGGTCACGCTTGTTATAACATTATCTATGCCAATCGTATACCAGGGCGAAGTGCAGCAGTGTTTACCTGTGTAAAGGAATAATTATATTATTATAAAAGAAAAATAAAATCACACTCCTATTACATAGAAATTTTATATCTCAAATCTTCCAAAGACCGGCTTTAAGTGTCTGTCTATGTATTGTCCGTTCCATGTAACTCATTTTCACATTCTCAACTTACGAAATTCAATAATTATTACATTCAAAATGAAGATCTTCCCACATCAATTATACAAAATTAATGACACACAGTCCCACTCAATATTATCAATTTCTTTATCAAATAAAAACATTTAAAAAAATCAGCCAGTCCCACAAGAAAGGCCTTTAATTCGATAATTAATACGTCAGAGCTATTAAATCGAATTATCTATGACATGCTCACTTCACTAAAGAAAAGCTAACCACTCATTAAGGACATCCACCAAGTTAATAAGATCTCTCAGGTAGCAACCAACCACCCCGCAATGTTCGAAAAAAGTGGGAAGTTCGGGGAGATGGAAAGATCTTTGTAATATGGTTTGGTGGTTGTTGAAGAAATGCTGAGTCATCGACATGGTCTCATGTTTTAGTGATGGGGATTGTACCTAAAAGCTTCCCACGATCGCGAATTCGATAAGTGTCCGTAGTGTAGCGGAGATTATGAGTGAGCGATTTTGAAAGATTTGGTGCAAGGTGTGAATTCTAAGGTTTATAAAAAAAAAGTTATCTAGCAGAGTTTTGCAGTCTACTAGTATTCTTGTTAACCCCTCGTGCTAAGTTAAATGCATGTGTTACGAATGGGTTCACATCGGTAGTGCAATGGGTGGGGATCGAACCGGCGACCACAAGATCACAAGTCCGACATCCTAGCTATTGGGCTACGGCCGCTTCTATCTCAATGAATTGAATTGTTTAATAAAGCATTTAGGTCATTAACATTCTGTCATCTAAAACTGGTCAATAAATTAGGACGTTTGGATACTTTGTAAGCTATGAGGCAAGAAAACTCATTTCATCAGAATAGCCATCCAAACCAATCCAAAGGTTAGTTGCCATTCCTGTTGACTGCTGTAAACAACTCTCCTTAAGAAGATTTCCCGGTATAACCAGAATTCAAAATACAACCTCCGTAGCGTAGCGGTGTTTGGCTCGCTTTATATCTCGGAGGTCGTGGGTTCGATCCCCACGCCGGAAATTTTAAGATATCCTTCCAGATCTGGTTGGTTGAGGGACTACCCTCCGTGCCCCGTAAAGTACGTTTAGCCATTGGTCCCGATTATTATAACATCATCTATAATAATCATATAGTAAGGAACGGGCAGCAGCGTTTCCTTGTGTGGTACAACATAACACTGCGATCACCAACCCGCCTGCCAAGCGTGGTGACTACAGCAAATACCCTCTCTAGGAAGAGGCCCATTTTCAGCAGTTGACGTTATACGGGCTGATGATGATGATGAACCAGAATTGAGCAACTAACTTAGCAATAACAGTATGGATCTGTCAAGTGCAATATATTTGAACAATGAAACTTTGAGGAGCTTCGACTCTTGGACCTTCAGTACTTGAAATGACAAATCTTATTGGTTTCCCACTCCCTATTGAGTAAGCACTCCATTTACTAAAACCCTTTTTTTTTATAAATAGATTTGCAGTATGCCCGCTTCTAAAATCAAACTTTTTATTCCGAGTTAATTAAGATCTGCAACTTAACCAGATGTTGAAACCCCTTCTTTCCACTTTTATATTTATGTTTTACGATATAAAGATTAACTTTGCTATTTATGTAATTCATTTGTAGTCATGTACCATCAAAGACAATAACTGGGTAGGTACAGATATATGAACAAATTTCTTTGAACTGCGCAGTGCCCAGTTCATAAAGTTATCTCTTTGAATAAGTAAAATTACAGGGGAAAAAGTCATGAGCTTACAAAAGACCTTTCCCACCCTTCGTTGCAAAGAACTTTCCGAAGTCTTAGATGACTCAAAGTCAGAGAAGTCCTCTTGCGTAGGCTACTTTGTAGGCTGGAGCCCTGCTCATTTGTACGCAAGGCAAAGAAAATATGATGCGGCAAATGTCCGATCAAACAAAAAAAAATTGGAATGTCTGGAACACCATTACAAACCGTAAATGTTTAGGGAATATTCAAGTTCAATTAATATTTTTAAATATATATTTTGATGCATTATACTACGCTTTAATACTAGAGCATTGCCACTGCTTTGGTTATGTTAAATATTGTCGAAGAACAAAGACAGGTGCGCCGCCGCCTGTCATCGTCACGCCTATGTAGCATTTAATTAAATAATAGCAACGGATAATTAATCACTGTGCATGTTCGTCGTCATTAAATTTATTAAAATTACATGAGAATTTACAATTTGGGGACAGGGATTGATGTTGGTACACCCTTAATTTATGACGCCTTAAAGATAACAGTAATGCGAGGTGTATTAGCAGTAATTAGCAGTTTTACTTGTTTGCGCTGTTTTTATACATTATAATGTTTTAGTTATTAACTGTTAATTGAAATAAAAAAGTTGTACAAGGTGTCTTCGTGTGCGTCAGCCTGCAAATTATATAGATACTTACTTATTAAAGTTCGAGACATTTGCAACTCCAACGCACATAAAAATTAGGCTAAAGCATTGTGAAATGGTTTAAATATTAAAAATTAAGCATTCTGAGCAAGAGGGTGTGAGATTTGGATCTCGGTTCAGAACAGTTGCTGGCGGGGAGATTGTGGATTGAAATCGTATAAGACTTTTTGCGGAATTTTGTGCAACTGTCGCTCTACTTAACAGTTCTCGAACTTCAGGTCTGCAGGGTTATAGGAAGTAATTATGTATGAAATAGGTGATGGGACAAAGGGTCTCTTAGTGCCTTAGTCTGTAAATTATAGGTATAGGCGCACTTTTAAAAATTCCATATGGCAATTAATTTTAGATTGTTAGTTGTTATGGTAGGTGTTAGTTGTTTCTGAGACCTGATTCCCACCTAGGACAACTATTTGATCCACAGATAGTTACTCCGAGTGGTTTGTCCCCACGTCCCATGCATTTTTTTTAACAATGTTCCAAGTGCCGCACTTGGAACAGTTGTTTAAAAAAAATACCTTTAAATGATTGAATTTAAATATATTTTACTTAAAATAATATTACTTATGTATTCATAAGATGAAGCAAAATAAATATCTTTAGCAGCTAATACCTACATGTAAGCTGTTTAGTGTCTGGCTTACAATAGACCACCCATGTCTACCCATGAGTGTCATAAGACGCGACTAAGGGACATACACCTGATGGATGAGCAGCATCTATCAGCTCAAGGATACTCACCATTACCGCGATCACCGATCCGCAAGCCACCCGTGTTAATTATGGCAATATTCTTGAACAAACCCTATCAAGTCACGGTCTAAAAGAAGGCCCATGTTCAGCAGTGGACGTAATCGAGCTGATACCTACATGTAAGATTAATTAAGTAGTAGCAATTTCCGTGAAATATTTTAAAGTTAATTTGCACTTACAAACGTTAATGGGTCTGCATCCAACTACCTACCGCACACTCGAGGTTAATAATTTCATTACGTTTTGAAAGCTTAATAAACAATCGTTCAGCTCATTGATTTGAGTGCGACCAGGGCTCCGATGCTGCTAATTTTATAAGCCTTCTAAATGCTGTGTGATTTATGACTTAGAATATACTACCCCATGTAAAGACGTCCCCGTAAAGACGACCCCACGTAAATCTATGAAAAGTCATGGATTACTAAAATTTACATTTCGGGGAGTGTGCGGAGGTTCTGCATAACCTGATACCCCCTTCACCTTTCCATCACCTGACGACTAGGCGCGTCGAGCGGTTTCACCCTTTTATTGTAGACATTCCTTCAATACGCACGAAGCGATTTGCTTCTTCTTTTATCATGCGGACGGCTAAGGAGTGGAAATCTCTGCCGGGGTCAGTTTTCCCGGAACGCTATAATCTGGAAATCTTTAAAACTAAAGTGAACAGACACTTTCTAGGCAAGCGTGTATCATCTTAGGCCTTATCGTCGCCTTCCATCAAGCGAGATTATGGTCAAACGTAAGCCTATATTTAATAAAAATAAAATAAAAAAGTACTTACCATCTTACTGAAGTCACCAATCCGCTTCAAGCTTGATGATTATGACAATATACCTCTACAATCCTGGTTTACCAAGATATGTAAAGCTCAGGTAAATTTTCAGCAGTCGAAATACACGAGTAGTTACGTATTAACGTAATAAAACGCAGTGACGCCTAGAAAGTAGGTAATTTTAGTGTCGTAATTCTTCTTGAATTAGCAGAATAGACTCCCAGTTTTTATATTCATAACAAGTCTGAGTTTTAGATCCGCAAAAAATATTTGAAGTTTAATTACGTTATTTTTTTAAATCCCACACTGCCACTGCAACTGTTGTGAGCCAAGATCAACTGTAGCACACACGGAAAAAGATAATAGGCACTGGATACTGGGCTCTGTGGCCCACTAAGTCCGGATAAAAAAATAACTGCCAACGGATTTAATAAGAAATTTAATAACGTTTATTTTAGAATAGAATAGAAAAATATCTATAGGAAATTCTGTTGTAGCTTAATTTTGCAGAGCAGTTTTATGCACCACGAAGAAAACATGTGCGTGTATTTGATTTAAGTTATTCAAGAGGCTTTTACTAAAACAGTATCCTCTTAGTTTAGATGTAACGTTTTCTATTTGGCAGGTTCCCCCAAAGGTCTTTTTTCGATTTAAAAAAGGAATAATATACTTCTCAGTCTCAGTTCTTTGACAATACATTATTTTTTCTTAAAAAAAAAAGATTAGTATTTTGCAATGTACCTACTAGTTTTCTTGTTCACCCCTTGTGTTAAGCTAAAATGCTTGTGTTACGTTGGTAGTGCAATGGGTTTTAGAGGTAGTGAAACAGTTTTAATTTAGAAATATACTTATTGTGTTCCCAGACTGGTCACGATTAAAAGTGGCTAGTGCTGTAGGTACAAGTACATATATAACATTGGCTACTAGCTGTCCTTGTATTAAGACCTAGCAAGCTACTGATCATCAGAGGGATATACCCCTACAGACCTCAGGGTAAGCGTCATTTGGAATAAATAAAAAAAATCAATGGCCTGAAAATCTTTTTCCGACACTGGGCACATTACTCTCCAATGCCCTCGTAGACACGAACTGTAACGTAAAGCGACCGTGGCACTAAACTTCCCTAAAAAACAAAATTACAATGCCGCCCTGAGTCAAGTCCCACAGGGAGGCCCTCTTGCGCAGGTTGCTTAGTTCGTAGTTTATTAACCATTTAATAAGGCCCAGCTCGCCTTTATGACTCTTGTTGCAAAAGACTCGTAGCTGAATACATAAATGTTCGTCCAAAAAACCTGGACACATTGTGGTCCCTTTGAAGTGTAAAATTAGTATAAAGTATAGAATTGACTTTCTAATCCTTCCTTTATGAATGTTTACATATTCGTAAGTTCAAAATATGAATGCCTTTCAAGTTCGCTAAATCAATAGAATTTAACAGGTTATAACAGTTGCTTGGTCAATGACGTTTAATCTTAAGACAAAACCCAAGCGAACCGGCGAGCATAGCTAGTAAATCGCAACAGTTGCCATTAGATTGGTCTCCACGCCCTCAAGCGGACGGCGCGGGTAATTACAGATCATTTATCTTTGCGCCTCTGTCAAAACTGTGTCGTTCCCAACGAAAACATTTTAAAATATGCCATAATTAGGGACGGCTTGATTAATTTGGTCAAGAGACTCGGTGTTGCCAGGTTTTGGAATGATTTTTGAATTTGGAATAATTCAAAAACCCATTAGTAGATAGTTTTATTTTATAAGTTTTATACAAAACTTAAAGGTTTACTTATAGTATAAATTTAAATTTGTAGTAAGTAGTATTGGAATTTGTGATGAAATTTAAATAGAAAATGTTTGATTGGATCTCGCACTTAAATGAACTAGGTTTGTAGAGAATTGTATTAATATCTATGTATAGCTGAACTTGAAATGATTTTCCAAGTTTTTGTAATGTTTTCTTTACCTACTCTTTAAAAAGGTTACTTCATTAAGTGACTTAATATCATCTTCTAATACGATGCAATTATTATGACATCCATAAAAAATATTACAAGTTGCAAAACAAAAGCTGTTTTAAGCCAACATGTTCCATTGTAACATTTCCATGTAATAATTGCGTACTATCAAAAGGTACTATTACAGTACGTATTTTTTTCACAACTTACCTGATAGGAAGGTATTGTAAGCCTCTCTATCATTCTCTAAAATAATTAATTCTCAAAATAAATCAACAAACACACAAAAAGAATTCCCACCCTGGCAACACATTTAAAAATAAGTTCTCTGGTCAAAGCCGTCGGTCCAAAGGTGTGAATTAGATGATTTTTCTCCTTGATAAAGGTTGACGGATGAACGGAAAACTGCCTTTGTTACCTAATTATTCACGGTTATCTGTTAAAATTTATTTAATAATATGCTTAACATACTTTATACTCAGTTTGATTGATGAGTTAAGTACCAATCTTTTGTAGGAAATTTCTTAATATTATGATATACTACGTTCAACTAGGTTGGTGTTTTTTGGTTAGAGGTAATTATGTCGGCTGTTGGACACGGTTCTCGAGAATGGTAAGAATAATTTTAAATGAGAATTATATAATCTGCACCTAATCATGTGTTAGTTCAAGCCGAAATATGTTTAAATAAGTTTAGTTGTAGGTACCTGTATGTGTTCAGTTCGGGATTTAAGACTACAGATCCGGGGCCTGTACAATAGAGGGCCCTCTGAAAAAGAGATTTCTAAATAAAACATCTTTGAAATTTCGACGAGTAAATAACTAGTAGGTAGGTAAAAACAGAAAACTGATTTTTTTTAATTATATTTAAAGTGTGTAAAATTTTATTCGACGGAAAAATAACAAATTCATTTTATTTTAAATTAAATTTGTGGCCATGGGGCCTCCTCGACTCCTTCGTTGACTTCGTTTCACCAGATTTCAGAATCCGGCCCTGCATATATTGTGTAATCATACAGGAAAATACATTAGTAACCACAGAAAATTTACTTATTTTATATTAAGTCTGAATTGTTCTAATATTTTAAAGGAATACATTATTAAGGAGCAATTGAACGTTAAAATGTAAACTATTTTTCATCATCATCATATCAGCCTATAGCCATCCAATGTTTCCCTAATCGATTTCCAGCGGCAGTGCCGGATTAAGCCAGCGCGGGGCCTGTAGCAAATTCTGTCCGGACCCTCTTAATGACTCAGAGTCGCTCTTTTTTAGTCTGTGATGCACCATGCTTCGGATCCATAGGATTATTTATTGGATCCAATTACTTGCTTGCGGGCCCCCCTAAATCGTCGCGGGGCCCTTAGCATTTGCTACTCTTGCTACATGGCTAATCCGGCACTGCTAGCGGGCATGCATCTACTGACATCCTACGATCTTTTAGGTCGTCGGTCCATCGGTTATCCCACGTTGCGTGGTTTACATTCGGGAACCTTTCTGCTCCATCGGTGCCACTTAAGCTGGCTAATCCATTGAGGTATCTCAGCGACCTTCGTTCTGCTGTAAATCTCTTCATTTTTGATACAATCGCGGCGACAAATGCTGAGCTTAGCTCTTTCCATAGCTAGATTTTTCTGTTTTTTTTTATTAGGCACACAGTGAGAGACCACACCTAAGTAGTAAAAACTTTAAAGTTATCTATATATTAATACGTGAAGGAAATAATTTGTACCCCTTTTAACGAAAATTGCGCGTACGGAGGAGTGTGAAATTTCCCAGACTTATTCACTACATAGCATAGTATAAAACAAAGTCGCTTTCTCTGTCCCTATATCCCTATGTCCCTATGTATGCTTAAATCTTTAAAACTTCGCAACGGATTTTTGATGCGGTTTTTTTTAATAGATTCAAGAGGAAGGTTTATATGTATAATCAGCATTGTACCTGTGCGGAGCCGGGGCGGGTCGCTAGTCTATACTAATTTTAAGAGGTAAAGTTTGTGAGTTCGGGAGTTTGTGACGTTGTAGGGGGTAATATCTGGATCTACTGAACCGATTTAGAAAATTCTTTTACCGATAGAAAACCACTTCATTTGAGAAAGTCATAAGATATATTTTAAGTTAAAGTTTCCACGGGAACAGGACCTCCGTGAGTGATCTGCGCAGGACAGCTAGTAGTTAATACAGAGAAAGAGTGCAGAATGCTCATATATTTTTTAATTATGGTCGAATTTGATTACATGGCGACTACTAGTCCTCATTAATCAACGATTGCAGTATATTTACGAAAAATTATGTATTTAAAAATATGCTTACCTAATTATTTTTTTATTAATATTAGTCTAACACCAATTCCGTTAGTTTTTGCCATCCATCATTTAATTTAATACCGCGTTCTTAAATCACAATAATGATATAAAATCATCAACTAGGTTCAAGGCTTGTGTGGTAATTACGTTGGGTACTTAGTCACGGTCCGTGGTTATAGAACGTGATTGTAACCTTATTAGCGATGTGTTGGGAGGCTGGTTGGTACGTAGGTGGTCGAATGTTGCTCAATCGATTTATGATGAACTACAGCGTTTTCTACAACCTCCGTAGCGTAGCGGTATTTGGCTCGCTTTACATCTCGGAGGTCGTGGGTTCGATCCCCATGTTAGAATTCACACAAGAAATCTTTGTGTGAATTCTAAAATTTCTTTCCGGGTCTGGTTGGTTGAGGGACTACCCTCCGTGCCTCGGAAAGCACGATAAGCCGTTGGTCCCATCTATAATAATCGTATATCAAGGAACGGGCAGCAGCGTTTCCTTGTATGGTACATCTTAATACTGCTGTCACCAATCCACCTGCAAAGCGTGGTGACTATGGCAAATACCCTCCCTCGTGAGGAGGCCCATGTTCAGCAGTGGACATTATACGGGCTGATGATGATGATGACAGCGTTTTCTACCGGCGTTTCATTCGATTCAATTCTGTACCTAATGGTACAGAATCAGAGGGCAGAAAATAAAAACCTAGACAAAATGCCTCGACAGCGGAGTGATCGTTAGCAGAAAATCGCTCACAAAAATGTATGGATACTTGACATTTGACACATAAATAAGCAACCGGGACAAAATGACGGGCATTCATTGGTTGACTCTTCTTTGCAACGAGCGATTTGATCTACCTACTACCTACTACTAACAGGTATATAAAGCTGAAGAGTTTGAGTTGTTAGATAGCGCATTTATCGACGAAGGCTATATTTTATTATAAAGTTCCTACGGGTACTAGAGTAACGCGGGTGAAACCGAGCGCGGGAAGCCAGTAATAATATATAAAGCTGATGAGTTTATTTGTTTGTTAGCGTGTACGCGTTACTCTTGGTAAGTACAGGGTCGATTTGAAAAAATAAATCAGTATTATATAGCAATTCCATATCGAGAAAGGCTTTATTTTATTATAAATTTGCTACGGGAATTAGAGTTGTGCGGGTGAAACCGCGCGCGGAAGATAGTAGAATATATAGAACTCGCTTATCTCAGGAACTGCTGGCCCATTTATCGAGTAAGGCTATAGATTTAATAATGAAAATCTTACGGGAAAGGGCGTGGAAAGCTTGTAGTTATAGTTAGTAGGTATGTTATAATTTAACAAATAATATTCGAACGAAAAATCCATTGTTATAACCTACTTTAATACCCTCTTTTCTAATTCCCCGAAGTACAGCGGAAACTCCAAGAAAATTGCCTGTTTAAAATACACCGGTATAATAACATCACCCAACCAATGTCGATTGGTGGTGTTCATTGTCTTTATCATTTCAGACATCTTTTGTGGCTTTATAATAACTTACAATGTACAAGATTCACATCGGATGAGTATATGTAAGCAAAAGTATTCAATGTTAACAAGGGTGTACCTAGAGATGGGCGAAGGAGGGCAGCTACCCCTCTACTACGAACCAGGAATACACCTTTTTATTTTTAATCCCACCCACTCTTGCACTCTACTTAACAACTCTTATGTACTAGTCTAGTTGGCAAACAGTTTCGTCTGGGGTACCTAAATATATTTTTTTTGTCGTGCATGTATAATCTTCTCCTTCTATATCTATATATATTTTATACATTTATTAAATCTGTAGAGGTTGAATGTATGTACAGACACAAATCACACATCACAATGTGAAAAAAACGCAATAAACCGAATCAGGGGGATGCTAGAAGTAAAATAGAACACATCCAGTTTTTTTTAATATTTTATCCCATGTTGTTTGTAAGGGCCTATCTCCGAAACTGTTGGACCGATTTAAATGAAATTTTGCATGGTGCTAGGATTAACTACTGTTGATTCTAGCACATAAGAATTGTAAGTGTTGCAAGAGTTACCTGTCGTTTTCAGTTTGTGTGATTAACTACGCTAACACACTGAAAACTGCAGGCAAAGAATTTAATCAGAAAGAGATAAGGCAAAGCAAGAGAGTCTTATATGTATATTTTTCTTCATTATAAAGCGAAAAACTGCGTCAAGAAAATAAAACAAAGACGTAAATAGTTATATAAAAGTTACTTTCAACTAAAGAAGCTAGGAGAAGTGTGATACATCATGGAGGGGTGGTAATTTACGGAGGCTTTATTTATATTTCAGATAAATAATACAACGTACCCCTTAGAGACATGTTATAAAGAGATTGATAAGAACCTGCCCTGCCCTCGCAGACCCGTAGTCCGAGAGGCCCGAACTGTAAAGTAGAGCGACAGTAGCACAATACTTCTCTAAAATACAAATAGTCAAAATCCATCCATCTCATCGCCAGCGACCGCTCTGAGCCGAGGTCCAAGTCCCATTTTACCCCCCTGGATCAAAAGCAAGGTACGCCAATGAATATTAATATGTAAAGGGTTACCCAAATTATTGTGCACAATGGCCTGTTGTATTGGGATGTATAATTTTCTTTTGCCCTTTGAAACCCGACCATTGTTTGAAGTGATTGGAATAAGGGCTTAAGTGATGGCGATACTGGCTCTGAAAATGTTTAAATTATTGTGGATTATTGAACAGCTGTGAATTTATTTGCGAACTTTCTTAATCCCGTGTGCCAATAGAAGTGTATTGTGAGGTGTTTTTTAGCTATAATCAAAGAAGACAACTCCTTTTTTGCGGGAGGAAATGCATTTACGCATCCAATCCGCCGCTGCAGAATTCCAGCGCCGGCGAAGGGGAATGTGGGACTCGCCCTCTCCATAGCGTGGTATGCTAGTCATACCACGAGGAAAGGACCCTACACCACAACCCCCCGGACACTCCTCCGTCCGCCGATGGTGAGGGCACGGTACGCGAAGCAATCCGGCCCAAGAAGACAGCTCCTGCTCTATTTAGCCATAAGCAAACAAGACAAAAAGGCACTAGATGCTTACTAATTTTGTGTAAATGTCTATACAGCGGAGGACTTTCAAAATATAATCTTCACAAGATACATCCACAAAAACAATTATTCGTGGTTCATATAAGTAGTTCTACTGCGGGAAAAAGAACGCAACTCAGCCATAAAAGACTGTCAGCCTTTTAAAACTTTACTTCAAACACAATTGTTTGAACAATTCCTTCAATTTGTTAAGAATTTTTATTTTATTTTTTTGAAGTTTCTTAGAAAATGCATATTTAGGTAATCCTTCATTTATGTCTACTTCCCGGGTATTTATTGCGTTATAATTTAGATTCAATTTATAAACCGTTTTTTATTCAACCATCGTTTATACATATTATAAGTAGGTACAACTTACACCAGTTGTGGTCGTGGTTGGACTAGATTATTTTTCAGTCATGTCATGGTTATGTAATTATTAATGACTAGCTGATGCGACTTCGTCCGCGTGATGATTGTTATTCCATTGATAAAGATTTTTCACGTGTAGGTACAAACATAAATTCTGTGAGTATTTAAAATGATGAGAAACAAAAAAAAAAAGGGTATGTTCTATTTTACTTCTAACATCTCCCTGAATCGGTTTATTGCGCTTTTTTTTTGTATGTACAGATATTCGACCTCTACAGTTTTATTATATTATTATGTACCTAAAGAATAGATATAGATAGGTATAGAAGGAGAAGATTATACATCCACGACAAAAAAAAGCTCAGCTCACGATTACTCGTGGGGGGATTGAGGAATTATGATTTAGTTTTTTACAGGAGTTTAGTGAAATTGTCGCTGTACATTGCCTGTCTTTCACAAGCCTCTTGAACTTCGAGTTTAAGAAGGCATCGGAAGGTAACAGTAAACCATTAACCTTTTACTCAATTACCTACAAAGAACTTCCATACTTGCGTATGCCATAATAAACTCTTCTTATTAAATGTGTACATATACAGTACCATACTAACAATAATCCAACGTTATGGAACATCAAGTTAACATAAAATTCCATTTAAAATAAGAACACTAAGAGCCTCATTAAAAGGCCGAAATATCAAAACTTTTAATTGAACAGGTCTCAGAACATCAATGGCATTATAACAGGCACACTAAACCAAGTAATCGGTATTAAAGCGAGTTGTCAATTTATATTGTCTTGTAATTTCACATTCCGTAGCGGCTGCAAGGCGTTATAATGACAGGAGGATGACGTATGGATTTGGCGCTTACGGCGTTTGGAGGCGCGCGCCACCGGCCACATCAAAGAGGTGGCCTCCTTTGATGTTGCCGCCGCCCGCCGTAGGGCCGTCACTGTGGGAGAGCGCGTTTGTTGCTATCGATATGGATTTTGTGGTTAGATTGTGTTTTGATTAAATTGGTTTGTGTATATTTATTTGGATTGTGTTAATTTGGAATGTATATTTAGTTGTTTAATATAATAATGCTTTAGCGATTTCGAATTTCTAATCAGTAAATTTTTTTTATATTAATACTTAAATATAAATCGTATTATTAATATTTAAAAAAAAATGCAATTGGCTGTAATTTTTGATAGGTTTAAGTGAATTATTTTAATAAAATACCGATATAATAACTATCTTTGGTATTAATTGGTTGTAGCAGTTTATTAGTCTCGAATTCAGTACCTAAGTATAGTTAGGTAGGTACCTACTTACATTTTCTGCAGTAGACATTAACAACCTGTAATTAGTATATATAGTATTAGTATAATAAATACCTACTTATTCTATAATTATTCTATTAAATTGTGAGTCTGAGTACCTATCCTCACAATAGAAATTCTATTCCACCAATCAGTCTGTTTATTTTTGATGCGGGTTTCCCCAATAATTAGTGATTATTGAGGAGGGTTTAAGTACCTATGTAATTTACCCGTGACACAATAAACCACAAATAAACCTTGGTAGTATTTATATCTATAATTTACATGTTACCATAATTGTATCAACTAATAAACTAATAATATATCTATTGCCATACATTAATCATTATACAATTCCTCATATGACCTGTTACACTATTTAACAAAAACATCGATAAAAATAAATATATCGATATCGACAATCGCACAACGCTCCGCATCACCGCAAGGTAATAAAACGAACGGAGCACGTATTTTGACGTGGAGCGGCGCTTCTGGTCTTGTTTCTCTTTCTCTCGCGTACATCTGTCTCTTTCTCCCATGCGAAGTGTCTGAGAAGCTATTATAGCATATAGCTTAGTTGCTTCGCTATAAATTATGGTGCAATAGTACCTATTCTTTCGGTCATACAAAAGCGAAACGATTGACAGAATGGACTGCCCATGTCCGTGTGTCTAGAAGTCTAGTAGGTATTGTTTTCAAATTGCTAATTATTGAATGATGTAGGTACTGACTATGATACTGCAAAATATTATGTAGGTATAACTCGGTACTTACCTTTTCTTATGTTATGTTGCTTCTCGGTTTCAAGAGTTCGTGGCTTAATGGTCAATAGCCAATAGGGGAAAAAGTAGTACCTACCTACAATTTAAGCGACAAATGTGATCTAAGTAATGCAAAATGTTAGAACTCTGAGAATATGTAGGTATTTAAATACATATAATAAATATGTGTGAAGTTTTTTTTAAAGAATATTAGCAGAGCTTTTGCTGTCTTCTAGTATTCTTGTTAACCTCAGATACCAGAGAACGGGCACCATCGTTTCCTTGTGTGTTACAACATAATACTGCGGTCACCAACCCGCCTGCCATGCGTGGTCACTATGGCAAAAACCCTCCCTCAGGAGGAGGCCCATGTTCAGCAGAGGGCGTTGTACGGGCTGATGATGATGATCAATATTTCAAAAGCTTCAAAAAAGACAAATGTCTTTCCGAAGAACATTAGAAATAGAGTAGATAGATACATGATCAACTATTAACAACAAGATATAATCTATAATACCAGTTCAAAAGCGTAAAAGTTGCAAAAAAAAAACCCACCCACATCTCTCTCTAATAAATTAAATTAACTTAATCGATACCAATGGCGGCTCCATTAATATTGATACACATATAAAACGCAAACAATTATATTACTCTCAAGCTATTTGAGTGAATTGACCCTAATATTGTCAGAAATAGGCGTTAATAGGACATCTAATGGGCTATTTTATGACCCACCGGCATTTTAGATCCTCCGTTCGTATATATTATTGACCTGGGGCTTAATTCTGCTAATTTAAACTTAGAGCTATATTATGTTCAGATTTTCATGCGATTGATACATAATTGGTATTCTGCTATAACTTTATGCATTTTACGATCGTTATGTCTCAGAGATATTGTGACGTCAGCAAAGAATGCAGGTCAGTCAAATCAGGAAATGGTGCCGTAAGAGGTGATTCCTGTTTTATTAAGTGACATAAACCTGATGGATGGGCTGCAGTGACTATTACGTCAAAGATCATCATTATCATAATCATATCATTTTGTCATTCACTGCTGAACAAAGGCCTCTCCCACTGATTTACAGTGGGAACGAGTGCTAGCGGCCTGCATCAAGTGACTCCCTGCGACCTATATGAGATCGTCGGCTCAAAGATACTCTAACAATCACGAATCCGCCTGCAAAACGTGGGTATTACGACAATATCGCACAATTCCCTTGACTTGCCAAGGTCTGTTAAAGAGGAGGCCCAAGTTCAGCTGTGGACATAAACTGGTAGATGTAGAAAAATAAATATTACAAAGAAGCCAATAGTTATTTATATGACAATATTGACAGTAGTATTGTAAATCAGTGGGATTAAAATGTAATTACATTGATCCACATGTCTTTAGAATACCAAATACCCAAAAATCGTCTACCTTTACCTTTGCCTCCATTCGGGGCACTTTGAAGCGTTTTGGATAAGCAGAATCGGAGCCCTGTTTTTTCACCGATATAAGTTTTTGTGTAAACACGTCGGAACGGTGGATTCAATTCTTCAATTTGAACGTGTCTGTTATAGAAGCTTTTTTAAGTTTCAGAAATGTTTGTTAAGATTATATGACACGTGTTGTTTGTAAAATGTTGATTTTTTAAATTAATTATTGGATTCCGCCTGTTTATTTTTGTAAATAAAAAACTAAAAAACGTACGTAGATCGATAGAAAAACTCTCATATCGAAATGATGCAGAAAACTCATAATATAATCGTTACTCATGATGAATACTAATTCAGCATAGCATTCAGCTAGCTTCCTGCCTATATTTCCTTTTTATTGCCAGACTACTTCACCGGCCTTAATGACGAGCAGAGCCCCAGCCTAAATAAGAGAAACCTACGCAAGAGTTCATCCCATGTGGGAGTTGGACCTCGGCTCATGGTGGTTGATAGCGGGGGGATTGAGGGATTGTGACGTTTAGTATTTTAGGGGTATTTTTGCAACTGTCGCTCTAAGCGGCAGTTCACATCGGGCGTCGGAAGGGCCATGTCGGATATTGCCATAATCTCAAATTACACAAGGATAATCATAAATTAGTAAAAAGCTCGCCATTGTACCCACATCATCTTTAATTAATATGCTTTCATAACTGACTCATGTGTAGCTACTAAGTATATTAGCCCGTTAATCTCCACTGCTGAACATGGGTCGTACCTTAACGGGCCTGGTTGTTGAGAGATATTGCCATAATAACCACACTAAGCAGGCAGATAGGTGATCGCAGTAAAATGGTTACTAACCTTGAGCTGATTGATGCTGCTGCCCATCCATCAGCTGGATGTACCTTAGTCGCTTTTTATGACACCCATAGGAAGACATGGGGTCGATTATTCTAAGCTGGCATTTCATGTGTAGGTACTATAAAGAATAAATAACTAAATAAAAGACTTAAGACTTTTGTATCAAAGTAAAATAAAGCATAAAGGTGATTTTCCACCAGAGTGGCTAGGCGAGGCGAGGCGAGGAGATAATTGAAATTTGTATGGCAAATTTTCAATCCTCTCCCAGCGCATCTTTGGTGGAAACAGTGTGGATTGACGAGAATATGCGAGGCGTGAATTGAAATATTTGTTTGAGTAAAAATGAATCGTATTGCTTCCGATATAGAGTATAAATTAACTTTGCAACAGAAACACGCTTCTCGCGAGAGGCTTATTGTTGTTCGTTGCTACTTATTGAACAAACAAACTAGTTGTTTAGATGGCTATTTTTAGTAGAAAAGGGTCAGTGCGATTTCAATTCCCTTCTTGCCTCGTCTCGTCTCGCCACTCTGGTGGAAAATCACCTTGATAGTGTGATGATCTGTGAACTATCTGTAAGCGGCCTTATTACTGTATGAGTTATATTCATAGACCGCTAGTTCTGTCTCAAATTACCTTATTTTATATTAGTATAATACATTAATAAAAACAATTACTAAAATACCTGTTTAATATGCTAATTTATAAAATGTTAAAATTATACATAGATTAATACTAAATTATTGTTTTGACTATTTGCAAGTGCCTAGCAATAGGCTTACGTAAATAAAAATGCTTCATTTTTTTAAAGCAGTACTTTCTTACCTTATCCTCTGAAACACCATTAACAAGACCTAAAATTATGTCGCAAGTAAGTTAGCAATAATCCAGGTAATGGACCAATGAAGTTAATATAGTTTTTGCACACTTTCTACGAAGGTTTTTATCTTACTTTGTCAATATTATTGATCATGTCTCGTTTGATGCTTTATTAACTTATTTGTACAGTGTCGCATTAAGTTATGACTTTATAGGACATCTATCATAAAGGGGCCCTGTTCCCTGTTTTTTTTGGACGGAGATATTTAGTTAGCTTAGAGATTTTTGCTACTTCATTACGCGAGCAGGGCTCCAGCTTTATTAAATGTTTTAAAAGCTACAAACTCAGCCACTTGCGCAAGAAGGCGCCCCCTCAGGGACTTGGACTTCGGGTCAGGGTGGTATCTGGTTAAGGGATTGAGGAATGATGACAGTTTTGTGTAACAGTCCCTCTGTCTCTCTACTTTATAGTTGTCGGGCCTCATGGATTTCGGGTATATGAGGGCATTTAAAGGTTAATCAAAGCCCATGGGAATCTATTATATAATATTAAAAAGTGAAGCAAAAACTATATAGGTACTAACCCATTTTAAAATTGCGAGGACGGAGGAATATGAAATTTCGCACTCTTATAGTTTATATAGTGAAAGAGTGCAGAAATCTAATATTTTATTAAATCAGCCGTTTAGGTGGAAGTTAAATTTTTAACATTGTGTTAGCCTTAAATGATTAAACCATTAATGCAGATAGCAAGGTCTGTTAAAAAGAGGTGCATGTTCAGCAGTGGACGTAAATAGGTTGTTGAAGTGAAGAAGTAAACAAATCATGGCGTAGGTGGCTATACGGCCCCGAGGGCCCCATAATTAGGTAAGTGCTGTCCCTGTGTTTATAATAAAACAGCACTTTTCATATTTAACTAGTTAAGCCAATATAATATAGACTTTGATATGCGAAATTCGCTTGCTAATGAGAAACTCGGTAACTAGCAGTTTTTATGATAGCAAAAAGCTTTTAAACCAGCTTAGTAGGTTTTTGTTGGTGGATTGGCACGTTTTTGTCGCGATGGTTATTAACTAGTTTACTTATATTAGATCCCAAGTGTTATGTTTTTGTGTTTGTTGTCGTGACTGCGCTGGTGGCAGTTCTGATTTACATTCAAGTGCGGTACCATTATATGCTAGTTGACACTTTTTTGAAATTATTTTTATATGGTTAAGAATGGTTTTACTAGATCAAAAAAATGGCATTTAATTGAGATCTAGAAAGTACAAATATTATGCGTCACATAAAAATATAGAGAGTTGCGATATGATTGTACCCACTAGCTGTGTTAGTAGTGAGACATGTAAGTATTTTATACTAGAGAAATACAATATTCACATTATAACAAACATCCATTGAAAACTGAGACCTACCAGGAGCGCATAAACCATAGATGATAAACATTATTTATAATTTTATCTCTTTGAAAAATACATGATTTTTTATTTCCTAATTTAAAAAAAAACTAGTAGTCACCCATTTGCGCAAATTTGACCATAAATACTATAATAAAAATGCATTCTGCACTCCTCTTCTATATAAACTATAAGTGTACGAAATGTCATACTCCTCCGTCTGCGCAATTTTCGTAAAAATGGGTACAAAGGGTGGGTTTGGATTGGGTTTTGGTTTTTTTTTTTCGGACGGACATATGTACTTATCCCCGAAGCTTTTGCTACTTCACCGGGCATAAAGGCGAGCAGAGCTCCAGCCTAGATACATGGTTTAAGCACTACAAACTAAGCAACCTGCGCAAGAGGGCGTCCCCTGTGGGACTTGGACCTCGGCTCAGGGCGGTCGCTGACGGGGAGATTGAGGGATTATGGCTTTTAGTTTTATTTTAGGGGAGTTTTGTGCAACTGTCGCTCTACTTTACAGTTCGCGGACCTCTCGGACTTCGGGTCTACGAGGGCATCGGAAGGTAGACTTTGCTTCGTTCACGCATAAATATATAGAGAGTACAGAAAAAACCAAACCAACATTTTTGCGATATGACTGTATACAAAATATAAATAATTAATTATACTAGAGAAATACTAAATATTCACATTATAACGAACATTAAAATTTCATTGAAAACTGAGACCTACCAGGAGCGCATAAAACATAGATGATAAACATAATTTATCATATCAAAAGACCGAACTAAGATTCAAAGGAATATCATAATCTTTACTCTTTGAAGTTGACATTGTTTGTTATCTTCTAATAAACATATACGATTAATTGCCTCCAAGCTATGATGAATACCAGGTGTGTTTTATGAGCTGTGCGGCTTTTGACGGTGGTATAAACTTCCTCTGTATAAACTGTGGTATGGAATTAAAATTATTTTGTCGGTTTTAATGATTAAATAGTATGTCGGAATGAGAGCAATAGGCACCTACTACTGTTTCGTGTAAAAGCCGTCTATTTTATTATAAGGAATTATGGTTGAGTTAATGGTATGTTAAAGTTATGGTGTTTTAATTAAGAACATTTAATTTAATTTGAAAAGTGTTATAGAAATGACCTTGAATAGTAAAAGTATGTATATGAGTTTAATTTGTATTTTAAAATGAAGTTTAAAGATGAATTTATAAAAAGTAGGTAATGTTATTTATTTATTTATGTAAATAGAAAATAACAACAGGAATGTAGGTATTTAGTTTCCAAATTTAAAATGTTGAAGTAAGAAATTACAGGTTTTCACGAGTAGTAGACAAAAATATTAGTGACAGGTGCAATACCAAACGTATACTTATAAAGCTGAATTTGCCTGATCGCGTTTATCTCAGTAACTACTGGTCCGATTTTAGATAGGCCATTCGATAAAGCCTACAGGCTTTATTTTATTTTGAAGTTCCCGTAGGTACCTACAGGAATTATGCGGGTAAAGCCGCTCGCAAGAAGCGAGTGAAGTAATACTTTCATTCAGACGTTTAAATTGAGTTAAGTATTACTAGTGACCCGCCCCGGCTTTGCACGGGTGCTATGCTGATGTATCATACATATAAACCTTCCCCTAGAATTACTCTATCTATTAAAAAAAACCGGCCAAGTGCGAGTCGGACTCGCGCACGAAGGGTTCCGTTTCAGTTACAAGTGCGTACCTATTTTTGATATCAAGAATAAATAAAAAAGCGTATGTTTATGAAATGAAATGTTATTTTATATTTTTATATTCGAGTTGATTGAATGAAAGCTAAATTGCGGTTTACGATTTTTGACGTATCAAAAAAAAACTACTTACAAGATCTCGTTCAAACCAATTTTCGGTGGAAGTTTACATGGTAATGTACATCATATATTTTTTTTAGATTTATCATTCTCTTATTTTAGAAGTTACAGGGGGGGGGACACACATTTTACAACTTTGGAAGTGTCTCTCGCGCAAACTATTCAGTTTAGAAAAAAATGACATTAGAAACCTCAACATCATTTTTGAAGACATATTCATAGATACCCCACACGTATGGGTTCGATGAAAAAATTTATTCATTATTCATTATTTTTATTAAATTTATGAAAAAATTTATTATTTGTTCGATGAAAAAGTTCTTATAGTTTCGGAAAAAAGTGGCTGTGACATACGGACGGACAGACAGACAGACAGACAGACATGACGAATCTATAAGGGTTCCGTTTTTTGCCATTTGGCTACGGAACCCTAAAAACCGCATCAAAATCTGTTGCGTAGTTTTAATGTTCTAAGCATACATAGGGAGGGACAGACTGTTTGTTTTATACTATGTAGTGGTACCAAGTCATTTATACAGAATACTCCCGAGTACTTACCGCAAAAATAGTCATGATTATTCACTTAAAGGTACAGTTATAACAAGACAAGCGGCATGACAAAATAATAAGCCATCGTTTCGAGCGCTAATACAAATTGCGACTGTCAGAAGACGAGACACTCGAGTGGTCAATACATTGTGAGCACCTAGGTACTTGTGTGAGTGTGTGTATCATACTCGTAACGTTGTGTTTTAGTTTTATACGTAGGTAGCTACGAGGCTTTTGCTACTTCACCGGGCATAAAGGCGAGCAAAGCTCCAGCCTTAATAAATAGTAAAGACTCGTGGCTGACTTCATAAATTTTAATGTCCATCCGAAAAAGAGAACTAATAACATTTTGGCAAACGTTTTGAGATCTTTAAATTGACTTTAACGAGTTTGACCTCATATATAACCTACCGATCCGGCCCGAAGTCCTAAAGGCCCACGAAATGTAAAGTAGCGCGACAATTGCACTAAAATCCCATAAAAAAAGTCATAATTCCTCAATTTCCCGCCAACGACCGACCTGAGTCACAATCCAAGTCTTTCTAGTGCAGGTTGCTTAGTTTGTAGTTTGAGCCCTTCTCACCTTTATACCCGGTGAAGCAGCAAAAGCTTCGAGGCGAACTACAATAAAATCGTATAATATACATTTTAATAGCATATAAATATAAATTCTAGACATCAGAAGCATAAGGACGGCTGTATAAGGCTGGAGTTTCTTATAGTATGTCTTCTCCGAAGAGAAAGACTCGTAGGAAGCTAGGATAGGGTCCGGCCGTCCTCGCAAGGCGAGGCTCGCGACGCGTTCTATGCTTCTGAGCCGATCCCAGCCCGTGTTGGTTGATTTTAATTATATTTTATAATAAGCGATTATCACATGCCATAACAATATTGGTAAATTTTATTTAAAAACATTATTATTGAAATGTAAACTAATTTATTAGTTATGATTGTTTTTTTTCTTTTCATTATCATTGTATTTGACTTATAATAAGTACGATTGATTCGTATACATTATCAATAAACGTTTTCATTTTAATTTTTTTTCATTATTATCTTCGGAAGCATTTGGTCGTAAGTGCCAGTTTACGATAAAGGCCCATACGACAAATGTTTCTGATGTATAATGGCACATCCGACCTTATGTTTCCGAGCTTAAGAATTATAATAAGACAGGGAGTAATATGTGAATTGCGTAGGACATCAAATATTTAATCTAGTACTGAAGTTAATTAACTTCACTATATACGCCTTATGAACAGACTCAGAGACGCTCACCGAGCTATGGAGAGGGCTATGCTCAGGGTTTCTCTACGAGATCGAATCAGAAATGAGGAGGTACGTAGAAGAACGCAGGTTACCGACTTAGCCCAACGCATTATTTAGTTCGTTGAAGTGGCAATGTGCAGGCCATATAGCACGGAGACCAGAAGGCCGTTGAGGCCGAAAGGTTCTCGAATGGAGACTGCGGACCACCAACTAGATGGACGGATGATCTGGTAAAGGCCGAGGGATCACGATTAATGCAGGCCGCCTCCAACCGTAGTAACTGGAAATATATCTGGGAGGCCTATGTCTAGCAGTCGACGTCCTACGGCTGAAATGATGATGCCTGATATTAAACTTGACATCGAAAAGATATTTTAGAATCAAGTTTCGTCAATCTTTTTATAAGTTTTTATTAAACAGGACTCAGAGAGGCTCATCAAAGTTATATAAGTTGCAACAATCAAACCGGCTTTAATCCAAACATCAAAGACGACATTAAATAGATCCGAATAATGTTATTATCGGCTTACCTACCATTTTACAATCTTAATATTAAAATCAATCATCAAGAAAATGAACTGTAATACATAAGAAATAAGGATTAATTTTTATTGGTTGGTTTTCAATGAATTTGGGTTTGAATGAATTTCAAAGACGGGTCTTTCCGTCTGTAGGAACCATGCCTCATTAGTACTTATAGCACAAAATCAATTGATATCGAAACTATTTATGATTAGTGTAGGAATCCAGGTGCCAATACCAGCGAGTTAGTTATGACTCCAAGATTATTTAATTGATTTTGAGATATATTTATTTCACCGAGAATTTTCAATCGTTGCTAATAATCGGGAGGACAATTTGCCATCAATATTACTATCGAATTGTAATATTAATTAAAAAAAATACATATTTCCTTATTTTACAAAAAAATCCCTCAAGGAGACGGCAATGAACTTGGCAAAATGAGTTTTAATATTTTTTTATTTCTTCTTTTTTTTTTTTAAAGACAACTCCCGCACTAGGAAATAAATCCCTGTGTCGCGGGGGACTTTACAAACATTCAATTGACGGACACAAAGAACATCCAGACTCAGAACAACTATTTGTGGTTCACACAAATAATTGTCCCGGGTGGGAATCGAACCCAGGACACCAAGCCTCAGAGGCAACTATCATAACCACTGAGCCACCGGTGCAGTTATATCTTGCAATACAAGATAATAGAGGTTGTGCTAATGGGCACAACTAACACAAGTTCGAAATTTGTTTAAGCAAAATTTGATGGATAAATAACCAGGAGTACCTAATAGGAAAGAAACGAATTAATAAATGCACATTTTTAAGTAATGCAATTTAAAATGGTTTTTCTTTATTCGACGATAGATGACACTTTTGAAAAGACATTATTGTTTTTCGTTTTTTAAATTTTTGGTTACGAGAAAAAAAATTTGATGCTATGTAATTTTTTTATTTATTGTCGAATACAAGTGTCCGTTTTATACCAAAGAACGTATGTTACTTAAGAGCAATTTATAGAGCGAGCGATTTTATATCAGTATATGAAATCGCTCTCACTCTGACCGGTACTCACGTCTCCGCAGAGATTAACCATGAGTCGCGAACAATACTTTGTATTTGATAGACGGATCCTCGTTAGGTACACTTGACAACCCTTGTTCTGTTAAACAGCTTATGATTCTGTTGGACGGACTTAAGAGAGCGGACCCGTGTTTGTATGTCACTCGTTATGAGGTTCTGGTGGTACGTTTGTTTCTTTTATTGGGATAGTGCTTATTCGAGTTTTTATATTTCTCTTCGTTCATTCTGACATATCCTGTGGTACTTTTAACATGTTATGTGTAACAACAAAATAATCGAAGAATTAAAAGAAAGAAATTGGTCAATTAGTTCTCAATCAATATAGATAAAAATTAGATCCATTCGCATTTATATTGATTTTAAAAGTGATCGCTTTAAAAAACTCTTAAAATAATTCTTAAATTTTACAGAATTGACGATTGTAAAATTAGTCCTTATATAATACTGCACCGCCCTATGGTTGGCTGGGAGAGAATGCTTTAGTTATTAAGTCCACCTATGTACTATTTAGTGCTATAGATTTAAATAAATAAAACTAGCTACCTACATCTATGCCCTCCCGACCTTAAGCTTGCAAAGAACTGTCCGATGCTCTTGAGAAGAAGTTGCACAACACACCGATAAAAAGGCAGGAGCCCTGCTCGCCTTTATTCCCCGTGAACTAGCAAAAGCATCCTGGCTGCCTACATAAATGCCCGTCCGAAAAAAAAGAACTAAATCTATGCTACTGAATTACGTTCCCAGCAATATAATTTTTGCAGCATTGCCTCATTAGATTTTTATACTCTTCACAATATCACAGAAAACTACAACATACGTACATTATCATCATCATCAGCCCGGATAACGACCACTGCTGAACATGGGCATCCTCCCGGGAAGGGGTTTTGCCATAGTCACCACGCTTGTCAGGCGGGTTGGTGACCGCAGTATTATGTTTTACCACACAAGTAAACGCTGCAGCCCGTTCCTTGATATATCTACGATTATTATAGATAGGCACAGAGGGTAACCAGACCCGGAAATAAATCTTTTCGGCCAGAATTTACACAAAGTTTTCCTGTCCGGCCTGGGTATAAAACCCACGACACGCTACGGAGGTTGTCATACGTACATAAGTCTTTTCATAATTTCTACAACCAAACCAGAAAGATCAAAACAATTTGTCACCAACAACAGCATTATCTAAAATGAACTACAAATTCTATAAAAGACTAGCATTAGAGCTACACTATCGCATAATTCTATAGAAAAGATCATTTAACAACTATTGTAGCTACTACAATTAAAAACACGTTTTATGTAAACAATACTGTAGTTAGAGCGATTAAGATGGTCGAGCGACGCTTTAATGATAGAGATGGAACGTCATATGCGATTGTGTTACATTGTATGATGATAATGTATGGATGAACATCATCTTTTAATCTGTAGGATTTATTTTCGCGATACATTTTTACTTTAGCGTCGTCGGTAGCACTATTTACTAGTACGGTGACGTCATCGAATTCTCTGATCACATTATTTTCAACTCTTTATTAATAAATTCCTAGTTTTGTAGTATAATTTCTATTCTATCTAAAAGTTATGGAAGTTATACCATGATACCTTGACTAATTCCTGCGCCACATCTGTACTATCCAGGTGACAAATAAAAAAAAAATGCTCAATCGGTACTCAAGTTCTGTACGACATGCGACATCTAAATTCAATGAACAATTCCCTCAACGACTATACAACGATTACAAAATTTTAGTTTCACAACAGCGGACGCCTTCTCGTCGCACTAATCGTCCAATAAACGCCCATTTATAACATAATTGTACTTTAATATACCCACACGTGGCGAAACGCCTAAAAACATGACAAAACCACTTCATTATCGTTCATTGTCGCGATTTCACTCCACTTCCAATGGCCATTGTGTGGATCTCGCACGACTTTTGGCGGGCTGTTTATTTTTTTAACACCATTGACAATAAAGTTTGGAATCGTATGTTCCATATTTGAATTCGCATCGCATCTGAATTTATTGAAATTATTTTCAGCTCTATTCCTTTTATATAGAGGTTATAATAGTTTGTGTTCAATTGACAGTTCATAAAGTTGTGCTGTCAATTTTTCCTGACAGTTTAGCGGTGGTATAATAGAGGAGCGAATGCGCAAAACTATTTATCATTGAAGCGAATTCTCTTGTTAATTCGATACAGTAAAGGCTGAATTTTGGGTCAATTCTTTTGCCTAAGGGGAAGTTGTGAGAAAAAACTTATTATGGTTATGTGGGGTATTAAAGTGATGAATTTGTGAACGTTATTCATCGTTCTCGCAATATGGCGTGATCAAATTATTATTGCTATTCGGTTTCTAATTTTAAAATATTCTACGTAGATATCAAATTAATTAAAGTTAGATATTATTATTAATACGTAAATACGAGACGTAGAACTTACAGTTATTAATAATCTTTAATAATAATCTCTATCTTTATTACATAAGAAAGTGGTTACAAAATAGTGTGAAATATCATCAAGACTAAGACCTACAATATTATCCAATCAAAAGCTTAATTTGCTACTATTTACCACTTGAATATTAAAACTTGGAGACTGATGTGCGAAATCTACACAGATGATTTAATAAAAACTTAAGTGGCTACATTTATACTTACCTACATCTTAGTAGGTAATTATTTTGCAAACAACCATCAAATTAAAACCTTAAGAGAAACCGTGTTAAAAATGTCGCCACACGTCATTAAACTTGTCAGCAATTATATTATCTTTATAGCGATCTCAAGCAGATTGCAGATGTACGCTTTTCTTAGAACCAATAAATGTGACGATGTGAAAAACCACAAATGACATTTCCATACATTCATAAAGTCAACCTCAAACGACATGTTACGTTTGGCATCATTCTATTAAAAAATGAATATGTCAATGCTGCCGTCGTAATTAGAAAAGGCACAACTAACATTTTACAAATGTTGAGAAAATTGAGATTAAAATATTTTTTGACTTGCAAATTGATGCAGTTGTGCCCTTTAAGCTCATGCTATCTCTGTTTATTTTGTAGCTAAAAATCCACAAAAAATCAGGCAGATAGGCCTTATTTTCCTGATTCCGAATATATCGCACCCCTAGATGAAGACTCCAGCAACTCAAAAAAAACTCATTTTTCAGAAATGACGAAAAACTGTTTTTAGATTATATAAAAAATATATCAAAGCTACTAACTCAAAACTCGTAATTTTTGAGTTAGCGGAGTCTTCATCTAGGTGTGCGATATATATAACTCATTTTGACAAAAAGTGTTAGTTGTGCCCTTTTTCGGTAACACGGCAGAATGGGTGGCTTCTTTTTACAGCACCTCTCATTAAATTTATAAAGAATATATTATTTATAGAACACCTATTCATAGTATAAAGTGATAATAAACTTTATTGATGCAATATCATTCAATAGATTGCGTTTAGGGTGTTAACTCCATACGCCATGGAGGCCATTTGGGTTGTGAATATAACAAATGTCACCGCCTCAGGCAGCGCGTGCCGTTCAAATTAATTATTTTAAGGTGTTAATCATAATTAAAAAGTGGCTTTTGTAATAAAAACTATTATTTCTAAATTACGCACTCAGTCAGAACGACTATTTTTTGTTAAAAAAAAAATAACGTAAATAGTTATGACCACTTTATTATTCGCACTAATTATTACTACTTACTATAGACAACACTGTTTTATTAAACATTGAGGTTGCATTAAAAACGGCCTTTTAAACCCGTCATTAAACTGGCTGGTAACATTAACAAAACAAAGCTCCCACCTTTCATTACGATTCCAAAAACAAATGCAATGTAATAACATCCTATGATTGTGTGTGTAATTATTTTGAATTTCGAATTGTTACATTTGAAATCAACAACTGTTGTAACGCTACCAGTGTAGGTTGAACTCTCCCGCCTTAACCTTCCGCCTGTGAAAAGATGAGTCAGTAGGCGGCGTACGACACCCGAGGGTGTTTTTAAATCGGTCACATTTTACAAAGCAACATTACACCCTGCCATCACGCGCGTTGACCTCAAAAATTATAGTATTTTTGGGACAAAGAAGCCGAAAGCCGCAATTTTTTATTTTTAGTGCAGCCCGCGAAATCAATAAAAGCGAGCGCAGTACTAATTACATTACAATAGGAAACATAAATTAACAGTTTGCGGCTATATTATTACTGGTTGTTGAATTAAGTTGAGTTTATTGAGAATTATTGTATGGTTTGCTTAATATTTGTATTATTTTATGTTTCATCATTTACCTTAACCACAAAAACTGTGTTTAAATAAACATGGACTTTAGCAAACGGAACGTTAAGAATAGCGAAGGAAATTACAAATAGTTATAAAACGTTTGGTGTGGGTTTAGACGGTATTTAAACAATTATTTATTGTTTACGGTTCATCACATCACGCTTGTGCAAGAATAGTGACCATAGTTAACGTATTAACTACAACGATTTAATATTTAAAATGTGACCGAAACTAGCGTGCGTGCTAACGTGGTTACCAAATTAAGTTGAGCTGTAAAACTCAGTTGAAGTGAAGTGTTGAAGGTTCAAGTTAATTCGGTGATTGCGTATAGTGGGCGTCCAATTAATGTTTAACAAACTTTAGTCCGTAACAAATTCTCGTACAGTTTTAACAATTTGAGTTTGGAACGCTCGGTGTAATTTGACAACGGACGTTTTAAGCTTAGAATACAAGAAAGGATGTTTATTTATCAATGGATTTATGAACGTGTCTATTTCCGTGTAGCAAAGGAGTTTCCTTTATGTTCTGGGTAAGTTTTAATTAAATTCATTTAAGTATCTAATATGGATAGTGTCTATCATAAAAAAATAATATTTACTGTATTAAGTATTACAAACGACTTAATCTATACTATCATTGTAAAGTTTGTGACGTTGTAGGGCGTAATCTCTGGATCTATTGAACGATTTTTTAAATTCTTTTACCCATAGAGAGCCACGTCACTTGTGAGTGTCATATGCTATATTTTAGGTAAAAGTTCTATGAGGGTGAAACAGTAGGTGTTACCTAATTGTAATCAAAGTACAAAATGTTAAAGCATCAAATCAATGCTATTAAAAAAATTGAAACATAGGTAAGGTATAGTTCAACTTGAACTATAACGCGTTGAACTCTTTTGATTACCTTTATTCTAAGCAAGTTTATATTTAATTAGAACCAAGTATATTAATGAATGGTATTAAATAATAATTGGTAATAGATAATTCATTAGTAAATCGACATTTGTAGCTTGTTTCCGGACAATTTGTGTCGATTTTCTTTCCTTTAAAATAATATCTTTCATATATTTGATTACCTATGTTAGCGAGGACAATTCTGTGAATAAGTGTGGGTACTTTTGTGATGAAAAATGCGCGATAAAATGAGGTCTGCGGCCAGTACAGCTTATAATTGGGAGACGATTTGGTTAAAAAGATATATATGTATCTATTTTAATAACTTTTATATGGTATGGACTTGGTAATGTCCTTTAAGGAGGAAAGTATACTTACAGTTTATATTCCAGAGAAATAAAAAGAAGGCAAGGAAAAAGCAGTTTCAAAATATCTCATGACTAATCCATTACAACATGTTTAATAATTTCAATTGATTTAATGTCATATTAATTGAATGTTATGTAAATAAAAACCTCCCTGTTTCCTTCTTTTACTTTGCTGTACCCGACAGGTCCATATTAAACGGTTTTTTTTTAATATACCACCTAGCAACACTGTGGAATACAATAGACGATTGAGTATTGAGTACCAACACAGCTTTTCCTTCAAACAACTCCTGAATATACTTGAAAGATACTTATAGATGGGTAAATAAAGCTATAAACATGATTCAAAATTCTTAGAATACCCATATACATAGTTGATAGACGGTTGGTATGCGTGCCTTCATAACTGAGGTTGGCTAGAATACCAACGCTGCCGCAATAATCTTTTAGGTTATTGAGGTACCCATTTATGGCACATTTAGTTAAGCATCTAATTGTTATGTATTTATTTGTCATGTGCCGTAAATAAATAAATTTTCTTTCTTTCCTCTTTATTTATATACTTGTGTTGGTATATTGCCAATAATATCGTCAAAAAGTTAAAACTTTATATCCTACGTTTCGGCACGCGACGCCTACATACTTCCAAAGCAAACAAAAATCAAATATTCAGCTCTACTAAGAGATATGCTATAAAGTCACCAGAAATGTGGCTTTACATGATTATACGAGCAGTCCTTTTTTATTTTGAAAAGAACCTTAACTTTTGACAAATTAGAAATATGCAAACTTTCATGATGATCGTTTTGGAAAAATCTATCGTTTTCGGCTCGGACAGGAATTATTTGCGTCAAATTTAAGATTTGTTGCCGAGTCTGATTGTTTGACGGTCTACCTGTCTACATTCATCATCAACCCGTATAACGTCCACAGCTGAACATGGGCCTCCTCCTGGAAGGGTATTAGCCATAGTCACCACGCTTGGCAGGCGAGTTGGTGACCGCAGTATTATGAAGCAACACAAAAGGAACGCTGCTGCCCGTTTCCTGGTATACGATTGTTAAAGATGATGTTATAGCAATCGGGACAAAAAGCTTACCGTGCATTCCGAGCCACGGAGGGTAGTTCCTCAACCATGCAGACCCGGAGAGAAATCTTCTACTAATATTTAGAGCTGAAGACTTTATTTGTTCACTTGAACTTCTCGAACGTCTCGTGAACGAATTAATTTCAATTTGGTCGGCCTCCGTAGAGTAGACTCGAGTCGCGCTGCCTATACTAGCCGGGCTGGTCAGATTTGAAGAAAGGATCTTCAAAATCTTTCAGTGTTAGGTAGCATTTTTTTTTTAAATACATTGCTATCAGTATTTTGCAATCTACTAGTATTCTTGTTAACCCCTCGTGCTAAGCTTTTTTCTTTTCTTTTTTTTTTTCTTTCTTTAAAAAGACAACTCCCGCACTAGGGAAATAAATCCCTGTGTCGCGGGGGACTTTACAAACATTCATTTCACGGACACAAAGAACACCCAGACTCAGAAAAACTATTTGTGGTTCACACAAATAATTGTCCCGGGTGGGAATCGAACCCAGAACACCAGGTCTCAGAGGCAACTGTCATAACCACTGAGCCACCGGTGCAGTCAAGTCCTAAGCTAAAATGCTTGTGTTACGAGTGGGTTCACGTTGGTAGTGCAATGGGTGGGATTCGAACCTGCGAACTCAAGATCACAAGTCCGACGCCCTAGCTTTTTCACATTTATCGAGAAGGCTATTTGCAATTTTGTAGTTCCTACGGGAACGGGAGTTAAGCAAGTAAAACCACGCGCGGGAAGCTAGTCTTTCTATAAAACCTTATATCTTCCACCGGAGAGCAATCCTTACTTTTCTAAACCAAGTTGATTACATTCGCCATGAGAATACGTGTTTGCGTTTTGAACACACACGCCATATTTCTGATTAGGTAATAGTTTTATTAAGTTCCGCTATTATCAAAAATATTTGTTTAGTTTGCCAAAAAAAAACACAAATTGTAATTGCCTTTGATTGACTCGTTACGGTTCGTGGCTTGGTCAGCTTTTTTAGAGTAAATGTTACTTAAAGTAGGTAGTTAAAAGTCTAGACCTACCTAGCATATGGAACACCGTGATCTTGAAGTCGGTTCCTCCAAGATGAGGACCTTCCATTCCCGCCGTCTACCGCCCTAGGCTCGGCCTCGGGGAATGGGGCACATGGGCCCCGATCCCTTCGAGGCTGACCCATGAGGAGTAGGGACACCTCTACACTCCGGGCGTCCTTAGAATTGGGCAAATGGGCCACTGTAAATGTGGCCCAGGAGATCCCGCAGTGCCATATTGGCCGCGGGTGCCGTCGGGGGGCCGGATTGCTTATGCGTACCCGGTCCCCGCCAACGGCGGATCGAAGCAGTGTCCAGCAGGTTTTAGTTGTTGTAGGGTCCTCTCCTCGTGCCTTACTTAATTAGCTTTTTTTTTCGGACATATGTAGTTAGCTCTGAAGCTTTTGCTACTTTACCGGGCATAAAGGCGAGCAGAGCTCTAGTCTAGATAAGGTATGACTTAGCATACAACGCTATGGAGAGGGCGAGTCCCATATTTACCACCGCCAGCGCGCGAATACGCTGCAGCGGCGGCGGTAGGAATGCGTAAAAGAAAAAAAAAATAGTTGAGTTCTTTCCTTTCCGTGCGTTTCCAGTACAACAATGCGTTCAGGATGCTGATGGGATTGCCACGTTTCTGTAGTGCTTCTTTAATGATTGCAGAGGCGTCGGTGAACGGTTTTCATGCGATTATCCGTCCGTAGCGCCACAATATTACATCGAATGTGTTAGCTCCCACAGCATTATGAATGTATTGTGTGATAGATGGGCATCGCCTATGTAAAAGCACTGGATTCACTTACATAAGTACGTATCGAAGTCCACCGAATTACTCATGTCACTAACTTAGTCTAAGAAAAATTGTTTTAATAATAAAATATGGATTTTTTATAGTCCGAAATAAATGATTATTATTATTTCACTGCGGATTATGGGTTGACCCCGGCGATTGTTCCTAATGTGAATCGGATGAGAAATTTTTGGTAGCGGGGACTGAATCACAAAAAAAGTTCAAAGTCTAGAGAATAGAAAGTCTAGAGACAGAAACAGTTGGTGAAATAAAAGGAAAGTAAAAAGACCAAATAATAATAACACTCTGAGCTCTCTTTTAAATAAACATATAGACAACCTCCATAGCGTAGCGGTATTTGGCTCGGCTTTAGATCTCAGAGGATCTCGTGTTTTCGATCCCCACTCCGGACAGAAAATCTTTGTGTAAATTCTAAGATTTCTTTCCTGGTCTGGTTGGTTGAGGGAGTAACCTCCGTGCCTCGGAAAGCACGTTAAGCCGTTGGTCCCGATTGTTATAAAATCATCTATAATCATCGCATATCACGGAACGGGCAGCAACGTTTCCTTGTGTGGTACAACAAAATACTGCGGTCACCAACACGCCTGCCAAGCGTGGTGACTATGGCAACTACGCTCTCTCGGGAGGAGGCCCATGTTCGGCAGTAGACGTTATACCGTCTGATGATGATGAAATATATTTGTTAACACCAGAAGAAAAGCACTGTCATAATAGAATCCTGCGCGCGGTTTCAGACGCGCACCTAACTCTCGTTCCCATAAGAACTTTGTTACGAAATATAGCCCATTTAGTAATATTTCAAATCGGACCAGTAGTTCCTGAGATAAGCACATTCAAACAAACAAACAGACTCTTCAACTTTGTGTATTAGTATAGATTAATTGATGAATGCCTATCCGTTGATCTCTATTGGGTATTTCCTGTTATTATAATATTTTATGATAGCCAATTAGTAGTGTGACGAATGGTGACATCACGACATCTTTTATAGAAAGGTCCGGGTTTTAATGAATGAAGATTTAATGAACATTTTTGTCTTGTGGGTGTTTCTAATTCTTGTAATATTTACTAGCGTTAATCAACAAATCATCATTAGCGTCAGTCAACAAATCATCATTATCATCATCATCAGCCTGTATAACGTCCACTGCTGAACATGGGCTTCCCCCCGAGGGAGGGTTTTACCAGTCACCAAGCTAGGCAGGCGGGCGGGTGACCGCAGTATTCTCTGCGTATTCTCTCTATACTCAATTTCATCGCCAGCGACCGCCCTGAGCCGAGGTCCAAGCCCCACAGGGGGCGCCCTCTTGCGAAGGTTGCTTAGTTTGTAGTTTTTAAACCATTTATTGAGGTTGGAGCTCAATAAATGGTTTAAAAACTAATAAAGAAATATACCTTCGGTATATAAATTAAAGGTAAGCTGTATTTTTTTTTTCCATCCGAAAAAAAAAATACAGCGTTTCAACGATCCGTCGGATTGTTATTTACATACGTTCTACAACACGGCTGGTTCATAATAGTGGTAAAGCAAATTTGTCCTTTTGAAAATATGTGTGAAAACAGTGCCAGCTTACAATAACTTAGTACTAAGTACTTAGATTTAAATGGCGGTTTTAGTCTCGCTGTGTTACATTGCGGCTAGTCCTAGTTTTAAAATGTAAGAGCTTAATATTGGCACGCCGTTTTATAAAATGGCCATGTTTTTAAACGGCTGCCTGGTGCAGTTTTTATAAAAATATAACTTAACCGACGCGACGGCCTAATTTTTTAAGCTCGTATCATTGCTAGCAACATGTCTTTCCCATCCAGAAATAAGACACATTTTTGTCTTTTTTTTAAATTTTCATTTAATGTTATTTTAATTCAGATTGATTTGAATTTTCGGTTATCGCTGGTGCTTACTTCTTTGTTGTGTCATATGGTCGCAAATCATTTAAACTTCATTTTAGACAGGTCTACCAAAGGCTTCGTCCAATAAGCATAATGTTTAGGGAATAAATAAAAAGGAACAAAAACGTAGAACACATAATGTTTATTTACACTAAGTAATATTCACATAGGTTAAGCACGGCTCGTGCTATTCTCAATATTTAAAACAGCTGGTACTATCAATATAGGAACAAGAAGATATTTATACAATCAGGCTGACCATGGACAGTTTGTTTTTTTTATTAAACGTAACATTTAAAAAATCAAAGCATAGACAAGAGTGCATAGTCTGTGTAAGTTAAATCGATTGCAATAAATGAATCGATGCTTATGTATTTATAAATCGAATCAGTCGTAATCGACTATTGTATTTTTTTTCTTTTCTAGTTTAAATGTTTTAGGAAAAAAGTTTTATTAGACAAGTAGATTTAGGTGTTTTAATTTATACACTATACAATGTAGAGTCGACATTAATTACTTAGGTACTAATTTCAATTTCCAAAAGATTTGTAAAAACAGCTATTTAATCCAATTGAACATTATTGCAACGCAGTATGCCATTAATTACAATGATATCAAAATTAAATTGAACTACAATTTGGAAGAATGAATTAAACCTTTGAAACTTTATAAGAAAATGTACTTTAATCCATCGAGTTAAGATCTATAACTATTTGACAGCTTTGCGGCATTACCTTCTTCCAATTTGTAGAGTTCAATTATAATCTGTTTAAAAGTAATTCAGTAAGCAGTTTTTATGAAACAATTTGCACAGTCATTCTTTTTTTGAAATTTATTAATTATTGTGTATTGAAAATCATTTCCACGTAGCATACAATATTGCTTATCTCAAAAACAATAATTATATCGCTTTAAATTGTAGTTTTACGACCGGCTTCGTTATTTTGCACGTAACAGTGTTAGAATTACATGAAATTACTTAGTCATTCGCCATTAATATTCGTTCCCCATTACTCATAGGTAATTAGTAGAAATCCACATTAAACTAATTTTAAATTAGTAATTAACTTTACTAATTAAAAATTAGATTATATAAGGTGCTAACAAAATATATGCCATCCGTAACGTTAAATAATCGATATACTTACTAATATATAAAGCTGAAGAGTATGTTTGTACTGGGACGTTTGTTTGTTTGAGCGCGCTGATCTCAGGAACTACTGGTACCGATATAAAAAAAATATTTCAGTGTTAGATAGTCTATTTATCGAGGAAGGCTAAGGGACATATATTTTATTATAAAGTTCCTACCGGAACAAGAGTTATGCGGGTGAAGCCGCGCATGGTAAGCTTGTACCAAATAAAATGATACTGACTGTACTGAGATGTGCTGAAAGCACTTCACAGCGTAAGGCAAAGTGAGAAGAAACGCGCTTGTTTTATTTTACTGTTTTTTATGATACTATTTACTGTTAAAGGGATGGCATATGTTAAGAAAGCACCTTATATAACACATCTATATTCCATCAACTCCGTACTTCCGTATCAATTAAGATTATAAAACTACTACTTTTTAAATTTAATTACTAAACAAACTAACTTTACATTAATATTTACAATCATAGCGTAAGTTGGACTTCAACTGGCTTTCATATTGTCATTATATATAATGGATTATTGCACATAATAAGGGTCGATGATAACTACATAAACTATTAAAAAAGTATTCATATACCTATTGTCTTTAATCGTTGAATTCATATACTTTTTTTTACAAGCCAGTTAACAATCCAACGAAAAATAAATAATTTAGGAAATCTCTATAAAATATTAAGTACTTAAATAATAAAATCAACTATCACATTTATTTCGAACGAAGCTTCATAAGTTTTGTACAACATTACACTACTGTCAACTAATAACTATTTACAAACATATTAAATAGTGATTTACGAAATACTTTTATTAATAGTGAAGATAAACACATCTAACGTCACTAAATAGTTCATATTGATATATCGATTGTAACCCGATTGTCAGTTAGTCGAATCGATATTCGATCTCGATTTAATAGTCGAGCACGCGTCGGTCGTAGGCGATTTCCGCCCCAATGACGCGTGAAGCCTCGTTTCATTTAGACGCATTCACCACTAGGTTTGTCGCCGCCTCCTCACTAGCTCCTATACTCATAGCTTTCTTCTTCAAAATACCAAGATCAGTCACATTTTCAAGAAAGCTCTTATGAGCCGATAATACTTTAGCACTTTCTACATCTTTTTTTAACTCTTCCATATCTCGTTTGAGTTTTGCTCGTCTGTTCTGGAACCATGTTATCACTTGCGCGTTAGAGAGGCCAAGAGAACTGGCTATTTCGTCTCTATCGGCTGGCGATAAGTACTTTTGGTAGAGAAACCGCTTTTCCAACTCAAAGATTTGGTGGTTGGTGAATGCTGTTCTGGATTTTCTCTTCTTCTTAGGTTGTGGCCTCGAGTTGAAGAGGTTTAGGTGATTCGTCTGACCATCTGTAACAAAAAAATCAATGAATTAGTTACGGTTATTAAGTTATTAACTATGTGTAAAAAGAATTTACTAAGTGGCCAATTGACAAGGTATTAAGATGATAAAATTGAGCTAAACGATTTGATGAAACTCGTTTGTTGATTAGTCGTATTTCCATATATTTTTTTGATACTAACGAAGTGTGGCCTTTCTCTATGGGTAATAATAATACCTAGTAAAATTTTAACAAATGTTTAACGACTATTCCGGTTAGAATAATTGCTGAATGACAGCAAATCAATTTTTTTTAAAACAAGTATTGTACCTATTTCTTTTATGTAAATTCCTAGCAGTCATTATAATCTCAGTCTTAGAAATGATAAACAATTTAAAAAATATTCCATCCCGCCTCTCGCTCGAGGTGTGACAGCAAAGAGGTTCGAAACAAAAAAGATTCAAAGTAAAAGTTGTCTATGGTGGCTGAGTAGAGATAAACTCACTCGTTATCAGGCACTAAAACCTCCGCGTCTATGACAGTGCAATAAACAACCCGCACCGCTAAAATGTAACTGGTCCCTCGTAAAAAACACTATAAAACACACCCAGCTATCGTTACAATTTAACGAGCACACAATCATATACGGGCCGTCTGTAAAACGGTTTTATAATGATGAAAACAGTCAAATTGAACAATGTAGCAAATAGTGTATAATACTGAACTTGTAATTGATACTAGCTTACATTCACTGAAAAAAAAAGAAACGAAAAACCCCATATTTATATAGTCTTTATGTCGTTTTAATTGCATCTTGATCTCACTGACCATATTATTAAAATTATACAGACCCATCCTTAAAACTGCCGAGAGCCTATTCTGAAACATATTTTTCAACTTACGTAATTGAATGGACGGTAAGCAATGCTTTGAACTATATTTATAATGCCATTAGGTTGAAATTTAGACGTATTTTGGCGAAATTAACAAGAAGGTATTCATGGTAAGCCCACTGAAAGCACCTACCACCTCTCTAAAAATCATACAACATTTCCTTTTTATTCAGACGTCACTATTTATACCTTTACCAAGAAAGCAAATATAAAATTTTAACATATTTTTCACACCTATTAAAACTATATTTCTATTTATTGCACTGGCAACAACCGTAAAGGAAATGAAGACAGCAACAATGGCGCTATCTCCACATCCGGCACATTTGTATTATCTGCTCTGAAATTGTAAGTGAAGTAATTATTTTTTTAAATTAACTTGTTAAGGCAATCATATTTTATTGCCTACTGTTTCACAGTTTTGCATTAGCTGCAAATATTTTATTTTTCTTATAAAGTAAGAAAATGAATTGTAAAAAAATTAACGACAGCGAAAAGAATTGCTGGAGAGACGCAAAATTTACGATATGGTTTGTAGAAAAAAGGTTTTTAATTCTAGTTATAATGTAATGAAAATAAACATAGTATTATAATACAATGCTGACTGACTATTTGGTCTCTGTATTATTTAAATCAGTATATTTTAAGTAATGGTCATTAAAAAGTCTATGAATACTAAACGACCTCCTTGCCAGAAGATATTTCGCGCGCGCATTTGAGCGGTTCACCACAGATATTAATAAAATACCATGGAGTTTAAATATGTCAGTCGTTAAGCGAAACTGCCTATGCATTGTCGGATTTATTGGTATTCACAACATTGAAGTTAATGCTCAATTATATTGACCGCATGTTAAAAGATAATTTATTTTATGAAAATATTTTTTATAGTTACAAGTTGAAAAGACATTCATCGGTAAATTTTAATGTAGAAATGTAAAGGGTGCCTTATGATTTAATTAACAATAATTGTCTTAACGTGACTACGGTGTTAGTTTATAGACAATAGACATAGTAAAGGTAGGTATGTTTTATTTATGTAGTGGTAAAGGACCACTAACCCTACATACTAACTATCAGTCTACCAAACATAATAGTTATCTAAATACGAGTACGTATCATGTCATATCTAATAGTGGAGTAAAAAAGTGACATTATTATTCCATGTAATTACTTAGACAACAAGTTAGCAAAGTACAGATAGGTCAACTCATCTGATCGCTCGCATCCACGCTATGTAGGTAAACCTTGCCTACCTAAACACATAGTTTATCTACATATAGAGTCGCGAACACAGACGAGTTTAACTATTAGTACAGCTAAGTAGCTGTATATATTCTATATATAAGTGTTTTATATTATTACAATTATCTGTGTCCTTATTGCTAACAAGCTTTTTTATGATCCACCAACGTTTTTGCACGCTAAAACGAAATCGGCCAACAAAAACAGTATCCTTCGGACATCAAAAGAATCAATTAGCGATTTGAACATGGAATCTCAGTTGTTAATTAAATAAGTCCCTTCGCATTTATCACATGGCCGACGACCGTCACGTCATATTACGGACACGATTTAGAAAAAGAATGTATTTTTGTATCGTGTCAAGTCAAAGATCGCCTTTGAACGTTTTTTTTTCGTAATTTATTGATGTTTTATTGGAAGCCAAAATTACTTGATGCGATTGAAATTGAGGTTAAGGTATGGTTCCATCTTAGGTATTTAATTACTATTTTTTACTGTAGATTGTTTCCTATTGTTATATAATCTGATCGAGTTTTAAAAATAAATACGTTAAGGTTTAGATGCTGGATTGGGTAAGGACCTACTTATTCGTTACTCTGTGACATTTTTAGTCACTATGATTAAAAGATTAATTTCAAATTGCAAAGAACTGTCTTGAAATCAATTACCTACTATTCTATGTTTTGGCGTACATTTTATTTACTCGTATGTTTACTACCCTCATTCGCGTAACGACCGTTCTCGTAGAAACATTACTATTAAATATAGCCTAAAGTCTTCCTCGATAAATTGGCTATATAACACTGAGACAATTTTTCAAATCGGACCAGCAAACTAACATACAAATTCTTCAGCTTTATATATTAATATAGATAGATTGTAAGGTTCCAAAACGAAAAGATAATTCGCCATAAGTGAAGAGATATTTCCCAACAAGTCGCATCTTGGTTTCAACCGCTTGTTATAACGGCCGCATTACCAAGATGGCCATATTAATCATCACCTAATCGCATCCTTAACGAATTCAGACCTCAATTACGTGTGTATAAAACAGGCAGAGTACAAAAATATCACGATTTCGAAAGACATCGTTAATATGTTCGCAAAAACTCGAATTAGTCATGGTACAACATCTGACTAAGATTCTGTGTCATGTTTTATGGGAATAACGGATATGAGAAACCTGTTCTCTCAATTTAAATTTCTCAATTTTTCCTTCAATTTGTGGAGTTATTGCTCAAAAATCAATAATTCCAAAAATATTTTATTATTTCTGATTGTGACAAAAAAATGCAATTTATTATGAAAAAATAAAAATGAAATTTAAAGTTTCTTCGAAAATGCTTCCAAATTCAAATCAGGTGTTTATCAGGCAGTCCTCATTAGCTTTAATAATAGTTTACTATTAATGAACTAGCAATCCTGAAATAGGCGGGTAAAGAAGGTTTGTTACGCCATATTGCTTCTATACGACCCTTTTTCATAATTCGATTTCTTAATTTGAAATTAAGTCAGTTAAGGATAAAATATTCAGAAACATTAAAAGAAGAGCTTTTTATCATCTTATTTATCGGCAAATCAATAGGATTAACTGCCAAACAAAAATCGAATATTTTAATAAATTCAACCACTTTTTATCCTTCAATAAAAACACTAAATGATTGGAATTCATTAGAATTGCAAAGGTCGTAAGAAACTGCATCATTTATCAACGCCCAATCTTTTCAATTCTATACTGCTTATTGAACAGCTGAAGAAAACCGAGACCACCATCGTTTTATTTTGTCATGGCTTACTTTACGTACTTAATTAATTTCCCAATAACATCACGTAGGGCCTGTGTGTGAGGGGCATCGAACTGACCCTTGGATATCTGTTAAAATTCCAAAAATCACTGTTGGTAATATCCATTGCTGGGTACAAAGGCGCGTGTCAATAAAACTTTTTGTTGAGCCTTCAATGGATGTTGAAGACTGAGGTATCATTAAAGTTGTCCATGTAGATTGGGCGATCAATCGAGTCGCGAGTTACGGACGGATCGATACGCACGTAATGGGGCATTTAAAGGTCGATTTTGTTTTGTAACGAATAAGTGTTAGGTGCGAATAGTCGAGTGTCGAAACTTTAAGTTTTCAGTTGTTTTTATCATAGTTAAATTTGCAATTCCAACTACAAACTACTAGGTAAACTAAACTGATAGAATCTGCCTTCTTTTTTAATAGCACATATATTCACGCCTCTTTTCCACAGGGGCAGGCAGATACCACTTTCTTCTACTTGCTACGATCTAAACATATCTACCAGTTTCGCTTCTTTTACATTAATCTCCTCATACACGTCTTTTGGATTAGGATACTTTTGATCTGGCCTTTCTTAAAAATGTCCTCGGTTTGAACGTTGAACGTCCGCCTTGGTCTTCCCTTTACAACACTACTGTTCACATTCGCCCTATAAATGTTACTAATTAGTCTCCTTTCATTTATTCTCACTATATGTCCGAACCAGTTTAGGTTACCTTTGTCAATCCTTGTCACTGCATCTACTTATAAAATGTGTGTTTCGTTAAATGTGTTAATCAAAATATTTTATAACTTATATAAAGAATTACATCATTACGAGACATATTACGTACATAATTACAATAGTATTACTTTATCGAATCTTTATAACACGAGTCCGATCATTCGCTCGTTGTTTGCTCGCATAACACAAACCCTACCTTTGCTGCAACAATCGTGATATTTGAACAAAAGCCTTGGACAGCTCTTTAACGATACAAATTGAATGTCCTGTTAAGTTTTTTCCATCGCACACCTTGTTATGCGGAACCCAAGCACAATGGAAACAGCCATTTTTCTTAGATCGAACATTCGAACGCTTATTAAACGCTTGCGCGAAAAAAGCGTGACAAAATAGGGCCAGGGTGTGGTGCATTGATTTTTTTAAGCTGATTGATTAAGCTAGAGATGCACCGGTACTCAAGTTAAGGTTCGGCTATGGTATTTTGACCATAGAATATAGAATTACATACGTTTCTTTAATAATTTTGTATTCCCTTTTTGTATCCACTAGAATCCTACCTAAATTCATTGTATAAGCATCTGAATGTCTTGAGAGTAATAAGTTTCAAATTATATCTGTTACTGATTCTGCTGCATACTTGTAAGTGAAATCATAAAGAACGCCTTGTAACAATAATTATATGAATGTTAACGAAGCAATATTAACTGAACCTTGAAATTACAAACATTATAATCTTCAAGATACCTACCATTCAGAAAGACAAAGGGAAATAAACTCAATAAAGCGATTTCCATTAATTTTTTTCATCTATAAAAAACAAAGCATGGATGTTAATTTCTAAGTCGGTTAATATAAAGATAGATTGTTCGATAATACCCTTTACTAATAGTATGCAAAATGCATTCGTAGAGTAATTACTGGAACTATGCATAATAACTGGGTATCGCTACCAAAAAATGGAAATAAAAATAATATGAACGCTATTTCATTGCATGAATACAAATGACGGTTCGAATAATTACCGTTATTTTATATTGTTTTATATAAATCGTTGTTGTGTAGTGTTGTTAACGTGTTGGAACCATTTGTAGAGTTTCTGGCAAAAACACAGGAATAGGAATGACTGATTGTTGTTGAAATTAAAAGCATTATAGGTATAGTAGACCCCCCGCGCGCGGTTTCACCCGCGAAAGTCATAAAATATAGCCTTTCTCGATAAACGGATCTATCTAACACTAAAATCATTTTTCAAGTCGGACTCGTAGTTCCTGTGTTGTCGATCAAACAAACAAACTCTTCAACTTTATATATTAGTATTGATTTATCAGCTTGTAAAGTCTCCAATAAATAGGTAGGTAATAAGTTATAGTTATCTGCATTTATATCGGCTAAAAATGCGAGCGATCTTTAATAAATACACCAAACACCAAAGAAAGAGGAAAGATGTGATTGTTTATTTATTTACATTGAATATATCTACTTCGAAACAGCAGGATCGATTTTAAAAATTCTTTCACCATTAGAAAGCTACTATATAGAGGTGTAACATAAGCAATATTTCATTAAGAAGTTTCCACGGGGACGGCAACTACGTTAGTAAAACCGCATGCGGGAAGGATGTAATTAATAAAGTCTCCAAACACACATTCTATCAACAAACAAACGCGTTTAAACACAGTACAATTAGTCACAACCCCACATGTCATTTTAGCTACGGTATCAAAGTTTCAAAAAACGTCAAAATAATTTAAAAAAATACGCGCTATTATCAAAACATTCACAAGTTGTCATACATGAGCGGATGGATTACCATCACGGACTATTTATGCCGAATGTTGGTCTGCCGCCACTTTGTGCCGCCGCGGCAAAATGACGCGTGACGCTGTTTTTGTTTCTTAATTAGGGATAAGTATCCGGTTAAGTCGATTTTTTGTGCAGCCAAGATTAGGATTTGAGTTGATTTTGAGATTAGTCTGGAGTATTATATTTAAGTTTCTTTGTTTGTTTATTTTGCTGTATTGTTTTAGATTGAAAGTAGATTTTAAGGAAGCAGTAGATGCCGTGTGGTAATACCACTCCACCATGTCTTTTTCTGTTTTTTTGTCGGACTGATATAATGTAGTTAGCCGTGAGTCTTTTGCTACTTCACCGGATATAAAGGCGAGCAGAGCTCCAGCTCCAGCCTCAAAAAAACTCTTCATGTCATAAGACTAAGAGATATACAGCTGATGGATGATCAGCAGCATTTATCAGCTCGAGATTTGTTACCACCTTATTGAAGACCTGTAGGTATATAATGTTAAAAATTGCGGTGGAATCGATTCGAGTGATCACAGATGATTCGGTCACGGCCGAGTAATTGGAACAATGTCAAAAAAGTCGCCATTTTCCTTATATTTCTTTTAATGTCTGTTTCTTTAAATTATCTATTCCCAGCGAAGAGGCTTTTGGCTAAAATAAATCCTCCCGAAAAATGGATTCAAAAGAGTAATGAAATATTACTGTCATTCATTTCGGCCATTTTATTTTAATTGACAGCGAGCAGTTAGTTCGTATTAATGTACGAATTGGCACGATTACAAAACGTCTGGATACATTATGATATTGGTTGGCAAATTGTTGTAATAAATGGGATGTTTATTGATATTACGCTTGCATCAGTTATCAATCAATGCTCTGAATATCGAAGATTTGGACCAACTATTCAATTTAATTTATAGTTATATGACGTAAAAATAGAACTATAAAAATTGCAATCATTTAACTATCGAAGAATCGAACTGCATTTGAATTTGGAATGTACGTTCATTTTTTTTTATACCCTATAAACTAAGAAAATAAAATCGAATTACAAATGTTATCGAATTTAGAAATCTTCTTCTTCTTTTTAATATAAAGTTCTTGAAAGTTTATAACTTTAAGTTGCTTGGTTAGCTAGCTATGATCTTCTAAACACAAAAATAAGGTCAGAAAAATATTGGAAGAAATCAATCAGATCCTAACCACATTCTCACGAAGTTTTCACACGGGACATTCGGGTGCTGTGACACGTAGGACCTTCTGGTTTCACGGCCCGTTGGCCATAAGATTATCATGAAAAAAAAAACCACTATTACGAAAATCGTGTTCGAATTACAAATCTGATTTGAGTTTTTTCTATTTTTTTATTGAAAGCCATTTTGTTAACCGCTGGGAACTAAAGTAGTTGAGGTGACAGCTAAGTATTATAATATCATTTCTGGTCGCTCTTAATGCCATTTTTTCGTGGTTTTAAAAACCAATTATAATAATCTATACTAATATATAAAGCTGAAAAGTTTGTTGGTTTGCTAGAACGCGAATCTTAGGACCAATTTGGGTCCAAATTGAAACATACTTTCAGTTTTAGGTAGCCCATTTATTATGAAGTTCCTTAGGGAGCGTGCGCCCGCGCCTATATAGCCTTGCTCGATAAATAGGCTATATCATACTGAAATATTTTTTCGAATCGGACCGAAGAACAGCGCGTTCAGGTAAACGAATAAACTTTTCAACTTTATATATCTATGTATTTAGATTTACTCTCTTCCACTTAGCAGTTATTAGTTAATGAATTAATTTCGAAGCAGTAACCTTCAAAAGTTCCTACTCAATCATTAAGTATAATATAAATTACATTAATTAATTAATGTTTAATATCGACTCAAGTGACAAACGTCGCATATTGTCTATAGGTTGTTTGGGCCCACGCCAGAATACCACAATGTCTCATTAGAGACAATTAGTATGGCATAAATTACAAGGCATTGTCTATGGCGCGTTGGCGGCGTTCAAACCTCTTATTGTCTATGATAGTTGAATTTATAGAGATTAATTTATGGATTGATGGCTGCAGAATCCTTTTTAACCTTGTTCGTGTTGTAAAATAGTTATCTAAATTTTATAGAACCCTGTTAAGTAAAAAGTGTTTACTGGTTTTGAGATACCAGTATCTACTCTTTATCATCATTAATTTATTTCGTTATAAAACGAGTTAAAATGGTAAAAAAACTTAAGTAGGATTAGTGGACTCTAATATATAATTAAGTATCTGTTAATTTCGAAAAAAAGATTGTTATTGGCAAAAACTAGTTTGCAAAGTCATTAGCGGTATCTTCAAAGTTGGCGCCAAAATTCTCCCATAGACCTAATACTGTTTTCTAAATTTTTCCGCTACACAAATCATCGGCGCTAACTAATAGTCCATATGCGTACTGGCAGCACTAGCGTTCCAAATTTGAATTTAAAAGAAAGCACATTGCTACGATGAGGCGGCGTTCTGGACAAAAACGTTGCACGCGTGGCATACTCCGGTAGTTAGTGCAAGCCCCGTGACTTCATAACGACCGATGTTTATCGTAAAATCGTCTTTAAGTCCGCCGGCAAACATTAGTAAAATGTTATAAATACTACCTACTTGGCTAGATTTAAATACCCTCTCGTTATTCATACTTTCGGAGCTTTCAGAAGCAGTAATTAACTGCGTAGCGCAATTACGTTTGAGAAATTCACTATGTCTTAATTGTGTTTTACAATTTTAATTGACTTATTTACCTACGTTCATGATTTTTTGTGAAATTTGATTACCAATTTGTTTAAATATGGATTATGTTAAATAACCTGCTTATTCAGAATATATGAATGACTTAAGTCAGTGAATTGCTAGTATAGACATCACGGGGTTGATAGACGGCATATTATTGTTGTAGTCATCATCACAAAAATATGCATACACGCGTATTGTGTTCTTAACATGTATATTACAGCTTATGTATATCATTAAGATTGTTTATCTTTCCGCTCCTGCATTTATACTTTGAGTCATTTTAAAATAAACGTTAATACATAGGTATGTTTATTTAAATGATTACAGAATTGAAGCAATTGCAAAATAAGTATGATGAACCGTTAGATTACTAAGAAATTAAAATGATAAATGTAAGGTGCATAGTAAACACGTACCGTCCTCTTTCCGTAAATTGTGGAGTTTATTGCTCAATCGCAATGATTATACGTTTAGTTGGTGGTAAGAAAGGATAGCTAATTACTAAATTGCTGGGCAAAATATACGCAAATCTATTTATATCCGTTTAGTTTATACTAAATATAGATTGGTTGGTATTTAGCCGACTTATTGCTGTCCATATAATACATTTATTTATAGGTATGTTCTCTAGAAACTGTTTTAAGTAGGGAGGCAGATAAAACTCGCATTTTCGTCGCTTCTTCTTCAACAGCCAAATTATGTCCACTGTTTAACGTTGAGCTCGCATTTTATTTTATAACTAGCTTCCCGCGCGCGGTTTCACCCGCGTAGCTCCCGTGCCCTTAAGAACTTCGTAATAAAATATAGCCTATAACCTTTCTCGATAAATGGACTATCCAACAGTGAAGATTTTTTGAAATCGGACCAGTAGTTCCTGATATTAGCGCGTTCAAACAAAAAAACAAACAAACTTTTATTCTATACTAGCGACCCGCCCCGGCTTCGCACGCATGCAATGCTGATGTATTTTACATATAAACCTTCCTCTTGAATCACTCTATCTATTAAAAAAAACCGCATCAAAATCCGTTGCGTAGTTTTAAAGATTTAAGCATACATAGGGACATAGGGATATAGGGACAGAGAAAGCGACTTTGTTTTATACTATGTAGTGATAATGTTTGCCGCGACACTATCTGTTTGCCTAGGCCTCCCCCAACTGTCTCCATTCCTCCCTGTATTTGGCTGTTCTGGTCCATGTGTTACCTGCTGCAGCCTTTACCTCGGCCACCCATCTTCTGTATGGTCTGCCTCGGTTTATTTTCCTGTCCCTTGTGAACCAAAATATAATTGACTTTGACCATTTTTCTTTTCCTCTAGTTATAAGATAGTTATGTTTAAATGTATCCCATATCACAGTGATATAAAATTGAACTATTTCTATTTATATTCAAATTTGTGTCCCTTAACAAAAAAAAAAGAGAAGTGTTCATTAAATCTTGTCTATAATCTTCCAATGTTTACAATACAGTTAAGTGTTTAAGTAGAAACACTCTATGAAGTTTTAGCCGTCAGACTACTTTTTATGTGCGGCTCTTCACATCGGCAGTCAAAACAAACCGTTTGAAACCAATCGAGTAACCAGTATTGCCACTTGAGATTATTGCCTCCCTTAATATTTTGCCGTTTTTATCTCTAATTAATATTGTAATGTATTTTGGTTGACTAAACTGTCGTTTAACCACTGTGCGTGTTTGAACAGTCATTTAACAGGTGACAGTAAAAAGTTTTTTTTTGTCTATGGTAATAATAACATTTTAAGCTTCTTCTCTTTTTCATACATAATACTTATATTTATTATTTACTCCAAAACGATTTCATTGAAGCTTTTTTCTATTTTAAAATCGCAATATCCTTTATTTTTATGATTGATTTGGACTTGAACCTGGCTGCTTGTCTTAAAAATATTGTAGTTAGTGACATAATATTATAGCAAAAATTAATGCAAAAGAGTTTGAAAAAAAAATTGGGCCGTTGTATTTGGCGCTAAAATTCACGCGGATTACGTACCAGAAAAACGAAAGCAATTACCAATCGCAATTAGTAACATAACTACTCCTTACAGTTGTTCTGTGTGCGGTTTATTAGCGACTCCGATTGCATTGAAGATTGATTAGTTCATTTTTTAATTTGCCTTCTGACATTTACCGCTACAAATCGATTCGCAACAACAACTAAGCATAATTGGATGTGCAACAAAACAACTAAAAATATCAAAATTCAATCATCTCCCAAATCACATACGAATCGGCTCTAATCTGTTGTTCGTACAAAAGAAGCGAGTTACCAAAAGCCAAAACCGGTAGCGTATTGCATATAAATCACAGCGAAGGCAATAATGTACGGCAGAGCCCCAGGGAGCTTCGCCCTCAGAAAGAAATGCGCTCGACGAAAACACTTCCTTTTGTCACATAATTGCTTAAATTGTTATTAGACGGAATAAAGACATATTACTGTGGGACAAAGATCGGGACGGATATTTATAGAGTAAGAGATGATCTTTTAATAGTGTGATTCGGATGGATTGTTTCGTCGCTCGTAATAATTTTTGGGGTGTGAGGGATCTAGTTTGATAAATGATGGGATCGGGAGCTATTAAGTTGGGAATTTGTGGCGTCTTTTCTTTAGTAGTACATATTATTATGATATTGAGAGCAATTGCAGTACAATTAGATCATTGACAACATTTCCAGTGATAAAATCTTTCTAAGATTAATATAAGTATTAGTAATTTGAATATTTGTCATACTAAATACATTCATAGTGTAAAATAAAATTATTATAGCTTTAAAACTCTTTGATAAAATACTTTATCTTAAACACGATGTTTAAAACTATCATGTAATTTGAAGTCATATATCATTAAACCAGTATTCTGTTTTAAACCTATGTAAATCTCAAATGAATTTATTTGTAACGACTGCGCCGCTGACAAAGACATCTCCTCCTAATAGTTTTACGAGTTTCGAATGGAGTGACACTTTAAAAATGTAATACAAACATTTCGGCGGCTAATAACAATAATAAAACAACTTATTTGTGTGCGGTCCAAACAAATCACTGCCATGTGTGTCTCACTAAAACCTACAACAAAACACCCCACTGACAGATATATTAGCACCGCTGCATTAACGGAAGACATTCACTTAAAAAAATGTTTACCAAGCCATTTTGAACTTTACACCCTTATGTTAAAGTCTCGATATTTTTTTGCAGCTGCAAAACGACATACATCTCAATTCTCATCAGAAGATCGAAGAAGGTAAGCAGACACTGGATATTTCATCAGAAAGCTTGAACTGTCTACTTTTATTCAGACTTTTGACGTATTTATGGAAATGCCATTTGTATATTTCCGAAAAAAATGGGACAGTTTTTTTTAATGCGTTACCAACTGTTAAAAAAGTTGCAACAAATGTCTGTGGTCATGTATTTTCTGAGGATAATAGCTACCATAAGCGTTTGATATTATGAAGTTGCTATTGACATTGGGACGGCAAATTGGCTATGTGTGGTCTGAGGTTTTGAGTGGAAACCACAAAAACATTTTTTTTCCATTATTCGATGGCCACAACTGCAAGTATTACTTACTCGAATATTTGATTGAAATGCTTTGGTTAAAAAAAATCTTATTAACATCGTATTACCGGGTAAAAAGATGATCTATATTTGGAACTTTTGTCTTTGAAATCTAAGTAAGATTAATTAGCGGTAGAAACGTAGATTTAAAAGGTAATATAAAGTGCATAATAATAACAAAATGTATAAAAATCTCAACTACAACTTCCACTAAATCATTTTGTCCCCCTTTGAGCACAATCGCCGCACTGTGCGGCACTAATTGTAACATATTGGAAAGTAAAGTCGGTACATTAAATACATTATCGTGGTAGAGTGGTTTTAATGAATAGTAAGAACATCAAAAATATAAAATAACGCAAAAAATTGTTTCTATTTTACGTCATTTTTCAAGGTGTGTGTGTAAAAAAACACACACACACATTACACATAAAAATTATCAGAGGAATAAAATTTTTGTTAGATTTAATTGATGATAATAAAGAAAATATCGATAAGAGATTCGATTGTTTGTTTGCTAGCATTGAATATGCTCCGAAACTATTAGAACGATTTAGAAAATTATTTCACCATTAGAAAGCTACGTTATCCATGAGTGACATAGGCTATATTTAATTATGAAGTTCCCACGGGAGCGGGAGGTACGACGGCGAAACCGCGCGCGGGACGCTATACTAACTAAATCTAACTTATGGTAAATAAATATCCAATTATTATTACATATTGAATAGATATTATTCAATAAATTTTACCTCAATATTGAATACTAAACTCAATAGTTTTGGTAATAGAGTCTAATTTCTACATACATATTTGCTGAAAATTCTGCCACAAAGTTGTGTAATCCCGTAAATCTGTTAGACAAATGTAGTGCTGGCCACAAATCCCGCATCACGGGAAACTCCGGGAACGATTGCGCCAACAATTTAAACGTCGGCGCCGAATTAGATTTATTTCCACCCTCGATTTATTGCGACTCGCGGCGGGACCCCGATTATGTGGAAATCTGTTGGTTTTTCATGGACCTACAATTGCGTAGAACTGAGTGAAATATTGCTTGTTTGCAGTCTTTGGGAAGAAAGGGAGTTTGGGTTTATTTAAGACGATTGCGTTTGTGAGATGAATGGATTGTTCGAATGGAGTAATCCTTACATTTTATGTTACTTTGAGCGAGATTTTTTTCGCGATAAAACGTAACCTATGTCCTTTTCCAATGCTTAGTCTATCTTTGTACCTACCAAATTGCAACAAAGTCGATTCAGTTGTTTAGGCGAGAAAGCCCAACAAAGCAATCTAGAGTCTAGAGTAACTTTTTCATTCGTAATAAGTAGGGATATTATGCTGCTCAGTTATAACTATATTATAAAAAAATTTGGTTATGTTAGTGTGTTTGTCATTTCATTAGATCGCATTTCGGAAGAATAAGTCTATAGCACTAACCGACGCGGCGACGCCGCGCGGTCGCGTCGTTTAAGTATAAATAGTGCACTTACGTTATAGGTAGTCATCATATGAATTGCTTATTAACTGAAGTTTTCAGAACCATTAGTATCGATTAATTTCAACACAATAACTCATAAAACCACCCAAAACAACTAAAAATACCCAAAGCTACACACATGCCAATCGTCAAAGTTATTTATCAGAGTAACTGGCTCGTCCGAGTCAATCGATTTGTGTCAGCGCTACGTTGACAAATCGTTAGTGGATTTGTGTCTAGGGTGATGGAAAATGGGTTGGCTTTCTATTTTTTCCAATTTTATTTGTCACTTGAAATGAATGGGTTTAGCTCTTTTAATTCTGACTAACCGCAGTAGATACTTTAAGATTAAGTAAACATAATTTGAAATCAGCATCTAGCTTTAAAATGCAATTAATGTTAATCTGATATAAATTTTGACTAAATAAATTATGAATCTAAAAAAATACTTATAATTAAATTAAGTTGCAATACTATAATAATTTAATGATACCTAAATCTCTTTATTTTTTATTACACAGAAACATCACACATCATTATAAAAAATAATCAATTTACATTATTCTAATTTTTACATGTAATGTCGTTGTTATTGAAATATTTTGATTTATTTTCATAATACCTAATATATATAAATTTAGATACTTCAACATCCTTTCACCAAAATAAAACTTATCCCTTTAGCCGATACCTACTCAATGAATCAAAAGTCAACTTTAATTAAATAGTGATAAACTTGCCTCGGTTTAACATTTGAGTCACGTATCACGCAGTCAGATCCCTTTAGCAAACAAATGCGAGTCCCGGGTGCCGGGTGACAATTTGAGCGGATAACGCGGGATTTCTCGGGGACAGCTCAAGAGCGACCCACGTCCCGCGATTTGTTACAATTACTAGCTTACAATGGAATGGGTGCACACATTCATTTGCCTTTTGTTTTAGATGGAGAAACGTTGACGCAATTTGAATTTAAAAAAATGTGTGTCATTGTAATGATATGTCACTTACGAGTATAATAGGATTTAATTATAGAGGATTATAATTCATTTCAAATTCACAGAATTTCCTTACAAAATCTGTCAAATAGAAAATTTATCAACAATAGTCAATCTTGAAAAAAGAGAATTTTGTTTATAACGCTTCGGTAACAATATTTTTTCTATATTGATTTTATTTTTCTGATTGTGGTATTCGTGACTAAGGTTTTATGAAATGCCAATTTAAAGAATTGAGCACTAAATGCTACAGCCCAACTGCGAAGAAGGTATGGATAGTTCAACTCATGTGGGTGTGCGTTGTGTATTGGTAGGTAAAACTTGGATTTATGTAATTATGTAACGTTAAAAAACTGCTTATTCTAAAGCAATACGTCTAAGCTAAACTGCTAAACAAATATTCGTATAATAGCATAAATAAACATCACAAAATGGCCTAGTGTAATACAATACACAACAACTAAAGGGTCACAAAACAGAAGAACAAATTATAATGCTCGGTTAGTTCGCAACTAAAACTCAAGTAATCAACAGTAAACATTGGCTCGCCTATTTGAACATATCAGGCGCATAGTGGATCAACCGACGGATTTAAGCGGACAAAATTCACTCGACAAAGTGAAATTTCGTTAGCGCGCGTTAAAGGGGGTTTGGGGAGGGTTGTCACTAGAGGGGCGTTTTCCATTTCACGCTCCGTTCGCCGCTGATGACACCGCATTCCGGTGAGCAAATGGCTCGACAAATGAAGAGAGGGCGCAGTCGCGGACACGCCCTGCCACGTCATAACTGTCACCTCGGCTAAAGGGCGCTCAAGTTCTACAGAAAGCCTTATGTTAACAAATTGATTCGATTTAGTCCCGTTGGCGTTGTCTTATACAAGTTGTCGAGTTAGTGAGCTCCCCCCTTTAATTAACGTCAGTACTGTTTTATATTTAGTTTGGTTGAGACTATAAATTATTGTGTGTGGTTTCCTTTGTTAGGACTCAACCGTTCAAAAGTAAACAATAGAAAGTAAAAGTAAAGGAACACTATCATTGTTCTGAATCGAAACTGTGCAAAATTATTCCTCGATCTCTATTATTCTTTTGTTTTCAATCATAAGCATACGAATACGTGAAAAAAACCAGCCATCATACGGTCGGTAATTATTTAAATGAAAGGAATTTTATTTTATTTACAAGTCGTGCGGTTAGTTACATTACCTACTTTATTATATGTTTTACAACTGTCGTTAATAAATTTAGTTTTGTTATAATGATAGCGACTAATTACTACAATCATTGTAGTTACAAAACTTAGTTTACAAAGTAAACAAAAAGTTTTAAAAATAACTTAACTACTGCCCGCGATTTCATAGTGTAAGTAAGGATTTTGTAAGATATCTTACAATGAAAGCCGAACCGAACTACTGTTTTGAAGATTACGCGCAATACACAAAAAGATAAACATAATAAAAAGTAGCCTATATTACATATAGTAATAATATAAAATTTGCTAATATCAAGTGAGCAACTAAGTAAAATCGGCCCCACTGAAGATTAGCCGGAACAAACTATGAAACAAACTTTTTTTAAATGTGTTTTCGTTATTAGTAACCTATATTCAAAATGTATTTAGTAGCTTTTGTTTATTTTAATTACAAAAAGGAACATTTAAAATTTGTTTATTTGTACAGATATCATGTGAACTAAAATAAATGATCAAACAACGATCTCGTTATAAGAAGAATTTCTAATAAAACATACGTTAATGTCTTTGTTCGCGTAGTCGGTACGTATTACGATTGGTCCGTAACTGCGTGCCGCCGGTGTTCTTGTGTCCCCGATTGTTATGTCCAACACATCTGTAACACCTTGCAATGCGACACGACTCAATAAAAACGTTTAATTCTTTTTGTCCACCTGAGATGCGAAAGGAACACGGTGCGCGCGTGGTTTTGTTTACAACCTGTATTTATATGGCACGTTTTATTTCTCATAAGATCACCTATCAAGGACGTATGTAAAGTTTAGTCGGTGATCTTACTATAAATCCACTTTATTTCACCTTGCTTTAAAGTATAATTTGGATTATGTATATTTCTTTGTGCCTGTAATTTTAAAGTTTTAATATATGCTTTAAAATTGCAACGATTTTCAACACTATGAGCACTATCATAAAGCTTTTAACTCCGGCTTTTGATTAAACTAGGGCGGTAGTTGCCTCTGAAGCCTGATGTTTTAGATTCGATTACCACCCGGGTAAAAACTAATGTTAACCAATAATTATTTTAAGTCTGTGTGTATCGGTGTCTTGTGAATTCTCTCGAAGCGGCCATAGCCAAATGGCTAGGGCGTCGGACTTGTGATCTTGTCGTCGCCGCCAGTTCGATCCCCACCCATTGCACCCACTCGTAACACAAGTTTAATCTTAAGCTTAATAGCTTAGGGGTTAACAAGTATACAAGTAGACTGCAAATATTTTACAGTTAATTTTTTTTTAAAAGAAAAACGGTTATTTATGTTTGTATGTACGACATAGGGAGACATAGTTACATACTTAATTACTTAGTTATTTTATCTAATAGTTAATCCCTTACCTTTCGTTATTAACAAAAACACTTTACATACATGTCTATGCCAATATAATGTCAATATCATAATGCCTCACAATTAAACGCCTACATTATAATTATACCATTTCTGAGAAAAGCCGTGAGTATGTAAAGTATTTAAAAGGTTAACATTTTCGACACAGTCCATTGCCGTGACCCGATAAACCATTGTTTGATAGTAAACAATAGAAAATCCTTCAAATATGTGATGCGTGGCCATTTTAAGAAGCTTATGTTTTATTAAAACAAATTTAAGTACGGAATATATGTGTTATTTTGTAAAACTGCTTGAGGTCTTTAAGACTTCAACTTAATTTGACTCGTCTTATATTCATACTATATCTATAGGTAATACATATTATAAAGAGGGCGCTCAAACAAACAAACTCTCTAGCTTTTTATATAATTAGCGACCCGCCCCGGCTTCGCACGGGTGCAATGCTGATGTATCATACATTTAAACCTTCCTCTTGAATCACTCTATCTATTAAAAAAACCGCATCAAAATCTCTTGCGTAGTTTTTAAGATCCAAGCATACACAGGGAAGGAGAGACAGCGGCAAGCGACTTATTTTTATATTATGTAGTGATATAGATATAGATAAACCACGGGACTTTTTCTACTTCACCGAGCATAGCACTTCTTAGTTATTCACATCCTTAATCTAGAGTTCAGAAGCATAAGGTCGGATGTGCCTTAATTGTAATCGCACTTACGACCAAATGCCTCTGAAGTATAATAGTACATCCGTGTTCATGATTTTGAGGTTTAGATATATATATGTTACAGTCAAAACTTATAATCGGTCAAAACCACTTTTCATTGCAAAAATCATAATAATTTGTATGGAATTTGGATCTGGCGTTGTGGTCACAGTTCTAACCTACAGAAGTTGGAATCCTGGGTGTTTTTTTAACCTTCGTCCAAAAATAAGAGCATCTCGTTTCTGGAATTTTATGTAAGCCAATATGGACCCATCAAAACTACTTTTGCCTGATTTTTGCAGTCAAAAGTGGTTTTGACCGATTATAAGTGTGGACTGTAACATAAATACATAAAACGTTTAAATAGAAGCAAGTATATAAATAAAGTTCTAAAAGTTTTTCTTGGCGACAGGTGGATTGCTCCCGTTCCGGTGGCTTCACAGTATTATGTTAAACCACATTCCAATAGACAATTGTCTGTATTTTATTATACCATTGACAAGTCGTGGATCGATTCGATGCTCCACGGGGAGTGGAATAGGGTTGCTAGATCAACTATATAGATAAATGTTAAGAAACAGAATAAAAAAATTATAAAAAGTATTTTATGTAGTTCAATGTCTAAAATACTGTACGTGTATTTCGTAAGTTAAGTCAAATTTCCAAAAAACTGAAATTAAGATATGAGACTGCAATCATGTATTTTAATGGAGTTCTTATTATAAATGTAATAAAGTCTCCTAATTTCCTAGTTAATTTTTATCGTGATTGATTTTGGAATATACCGATTGGTTGGCTTATAATCTTATTGAGATAAGATATATTCTAACATAGATGATGAACGTATAATGTCGGGTATGTAAATTGACAGGTGATACAAAAAAAGTGATATTTAATTAACTTTCCGTAATTGGATTGATGATTGCAAAAAAAAAACTTATATAAAGCTGAAGAGTTTGTTTGATTGTTTGTTTATTTGCGCGTTCAACGCGGACCTTAGGAACTGGTTCAACGCGAACCTTACGAAGGAACTGGATATGCCCGGTGAAGTCGCAAAAGCCTCGTGGCTACCTTCATATGCCCATCCGAAAAAAAGGAACTGGACGTATTTGAAAAATTCTTTCAGTGTTAAATAGCCCATGTATCGACGTAGGCTATAGGCTATATTTGATTAAGAATTTTCTATGGAAACGGGAGTAAAGCTAGTAACAAATAAGTAATTTCTTCTTAAAATGTCAGAATATGTGGCAGCCCTAGTAGTTCTCGCGATTCACAGGTGCGTCGCTTCTGATGGAGCTCGGGAACTCCATTTGTCATTTCAAATAATTTGTAATGCTCTGTTTTATATCGGTTCTGATGGCCGCTGAAATATGTTTAATATGCCTGTGAGTTGCCTGTTGATAGCTAAGAATTTCAATTTAAACGAAGATATTTATTTCTAAGACTTATTTATTACAACGAAAAAAACAATGTTTTTACTGATTTTAAACTATCGTGATTACTGGTGTTAAACAGTATTTATGAGATTTTAATCACGCACAATATTTTAAGGAAATGAAAATGTTAAATTTACTTAAATTTTAAATGGAAATACTAATTCATGTAACAATGTCTTCACTTACTTTTTATTATAGTATGTATTTCGTGCTGTAGTTAGTATCACTCACTAATCATAACACGAGGAGGGTATTCCTCGTTATGACTAATTTCATAACAAAATATAGCCTTACTCAATATTTTTTTCAAATCGGACCATTAGTTCGATAAACTCTTCAGCTTTTGGTATATATTAGTATAGATTTAATTTTGACATGTATAGTTTATAAACTATAATACTTAATAAGGTTAAAAAATAAAAATGCTACAATAATATCTCAACCCTAATGTCTGTCCACCAGAGATACTCTTAGCTCACGATTTAGATGTGATCACTAGATTTAGATGTGAGATTTCAGCAACGGACGATTAGTTAACGTACTGTATTTTAAGATCACCCAACATTATACGAGAATAAATCGAGTTAAATTGAAAGTCTGCGAAAACGGAGAGTATAATTAGGAATTATTTAAAGAAGACTGACAGCCGTAGTGGCGTAGTGGGAAGGATACTAATTATATTTAACTGTAATTAAGAGTTCGATATATAAGTATACCTTTGTATAATATTTTATTCGTATAAATAAATATCACCATAAATATTAAAAATATAACTTCCACGTTAACAGCTATTGATAACCTGAATGATCTTGACTCGATAATTGATATTCCCACGGACTCGATAACCGTAGCACAAAATTCACCTAAAAAATTAAAAGTACAAATTACTAAATCTCCATGAGATTCAAGTTCCATTGGACCCCCAATGCCCTCTTATGCAGTCTCCTTAGTTTAAAGTTTTATTTTCGCCATTCAATATAGCCAGATATAATGACAAACAGGGCTCTATAGAACCGCTCTACGCATGGTAAATTTGCTAACTCTGTCCGTAAAAAAAAGGTAAAAAAAACAACATTTATTTGTCACCTAACATTTGATTGTTGTGTAACTCTGTAATTGACTTAAATATATACTTATACTAGCTGAACCGGCAAATAGATGTTGGCCGATTCTCAGACCTACTCAATATGCTCATAAAATTTCATGAGAATCGGTCAAGCCGTTTCGGAGGAGTACGGGAACGAACATTGTGACACGAGAATTTTATATATAAGATTAATGACTTATATTAATGTATAAATTGGATAGTTAAGTATTCAAAACTCTATAGCTTTTTGAACATGGTATCAAAAAGCTAAAAAAGTTTCTAAAACAAGATAAAACTTTTTTTTTTCATAAATAGATTGATTTGTTTTATTAAATTGACTAAGCTAAGAAAAAACAATATATATTTTATAGCCTATAACAAACACGTGGAACTTATCATCCATATACAAATAGACGAGGAGTCCGGCTGCGTGTGTCAAATGCGATTGTTTTCGACGCAGTGAGTCAGGCGGTGCGGTAAATCGGATGTGATGGTGTTTATAGATCGATATTATGAGGTTTGATGAGGATGTATGGGGTAGTTTGATATTTCTTATGGCAATATCCATAATGGTAATGTTCCGTATAAACAATAAGATATATTTTAAATATTTGTTTGTAGTCAATTTATTTTCTATATTAATTTTTAAGTTAAATTTAAGAATTGTTGCTTGTATTTTTTTTTGTTCCTATACGTGGTGTCATTTACTAGCCAACTAGAATACCAGCTATACATTCATACATAAATGAGTGGATGTAGTAGCGTAAAGCTGAAGTTGGTACCTATTTGTGGAACACAAAATAGTTTCTGTCTATGTTTTTTTTCGCAAATCAGTGCATTATAAGTAAATATATTTCTTTCTTTCTTTTAAGAGGCGATGAAATTCTGTATAGATAAAAATTTATAGTCAAATGTGTAGCCAAACGCAATAATCTAGAATGATTATCCTTTAGTTAATTTGTACGATATGATGTAGTTTTGAAGGACTATATTTAATACGAAAACAATTTTGTTTGCATTTAATAAATAAAATAAAATAATAATTTCAACTTAGCTTTAATAATATTCTTCATCGAGAGGTCAAATTAATGGTGATGAAAATAAAACATTATGGAGAACATTATGCAAGACCGTAACTTAAATACTTTTATTTATTTTGTAAATTAAATTAAATACATAATATACAACTAAAAGTAGCTTATATAAATTAAAACTAACTTATAAAATACTACTATTCTAAATCTATTCTATTCTATATGAAAGAAAGAAAGAAAGAAAAACATATCTAAGTAAATTAAATATATATAATATACCTACCCAATATAAAGTAGATTTACTTATTTAATTGTAAGTTTACGAAAATTTTCCGAAAAGGGCTGGAATTAAAATGAATAAATGATTAAGAGGGATAGGATTGTGGTATATTATTATTTTCAACTTAAAATATTACAATAGCCAAAATAAAAGAAACACATTTTTCAAACAAAGTTAAGTAATATTAGTTCGACCGTTCACAAAACCAAAACTAACTCCCGAAAATTCAAAGTAATTTAAGGTTTCATAAATTTCCCATTCATACGACCATTGGAATGGGAACATAAAACGGGACACCGGGACCGTATTATGTCGGGTGATCGCCTCACTACAATCGGGTATTGTACCACTTTTATGCCACTATTGTACCGCGATCATTCAGTCATTTTCCGAGCCACTAAGTCATATTGGGGCTTTATAGTTTCTAGTTCGCTACTGTTTGCCTCAGGGTCTATTGTTGAGATAATAGTTTTATGTTTGTTTTACTAGCTTTAGGACTATTTTTGTTGGAGATTGGAGTTTCGTGTTGTATAAAATAAACTCTATTTTTTTGTAGGTAAAATGTCGTTTTCCGTTAGAATGGATTTGGAATCACGCATTGGATTTTGTTCAAAACATGCGTTACAATCACGCATTGCATGTGGTTTTCATTGATTTTCCAGAAGGTTTATATGCGAAGGTTTATAATGTAAGGTCCTTTCAAAATATGTTTCGACCCTTTAACAACAGACTATATGTGCACGGATTGCGATTAGTAGAAGTATAATTACATACAAACTGTGACGTAACGGTGTATGTATGAATGTATGACAGACATACCATTAGTTAGGCATAAATGAACGCCATCTGTCTCTATCCTTTCACACCTCTTTCGCTTCGTCTCATTCAATATTTATAATTAATAAATTTTCCAATTAATGTTTTACAACAAGTGTCAATTATTGGTTTACTTTTTTATGTTAAGTTTACTTTTTATGTTATGTTTACTATTTTAAGTTAAGTTTACTTTTTTAAGGGCCGAACACATAGATTGCAGTTGACTCACAAAGAAGAAGAGTATGATTGTTTACGCACAGTTTCTTTAGTTAAATGTCAATAATTAACTGATTTCCCACCACCACATTTTCTTTCCCCCCCTAAAGATACGACACCTACTCATTAACTCAACTACATCGTGTGCAAAACACATAAATACGCAGACACATCAAGTTTTCACATTATTTTCGTCATGTCGTCATGTCAAACGAGCCCTGCATGCGAGATAAGATCGGGTACACACAGGAACACGCCACAGATGTAATAACTGATAAGGCTGTGTTTAGACCAATGCTCACTGCACGACGGTGATAAAGTATAATTGTGTTGTTATTACTCGTTATGGGTAATAATCAGCGATGGAAACGTAATTGTCAGTGTTATTATGTATCGTTTAAAATTTTATATCAAATGAGGTGTATTAACAATGGACGATGAAATTGGTTGCATGTCAAAAAAATGTGTCAAATTAAACCTGTCGACAAACAAACGACAAAGATTTACTTAGTGCTCCAAAATCTAATCAAAAATGTTTTTTACTATCTGCACCGTACTGTTTTACCCGCGTTACTCTGCTCCAATGGGTTGAAGCGTGATGTTTTGTAGCCTATATGTTAATCCTACTAGTAAAATAAAACTATTCAGCCTTCCACAAACATTGCTTTAAGTCACAAAAAATGCCCCACCAAAATCTGTTCCCCGCCAAAACGTTTACAAAATGCGCATTCGTGTCCAAGCGTATAGAATCACCCTTCCAAATAAAACATTAGCAAGATTAAGCCCATTATTATCTTTTAAACTAAATGAGTTTAGGCTTCACACCCTTACATTGCTTAGGGAGTTCAATCGTTGGTTTATTTACGCAAGCATGAACAGCAATGAAAATCTAAATATCCTAAAGCTCATGTTGATATAAGAGTTCTTTGGTGTATGTTCACAATGTATAAAATTGAATTGTATTCAATGATGACGTAAGTGCCGTGTGGTTTCCGGCTTTAAAGAGACCCCACACCCCCTTACATCTTCCCATGGGTGTCGTATGAAGCGATTAAGAGACAAAGGATCGCAAGGTTACCTACCATCTTACTGCGATCACCAATCCGCCTGCCAGTCGTGGTGATTATACCTATACTAGCGACCCACCCCGGCTTCGCACGGGTGCCATGCTGATGTATCATACATATAAACCATCCTCTTGAATAACTCTATCTATTAAAATAACCGCATCAAAATCTGTTGCGTAGTTTTAAAGATCTAAGCATACCTACATAGGGACGGACAGACAGCGGGAAGCGACTTTGTTTTATACTATGTAGTGATGGCGATATCGCTCAACAACCCTGGCTTGTTAAAGTCTGTAAAGAGGAGACCCATGTCCATCAGTAGATGTAAACAGGCTATTTAAATGACGAATGACGTAAGTGAGAATTTCGCGAGTATTAATTGAGGTTCCAGACTGATGATATTTTGGCTCGTCTTTTTTAACCTTAGCTTTGTTATTTGGTTTGATACTATAATATATCTTCTGGGTAAAGGTTTTATTAACAGATAGGTGTGAATCCTTCGAAAACATAGAAATTGAATTTATTTTAAGCTTGGATTGTACATGCAACCTCGAAAAGGGCTTACGTCATTTGATTAGCTAGGTATATAAACTGTGGCCTTTTCGAAATAGGTTATTTAATTACAATTAGTATAAATAAGACACTTAAGCGGAGGTACTTTTTACAGAAACAAGTAAGTTTGACTATGGGTTTATCTATGGGTAAACTAAAAATATAATTAAGACAACTAGAAAAGTGTGTTTGAAGAAATAACTTTTTTTTGTATTTAGAAAATATCTTACTAACTTTAAAATATTCTACTAAATGGATCACAATTTTTTATATGGCAACCTGCCGACTTATTCATCAATTTCTGCCAATGTCAAACAATTATAAAAGATATTGCTATAAATGATCGAAGCGATCGATTAAATATAATCCATTGTGATAATGACATTCGAAGATTCGAAGGCTCCTACAGTTAGGTTTTTTGAATGAATGATTTCTATCGATCTTTCATTCACAGTGAGAAATAAACATAATACGTAATAAAATTTGTATTCGGACAAAAAGTATTTGCGTATTTTAAAATATAGTTTTATAAAATAAGTCGTAAGACCTAATAAAATATACTCGTATTATATTTTATTAGGTCTTACTACTTACCTACTTCAAAATATTAGCTCTAAAACATCATAATTTTACATTTATTTTATAAAACTATATATTTAAATACGCAAATACTTTTTGTCCGAATAAAAATTTTAGCCTTTCTTGCGGGGCGTTTAGGCTTATAGTCTAAAAGCCACTTAGTGCAACCTTATTTAACCACTATGTCTCTGAGCCTTATAGCCGAAAAAGCCACTAAGTGCTACATTATTTGACGACTACCTACGTTTCTTAAGCAGTCATAAACCAAGTCATATTCGAATAATTTCTACGATTTCTACTCAATTACCGTGATTAAAGAATACAAATTAGCGTCCCGTCGCGTCGCGTGTTCCTTATATCGATCGCGTCAAAACATCGCTCGCACGACACTCCGCGACAAATCACTACAATTATGAACTAGAACGCAGTTAGTAGAACATATATAATATACCTAGTAGGTGTTTCACACAAATAAGGTAAAAGACCGAATGAAATGAATGTTAACAATAACGTTATAAATAAAAATAACGGTAAGTATAAATAAAACTAATGTTGTAAAACTGACGTATGTGAATGAAAATTGAAATGATTTCAGCGGCCAGTTTGAAACAATGAGTGGTGGGATTTTATTATTTTAGATGTTAAGTAGGTGCTTAGCTAATTCTTTTGTTAATTAATGACCGTGAGAGGTTTTTTTTGTATATATCTTTCATTTTAATTATTTTAGAAAGGTTTTTAATTAAGCATTAGTGTGGTATGATATAGCACTGCTGTCAAGTTAGAGTAGGTAGGTATAACACGTCAAATTTTTGACATGACATCTTCAATATGTATTATGAAGGTGGCATCAACTAATTTCTCTTCTTTTGTGTAATATATACAAAAGTAACAGTAATCAACTGTTTTTAATATTTTATGTATAGGTATATATTGTGATTGTATCTATATTTTGATAAGATTGTAGAATAATGAGTTTTATAATTGATAAAAGAACTAATAATAGACTCGACAAACATTTCAGCTGCAATAGAAACTAGTGGAGAAGAGCAGGATACAGGCACTTACCAGTTAAATCAACTGCTCGTCATACTCTTTATTTAAATAAAGATTTAATTACATTTTATGTTGTTTATATAATTGTATTCTTCAGGCTATAAAGTTCACAAGATATTATGATCCACCGGATCTTAACTTATTAGCATATTCCGGCGGCTTGCTTCGGCATATCACACAGTAAACGGAACAACAACACATTGTGCACCGCCCACTCTACACAAAACGACTTTTTACCGTCTACTCAAATATTAGGCCGGACACACACCGCCCGATGAAAAAACAGATAACGAGTTGCACTGCCACCGGTCAAAGCCGCCGCCGACGCGCCCGTGCCGCACCAAGCGGGGGCGGGGCGCGTCACGCATAAAACAAACTAAGACGATGCGACCAACGTGCGAGCGAGACAACGCTATACACTCTGCACGCGCCAACCGAAACAACAACAGCCCGGTGCTACACACGCCTAATTTAAAACTCGAAAATAAATTGACGCCGAGTTCAAAACAAACAGATATGGCTGACAAAAAAGGACGGCCGCATACGAAATCTTCATTAACAACCTAGAATAGGAGCCCTTAATTTAAAAATATCTAAAGCAATCGCGACGGTGATTCGACATTATGGTAAAAACAATCTCATTTACTCATTCACCGGTGATGATTTTCATAATGTGAAAACAAAACGGAATGACGTTGCTGAATGAATGATAATGAATGAATGAAACTTGGTTTAAAGCAAATGGAGTACGATAAAATGAAATTATCCCAGTAGCTTAATTTAATGGCATAATTAAATTGTGGAAATTCATTGAAGGGTTAAATTAGCTTCAGCTGTGAAACTAAACGCTAAGAACGGATTAAGCTGTGTATATTTTATGGCGGTAAAATAACGGTGTGCGTTATATTAGGATATTATTTTAATTAACGTTATAGTAATTTGTATAATGATAAGTTAAGTTGTGCAATAAGTAATGTTTATGCATAAATGGACTGGAATTATATATTTTAGTTTTATAGTAAGTAGATATCTTGTACTGTGTTTTAGTATCTTTTTCATCAGCCTGTTTACGTCCACTGCGAAACATGTGCCTCCTCTTAGCAGACCTAGACAGGCCAGAGTTTTTGAGAGATATTGGCATAATCACCAAGCATGGCAGGTGGATTGATTATCGCAGTAAGATGCCCATCCATCAATAGTATGTCCCTTGGTCACCTCTAACGACACCCATGGGAAGATATGGGGTGGTATATTCTAAGCCGGAAACCACACGGCAAACTTATCCTTATACTAATTACTATAACGGGTTAGTAGGTATGTTGGTAGTTAATTACAACGGCAGTGTTGAAAGTTATGTATATCTATATATGAAATACTTCATAAGTACATAAAATCTCAAGTTGATGATAAGAAACGAATAAACTCAAACCTTATCAAAACTTTTTGCACGGCTCCCGACAAAAAGTGACAGATAAATTTTTCCTTTTCTTTTTTGCCGGAACATGGCGCCAATATTTTGACAGCCACGCAACGAGGCAATACAAAACAGATGCCGGTGTTGCCATCATATAATGAAATACTACTAAGTGGTAGATAAGAGGCTTTTTCCCGCGAGTGTGATCTTCGCTCTTTATGTAATGGCCATTATTTGATTTATTAAGACTATAATTGTGTAATGTAATATGATTTATGATAGCAAAGTGAAAAGGGTATCTACTAAAGCAGAGCAACTATATAAAAAGCCTATATTTACACAGTAATTCGAATGCTATTAGATTTTGAAATGAGAAGGCAGATGGTGTATCATGAATGTTAGTAAATTTAAATATCCCATAAAGATATAACTTAAATTGCTTATAGGTATGTACTTAGAGAAATGATTATGTTGAAACATATGAGGAACTAAAAATGCACTTAAGAATAAACTATCTTTGCAAATAGACTTGATTTACATGCAAGATATGTACAAAATTGCTAGATCTTCAGATTTCAAAATATTAAAATCACTTTTAAGTACAGCGGAAACAAGTGAATAAATTATACTATTCATCGGTCAATTCAAGGGCTCAAAAAATCATGCAAAAACACATCTTTAGTTTGACAAATTTTGGAAACACATGGCTAAAATAACACACATTAATTTCATGACACTTGTAGGTATACCACCCATGCTCTACCATAAAAACTGTAGTCTTAAGTCTATGGTCTTAGCTCAAAACAATAGTTTATTGCGTAACCATGTTTATTTAAAAACAAAACAAAAACTAAGGGTCACGACCACACATGAATGTTTCAACTTTTTGTTTTTATAGTTTTTGCTACAAATTTGTCACAGTTTTTTCATGCTAATAGATTGGGCTATTGTCGGTTCGTGTTAATCGATTGTTTTTGGGTATTTTATTCTAAATTGAAGACGGTATTTTAATTATGTATTGTTATTAATATAAACCAAAATAATAGCGCCGTTTTATACATATTTTTAAATTTAAAAATATAACTATCCATATTAATAAACAAGTAGATAATATTTAAACATTATGAATAAAACCTTTAATGAATGAAAGAATAAACTGTAGTATTATAAAAATGAATTAAGAATAAAAAACTAAAAGTTTATAAAACGACACTGGCTGAGACTTACTCAGCCAGTGTCGTTTTATAAACTTTTAGTTTTTATGGCAGATAGCCATAAGAAAAAAAAAGAAAATCAAATAATTTTATCCTAGCATTAGTATAATTCTTAAATCATTTCTCATGTTTAAAGTATGTTAATATTTATTAATTTATACCAATTTCATTAAAACTACTAACATCATTAAGCACCATTAAAATAAAGCGAAGAAAATATGAAATTTATTTAATGAGGAAGAGTATTGCTCAAGCAGTAAATTGGTAACAGTACACCACACGTGCCGCCCGCACGCGGTAAACTCAGTCAGTAGTAACTAAGTATTTGAAGAAAAGGTTCCCGCGCGTATTTTCATCCACCAAACTCCCGTTTCCGTAGGAACTTCATAATTAAATATAGCCTATAGCCTCTTCGATAAATGGGCTATCTAACACTAAAAGAATTTTTCAAATCAGGCAGTAAATCTGGTACCTATTCAATGCCAACAAACAATCTACTTTTTATAATACTAATAATAAAGAATGAATAAGTAAGTATTAATATAGTGGAAACCTTGCCTTAAAATATAAATTAATAAATAAAAAAATAATAGCGTATGACTCTCACAAATAATGTAGCTATCTATTACTAAAAGTATTAGCAAAATCGGTTCAGCAGATCCAGAGATTATCCCCTAAAACCTCACAAACAATTCACAAACTTTACCTTTTTATAATATTAATAAAAAAGTATCCCATAAAATGATACAGTTATTAATTTCCCGCCTCACGTGTGAATAACCATAATACGCGAAGCCACATTTAGAATTTAACAGAATAGCAAAATTGTAAGAAAACTCTTTAGATCAATTAGTAGCATAATGAAGAACAACTTCGTGTAATGGGCATAACTTGATACTAGGTCCTACCCTTAGCGGGGGCCCAAGCTAAGAACTGAGCGATTTTCTTAACATTAATAAACTTTTATCCTTCTACCTTACACCGCTAGTTCAATTTGGAATATAATCTCGAAAATACCTGTAAATATGCATGAATAACTTTTAGTGGTGAAATATTTCTTGACTGCCTCGTTGCGACAATATTTTAAATTAATTAAAGATTGTCTAAATTCGGTCAATAGGATTTAACTACATATAAGTATTTGTTATATTAAAATCAAATTTGAACTTTTTGAGTATATTATGTTCAAAGAATCATAAATAAACTTGTAGGTAATTTATTACTGTAGAATATAGCTAGAAGTAATTAGTTCTTAGCACAGACGTTCGTAATGAAAGGTAATTTTAAATGATAATAATAATTACTCCATTATATTATTTTGGTTTAGGAGACGCTTTTTGTCAAATTATAACAAAATATAAAGGATCAAGAAATAAAATCGCTAATCTCCTACACATTGAATTACTCCGAGTACAAAACACATGTAATTTATGCAAAACTAGGTAACCTTTACAAGAGGGCGCCGTTTACTGCGTCTTGGCTAACGATCATGTTATTGATATTAATTGACTTTGTTATTACGTTCATACGTTGGGTTGTGAGACATATTAGGAATATGAGAAATTTTAATATGGAAAATATACTGTTTTTCCATATAACATTTCCAATTATTAATATTGAACGGAAACCTCAAATACGATTTAACAATAATTGTAGATTCTCTGTATTGTTATTGTCTTTGTAATGTCACGCATAAAAAAATAAGGTTATATTTTTAATGTCTTTCTCACGTAGAACAAGTTAAAAACTCGATGAAATCAACTTGTCGTTATTTATATTGCTAACAAGCAGTAGTAAAAACTATAATAAACGAAAGCAAATTAACTTTAAACTGTTTAGAAAAAAACAATGCTAGTTTATGTCAGCCCTTGTTTATGCGTGAGGCGGCCATCTTTGTTTCCAAGTAATGTGACGTTTATTATATGACGGCTACACGCAATATAGGTTGTTAGCGCAGTCTGTTTTAATTTGAGAAATAATAGTAGATATTTAATTATGTTGAAACCTATAGATATAATATGATTAGAAGAGTCTTTTTTCTTACGGACGTTATGTAGTTACGAGGCTTTTGCTTCTTCATCGGACATGACTAGGCGAGCAGAGTTACAGCGCAGCGGTTTCGCACTACGTCCGATCCGGTCCGAGTCTAGACTCTAGATAAATGGTTCTACAGACTAAGCAACCTGCGCAAGAGGGCAGCTCAGGGCGGTCACTGGCGGGGGATTTAAGGAATGATTACTAGATTTTTAGGGGAATTTTGTGCATCTGTCGCTCTACTTTACTTTACAGTAAGCGAGCCTCGCTGACTTCTGGTCGACGAGGGTATCGGCAGTATCTTTGCCAACTAAGAGTCGAGAGGGCGAGAGGTAGCACAGGAGCAAATTGTTTAATAAACTATTGTGATTAGTTAGACATCTAGAAAGAAGTAAAGAAAGCATCCATTCATAATTAATTTCCCAATATCAATTATAATTGAATACAAAATGTATAACATATTATATTAACAGGGATTAACAAAATTGCCTTACCTATTTATAAATAAAAGAAATAAACGTTTTTCTTTATTACATAAATCGTATAAAAGATATAAAACGGCATCCAATGTAGATTAAACCATATTAAGTTTAAGACCACACATATGCTAGGCATAATACAATTATTTTTTAATATAAAATCCAAAAGTTAGTCAAAATTATTCATCTCTACGTAATACCAGTAGACTTAAATTGAAAACCTGTAATAAAATAAACCAATCAAATAAATTAGTCATAAAGTAACAACTTTTTTGGGTTCCGTACCAAAAGAGTAAAACGGAACCCTATTACTAAGACTCTGCTGTCCTTCTGTCCGTCACCAGGCTGTATTTCACGAACCGTGATAGCTAGACAGAAATTTTCACATGATAATGTAATAAATAGTTGAGGGTGAATCCCATACAACAAATCTTTTATGGTTTTTTCTTCGACATTAATAACGGTAACAGGTAGACGCTTAAAATGGTTCCTTATTTAAAAATCTTCAAATAATATAGTGTCTTCTGTTGTATAAATTATATTACGGAACCCTTCGTGCGCGAATCTGTCTTGCACTTGGCCGATTTTTAACATTTTAATTTAGAATGTGGATTTGGAACTTGTGAATTTGACATGTGCTAGTTTCTTTGACATACTCAAGTCGTCCATTTTCTTCACTCAAAGATTATGCTTGTAAGTAGTAAAGATACAGAAGAATAAAAGAATTGGTAACACTAAAATATTTTTTCAAATAGGACCAGTAATTATAGAGATTAGCACGTTCAAGCAAACAAACAAACTCTTCAAATTTATGATATATTTTTCAAAATCAAAGTACTTTTTCTTTCAGACGGACAAATATAATTAGCCACAAAGCTTTTGCCGCTTCACCGGGCATAAGCACATCACTACAATTCTCCGAGGCCTTTTCGAAAAATATACGACAACTAAATTGCAAAGTACCCTGTTATATTCCGCTGGCATAATTGGATAAAAAGGTAAAGACCCATTTTTATACTGCCACCGACCTTGTTGAGGCTTTTAACTTATTTTATGTTATTGAAGTTTATAGTATTAAGCAAAAAGGTCGTATTAAACCATCAAAGAGTACAAATTTAAAAAGTTACCATAGTCGTAAAATATGAATTAAAAAAGTAAGTACAAAAACAATTGACACTTGTCAATATAAATGTTTTCGAAAAAAGAATAACAAAAAAAAATACACTTACTACAACCACTGTTTTATTATCAGTATTTTGTGCAACTGTCGCTCTACTTTGTAGTACGCGGGCCTCTCGGACTTCAGGTCTACGAGGGCATCGGAGGATTCTTTGCAAACTAAGGGTCGGGAGGAGACATAAAGTTAAATGTGTCCTCCCGACCCTAGTAAACTATTCAATTACTAGACGTAGCTCTGACATTATAGCTGTGAGTGTGAGTGTTGCGAGCTAACACTTAAATATTATAACAATACCTTAAACTATAGAAAATCATTGCTTACTGCTCTTTTGTGTCGTTGTAATGAATTCAGTAATAATACTCTAGTAGTCGCCTCAGCAAACTTTGTGCATTCAAACAATATTAAGAAAGCGTTTAGCGAAACTAGATTGCGAAACCGCGCGCGGTTTCACCCGCGTAACTCCAGTTCCCGGAAGAACTTCATAATTAAATATAGCCTATAGCCTTCCTCAATAAATGAGCTATCTAACACTGTAAGACTTTTTCAAATCGGACCCGTAGTTTCTGAGATTAAGGTTCAAGCAAACAAACGTTACAGCTTTACATTATTAGTAAAGATATAAATGTTTTGCGACCATCTTGCTCGTCCTCCTGACCCTTAGTTTGCAAAGAACCATCCGATGCCCTCGTAGACCGAGAGGCTCGCGAACTGTAAAGTAGAGCGACAATTGCACAAAACTCTCTTAATACTAAAAGTCATAATCCCTCAATCTCACCTCGCCACCGACCGCCGCGCCCTGAGCCGAGGTCCAAGCTCTAGGAGGCGCCCTCTTGCGCAGGATGCTTCGTTTGTAGTTTTTAAACCATAATTAAGGCTATCGCCTTTATGCCCGGTGAAGTAGCCAATACCTCGTGGCTAACTACGTATGTCCATCCGAAAAAACCAACCATCTTGCTTTAACTTCGATCTCGAGACGAATTAGAACACTACCATAGGCGTAAGCAGCGGGGAACAGGGGAGGGCAACTTTTAATAAAATACGAGAGTTAACAGCATTTTCGTTAGGTATTTAAGGTAAAAGTTGATTACATAAATAGTGGTCGCCCAGTGGTCGAAAGTCGACAGTAATCATTTTTATACAGTTGTAGGAGGTAGGTAATCTCAGTATCTACTGAACCGATTTTGAAAATTCTTTTACCAACAGAAAGCAGCATTATTTGTGATATTTTAAGTCAAGATTTTCACAGGCACAGAATATATACAGGCGGAACCGGACACGGCACAGTTAGTTTATAAAAGAAACAAATATAAAAAAATATTTTATTTGATTTTAGATTGGAATTTAGCAATGATTTCGTACAAAAAAACATACATGCCCAGCGCAAACGTCCGTTGATTATAAATCCGTGGGAACGATGAAACTACTTACCAACTAAAACACTCTTTAACCAGTTCACAATAAGAACTAGAATTACCATTATTGTACTTGCTAATATTCTTGGAAACAAATTTAAAACATTCCGCATTGCCAATTGAAATTGACACTTATTCCCGAGCCATAAGGTTGTAAGGCTATATATATATATGTTTGTATATATTTAAGTGATCTAGTATACAGATCATGATCGGCTGCCCGAGGCTGGCTCATTAAAGTGAGCTAACGATGTAATAAGCACACACATGCTGCGGTACAACTACGAAATTGGACAGTAATGAAAATGTCCAATCGTTTGAAGAGTTGAGCAGTAAATTTCTTAGTAATTTCATTTATAATTTGTTTAACGTGTTGTTTCTAAGTAGTTGGCATGTTGAATTGTACTTAGAAAAGGTGAATTGTAAGTTAAGTACCTGCTTATTTTCTAAATACGTATAACAACTTTCTGTAATGGATGTTGCTAATTTTAGCTTTATCTTACATTCATGTTTATCAATGTTATCGTACAATAATTGTAGGTTATATGGCCCGTTAAAAATTCTGACGCTTCTGTAAACTTATCGAAAAAAAAGATGTTATATAAAACTTAGCCCTATCATTAGTATTATTAGTCGAGTCGTTCTATAGTTATGTGTGTACATATACTTTATCGATTCATTTTTAATAATTAAGATGAACTAAATTTATTACAAAAGGTAAAGTCATGATATTGTATAATTTATCGTATAATAAATATATACTAGTCTTATATTATTTTTTATGTGAAAATTACTAACTCAGCCTATAAAACATTGTTAAAAAAAAAAAAAAAATTAAATAGGTACTAGTTAGTTGTTTTTGTCGCATGCTATTTTCGACATTGCGCGTTCAAAAAATTGTATATAATACATATAATAAATCTGTAGAGGTTGAATCAGGGGGAAGTTAGAAATAAAATAGAACACAACAAGTTTTTTTTTATTACTTTTGTTTCTCTGTTTGTTTGTACGGGCTAATAACCGAAACTGTTGCACCGATTTAAATTAAATGTTGCATGGTGGTACCTTATCCCTGATCAACATTTTAGATACTTTTAATCACAGAAAATTAATGAGTTCCCGCGGGATAATTAAAATACCAAAGGAAGCATAACAAACCACGCGCACAGAGTCGCGGGTATCAGCTAGTTTACAATATAAATATCTATTATTCCGTATGTTCGAGACGAAGACTGACAATGTATCTTGACCGAAATGTAAGCGAAATAAAGGTAAATTGTGTAAGGAAACCTTATTTTAAGTTTTTTTGTAAAAAAAAATGTCTATTTTAAAATAGGAATGTTACTTTTCGATATTAATACTGATGGCAAATCGTCCTGGCAAGTATTAACAATATTTAAAAAATAACGGTACTAATTAGATTTTATTTCATCTTTATTTATTTTTAGACTATATTCTATACTTGCACGGCGACAGTAACTAGAAGCAGTCATTGTAAGCGACGTCGGTAGTTACCTATTGCACCAAGTTACACGAACTGACCGTTACTCAAAGTACCGACATGTACTTACTAAGTACTGACTATTATTAACTAATACTTTAGAGCAGTGTTTTTCAATCTTTTTCATTTCGCGACCCTTTTACAGGTTGAAAAATTTTGGCGACCTCCTTGAGCCATAGACAGACAAATAAATAATTTACGTAAATGAATTTATTATTAAAAAAAACATTTACGTAAATGTTTTTTTTAATAATTTATTTATTTATTTAAACATTATGCACGTTGTAAACACGCGTACAGAGGCGGACTAAATGCCAAAGGCCTTAATAAGTCGCGAGAGTTTTGAAAATGAGCACGAGGTAAGTTGACAAAGCTTTTTGCTAGCGACCCCGCAGATTAAAAACAAGCACACTATAAGCGCTACATTCGTGTTGCAGTCGTAATGGCCGCAAACAATACAATATTTAAGGGTTAATAAGAAGCAAACACAAATTAATAAGATACTCGTATAATGAAAAATGAAAATTCAAATCCATATGTATTATAAAGAGGTAATTTTTGTGAGATTGTGACGTTGCTTGTGTGTTTAGGTAATCTATGGATCTACTGAACCGATTTAGAAAATTATTTTACCAATAGAAAGCCACGTCATTTGTGAGTGTCATAGGCTATAATTTCAAGTGAAAATTTGCACGGGAATGGGATCCATGTGAGTAAACCCATGCGGGCAGCTAATACTACATAAAGTCCAAAATATTCAATAAATAAAAACACGTATTTATTTTAAACACAAGGTTAACTACACAGGCCCGGTGGATAGCACGCGGCCCACCGTGGGCCGCGTGTTGAGAATAGCTGCTTTAGAGTTATTTAAAATAAATTTAAAAGGAATAGAACCTATATTGATGGGAATTAAGTAAAGTGGTTGTAGTTATTTAGTTTCGTAGCTCAATGAGCGTTAAATTATTTGCCCCGAGTCTTCAACGTGTAATTCTATAAGGTAAACTACTATATTAGAACATATTAGGAACGCTCTTTTGAATTATATTTTATTACTCCATTTCAGTGATGGTTTATAAAATATCTATACCAGCTGTGCCCGTGACTACGTCCGCGTCGATTAGTGACTTTGACAATCTTCACTCCCCCCTACTTTCAACCCCCTACAACCCTTATTTTGATATAAAAAGTAGCCTTTGTCCTTTTCAGGTTCGACACTATTTGTGTACCAAATTTCGTAAAAGAGCGACAGGCAGACAGAAAAATCTAGATAATATATTAAATGTCATATTTAATACGTGTACAGGTGTCGGCGACTTCAAAGAGACACGCTAAACCTGCCGCGCCAGTGGCACTTGACGTAACACTACAGTCCTAATGTTATGAAATTAAGTTAAAAACATTGGAATTGTATATAAATAACTATGTTGTATTACTTGTGTATATTATATATTAGTTATGGTAGTTAGTGGCTCATAAGAGGCAAGTAAGAGATATTATACACCTGATGGATGGGCAGGAGCTACTATCAGCTTAAGGACTGACAATCTCACTGAGATCAGAGCCATTAATAGCCTTGTCTGTGACCTATATCACTAGTGCTGATGCTTAAGATATATTTATTTGAGCCTCCCATTCTTGCGCCCCCCAGAGTCTACGCCCTGTGCTTGAGCACCCGTGGCACCGCCCTATTTACGGCACTGACTGAGTTCACCTATTTTCGGACGGAGTTTATGTTGTTAGCCAGAAGGGGTTTGCTAGTTGATCTGGCATAAAGGCGAGCAGAGTTCTAGCCTAAATAAATTGTTAAAAAACTACAAACTAAGCAACATACAAGAGGGCGTCCCTTGTGGACTTGGACCTCGGCTCAGGAGTACTCAGGACGGTCGCTGGCGGGGGATCTGTGCTCACCAATCCGCCTTCCAAATCTCCAATCTTCCAAAAGACTGACTGACTGACCTGACTTGCCAAGCTCTGTCAAGAGGAGGCCTATGTTCAGCAGTGGACGTAAACGCGGTGACAAAGAAAGTATAAAAAAACTCATAACAATATACTATGGTGTAACAGATAGTGTGTGGCGCCTCATGCCTAGTTCGTTCACATAATTGTTTAATAATTGTGTATGATTTGCAAACATTATTATCAAATTAATACTTTCACATATCTTTAAGTAGTTCTTGTGTTACGTTATTTTTAACCTATGGCATTAAGAAACTCATTTCCGATCAATTATTGGAAGTGTTTTTTTAATGATCAGTTTAAAAGGTCTAGGACGGTTTGGTTGTTAGACGGCCATATTATTAGTGTGCATCTATTAGCGTACAAAGAATGGCGGATTAGTGGTCGTAGTAAAATAACCTTTAGCTTTAATTTATGAGCCCTTTTTTTTGTTCAATCTCCCCGTCAGCGACCGCCTTGAGCCGAGGTCCAAGTCCCACAGGGGATGCCCTCTTGCGCAGGTTGCTTAGTTTGTAATGTTTAAACCATTTATCTAGGCTGGAGCTCTGCTCGCCTTTATGCCTGGTGAAGTCGCAAAAGCCTCAGCCTGGCTAACATATGTCCATCCGAAAAAAATTAAAACCCTTTTTTGTTTACTGCTGAACATAGGCCTCCTCTTAACAGGCCCTGGCAAGCACGCGTAACGCGTAACGCCTTGGGTGCTGTTTTGCGGAAGCTGATCAGTTTGTAGTTTTTAAACAACTTAATAGTCAATCAGGTGGGTAATTAAGAAAATCTATAGACGGACAGACATACACGGGGGTCGATTTTGTTTCATACTATGAATAGATATGGATATTTTATGATTTAGTTTGTATTTTAAAATTTTGCATAAAACAACTTTCAAGCTTGCATATTTTTGTATCTTTTAATTATTCCGTGAAATCTGTAAATGAAAATATTTCGACTTAACTAACTAACCTATTCTAAACTATTAAAATTAGGAGTAACCAGTTCGTTATTAAAAAAAATTGACCCCGAACAGTATTTATTTTGATTGCGCTGTTTTCTTTTTAAACTTACTAGCATAAACTTTTTAATTAATTGCTTACAAACAAATAGATCATTTAAAATAAATTATTTATTCAATTCCATGTGTAGTCGTCAAAATTTTTCATTATTCGATATTTGGATCAATAAAATTATTGGTAGTAGAAATGTTAAAAATAAATTCATCGCAATAAGAAACTATGCCTTTTAGATGTCATTTCTAAATTACCTGTCATTTTTAAATTTAGAATCGTAGCATTTTTGTTAAACATATTTGATTTTTTTTAATGTCTGATTAAGTAGTCAACACTGGCTTTAAAAAGTCATATTCCATTTATAAAATTTCCCAGATACCCGCCGGCGCGGCGGCCAATGGCCACAATATTGTTTTTAAACTAGCTCCAATCACGAAATAATGTGTTTTAAATATGAGCCGCGATATACAATCTCTTTCGGGGCCAACCGTCACTTTTTATTTTTAAATCTTTCTTTTTTTTCGATATCAGGTCTTCTGAAACATCTCAATTTGGCTTTGTGTAAATCACTTACTTTATGGGCCTTTTAGAAACACCTGTGTTGAGATTCTTGAGATATTTGGTAAAGGAAATTTGAATAATGTTTTAATTTGGTATTTACATAAATATTGTTATAAATCATTTTCATTAAAAACTGCTATTAGATTTAGATATTTAATATCTATTGTTTAGTAAATTAAATTTAAATTGCACATATTTTATTCTGTCATTCTTTTCAACGTTGCCGCGGTTTATTAAACCAAGGTCATTTCTATGATAAACTATGATTAGTTAATTAATAAACCCAGTAGCGTTACGCCATTTATACTATTTATAAATCAAACACAAAAAGGCTATTTTTAAAAGGATATTTTTTTTATTATAGTAGTGTACCCAATACCTACATTGAAACGCCTTTATAAAATACAAGCGGCCTGTCCCGACTTCGCTCGGGTGCATATTTCTATAGTAAAACATATAGCCTATTACTCAGGAATAATGTAGCATTCTAATGGTGAAAGAATTATCGAAATCCGTCCAATAGTTTCGAGATGGTTCGAATCCAAAAACTTTTCCTCTTTAAAATATTAGTATAGACTAGATTCCCGAGCGCGGATTCACCCGCACCCGCATAACTCCCGTTGGAACGTCATAATTATATAATATATTACATGCAAAATTACAGAAATAAAAAACCGGAATGGGACCATAATGGCAGAACCCAAAAGATCTCACTCAAATTCCCTAGAAAGCTATCATAATACAAACTTTGGAGTCGACTGTTGAACAAAACTCCCCTAAAAAACGAAAAGCCATAATCCCTCAATCTCCCGTCAGCGACCGCCCTGAGCCGAAATCCAAGTCCCACAGGGGACGCCCTCTTGCGCAGTTTGCTTAGTTTGTAGTGTTTAAACCATTTATCTAAGCTGGAGCTCTGCTCGCCTTTATGCCCGGTGAAGTAGCAAAAGCCTCGAGGCTAACTAGATAAGTCCGTCCGAAAAAAAAACCTTTGGTGAATAGGTAATAAGTATCGCAAACATAAAATATTTCCCAGAGGGATTTCTGATCATTCTGATAAGTATTGTGCAATAGGTATTTTGTTAAGTGGTTAATTGTAGTCGTTTAATAACTGTTAAATATATTCTCATAGTTATAATACAATGCTGCAAATTATCTTTAAATTGCATTGGTAATTAAATGTTTTAGTGGGTAAATTATAAAATTACATGACGTAAAGGTAAGATAACGTTAAAGTAAAACATGCAACATAAATAATAATTTAAATAATGGAGTTGTAGAAAAGGTAGTCACATTTATTTATAAGGTTTCATAGTATAATATGTATATAAATATTACAAGTTATGCTATAAATAATATATAATTAATTCACTACATTTTGTCTACAGTTTGTGCATCATTTTTAATTAAATATGCAATTTCGTAAAGGATCTGTATTATATGACTTGTCTATAGGAGTAGTGCCCTTTTCAAAATTGGTCATTAATATTTATTTTTTATTTCTATTTAAACTTCAATCCCTAATTTACATCCCCGTCAAGCCTTTATTTAACTATTTTTTCTTTCGTGTATTTACTAAATAGCCAATGATTGTTTGTTTTTATTCTATATAAAACACGGTATCTAAATACCTGTATAATTCTTTCTACAAAAGTTTATAAATTCCACACACTGACTCTTCTCTATGGTAGTGCGTGTGTCTTCTCTATGGTACTCTGATGTTTGTGTGTGTGCCTCATCCACACCAAAGCCCCTGTTACGCGTATTTATCGGCATGCCACAATTATTACGCCTGAGGCATTAAAGAATCCATAACAATGTTACCTATAACTTCTATTGAATAAGGTATCGAATAATGATTAATAATTTAACATAACTTTCTTATTTTGTCATGGCAGGTGGTGCTGTAAAACATTTTGTAATGGTAAATTGAAGGAGTAATATTATAATACTTAAAATATATATAAATTACTACTACGTTCAGCCTTGAAATCTAACACAGTCGAGTTTTGATATTTGACTTATAATTATTGTAAGTTAAATACACAGAAATTCAATCGTGATAGTTTTACTTTTCTTTCTATGTTCTTAATATAAAAGCAGAAACTGACTGACGGCAAATAACGTACAGCTGAAACCGCTAGAACCATGACATTTTGCACAAATATTCCTTAACTGACGTAAGTGTGCACTAAGAAAGGCTTTTCGAAAATTCATCCCCAAGGGCAAGGAATCAAAAGGTGTTGGAAAGTTTGTATGAAGAAATTAAAATCTACGCGGATGTAGTATGGTGAAATTATTATTTGTCCTGTCATTTTATAATAAATATAAGATTAAGCAGCGATACATTATAGAGTGTGATGCTTGGTCTTGGTCAAGTATCCTGCATCTCATGCGCATTCCGTGTCCCTTTCCAACGTATATCTAATTGTATTCGATGTCACTTTCTTAACACTCGTAAAAGGATCTTCACCAACTTTATTGTCTAAATCTTTTATTGTCCTCAATCACTCGACAGTATTAGTTCCTTCAACGCTTTTAAGTCTAACCGTTTCCTTGTCAACGTTGATTGCTTCACAAATCAGGTGTTCAATTTTAGACAGTTGTAAAATCGAGAGTGGGAGCCAAATAGTCTCGGGGGCAGCACACGGTCCGACATAATCGCATTTTAATAGCCGCGGCATTTTACAAAGAGCATGCGCTTTACCACTGTACCCCGTGTCGGAATTGACCGGATTCGGTGTTGCTTTGAAATATGTATTCTAATTGCTTAATACGCCCTTATGTGTTGTTTAGGTGTTGGGTTTGGCTTATTAATTATTTTGAAAACTTATGACCTAAGTAGTTTTATTATATTAGTGGCGTATAGTATGGCGTATTGAGTTATGTGGCGGAATTTATTTATAAACCATTGGAAAAGAAAGCTGACTGGAAAATTTTTGATTTAAATTAAAAACTATTTACATGATATAAAGAATCTGCCAATAAATCATGAATAACTTTTATGTCATGTCAGAATACAAAGTATATGTATTTAGGATCCTACATATATTGATCGACAATAGAACATAAATACCTATTGTAGTTTAGTTCTAACACCACGTAGGATATTGATGATGATGATGTGTTTCTTATTGGCTGAAAAAAATACTAAGAACTTGAATGTTAGGTCGATTTACTTGTATAGGATTAAATAATACAGTAGGTACTAGAAAATATGACCAATTCAGTCAAAGTTAAGTCACAAATATAATCATCAATATAAAGCTTATTATAATATACACTTTACAATCTATTAATACGTGTGTAGCTACAATTTGTGTCGGTGACAATGGAAAACATCTTCTAAATGAATCGATACCGTGAATGGTCCCGCATAATAGCACCATGCCAGTCACCGAGTCTGACAGAAATGGCCTTTCTGACCCGATGTTTCTGGTTTTAACGTAAGACTTTTATAAAATCGAAAGTTATTAAGACACATGAGAACAAAACAACAATATTCTAATCAATTACCAATCTATAGGTCTTCAATTATGACTTTTAATGTAAGACTTGAAGTGGCTTTCAAACGTCATAAATTTAATTCGAAATTCAAACTTTGTTGTGCAAAAGAAAGAGAAATATCCATTGGCAGCGGCAATTCCAGTAGCGATGAATTGTGTGACATTTATTACGTTGCTTATAAATTTTATTGTTAATAGGTTAATGGGACACGCATCCCATAAATTACTTAAAGCAATAAGGATTAATGGAAACCAGCATAATCTAAGATTAGCGAATTAGTTATACTTTTTATTGAATTGAAATCTCGTAAGTCTATTCGATTTCATTCGAATTTTAATCGAGCGCTTTTTTTTAATTTCTCGCCTGGCAAAGACCAACACCCGCTGTTCGTCATAACGTTTTACGTGACCGCGGCACCTCTTTGATATAAATCCTTTTTTCTTTTAGCGTTTACACTTTTTTATTTTACATTTCTGTTATTGGTTACAATATTATCTGGCGGCTACTGTCGGTGCAAAGGCTGTTATAATTTAGTTTTATTTATGCAAAATAAAAGTGATACTGTCAAGATTTATAGAGGCACGGGTGGGCTTTACACTTTAGCTTGAGTTTTAATATTATGGCTGCATGTCATATGTTCTTGGAGAACTTACTTGTATACATTTTACTGTGAATCATGTTGTTCTATGGATATCAGGAGGACGAGAACTAGGAGTTATTGAGTTGGATATTTAATTTATATTTTTTTTCCCTATTCATTGAAAACATTTTTAGTTAGGTACTACTTATATAGGTATTGCCTGTATTTATCACAAATAACGAATCATCGTCAGTCTGTATAACGTACATTGATGACCATGGGCGTCTTCCGAGAAGGATTTTGCCATAATCACCACGATTGGCAGGAGGGTTGGTGACCGAAGTTGTGATTATGTTGTAACGCACGCGGGTTAAACTACGCTCGCGGAATTAGATAATAAATATTTTTTTTATTTACGTAGGTGATTTCATACATTTTTAATGTACCTAGTACCTACCTACATCTTCGAAATGTCTACTTTATTTTAGTGACAATATTAGAGTTAATTAATAGACCGTTCCGACCTAGTCTGAAGCTACTCATAGGCAAAAATCTTTTATTCTCTCTCATCAAAAAATCTATTCTATAGCACTACAATAGAACTATAAGTGTATGTCTTTTTAAGCCTTCGAAACTCCGTAACGTCTGTACGGCATCAGGTATTAGAGGGTCCGCGACTAATTGCACACGTTAGAGATTCGACAAGGTACCATAAAACAACGAGATTGGGAATCAAACCTGAGACTGTGATCCATTCATGAACGGTATGATACGTTATGGTATTTCCTTTCTATTTGTTTTTGTGGATGACTGTACAAAGAACATTGACCCCCTCACATCAATTGCGTTAAAATATTTAAAAAATAATTCGCAGCTTTATAGTATAATATAGATTTTTAATATAATACCTAATAATGATGTTAAATATTATTATTAATAATAAAATTAATACATTTTTTTATATATTAAACAGCTGCGCCCCGCGGTATTACCCGCTTTGGATTGCTACTCTGTCCAGAGGGTCGTAGGGTGATGTACTGTTGCCTGTATGTTAATTCAGTTAATAAACTCTTCCTGAGCAAAATGTCAGCGATCAGTTTATAGATTTTTGCGACTACATACTAAAAAAAAATCGCGTAAATAATATTAGTAAGGATTTTGCGTATGTTTGAGCAATTCTTAAAAGACTGAAGATTCCATATTAAATGTAATAAAAAAAATGTCCCAACAACATTTACCTATTCCTTCGTACAGACAAGTCCCGTGGATTCTTTAAATAAAATGCAATTTTGTTGTTGTTGTAGGCACATTAGATTTTGCTAAAACACCCAAAACTTATTACCAAAACAGACGAGCAAAACAACTGCAATACAACACCAATAAATAATCAAATACCTAAACCCAGTACATCATAAAATTCGTCCTCCATTACCTACTTATTAACATCTATCAACTTAACATTCACAAGCAAGGCTTAACTTAAACCAGTCAGCTAACCAACTATAGCTGTAACTATAGTATTATACTAGAGTAACAGAGAAAGGTATAGTTAGAGAGGGAGGCACGCAGCCGGTTGGCTCAAAGCAGGCGGCGAACGCCAAAGGCGGCGGCATACACTAATTGGAGAGCGCCTGAGTTCAAAGCTCGCCGCCCGCGACGTTTATATTAGGCTATGGAAGGCACACCCGACCTGCGATTGATTAATTTTAAAGATCGCGAGGCAATTAGTATGGCTTTGTTGGGATTCTTATTGAGAGGGTAGGTGTGGAATGTATGAAGGTAACGTTCTTTGTGATAAGCCAATTTTAAGGACAATTTGTTATGTAACAATCAACGGATTTAATGATATGTGACTGTTACAATTTAAAGGCGTATAGTAGAGATGGTAGTGCGGTGGTTAAATTTAAGATTCGAATCGATTTTTTTTGTTAAGATACTCGATTCTATTTTATACCTAAGCATTACACAGGCTTTTTTCTGATAACAAAAAAGAAAACATGAATGGAACCAAACATACCTATTAGAGGTTCAAGAGAAGTAGTTTGATTACACCTTTCTGTTTATAATTAATTAACCACTATAACAATAATTAAAAACCAAACCGATTTTTTTATTAAGCCAAGAAGCCGAGATCACAGAACGCAGTATACTCAAAAAGATACCTACTTGTAGTAATATCTAAAGAAAAAGCACACAGCTGACAAGCAATTGTTTTCAACTGTTACAACGATAGGTACAAGTATATACAATACTAATACCGAATACTTCTAACCCTAGTAGGTACCACCGTGTAACACGATTCCAAAGAACAAAGAACAACTATAGGTACTGCCTACCCTCATTTACGGAGATCGCCGTAAACTGTTGACACTAAGCCCGATTTCCTACCAATTGGTCACAGCACCTCGCGATCACCACACATACGAACTACAGCATCATCTTAACGTGTTAGGAATAAGGTTCAAATTGGCTTGGCTCTTCCCTGAGCTGGACTAGTACGAGATGTCAACTTTACAAAGTAACATCAGAAATCGACAAACACTTAAAGTGATTACAAATAAGGTTCAAGTTGGCTTGGCTTTTATCAGAGTTCCTCTGGTGCGGGATCCCTTTTGATAAGGCTTAAAGGTTTTGGTATAACAGACAGCCGATTGAAGGTATAAATCTTGAAGAGAGGTGTATATAGGTTAATCAGATGGACGGGATTGAGAGCCGTTTAGTTTTGTTCTGCAAAAATGAAAGATGATTTTCAATTGTCAGTTTATTATTAATACTCGGTACTTAATGTTGGATGGTATAAAATGAATGGTAGTATAGGTACATCGTATGACTATAGACGTGTTATTAGCTTATAGAGGAAGGCTTTAGTTAAGAAATTTAATATGAGACTTGGTTTTTGAATAATGACACATATAATTTTTCTTGAGTCCCTGTTATTCCTTTAGCTATATTAGTATATAGATAAAGGAAATATACGTGAAGCATTAACTTTGTATCCTTATTACGAAAATTTGACGACTTTGAATAAGACGCGCATATGGGAAGCGAGTGCAGAAGGCTAATATTATTTTTAATGATGGTTGAATTTCGAGCACTGTATGTCCACTAGTTTTTATAATATAAAATATCTATATACTTGACATTAATGCATTTAAAGTTATGCTACTTTACTTATTTTATGCCGTGTGGTTCCGGCTTAGAATAGACCACCCCATGTCTTCCCATGGGTGTCGTAAAAGGCGACTAAGGGACATATGGCTGATGGATGAGCAGCAGCATCTATTAGCTCAAGGTTTACATCTTACTGCGATCACCAATCCGTCTACCAAGCGTGGTGATTATGGCAATATCCCTCTACGATCCTGGCTTGACAAGGTCTGTTAAGAGGAGGCCCATGTTCTGCAGTGGACGTAAACGGGCTGTTGATGATGATGATGATGACTTATTCTATCTACAAACAAGCGAAAAAGCTCAATAGAAGCAGTGCATTCTTTTTATTTTGCCTGCGATTTCAGTCGCTTTATATTATAGTTTTGGACCCCCTTTACATCCTTACGGGGTGTATTTTGGAAAATCCTTTCTTAGCGAGAACATACATACATCATAACAACTATCTGTGTGTCAAATTTCAGCGCAATTCGTTCAATGTTGATAGAGATTGCCTAGTATAATAAGTATGTGTATACAGATAAATACCTACTACTCACTTTGTAGCGATCACTATAAAAACTTGGCATACCTACGTGTCGCCTGTTCCAAGTATAAAATTGTGACGTTCACTTACCTCACAACACGAAACAATTTCACTCGTCACATTACCACGACACGTTCGTCACATTACAACACTAAACATGTCTAAAAAAGTCTAAACATCTATTAAGCCCAAATAATAAGAAAAATCCCACAATTAGAGCGGAATTTGTGCATCAACCATTTAGCTTCGGTGTAATCCATAATCACTGGGTATCGAAATGAGACCCGAATCAGATAACATCGGACCTCAGGCGTGATGAAATGGCTCAATCTGGAACGCGCTTGGACCATAGCTTTTGAACTTGCAAGCTTTTTTTTTAATATTGTAATTAGGTACTTATTTGGAGTAAAATTGTTAATATTCGCTGCTATAATTTCATAATGGCACAAAATAATGTTTGGATTCAACGAGAATTGATCTGTTAATTCATTAAATTAAAACTCGTTATCGTTAAGTTACACATTTGGTTTTGTGTCATTACATAATTGAAGCACCGATATGTTTGGAAAAAAATATTAAGAGGTGAATAAATAACTCAAAACGCGCTCAGACCATAGAAATTTTGCACGTTTAAAAAAAAAATTGTAATTATTTTAGTTAGGTACTTATTTAGTGTAATACTGTTAATACCTGTGTTAGGAAAAAATACTTAAAGGCATGAAAAAATTGCTCCGAACGCGATTAGACCGTAGAGTATTGAACTTGCAAGTTGTTTTTTTAATATTGTAATTAGTTACTTATTTCAACGTAGAACTGTTAATATATTATGAAAAAACATACTAAGGCGTGAAGAAACAGCTCAGAACGCGTTTTTATAGAGCTTAAGGACATGCCAGTTCCTTTTTAATATTGTTATTATGTATTAATATAACTAGTATATTAAGATAATATGAATTATGCTTATGGATTCTAGTAATTGACAATAAAGATTGAAAATTTACTTTATAACATATTAAATGTTAAATCGAAATACATAATTCAAGTTTAGAATAAAAGTCATATCTAAGTTATTAATACAATAGGTGACATGAAGCTGACAGAAATGGGCAAAGCTAATGCCATAAAAATGTTGTATGAATAAATTTTAAAGTTGCATTAAGCTTGAGTAATTAAGATAAATTCTTAAAGCTATTATCAATAAGCGGAAACTACACCATGTAATGTATTGTCTATGATGCCGTTGGGTTGTTGTCTATGAATGATTATGACACACGCCAAGCCCATAACAAAATGCTAATTGATTTCGTTAGAAACACACTTTATGTATTGCTAAATATTAGCTACTGTTTTAAGAATTTTGGCTTCGATAATGCAAAAATAAAATGTAAAAAACAAAAGGTAAACTTAAGTTATAATTATCATATCATAAAATTTGTAAAAACAATAAGTAGGTTAACTTAAGTTATAAATAAGTTATAACGTTTGTGTTTATTCAAAAATAGAACCAAATTATTCGTTTCTTAATTTAAATAAAGATTTTTCGATAACGGTCATCATAATTGGCATCACGTCTATGTAACTGTCAGGTTTACTTTATAAATAAACTCCATTCCTCTCCAATAAAAGAAGTCTAATAGAGTCTTAATAACCTTCTTTCTGAATAATAATGCTAAGCAGTTTTCCAGATCTACATTACACTATTTTAAAAAGCAGTATTATTTGAACCTGTACTCAGAGGCGTAACTATAATCTGAAGCCCCCCGTGGCAAACGCATGGACAGATGCCTCTTAGTAAATATCGTCACGTTTAAATTTGATTAGATAGCTCATAAAGTAACCAGCGCTAATATTGTGTGTATTTTAGATAAATGTCCAATGAGGCTAATTTAAAAAATCATTTGTAGGTAATTTATGTATTCATATAATTTCTTTGATCAAATTATGCATCCAAAGTATGTCTTAGAGATATAGCTAAAAGCGATAAGACCGTGAACATTGTACAGTGTTTATTTTGTTTTGTTTTCTGTTTTTAAGTAGGTATATTTGTAAGACTAATAAGTCTAAACAAAACATTTATTGACACAGTTAAAAGGCAGAAGCCCTTCTTTTTTAAAGAGCTCGTAGAATTATGCCCTCTATACCACCATTTAATACTCCACTGCCAATTCTCTAAGAACCGGTCGAAGTCGCGATGCTACCGCCGTCGGTGGTCGCTTATTGCACTAATTGTCTGACATTATCCTCATTATGATCGAAGTAGGTAACGCAATATGACCATAAATAAAATGAGCTATGATTAGCTTTTTAATACATGCTTTTTTACACTTGACTGTAGGTTTATATAGAGGTCGAGTTTAGTTCTCTTTAGATTGCAAATTAAGCCGTCGCGTCGGTCCCGATTAACCTACATACTTTTTTATTTTACACGGGGTCCATATCGTCGGGTAAAATATATTGATATTTAACTATATCTGAATCATATAAATATTATAATTCAATATCGCTCATAGTGTCTCTTAGGTCAATTAGCCATTATTATTTTAACTATCGATATTAACTCTAAACCTCATAAGCATAAGGACAAATTAATGTACTCATTTTACGATAAAGACATATACGAATGATTCTGATGTATAATGTCGCATCCGACATTATGATGAAATCTCATCGCTCCGCCAACGACCACCCTGAGCTGAGGTTCCAGTCCCTTAGGGGGCGCCCTCTTGCGCAGGTTCGTCCTCATGACGATGATGGGCCAATTATTTGGAGTCTGGGTATAATGTTTTGGGTTTAAAGCAACTAATATAAGCGAGCAACCGGTATACTCAATTTTATTACTTTAGCATACAATATAATACACTGTTTGACTTAAATAAATGATTCTAAATTCATATTTGAAACTAAATCCTTTATCGAAACTGTGTCGCCATAGCTGTTGGAACACCGTTGCACTATGGTACTCCATAGTGTTTCATAACACAAACCACAGACAATCTCGAGTAGGAAGCCGCGAGCAATTTAAATATTTGACAGGCTATTAGTTGGCGAATTAGTAAGAACGTCTCACTTGCAACCTATTAGTTGTTTCATCAAGTGTATAATTTAATAATTTAACTAATTTGTAGCTACTGTGAACTATGACTGCTGAGATTGTGGGTTCCAATTCTGCTTATTTTAAAATTATTTGGATAAGAGCTACTTACTTAGATTACTAAGAAATCGTAATGTAAATATAATTAATAATAATAGCCACTTTATTAATCGACCAGCACCTCTTTACACGGGTGCAATACCGAACTATTATATATATAAACCTTCCACTTGAATCACTCTATTTATTCAAAAAAATAAGGGATATACAGCAGGTGGATGAGCAGTAGCATCTATCAGCTCAAGGTTAGTTACCGTCTTGCTGCTATCACCGATCCGCCTGCCAAGCGTGGTGATTATGGCAACATCCCTCAAAGATCCTTTTTTTGCTTTCCGGAGGAAATGCATTTACTCATTCCCACTGCCGCTGCAGGTATTCGCGCGCTGGCGATGGGATATGTGGGACTCGCCCTCTCCATAGCGTGGTATGCTAAACTGATACCACGAGGAGAGGACCCTTCTCCACTAAAACCCCCTGGACACTCCTTCGATCCGCCGTTGGCGGGGGCCGGGTACGTATAAGCAATCCGGCCCCTCCCTCAAAGACCCTGCCTTGCCAAGATCTGTTAAGCCTCCCATGTTCAATAGTGGACATAAACTGGCCAGTGAAGTTAAGTGAAAGTGAAAGCTTCAGCCCCATACTGAAAGCTCGCTGTGTAACACATCACAATACGCCTATAACACCGGTCAATCCCCACCTATACGTACACATTGCTACCTAACTACAGTAGCAGAAAACCCAATAATAAACAGTCGATTTGCTCCACACAATACTAAAACTATAAATAGCTAAATACACCATTGTTCTAATCCTGTGCTGACTAATCGAATAGTCGCATTAAAGACGTTTGTAGCTTTTATATGACTTAAAGCTCTTATAGGGTTAGGTAATCAGTCAACGGCGTACACAGCTTTTGGTCCAGGGGGGGCAAACAGCTCCGCCCCATAGTAACAAACCCTGAAACAAATTTGTTAAAGCTGAGGAGACGGTATATGCCGTCTTCTAGCCCTTTCAATATACTGTATTAGACCGACTACATCCATCGTTGAACTTGGGCCTCCTCTTAACAGACCATGGCAAGCTTGAGTCGTTGAGGGATATCGATAATCACCGTACTTGGTGATCGCAGTAAGATGTAAAATACACTTGAACTGATAGCTGCTGCCCATCCATCAGCTGTATATCCATAAGTCACCCCTTACGACACCCTAGGTGAGTAATGTAGTGGTCTATATTAGCTAGAAAATACACGGCGCTTTCCCCGTCCCCCCAACTTACAGTAAGTACCTACGCCCCTGTATACAGTGGTAATATAGGCAGAGTTTAATAAAGTTTAATTAAACACAGACGACGGACGGGTTGCATTTGTTTTGGCTATTAATAGTTGGAGAATTGGTAACATTGGTAAATACATAGGTAAATACCTACTGTACTAACTAACTAGTTGGTATTAATAGCTTTGCGCAGGTTTAGGAATGCGAATCTGAATATTTAACTGTTTCGACATTTTACGATAATATTATGGCGCTGTAATATGGTCGTTTTTGCCACGAGGTTTTTGCTACTACATCAGGCATAAGGGCGAGCAGGGCGCTAGCGTCATTTAATGGTTTATAAACTAAGCAACTTGCACCAGAAGGCGTCCCCTGTGGGACTTGGACCACGACTCAGGATGGTCGCTGACGAAAGGAGATTGAGAAGATAAGACTTGTAGATTTTTAGGAGAGTTTTGTGCAACATTAGCTGTCCTTTACAGTTCTATTTTTTTTTCGGACGGTCATATGCAGTTAGCCCCGAGGCTTTTGCTACTAAATATGAAATATCTTAAATACCCAGTCATGTCGAAATAATTATGGAAATCTTTACATAAATATCATAAATATTATGTTTGCTTGAACTCACTAATCTCAGAAACTACTGGTCTGATTTCAAAAATTCTTTTCTTTCTAATGCAACTAATTGAAAGCAACGTTATATATAAAAAAGAATTTCTCCGGGAACCGGAGTTACGCGGGTGAAACCGCGGTTGGGAAGCTAGTCCACAATAAGTATTTGAGTTCGTATTAACGGTTGTTTTATTTAAACATAGCATCACGGGCTATCGTTCGTCCGCCATTGTTCCAATTGCGAATGGACCAATAGGATCGCTTGAATCAGTGACGTTTCAACGTCAATATAATTCAATTAACTGGATTACAGTGTTCTTATCAAGTGTTATCGTGTGTGAAAAATTTCTGCTAATAAGAAGTTTCTATATTATAAGCGTGACGGGGATAACAGTGTTAATTTACACTGTAAGAAGAATTAATTAGGTACTACATTGTTTAATTAAAGTAACTTCACATACAAAAAAGTATTTCCAGTTCTTGCCAGTTCTTATAAGAGTTGTACGTCTCGAACTGGTGGTAATAAAAAGGGATGCAAGATATGATCCGAAATTTTCGATGCCTGAAGTCCGAAGGGCCCACGAACTGTAACGCTAAGTGACAGTTACAAAAAATGCCCCTAAAACGTCATCATTCCTCAATGCCCCCTAAAGCAAGGTCGACGAGGTCCTAGTCCTACAGGAGATGCTCTGTTGCAAAGGTTACTTAGTTTGTAGTTTTTTAATATTTTTTAACGCTGGAGTTCCGATCGCCTTTATGTCCGGTAAAGTAGGTAGCAAAACCCTACATTTTTTTTTTTCGTCGGAAAAAATAAATATGTATTTTTAAAATATGTTATGTAGGTATGTATACGAAAAATATGAATAAAAATATTTACAAGAATATATGTAGGTAGATACTATCCTACTAATAAATTATAACTGCGAAAGTTTGTATGTGTGGATGTAAGTACGTTTGTTACTCTCACGCAAAATCTACTGAAAGGATTTCGCAGAAAGCTTGCACGCGGATAGTTTACATACTGGAGTTTATAAGCTAAAGACAAGCTCCGACCCACTGGAGCAGAGTGACGCAGGTAAAACCGCGGGGCGCAGCTAGTATAATATAAAATAACATTTTAAATTAGGTCAAAAACATACCATTCTACAATTATTCTCCAATTGAATAAATTCACCATTGGTAACATTTGTATAGTGCAGAATTACATACATTATTAACGTGGTTTAATGATTTCCTTTCCATTATAACCCAAACAATACGCAATGTACGAAAAATTAAACAGATTACCTACTCACATTAAATAAACGGTACATCAATGTAAGAAGAACGAAGTTATTAAACCACATCGTGACTTATACATTAAAATAATTAAAAAAAGAACTTGCCAAAACACGACACAATTAAAAAAATAAGTGTGGAAATTCACACAATTGATTCGCCTTTTGTTCGATATTTAAAACCTCTCATCCGCCATGTTTATTAATTCTGTCAATAATTCAAAATTTGAATGAAGCAATTTTATCTGTTCTTTTTAAAAAAAAAAGAAAATGTGGCTTGCGTGTTTTAATAATGGCGGCGAGTCGTGACCGACTTCCGAATTCTTCTGAAAAATACAACAAAAAATTTGGAAAGCGAAGAGTCGAATTATAATGATCTTTTGATCAACCACATACTGTAAAAGTCCTTTTGGTACAATAATAGGAGCACACTTATTATTTATACGAATATAATAAAGCAACTGTGTTGTTAAATTACCTAATTTTTATTTCTGAAAAACAATTGCAATTATTTTATAAAGGAATATTTTTGGTACAGGTTTTTGTTTATTTATATTTATGTATAGGTATAATAATACGTGTAAGATAATGTAATTATATTTATATTGGAGCTTAAGTCATTTGTTGAAAACTTTCATAGAATCGTTTTAAAAATCCGCATTGCATGCAGTGTAGACACTTTTGCATTTGATTATAATAAGTTTAGTACCTTATTTATATAACAGATTAATTATGAAATTAGTAATTATGTTAAAGCGACTCCAAAATTCACTTGTGCCCTCCACCGTTTTCTACCCTCCAATATTATAATACAATAGTCTAATAAAAATGTTTTTTTTAATTATTCACTTTTTTCTTCTGTGGTGGATCCTCCCAAAATCAGTGACAGCTGAGTTATTAAAAAGACAACATGTTTCACAGATACCCGCTTTTCTTAAAATGCCCCTTCCAATCTTTTCCACTGCAGCGGCGCATATTTATACTGAGGTACAATAGTAAATAAGTACCTATCTACCAGTGATTAGGCAAATTAAATATGTACCTTCAGACGCTCTATTATCTATAATAAACCTTTGTCTAGCACCTATATGCCATAATTAACACATGCCCTCTCCAAAAGGGCTCCACCCTTCTTTATTATATTATACCTACTTATAGCAAAAAACCCAAACACCTTTTATATAAACATAACCAATTAAAAAGGGCCACCTGACCCTAAAATCTATGGACCCCACGGAAAACACATAATTATTTAAGTCCGTTAAAAGCCCCTTAAAAAACTAATTCAATTGATTTTGAAATCGATTAACTTATCTAAATCAATATCTTAAATTTAAAAGCGGTTCCTGTCATGGCGGTTCGCGTTTAGAAATTGAATATACACACTTTTTTTAAATACACTAGAGCAATTTTCATTATGCCTAATTTATTTAAAAATAGTGGTATTTCATGATTTAGTTTTATTTTACATTGGCTACTGTTAGTTGTATATACATATATTTTATTCATTAATGTAAAATATTGTGATAGATTAAACTTACATATGTAACTAAATCCTTAAAGATTAAACAAAATTAATAAAGGCAAAGACAATTAATGGATACCTACTTTATTTTTTATCTTGCCATTTATGGCCGGTCAGACCAAAAAGTTTTAGAGGGCTCGAAATTGTAGAGCTATTATTGCTCCTAAACTAATATTAGCAACAATTGTATTAAAAATGTGCGATATTTAGCATCGTCTGGACAACTATGGTTCTTGTATTTTTTTTCAGTAGCCAACATTTGTCATATACACAAGCTAAAAAGATTGTGTACCTTTTATTTGGCATTTAAATGTTAAGAAGTTGCATTTGCTCTAATATCGTTTGAAAGCAAACGTTTATAAACCAAATGCATAATAAATTTGTAACATAATAAGCCTAGGTTTTATTAGAATAGTTCGTGTTCCTGTAAAGATATAACAAAATGTAAGTCTAATTTTGTTTATAAAGTATTATAATACTTAGTGAAATTATTTCTGCAATCGGTAGTAGGTATAGTTTCGAGATTGAGTTTAATAATGCGCCTACGCAGGTCTATAATTTGCAACAAATATTATCTATTACTACTTAATTTAATATCTTTATGATTTTTTTATAAAATTTAAACTACCCATATTAATTTGCTCTCTTACTAATGCCATAGTATCAACCTAGAAAACCAAGTCATTGAATACAATTGTCTATTTTAACGAATCGAATTTTGCGATCTCTAATCATAGGACAGATTCGTCACTTTTTGCACCTTCACCTACAAGCGTTCGGTCAATCAGACCCTTAATCTTATAAAATAATATAATTTTCTTACCCGTCCCGGCGCGGCACACTAAAAGGCCTACGGAGGGTGTCCAAATTCCGGACAAATATAGGGTTATTAAATAATGACCCGCTGCCGATCTGAAAGGGAGCCTTTTTGAATAATCGAAAATGCTCAGTTGTGGTTTTACGCGATATTGCTACGAATATTAAGTTTATTGAATTTCTTGATTGCTTCTTTAAAACTTGCATTCGATTTTGGCAGGCATAATTTGTTTATTTTGCTTGTTTTAATTTCCCCCCCGTGAAATAGTAATGTTTTGCCAGATTGTTTCGATATAAATGGTAGCCTATCTACTTTTCTATCCAATTGATTGATTGTTTAGTGACTGTAGTCAATCCCTGTCTCAGATTTTATCAGATTTGGTTTCAGTGTAAAGGCAAGAAGTAGACAGACTTACTTCTGAATTAAAATATTAGTAGAAATATTGTATTTCTTGATTGTTTTAGCAGCGATTCGATTTTGGTTGGTGAGTTTTTTGGGATAAGAATAGTTTAATATAAGTACCTACATAACAGAAAATAACTCGAAGTTCTAACTTTGACGGGTATTTTCTTGGTGCTAACAAAAGAACGCAGCTTACGACATTATAATGAATAATCTTCCGACCTGCGTCTGCGTCACAGATGGACAAGATACTCAGACGATATAATTAAATTAACCTTCTCCTTTGTCCCTTTCTAGCACATTGCAAAAGACAGGGATAAATATGCACCTTGCTCCGACGTGAATTAGAGGGTACACAAATTAATACTTAGGTGGCATTTTAAACTACTTTTAAGTAATTATCTTGGAAAGAGGCAATTGAGCTTATTTTTAAATTTATGGTTAGAATATTAGCATTAAGTTTTAGTATAAAACAAATGCTTTGAATCAATAAAAGGTCAATCAGTAAAAAATATAGTGTTAAAATGATCATTTTTGAAAGTCACGAAGCGTATTCTTTTATTTTATCAAGAATAAAAATATCCTCATTCGAATTAAACATAAATAATAATGAATATATTTTCAAGTTTATTCCAAATTTGAATTACTTGATGACAACCAACAGAGGCAATTCCATGCCTCCAGGATTTTAATAAAATCATTCGCCCACACAAACCTCACGTTTTCAACTAAAAACTAAAACTAATCAACAATAATTTTCTACATAGCGAATCAAGACACCCCATTGGTTTCGATTTAATAAAACTCGCCATTCACAATCAATTAGTCAGCGATTTCGTTTAGAAACTCGGTTATTCGTGTAAAAGCTTACTGTGTGCGCCCTGCAACGCCGGGTGCCTTTTAAGCTTTTTTTTAATTTTTTTTTTTTTCATAATAGGGGTAATATAAACGTGTCGAGTCCGACACCTTTGCGGACCCCACAAGCCGCGGGATAATTTGTGGGATAATAAAATATAATAATTCTCTCGGAGCCGTCTGTAAGTGTCGACGGAGATTCGATGGCATTTTTTGTTTGTTGTCCATCTAATGATTTCTGAACGAGTTATATTTATGTTTTAATTGTGGAATAGTGTCGGGGTGCGATGAATAGAACGCATTTGAAATTGTGAGATTATTTCTTTACTATAATCGATTAGTTTAGAACTATTGTTGTTAAAAATTAATAAAATTTAAAACGATATTTACCTATAAACCTTAATAGGTATAATATATACCTAAATAATAAAACCTTTAACCTTCTAATGGAAATTACTATGAAATGTGGTCTGAAAGGTCTTGTATACAAAATTATTGCCTAAATAGAGATATTTATGTTATTGTATCATATAATAATGTTTTATTATACTGAATACATTGATGATACCTCCACAGTGAGGTATTTATACAAATTACAATATTTGTACTGTATAGTAAATATAGCAATCTCGTGTACTTTAGATTAAATCGCAGTAATAACTTTAATATTAGGTACATACTCGTATTTATGTAAAATTATGTTATTCATAGTTATATCTGCATATATACAGCGAAACCTGGTTTAGTGGGACCTTGATAAGTGAGAAACCTCTATTATTGAGAACTATAATGAGGTCCCGGCACTTTTTCATCGAATTACCTCTGTTAATGGGACTTTTCGAACCTGGTTAAATGAGATTTGATTTCTAGGATTTTTTCGATATTTACCTCTGTAATTGGGACCCTAGAACTCAATTCCCTTTATAAGTTAGACAATCTATCAGGCACGATTGTTTACAAAAAATTGAATTTCTTTCGCACATGCTTTGTTTGTTAGTACTACCTATCTCAAATTTTGACCTCTGTAAATGAGACAACTAAATTTTAAACCTGCCTAATTGGAAAACTGGATAAATGAGAACCTCTTTAAATGGTATAAAATCCTTGGTCCCTTGAGATCCCAATTAACCAGGTTTCACTGTATTATGTAAGTTCTATCTATAATGCTTAATCAAATATTTTCCGAATTGTCTGGCTTTGTGACCGACAGCTTTAGTTAAATATTTAATTGTTATGTCAATGCTAAATTGATCGAAATTGACTATATTAATGACATCATAAAAAATATGATGTTGGTACCTACTTACCTTTTGTACAACCTTTCGTCCGTGGAAATATAAAGACATTTTAATAATTATCTACAACTTTCTCGTATTACTCAATCATATAAAATAACTCTCATAATAATGTTACAAACATTTTCCAACTATTCTAATGTCCCGCGGCGAGCAGGGGATGTTAAAAAAATATATTATTTCCGTTCATAGACAAGAAATGACTTCCTCAATCAAGAGCTCAGTGCTGCCATTGACAAATGACCATTTTGTTACATGTTGATCTCGTAACATATGGAGCATAGACAATTCCCGCTTTTCTATTTCAAATTTGGAACATATTTTTTTTTACTTTTAGATCGCGTTGATGTCTTCTTTTGTGGCATAACAATAGATGTTTTTTGCAAAGTTCGTGTAAATTAGAGTGTGATGGAAGTTTTTCAAAAAGGTTTCTTTAGGGTGAATGATCGTTGTACCGTCGAATTTAGGGGCTCATTGATTCGTTTTGTTGCTCTATTAAGTGGTTAATTGTCATAAATGGGCATTCACTATTAGTCAATGTACTTTAATTAAAAACGAATTTCAGTTATATTCTGAGGGTTGTCGATAATATTAATGGTTGTGTACCATTTTGGTGTTATTTGTATTTGGGCTGGTAACAAATAAATAACAAACTTTAATTAGAATAAACTTATTAGATATAAAAAATCATAGTCATAATTTTGCGGTAAAAGTAACAATAATGACACCGCTTAGGATAAAATTTAAGAATAATTACTAAGTAAATAAAGAATAGATACATTTAATCTTATAGATGTGTATCTATTAGATTAAATGTATCTGTCAGCCCATTTTTCTCGAATGGGCATAATAATGATATTAGTTTAGATGCTTAAAGCTTCTTTAACGGACTAAATAGACGAGCTTCAGATCTTCATCTCTTACTAAAACATTTCATAGAAGTATATAACACAATAACATAAATCATAGAATAAGAATAAATAATACCTGTAAAATATCGTTTTTTTACATTGTGATTTTGACAAGTACCTAAATGCTGAATAAAATATCATTTTTTTTTTCAACTAGTACCTTGTAATATCTATTATAACTCTTGTCGCAACTCCCAAAATAAAATCACCCATTTAATTGTAACATACCTTCTTATATTTCATAAGCTGGCATTACAGTATTTGCAGATTCATCAATACCAGAGACAAATTAAAAAACAAAAAACGTTCGCGACTAATCACAGGCTGAGAGGCGTTCGGCTCAGGGATCTTTCAATTATGAGCACCGCACTATAATCAAATACAACACAATCGACTATTTCGGCACTACACTATGTTTCTCGATACCGACATCTTTATCGATAACAATCGATAAATCGATATTGCGTTTTCGTGTGTAATTGTGTCATATTTTATTGGGTAACTGCGATTAGTGAATTTGAATTTGGAATGTTCGTGTCTGATAATTTAGTTTGTAATTTTTATTTTTGTTTTATTAGCCAATGATTAGGTAATTGTTTGGTATAAGTAGTTATTTATCAAATTATTGTTGGGCATGCATGGTTCTATAGTTAAATACATTCTTATGTAAGCGTTCTTATAAAAAAATATTTATTTATTTAATTTCAATATTCATTAGCTTCTTCCTGCGAGTTCGCCGGAGTAGATTTCGATTTCTCCATACAAACTTTGCCACCTTTTTCATCTTCTTAAGGGTAGAATTTTTTTAAATCGTTTTTTATCGCATTCTTACATCATATAGAGAATGCAATATCTAAGATTCTGGTCTGTCCAATCAGTGGTTTAGGCTGTGCGTTGATCAGTCGCGTCAGTCAGTCATTCCGGAGAAAGCGTTTTTATTAAATCCTAATAGTATTAAGAATTTGTATTTTTGAACTTTTGTATGTGCATAACGAATAAACTCAAAACCTATTGGACCGGTTTCAACAATTTCCTTTACCATTACAGAGTTACGTTAACCAGTAGTAATATAGGCTATATTGAATTATGAAGTTCCCACGGGAACGAGAGTTATGCAGGTGGAACCACGCGCGAAAAGCTAGTTAACCATATTATGTAGGTACTCGAGGATACCGCAGTGGCTCTAGTTAATGCAACACGTTCCCAAAGTACTTCTATTTACTTTGCACAGCAGAAAAGCATTGCCATTCAACGGGGAAAAAGCTGCCAGCTTTCTGAGAACGCTGCTCGGTAATATAAATTTAGAATAATTTTTATTTGATAAGTTATTTGTTTTAGTAGACATTTGTTATTTTTTACTTAATTTTTCGAACATCAGATAAAGAATCGTTTTTTTTTAAATATTTAAATAATATTTGTTTCAATTGATTTTTCTTCTCACGGATTTGGTTTAGACTTTCTGATAAAATTGAATGTTATTTTGAATATTGTATCAGATGATTGAAGAATTTTCTCCAAGTTGTGTGTATTTATACTATCTGCAGTTAGTTAGTAGGTATAATAATTTATCTTGCCATTATCATGATAATGCTGATATATCTAATCAAATTTTTGAAATAAGTACCCCATTATTAAAGATGTCTTCATATGATAAAAACGGATATATCATAAACATAGTAAATTATCAATTACGCTTGTATGTTGCTAAGTTAATGTCACATTGACATTAGGTTAGGCACGTTACATACAGTGGCGGAACTAGAGGGTGGCAGAGCGGGTGAAGTGCTACGGCTCTCGGGAAAGTCCTCAGCCTAAATATCTTAAAAATCTTGAAAATTATTTGTATTAAAATATTTAACTAACTACATAAATGATTTATTAACTTTCATTACAATGCATCGATTTTTGCAAAGGGGTATCAATGAAAATGCCAAGGAATTTAGACGGTATCGGCAAGATCCTAGCTCACCTTTATGCCCGCTGAAGTAGCAAAGCCCTCGCCCCAAAGGCTAAATGCACATCGGTTGTTACATAAAAACAAAAGGGCCACAAATGAAATAAAATAATAATCATATTAAATGTAAAAAATTGTACGATTTTAGGAGTAGGTATTCCTTTTTCAGCACCAATAGTTTGAAGTTTTAAACACCAAAATTATTCCAGTTTCAGAATAGCTTTGGTGCTGAATGAGGAATACTCCCGATTTTAACATTAAAAAGGATTTCATTTTTGTTATTTGTGGGGCTTTTGTTTAAAGCGACGATCTATAAAATCAAACTGCATAGTTACGCTACTGCTTACATATGTATAAGTAAGTATTATATGTAGACAAAATAAGTAATAATATGTTAGTTTCAACTGCTTATTAATCCATCATCAAATTCAAATTAGCCTTACTCATTGAGGCTGACCAATCAAAAACGAATATATACCTACAATATTATATTCAAATTAAATCATGACGATGATTTAAATAAAAAGGGCATTAGTTTTGGCTAGATAAAATAATGTGGGTAAATAGTGTATGAATGTTTAATGTTCATTATTGTTTTAAAAAATATGTTAAATTATACCTACCTACGTACCTATAACTGAAAGATAAATCACTGTCTATTGCCTTCGTAATAATAAAATGATAAGTTACGTAAAATAACGGTATTTTTTATTTTGGTGCGACGTTTTTTTTTAAATTAACTATATATTTAATCTTTAACAGTTTATTCGATTAAATTCATATCTTAGACAATAAGTGTAGTAACATTTTTTCCTAATATGTGCGTTTTGTTGAAGCTTATCGTATCACATCTTAATATTGACATGTTTTACTATTCTTAGGCACAGAATTAAAATATGTAAATACATTTCGCTTTTTTGTGTAAAGTATACTTACTAATTTGTCTAAAATACACATCTATTAGACAAAAGGTGGTGGTAATTATACTATATTATTTTTCCATTATAAAGAGACGTTTTTCTAGTAAACCATTCAATAAAGCTCTGGTATGCCCCGTCAAGTATCAAAATCTTCATGGATACCTACGTACATCCGAAAAAATCCTATATTTCACTGTTACTGCAAGTAACAGTGCTAGTAAGTGCTAATAAGGTGTAATTTCGTGTGTCAAGAAATATCTTCTTAATAAATTTTAAATGTCAAAAATCAATTTGCAACATTTGATTTTGAACCTTATTAGTTACCTATTGTCATTTACACGGTATTGGAGTATTTTATCGATGATTTGTATTTAATATCCTGCCGACATTTTTGTCGGCATTTTTTCGTCTCGATCTTTTATATAAGAAACTAGCTTCCCGCGCGCTGTTTCACCCGCCTACCTCCCTTTCCAGTAAGAAAATCATTATTAAACATAGCCTGTGTTACTTCTAGATAATGTAGCTTTCTAACGGTGAAAGAATTTTCCAAATCCGACCAGTACTTTCTGAGATTAGCGCGTTCAAAGAAACAAACTTTTCAGTTATAATATAAACGTATAGATACTATTTAAATAACAATGTATCACACTCGATTGGTCGCCAATTGCTATTAATTAGAATAATTAACTCGACCGGTACTTAACGATGCATTAGACCGATATATGAACAAACAAAAAACTATACGCTGAACGATAGACTGACTAGTTTTTCTACAGAATTACTAGTCTATGAAATCAATATTCTTTTTTATTATTTTATGTTTTGAATTTAAACTACAGCATAGATCAAATTAAACTAAAAAGAATTATAAAAATATAATATTATCTATGGTATTAATTATCTATACTAATGTTGTACAGAGGTAATTTTTTTTTTTAGGTTTGACTTAACGTACTTAGCAACGTAGCTTTTGCTACTTCACCGGGCATAAAGGCGAGCAGAGCTCCAGCCTTACTAAATGATTTAAAAACTACAAACTAAGCAACCTGCGCGTCCTCTGTGGGACTTGGACCTTGGCTCAGGGCGGTTGCTGACGGGGAGATTGAGGGATTATGGCTTTTAGTTTCTTTAGGGGAGTTTTGTGCAATTGTCGCTCTACTTTACAGTTCGCGGGCCTCTCAAACTTCGGGTCTACGAGGGCATCGGAAGGTAACATTTGTGAGTTTATGAGGTTGTAGTGAGCAATCTCTGGATCTACGGAACCTTCTTTTAAGTCACTTGTATGTACTAAATGTTCCACGTAGTTTTACCCGCACAGAATCCGTTACCGTGGGTTCTTTATTTAAATAGGACGATTACAAATAACGTCGCATTCTATTGGTAAAATTATTTTACCAAGTAAATAATTTAACCAAGTAAATTATTTTACCAAGTAAATAATTAACCAAGTAAATTATTTTACCAAGTAAATTATTTTACCAAGTAAATTATTTTACCAATAGAAAGCCACTTTACCACTTTATAAAAGTACTAACGACCCGCCCCGGCTTTGCAATGCTAATGTATTATACATATAAACCTTCCTCTTCAATCACTCTATCTATTAAAATAAACCGCATCAAAATCCGTTGCGTAGTTTTAAAGATTTAAGCATACATAGGGATTTAGGGACAGAGAAAGCGACTTTGTTTTATACTATGTAGTGATATAAAATATTTAGTGTCTAAAGGTGATTAATATAATAAAATTGGTTAATTGTAATAATCATAGATCTACGTTTATTCAATGAATATGTTGCAGTCAAAACTCTTACCCAGTCAAAAGTAATTTTAACTAGCAAAATCAGTCAAAAGTAGTTTTAGGTTAGGTTAGGTTAGTTTTGACTGATTGTTCTAGTTTGAAGTACTTTTGACTGGTTAAGAGTTTTGACTGCAACATATATACATTCATGCCTCTTTCCCACAGGGGTAGGCAAAGATCACTTCCTTCCACTTACTACGATCTAGACATAACACTTTCGTCTCTTTTACATAATCAAATGTCTATTCTAAACTAAGCACAACGTATAACATTCAATAATAATAAATTTAAACCATTGGTTTGTGAACGCGCAATCTTAGGTACCTAAAGCCTTCCTGGAGATCCCGCGGTACCATATTGGCCGCGGGTGCCGTCGGGGGGCCGGATTGCTCATGCGTACCCGACCCCCGCCAACGGCGGATCGAAGGAGTGTCCGGGAGGTTTTAGTGGTGTAGGGTCCTCTCCTCGTGGTATGACCTTAGCATACCACGCTATGGAGAGGGCGAGTCCCACATATCCCACCGCCAGCGCGCGAATACGCTGCAGCGGTGGCGGGAATGCGTCAATGCATTTACAACCGGACAAAAAAAAAAAAAAAAAAAAAGGTACCTAAAGCCTTAATGTCTTCTTAATTCGTAGTATGGCCATTGGTCATAAAATGCCAAAAAGTTAGTTAGTTAGTATAATATAGTATAGTGTAGAAGCATTATTCCATTGTTCACCCGAAAAATGAAATGAAATATCTGTTTGCGTTCTTTTTTTAAGGTGAAATAGCTAAAGGAAGACCATGTTTCTAATAAAAAAAATCTTTTACTCGCGCATCTCCAGTTCCCGTGGGAACTTGATAATTATATATTATTATAGCCCATGTTACTCAAGGATAATGTAGCATTCTAATGGTGAAAGAATTATTAAAATCACTCCAGTAGTTATTGAGTTTATTCGCAACAAACATGCATCTTTTTTCTTTATAATAAGTCTAAACTTAACCGTTCTATTTTTAAATAAACTGATTGCCTGTATCCAGAGGCGGATTATACATAAGTTAAACTAGGCACGTGCCTTGATGAGCAAAGGCACAAAGGGGCACGCGGGCGGAATAGACGCTGGAGCAGTAACTGTAGTTGAGGTTACTACAAGTCGGAATAAAGAAATGCCAGCTCCAAATTGGAGTGACCTCTACCACCCATGTAGTAATGCCAACTACAGTAATCAAATCTTTACTAGTACTAGTTATTTATGAAATAGGGGCGCCTTGTTTTTTTTTCGGACGGACATACGTTGTTTGCAACGAAGCTTTTGCTATTTCACCAGGTATAAAGGCGAGCAGAGCTCCAGCCTTAATAAATGGTTTAAAAACTACAAACAAAGCAACCTGCGCAATTGGGCGCCTCCTGTAGGGCTTGGACCTCGGCTTAGGGCGGTCGCTGGCGTTGAGATTGAGGGATTATGACTTGTAGTATTTAAGGAGGAGTTTTGTGCAACTGCTGCTCTACTTTACTGTTCGTTCGCGGGCCTTTCGGATTTCGAGTCTACGAGGGCATCGGATGGTTCTTTGCAAGCTAAGGGTCAGAGATAGGGGTGCCGATGAGTTGCTTGCCTACGGCGCTCTCAAACTTTAAATCCGCCTCTGCCTGTAGCCTAACGGAGATCATTAAGATGATTCGTCTATTTCTAATAAACAGGAATAGGACCTGTGCCAAATTACGACAATTTATTTGTAATAATCATTTGACGTGCTGTAAAACATTGTAACTAATGACGTTCATTTACTGAATGTTCAGGATAGAACTTTCTTCAATTTTTTATTTAGTTTACAAGTTTTTTTTAAATTGTAAGTTTTTGTTCTGTATATTACACGTTTAAATATTAAGGCGCTTTGTTAATATAATCATACCAATTTTCAGAGTAACAGATTCTAGGATCCATTCAAAATATTTGCTTAGTATTTTTATATTGTACTTATTTTTTCTAGTTTTAGGTTCCTACTTATTTACCTACGTTTTATTTTTAGACCAGAAGTATCTTAAAATTACATAAATGTTACGTTTACATTTTAATAACCGCCAATACATTTTATTGTATCTACAAAGATAGGTTTATTATTGTCCTAATTTCCTTGTTTTTTGTTCCTATTCTTTTATTATTCTCCCAGAAATTTCTTAAAATTAAAGTTCTAGGTACGTTTTAAAAACCGCTAATACGTGAACTGTACATAGGCGCAAACTTAATTCTTATTAGAATTACACATACACATTTAAATTCATATAACCTACATGACAAGGAAAGCTCTACATTTATGAGAAAACATTTTAGCGTGCTTCCATTCTTAGAAATGTAAATTTTAGAAAATATAAAGATTTTGGTACATACCTCCATTGTCAGCACTGTTGGCTTCGAAGGTTTTGCTGGTCATGTGGAAGAGAGCATCGAGAGGAGTATGGGGTGCCGCCGAGGCCGAGGCCGGAGCGCGCGCGTCCGAGCAGCAGTCTGACGCTGAGGACGAACGCTCCGACGCCGAGTCACAGCACTCGGCGCCCATGTCTCGTGGTCGCAGTAAACCCAACGCTGCCAGCCGCCATCTCTCTCCATCCAGCAACGCTGCTCCTGCCAACCTTTGCAGGCGCTGCAACCTTTCGAACCCAGAAGCATCCCACGGACGCACTATACGAGGCGGAGTGCGCGGACTGTGCGACAATATATCCAATATCGAAAAACTCTTGACTCCATCCCCTCGTCTCTCCTCCGCTGGCTCCGAAGCCATCTTTAACCGCTTCAGCGGCCTGAAGTAGTCGTGCGGCGAAGATGACCGCGACGGCGCCGGCGACGGGCGTCCCACACTGATATCGTCCTCCGAACAACTGTGTCCCGACATCGACTCCTCCTCCATTGCGTTCAGTTCACAGATCCATCACACAACAGTCACAAAAATATCGAAACGTTCGTCTGATTGTGTTTATCTCACTAAAACATCGAGCTAACGCAAGATACGGCTGACGGGTCGACGCGCCTCGGTCAACTGACGTGGCGTGTGACAGCCCTGGTACGGGCGGTGAAGTGGGGCGGAGTCCATTAGGCGTCGGCCAATGGGAGCGAGGAGTTTTATTGCGGGAGGACGCTGATTGGTCTTCGTCGGCGGGCGAGGCGCACCAGAGTGTCACACTCGACTCTCCAATAAAACTTTTTAATCCGGACCTGGATTGGGGGGCGAGATTCGTAGTGTGATTAATTTAGGTGTGTGCGGGTGTGTGAGGGGTGAGTATGGGGCGCGGGGGGGTGAAGGCGCTGTTAATTACCGGGATGAAGACGCGAGTCTAACTACTCGCTCCATTATTTAGCGTCGATAAGACTGACGTTTGTCACTGAAGAAATTGCCACTTTCGTTCATTTATAGTTCATCGGTTAATTGTCTAAACGCGGTGTAGAGACGCCGCCTAACACGCGCTCCAACACAACAATAATTAGCAACTACCTACCTACCTAAATACTGAAGGAAATTTTACAACTGTTCGTTCAGACATTAATAAATGCTACCTATGATTGACACTATAATTGTAAGTAGGTAGGTATCATTAAATCTTATTGAAGTAACAGGCTTATAATGAAAGCAATATGACAAACCAAATTAAATAAAATGATTTATTTTGAATAGCTTTATATTTTAATTTGGTGTATAAGGAAAATTAATTGACGAAGTTTTTATGTAGTAAATGTAGTAGGTGTAGATACAATTTGTACATTTAATATGATAAATACATATATATTTTTATTTAAACAAAAGACTTCATTCGGAAAATCGGCGCTGTTTGTGAAAGGACTCTATTAATTGAATAGGTATGTAAAAATTCTTCAACATGAATTTAAATAAATTTTCAGCAACTTCTGTTTAGTAAATAATCTGCATATTTCGCTTTTACGATTAAATTTCACCTATTGATTTTATGAACTAAATGTCTGTGTGTATACCTATTAATATTGAGCCTATGAGTCAATAAAACTGAAATCACAGTAGGTACCTTCACCAAATAAAAATAAGTAGATCTATCAATTATACCAACCTATTTATTACATTAAAAATATTTTTGCTCTCTTTAGTGCGGCACGTTCTCCGAGTGCTGGTTTTCACTTTGCACAGCAGGTAAGAAGGTTATGCTGCCAGCATCTGGGAACGCCAAGTAGAATAGATTTAGAATAAGTAAAATATATTTTCCAAGTTAGTTTTATTTGAAAGTGGTAACTTTTGGTTGTATATACGTATTTTTCATAAAGATTTCAATCTTTATTTATTTAAAAAAAAAACCATAATATCTTTATGTATAATGTGTTTTTATCAATATACCTATGTAGAATATATAACGATCAACTTGTATATGTAAGTAGTATTTATCTGTAAATAAATTAATTACCTATAGGTATGTTGAAATACTTAAGTTGACTGAGTTAACTGACTTTAATATTTAAAATATAAAATTTTTCATGCTAATTACCTATAGCCGGAAGGTGCATAAGTAAACATTGGTAGGTATCCGTGTTTTTTACACAACTCTGATAATAGGTAGTTAAATTAATCTTGCAGTTAAGACGGACTCTACAAACACACAATTTACGGACACAAATCACACCCAGATTAAGAACAACTGTGGTACAACGGATAAAAAAAAACCACAGTTTTTTTTTTATCCGGGGGGAAATTCATTTATGCATTCCTACCGCCGCAGACCCGCTGCAGCGTATTCGCGCGCTGGCGGCGGGATATGTGGGGCTCGCCCTCTCCATAGCGTGGTATGCTAAACTCATATCACGAGGAGAGGACCCTTCACCACTAAAACTCCCGGGACACTCCTTTGATCCGCCGTTGGCGGGGGCCGGGTACGCATAAGCTATCCGGCCCCCCGACGGCACCCGCGGCCAGTATGGCACCGCGGGATCTCCTGGGCCACACTTACAGTGGCATACCTAAATGCCCTAGGGGAGAATCGAACCCAGCACACCAGGTCTCAAAATCCGTCACTATAAGACACCGGAGCGGCACGGCGCAATCCAAAATTATTACGTCTAAAACACGGTGTGTCCATGTTTCGGTTACACATACTGGTTTCTTTAAAACGTAAGTATTTCACAATAAATAATCACCATGCAAGCAAAAAAAAAACTAAATACCTTAAAGGCATGTTTTTATTTAATTACACACCTAAATACTCCACCAAAACAAGGCTGAATAGGTGTCAGTCTGTGCCCCCATAAAAAAAACAAAGTGGATGTCAAATTTGATTACTTTTTCCACATCAGTCACCCTCGAACCACCGACCGTGAAGAAAGTAAACATACAAAATGGCCGACTTTATAACATGGGCGACGGTTTTGCGTATTAAATAAGGTAATGTATTGCGTACTAATGAGGTAGGTATGTATTCATGTGATAAGCTTCAGCTTTATGCAATAAAAATAAATTAAACTACATAATCCATTTATAATTAAGTAAAGTATTTACAACTACCGGATAACCTCCGTAGCGTAGCGGTGTATGGCTCGCTTTAAGTCTCGGAGGTCGTGGTTTCGATCCCCACGCTGGTCTAGTTGGTTGAAGGACTACCCTCCGTGCTTCTAAAAGTGTAATTTTTTTTAAGTATGTACCTACTTTTCAGAACGATTTGAATTCTGATATTTTACTGACTGTCTTATGTACGTGAACAAGTATAGATAAATAACCGTTATTACAATATTTAAGAACTATTAGGTATTACATTAATCATGGTTCTACGAAGTACTGTGTGTAAAGGTACAACACCGAAAATATTTATAAAAGAAAAGTTGTAGAGTTTACTCGTCAGAATTTAAAAGATTAGATAGAGATTTAAAATCTTTTAAATTCTGACGAGTAAACTCTACAGCTTTTCTTTTATATTAGTAGATAGAGATCTACTTTGGGACTTGGACCTCGGCTCAGGGCGGTCGCTGGCGATGAGATTGAGGGATTTTGACTTTTTGTATTTGCGGGAAGTTTTGTGCAACTGTCGCTCTACTTTCCAGTTCGCGGGCCTCTCGGACTTCGGGTCTACAAGGGCATCGGAAGGGTCTTAGCAAACTCAGGGTCGGTAGGGCGAGGGGGGAATTGCTAGACAAAGTACATGTTAAAACCAAAGCAGGTAAATATAAAACAAAATGTATAAGATATCAGTAAAACACACGCTTAACTAATAATAACTGATAAGTTAATTCTCAAAGTGTTTTTTTTACACATCCTACTAATATTATAAACGCAGAAGTTTGTAAGTATGGATTGATGGATGTTTGTTACTCTTTCACGCTAAAACTACTGAAGGGAATTAGCTGAAATTTTGCACCGGGATAAGTAATACGCTGGATTAAGATATAGGCTACAAAACATCACGCTCCGACCCACTAGAGCAGAGTTACGCGGTTAAAACCGCGGGGCGCAGCTAGCATTAATATATTTATTTGTTGAAACACTTAAAATATATATTTTCTCCTTTCTATTTCTCATTCTCCTATTCACAAATTGGTAACAAATTAAGCTAATTAAAAAAAAAATATCTCAGTTGGACATTCCATTTTCACTATCATGAATAAAAGTATTGTAATAAATAATAAATAATACCTACCTGAGTTACTATTTATAATATCTACAACATTTTACTGCGAAAATTTCATAACGTTATTTACGTGTCTAAATAAAAGTCAACTTCATCATATAATTAATGTAAAATAACAAATACGACACAAAGGAAACAATTAAACTTCAACCATAATTTAAACCTCACACGTGGCAATAAAACTCTATCATCTTTCATTATTTTAATATCTCAATAAACTCAACAAAACAAAAAACAAAATCAATAAAACAATTGTTGGACCGTTTAATCCGTGTTATTAGTTCCGATATTTCGATATTTCCCATAAATTGACCGGAACCGGCGCCATATTGTGCTTTCCCGCGCCTCCGCCAATCACCATCGTTTCCGTCAATAGTCTAGTCATTATTAGTATTTATTTTTTATAAGGTGGGTGAACCATGATGTGCCACTACTGCAGTTTTTATTAGTTTATTTAATGATAAATGAAAAAAAACAAATTATCAAGTAACTCTTTGTTTTATTGTATAACAAAAATATTATAAATTTCATTTTTTGATCCAATTTCACTTTTATTAAACGAAGTTTCAAAGGACCTTCCAAGGAGCAGAGCTTTATACAAGGCTTATATTATGACTCAGTCCCTTTACTTAATTGGGTCCCAAACTAGAATTGTAACAATAAAAAATAAGCTTTATTAAAAGTACATAATATAACGAACTAATAAATGCTTAATATTTTATAACATCTGAACAAACATTCCTGAAACTACGAGGCTTTTGCTACTTCACCGGGCATAAAGGCGAGCGGAGCTCCAGCTTTAATACATGGTTTAAAACTACAAACTAAGCAACCTGCGCAAAAGGGCGTCCCCTTGTGGGGCTTGGACTTCGGCTCAGGACGGTCGCTGGCGCGGCGATGAGATTAAGGGGTTATGACTTTTAGTATTTTAGGGGGGTTTTGTGCAACTGTCGCTCTACTTTACAGTTCGCGGGCCTCTCGGACTTCGGGTCGACGAGGGCATCGGATGGTTCTTTGCAAACTAAGGGTTGGGAAGAGGAGAGGGGTAAACCTGGAATAATGTAACTCAAAATTTATTGGAAACTATCAAATAATAGCAATTTATGAAATAAGTTATTAATAATACGTTTTAGAATTAACTAGCGACCCGCCCCGGCTCCGCACGGGTACAATGCTGATGTATTATACATTTATAAACCTTCCTCTTGAATCCCTCTATCTATTAAAAAAAAACCGCATCAAAATCCGTTGCGCAGTTTTAAAGATTTAAGCGTACATAGGGACATAGGGATATAGGGATATAAGGATATAGGGACAGATAAAGCGACTTTGTTTTATACTATGTAGTGTTTATTAAAAAAAGTTACCTACAATGGTCTTGGTGCCGTAACATTATTATTTTGTCCAATATTAACGTTCGTTTCTTTTTTGATTGAATTAGGTAAATTATTATCGTAGATTGAGCCATTACAGGAAATTTATTGTAAATGATGGCGTGCCTCCGTTTATATATTGGAACCGGCTATCATTACGAAGCCATGTAGTTATATAAATGAGTACAAATCGTGTTTTTATTAGTACAATAGGGTATATAAAATACTGGTTGACCCGACAGACTTTGTCCTGTCTAACTTAAACTCTATATTAAATTCAACTTTTAATAGTAAGATTGTTAGCTCTGAACTAACCTATCAATGTTACGTCAAACGCGATAAGATTACATTTAAAAAGTTTATGTTGTCAATAGTTGGTTACATAATACATTAGAAATTTTTATATGGTGTTAAGTACCTAATCTTATTTTTTTTTCTTTCATAAGAATTATCCTCGTACTGCAAGGAATATTTTAAAAAAGGAATTAGAGAAATCGGTTGTGCTGTTCTCGTGATTTGCGCTTAGCAATACATTCAGCGATTCATTTTTATATTATAAAATATGATAGGACATATTGACGTAAATTGATAATGTAGCTAAGTAGCGAACTAAATGCCTTTATGTTGGTACTAGCTGTATGCCCACGTGGAATAATAACTTTGACAATCTTTATTCCCCCCTTTTAACCCCCTGCAAGGCAGTTTTTGTTAAAAAACGTAGAGTACTTACGTCCTATCTCAGGTTTTACACTATCCGTGTACATATGATATATATCGTCGCTTATCTTTTTAACAGACGTATCTGTATTTTCGTTAAAAATTACGCTTTTCATACAAATATACACTGATTCATGATGGCGTATAAAAAGCTACTTACGACTACCTGCCAAAATGTGTTTTCTCGGTAACGCTTGAAGATACAGATACGTTTATTAGACCGATCGTTTCGTCTCCAAAATTGTTTTAACTGGTATGAATAACTAACTTTTGACGAAAATATGGATACGTCTGTTAGAAAGATAAGCGACGATATATTTAGGTGCCGATTATATAAACACAATACATTCCCGTGGGAACTAGACTTCGTCGATAAATGGACTATCCAACATAGAAATATTATTTCAAATCGAACCAGTAGTTCCTGAGATTAGCGTGTTCAAGCAAACCATCTCTTCAGCTTTGTATATTAGTATGAATATATAATATATATTGACAGCTCATATATAATAGAACATTATCTCCAATGCTTACCATCCGTAGTTTCTAATGACAGGGCTCTGCTGACGATTGTTAGAAGCGGAAGACATATGAACGCGATTATCTTCACACGTAGCTAGTATAGTACTATTAGGGTTCCGTAAACAATCGAAAGAATTGAACCTTTGAAGTTCACATTAAAATTTATTTAGCACTGTCTGACTGTGTAGTTTACTTACTTGTAAATATATAGACAACCACCGTAGCGTAGCGGTATTTGGCTCGATTTAAATCTCGGAGGTCGTGGGTTCGATCCCCACGCCGGGCAGTGGGACTACCCTCCGTGTCTCGGAAAGCTCGTTAAGCCGTTGGTCCCGATTGTTATAACATCGTCTATAATAATCGTATATCAATGAACGGGCAGCAGCGTTTCCTTGTGTTATACAACATAATACTGCGGTTATCAATCCGCCCGCCAAGCGTGGTGACTATGGCAAATACCCTCCCTCGGGAGGAGGCCCATGTTCAGCAGTGGACGTTATACGGGCTGATGATGATGATGATGTAAATGTATACAAATCAATATCTATACCTACTTCTATTTTTACTAATGTATAAAGCTGTAGTGATTTGTTTTTTAACTTGTACGGGCAAACCTACTGGTCCGATTTGAAAAATTCTGATTTGAATATCAGAATTCAAATCGTCCTGAAATAAACTCATTTGTGGCCAGGTGCCCCTTCTCCTTTGTGGTCCCAGGGCCTCCAGACTTCTAAATCCGGCCCTGTGAGGGATTATGACTTTTCGTATTTTAGGGGACTTTTGTGCAACTTTCGCCCTACTTTACAGTTCGCTGGCCTCTCGGACTTCGGGTCTACGAGGGCATCGGATGGTTCTACAGCGGAGCGATCTTTCAAGCAATTGTATGGTAATTAGCACATGATTAAGCGATTCTATTTAAAAAATACAGGCTTTGATTGATTCTTTTTTGAAACGAGCGAATCGATCTTGCAGATTTCGGTTACAAAAATCATGTAGCGTTTTTAATCAGTTGTTCTAGTTTTTGTAATCAATTGTATGAAAAATACAGTGACAGTTAAAAAGTCTGAAAACTATATTTTAAGACAATTTTACCATTTTAATAATGGTAAACTATATTTTAACATAGCATATTAAAATAAGTAAAAAAAAATATCATTATCATCATCATCAGCCCGAGGGGGGGTATTTGCCATAGTCACCACGCTTGGCAGGCGGGTTGGTGACCGCGCTATTATGTTGTAACACACAAGGAAACGCTGCTTTCCATTCCTTGATATACGATTATTATAGATTATGTTCACAATCGGGACCAACAGCTTAACGTGCTTTCCGAGGCACGGAGGGTAGAGCCTCAATCAACCAGACCCGGAAATAAATCTTAGAAAATCCACAAAGATTTCCTGATTTAAAGCGAGCCAAATACCGCTACGCTACGGAGGTTGTCCGATAAAAATATAGTTTGTTATTAAGTAAACTATATTGATATATAGCGATTTTAATAGTGTACCTACTATTTTTAAACATAGTTTACCTACTATTTATTTCGCTATGCTTTTTCAGCAGTGGAGGTTATAAGGGCTGAATTCTTATTTCACCATGATTATCTCAAAGTTAAAACCAGATATAATTTTAAATACAAATCTATGGTTAAAACATAATAGAAATCAAACGAACTCAAATTAAGAACATTATTTGTACTCGTTAATTGAGCAGAACCCTCATTGCTTAAGCCTTTTTAGACTAAACCACTTTATATATTTATGTTTAACAGTAGCATTTAGCTAAACCCAGGAAATGGACAGACAGGAAGCCAGGCAGATTGTTTTCTATATTATACCTTATTTAACTGTTTTATTTGCCTCCATGTCAGGATGTCCTGTTTACTTTGAAACTTGCTTTGTGTGGGAGCTGAGGGTTTTTGTACGTGTTACTTAAGAGAGATCTTCTTTAAAAAATTGTTGTATGTAATGTCTTTCTTCCTTAAGGATTGTAGGCACTTAATATGTAAGGTACAGTGAAGTGTTGGAAGGGAAAGACAAAGGCGGACGATCCACGTTCAAATCGAGGACGTTCTTAAAAAATGCTAGGTTAAAAGTACCCTAAACCGAGGACATGCAAGGCTACTAAAAATCACGCTACGACCCACTGGAGCAGAGTTACGCGGGTAAAACCGCGGGGCGCAGCTAGTATATCAATATTTTTTAAACTTCCGCGATTTGTACACATTTTATAGACACGGTCTCAAACGCGATAAATTTTTTAAGGCAATAATAATATTATGTAAGATTGCTTAAGTTAAGTAAAAACTTTGTTTATTAGATACTAGCTTCCCGCGCGCGGTTTCACCCGCGTAACTCCCGTTCCCGTGGGAAATTCATAATAAAATATAGCCTATGTTCTTTCTCAGGCTCTAGACTATATCTGTACCAAATTTCATTTAAATCGCTTCAGTAGTTAAGGCGTGATTGCGTAACAGACAGACAGACAGACAGACAGACAGAGTTACTTTCACATTTATAATATTAGTAAGGAATAAGGAATAGTAAGGAATATTAGTAAGGAATAGTAAGGATACACATCTATAAGTAGTAACAACATATTGTAAAGTTGAAGGGTTTGTTGCTTGAGCGCGATTATCTCAGCAACTACTGGTCCGATTTTTTAAATCTAGGAATAACATAGGCATATTTATCCTTACTAATATTATAAATGTGAAAGTAACTCTGTCTGTCTGTCTGTTACGCAATCACGCCTTAACTACTAAAGCGATTTAAATGAAATTTGGTACAGATATAGTCTAGAGTCTGAGAAAGAACATAGGCTATATTTTATTATGAATTTCCCACGGGAACGGGAGTTACGCGGGTGAAACCGCGCGCGGGAAGCTAGTATTTAATAAAGAAGAATACGGGAACGGGAGTTACGCAGGTGAAACCTAGCCATGTTACGAAAAAATATAGAAATCAGTCAAATTTGTATGTTGGCTATCTTTTTATTTCTTGTGTTTAGTTTTTAAGATCTTAACTTTAATTATGTTACCAAACAGGAAAACAATATTTCTTTAACTCTCTCGCTTTAACTGCAAAAGGAAGTAAGAAGTTAAATTAAAACAGCGAAACATCTGCGCAAAAAGTCAATTTACCTTTCCAACATTATAATCTGAACACCCCTAATTATAAAAACCACCCCAATTTTAATGTATGACATCTCCATCGCTACCCTGTGGTTATAGGTGGCGAACTATTTGTATAAATTGATAACGGAAGCTAACCTCACTGGAATTATGGGTATTCTGTCATTAGGGGTCTTCTAGTGCCCGTAGACACGGCATCGGTACTCCGTGTGTGGTTTGGGGGTTGAATACTGTTTTAAATCACTACATAGTATAAAACTAAGTCGCTTGCCGCTGTCTGTCCGTCCCTATGTATGCAAAGATCTTTAAATCTACGCAACAGATTTTGATGCGGGTTTTTTTTATAGATAGAGTGATTCAAGAGGAAGGGTTATATGTGTGATACATCAGCATTGCACCCGTGCGGAGCCGGGGCGGGTCGCTAGTGGTATATAAATTTAAAATACTTAGTGTATAACATTAAAATATTTTTTATTATTGGAAAATATTTCAAAAGTTCTTTTAAATCTACGCTTTATATGATTTTTTTTTAATCTTCGAGAAATGCCCGTATGACTAATGAGCGACGCCAAGCACGAAAGGCTAGTATTTAATCCTAGTGCCCACCAGGCTGGTTGAGCTTCGTTCATAATCATCAGCCCGTATATCGTCCATTGCTGAACATGGGCCTCCGTCGAAGGAGGTTTTTCCATAGTCACCACTATTAGCAGGCACGCCTACAGTGCAGGCCGTTTTATGTAGTTTTTTTTCTTACGGACATACTTAGTTGAAAGCATAAAAGTGAGCAGAGCTCCAGCCTTAATTAATGGTTTAAAAACTACAAACAAAGCAGCCTGCGCAAGAAGACGTCCGATATGGGGCTTGGAGTTTGGCTCAGGGCGATCGCTGGCGGTGAGATTGAGGGATTATGACTTTAAGATTATGTTTTTAGGGGAGTTTGGTGCAACTGTCGCTCTACTTTACAGTTCGTGGGCCTCTCGGACTTCGGGTCTACGAGGGCTTCGGAGGTTTCTTAATTAAGTAAATCAGAATAATGTTCTTAAATGCGTTAATACATTGGAATTGTCGCATAACTACCGCGAATTAATTCGTCTACGTTACTAATAAACTATTTCATTTCATTTCATTTCAGTACCTATCTAGACAGGGAAACGCTGTTTAAACCTGGTATTATTACCTGGTATACGATTGTCATAGATAATGTTATGACATTTAGTAACAATTAACATGTTTTTTTCTTTCATGACCTGAATATTAACTCATCATCATCATCAGCCCGTACAACGTGCACTGCTGAACATGGGCCTCCTTCCGAGGGAGGGTTTTGCAATCGTCACACCGCTTGGCAGGTGGATTGGTGACCGCAGTTTTATGTTGTTATACACAGGGAAACGCTGCTGCCCGTTCCCTGGTATACGCTTGTTATAGATGATGTCATAACAATCGGGATCAAGCCGTTGATCCCCATTGTTGTGACATCATCATGAAGTTAATATTCATTTCTGAATGAAATGAATATTAAACTACATTGCAGATTTTTTATTAATATTACGCTCATTACACTAAATAAGACAGCAACCGTCTAGCTAGACATATGTGAAAATATAAAATGGTCTAATCCATCCAACAACATTTACCATAATTACTCCGAAGCATCTAATCCCCCGTCCTACACGGGACTCCACCTACCTCATAGTAGGTAATTTCGGGTGCGGTCATTATGACACATCTTAATTTAGTTTCAACACATAAATTGTAATAAGTAGACCCTGGTCGAATGCGGGTGGCCTTAACTCGAGATCACATTAGTGTACAATATAATTTGATTGACTTGTGTCGTAATTTGAAGTAGAATGTGGAAAAATATCATATTTGGATGGAATAGATTATGGAAAAATGTAATGAGATAAAAAAATGAAATGTTAAATGAACAAATAAAATGTTAAATAAAAATAGATATGAAATAATAAAAAATGAAATCGCGGGAAGCTAGTTATAATTATATTAAGTGGCAACTTTGGCTGGAACATAACAAAGCAGTAGGTACCATAACAGTAGGTAATATGAGTATTTACTGAATTGAGTATACATATATTTATAGTTATTTATTTATAGGTAAAATTATCTAAGTTGAGACCCTTCTCTGTGATTAACTGAATTAACATTTTCTCTTGAGCCAAAATTATATATTCTCATATATAAGGTGCACCTAAAATATATGCCTTGCCTTAAACAACAGATAGTATTATGTATAGTTAGTACGCTAGTAAAGACTGTGGCCGGTAGGAGAAAGCCCTACTATCGCTTAAGGGTATCATTAGGGGGATAATGCTGTTCGCGTCCGTGGGCTTTAGCTCTAGTCACCCACACGTGTCCCCTGGGTAGCGCCAAATGAACAGCACATCTGGTGGTAGGTTTCGACCGCGGTTTGTCACCACCCTCAAGGCAAAGCCATGCCGCCAAGTGATTTTTGTCGCGTTCCGGCGTGTTGCCTTGAGTAGCCACCGTGGAAGGGGAGTCTGGGCAGCTGTGTGGTATTGCGAACCGGTTCCGGTGCTGCGTGGTGTCTGTGCTGGGTGACTGTTTGCGGAGGGTAGCGGGATCCTAAGCACGGTCTTCCGCTGGCCGATCGCAGGTAGTAGGGGGCCCAATTAGTAGGAAAGCCACCTATGAAAGGCTGCCCCGCCAACTAGCGAAAAATCCCAGGATGCGTCACCGTGCCGGTTGGCGACCGGATGCGAGGGCCCGGTGAACATCTCTGGGGGGGTTAGGGCGTCCCCGCGCGCTCCAGATCAGTCTCCCGTCGGTGCAGCATTACGAATGTATTGCGCGGTACTCGCTCTTGCTACACCTCGCCCAACTGTCCCTTTCCTGCTTGTCTGTTCGCCATCAAAAATAATGAAAACTAAAAATAGGAAACTGGTTAAACAGCGGTTGCACTCCCTCGCACTAAAAGTGCACCTCTCTGACATCCGAGGTCTGCACTCCAATCTCATCCGGGTCCATCACCACCTTGAGACCGAAAAACCACATCTGCTGTTCCTCACGGAGACGCAAATCAGATGTCCAGCTGACGCAGCATACTTGCACTACCCAGGGTACACCCTGGAGCACAATTTTAAGCCACGCGCTGGCACCTGCGTGTATGCTCGCGATGACATCTGCTGTCTACGTCTCCGCAACATTGAGGATTCCAGTTTCTCCGTATTGTGGGTTCTGGTGGACACTGGCTTGGAGCAGATACTCTATGCCAGTGTCTATCGGTCGCAGTTTCAGTACTTTTCGGACTCGGCTGAATTAGCTCAGCTCAGGTACCCATCGGCGCAGCTAGTTTTTCTGGGGGACTTCAATGCCCACCACCAGGAGTGGCTGTACCCATACCAGAACACCGACCATGCTGGGAGATTAGCGTATGCATCTGCACTGACGCTTGGTCTCTCCCAATTGGTGACTGGGCCGACACGGGTACCTGACATTGACGGCCATACGGCCAATTGCTTAGACCTTCTGCTGACAACCGATCCAGACCGATATCAAGTCGCGGTTTCCTCACCGTTGGGTAGCTCCGACCACTGTCTGGTGAAATCTGTGTCTGTCTACTCGCCACCCGATCCCGATCTCAAGGGGACTAGGCGAGTATAGCGATACAAGTCAGCAGATTGGGATGAGATGCGGCATTTCTTCGCGTCTTACCCTTGGCTGCGCTTATGCTTCTCTTCAGACGACCCGACTCGCTGCGCGGAGGCTGTTTCTGAGGTGATATGCCAGGCTATGGAATATTTGGGCCGGATTGCTCATGCGTACCCGACCCCCGCCAACGGCGGATCGAAGGAGTGTCCGGGAGGTTTTAGTGGTGTAGGGTCCTCTCCTCGTGGTATGACTTTAGCATACCACGCTATGGAGAGGGCGAGTCCCACATATCCCACCGCCAGCGCGCAAATACGCTGCAACGGTGGTGGGAATGCGTCAATGCATTTCCCACAGGACAACCAAAAAAAAAAAAAAAGGCTATGGAATATTTCATTCCATTTTCTGACGTCTCACTCCAAGACAAAGCCCGTCCATGGTTCAACGCTGAGTGCGATAGTGCTGAAGCACATAAGCACTCTGCTTACCAAGCATGGGCGGATGCTCGAGCTCGCATAGCGCCAAATGTCCGGAAACTGAAGAGAGCCTTCAATAGTGCTGCCAAGTCTTGCAAACGTGCCCTACGCAAGGCCCGCTTTGACCATATTGGCCGCATTGGAGCCAGACTAGCATCTTACCCATCTGGAAGTAAAGCTTTTTGGTCTCTTGCCAAATCGGTCGAAGCCAATTTCTGTCGGTCCTCTTTTCCGCCACTGCAGAAGCCGAACGGTTCATTAGCTCACACCGCCAAAGAGAAAGCAGACTTGTTTGCATCTCTATTTGCGAAGAATTCACAACTAGATGCTGCTGGTAAAAGTCCACCCAGGCTACCTCATAGCACTTCCACTATGCCTGAGGTGCACATTCGGCAAAAGGTGGTACTTAAAATTCTTAGCACTCTAGATGTGAATAAGGCTAATGGGCCTGACGGCATTCCTGCCATTGTCTTGCGGTCATGTGCCCCTGAGTTGTCTCCTGTTTTGACTCGCCTCTATCGCTTGTCCCTGACGACTGGTCGAGTTCCAGTACCCTTTAAGATTGCCAATGTTCAACCGGTTCCCAAGAAAGGTAGTCGTGCCGACCCTGCCAACTACCGACCAATCGCAATCACCTCCATACTCTGTAAGGTTATGGAGCGTGTGTTAAACAACCGTCTCCTAGCATACCTGGAAGACAACGACCTCCTTAGTGACCGTCAATTCGGATTCCGTCGAGGCCGGTCTACTGGGGATCTTCTTGTTTATGCTACTCACTTCTGGAGCGAAGCCATTGAGAGACACGGTGAGGCTTTTGCCGTGTCTCTTGATATCTCTAAGGCTTTTGACAGGGTTTGGCACGCAAGTCTCATTAGTAAGCTTCCGGCTTATGGTATTGCTCCCGAACTTTGTACTTGGATTCAGGATTTCTTGAGGGGAAGGTCGATTCGAGTTGTCATTGATGGCGCCTCGTCCGATCTTCTTGGTATTAATGCCGGTGTCCCTCAGGATCTGTTCTCTCCGCGAATCTTTTTTTGCTGCACATAAACGACCTGCTTGTTACTCCCGGTATCTTTGGGTATGCAGACGACAGCACAGTCTCGGTGAGATACTTGTCTGATGCGAAGTCTAGGTCAAAGGTCCAGTCGTTCAGGGAGTCGATGATTGAGGGGGTGAACTCGATCTTGGAGGCTGTCTCCTTAGGGGGTGATGCTAACCTGGTTGGGTTTAACCCCTCAAAAACACAGGCGTGTCTTTTTTCGGCGAAACGGAGTCCATTCCAACTGACTCCGACTTTCCGGAATGTTTCCGTTCCGATCAGCGACCATCTTGAGCTGTTAGGGCTTGACCTCTCTTCTAATCTTAACTTCGGTCACTACATCGAGTCCATTGCAAACACTGCAGCCAAAAAACTTGGCATTCTCTCCAAGGTGAGGCGGTACTTCACATCGGAGCAGCTCTTAAGTCTTTACAGAGCTCAAGTTCGCTCCTCAATGGAATACTGTTCTCATCTTTGGGATGGGTCTGCTAGATATCAGCTGCATGCTCTGGACTCATTGGAGCGCCGAGCGAAAAGAGTCATAGGCAATAACTCACTGGTGGAGGCAAGTCTTCAGAGCCTCGAACACCGTAGACGAGTAGCCTGCCTATCGGTTACATTTCGGGGAGTGTGCGGAGGTTCTACATAACCTGATACCCTCTTCACCCTTCCATCACCGGACGACTAGGCGCGGCGAGCGGTTTCACCCTTTTGTTGTAGACATGCCTTCAATACGCACGAAGCGATTTGCTTCTTCCTTCATAATGCGGACGGCTAAGGAGTGGAATTCTCTGCCGGGGTCGGTTTTACCGGAACGCTATAATCTGGACATCTTTAAGGCTAAAGTGAACAGACACTTTCTAGGCAAGCGTGTATCATCTTAGGCCTTATCTTCGCCTTCCATCAAGCGAGATTATGGTCAAAGGTAAGCCTATATAGTTATAGTAAAAAAAAAAAAAAAAGTTTTATTTATGAAGTAATAATTAAGTATGTAGGTATGTATTTCGCGGCGTTATAATGTCCGGTAGGAGTAAAAGAGACAATATAATTTATTATTTTGTATAAAACATCTATATATATTTATATACCTAAAATAACATGGCCTGACTGACTGTCTTTTTTCGGACGGACATATGTTTTTAGCCACGAGGCTTTTGCCACCGGGCATAAAAGCGAGTAAAGCTGCAGCCTAAATAAATGCTTTAAAAACTACGAACTAAGCAACCTGCGCATGAGGGCGTCCCCTGTGAGGCTTGGACCTCGGGTGGTCGTTGGCGGGGAAATTGAGGGATGATGATATGGCTTTTTGTTTTTTTGGGGAGTTTTGTGCTACTGTCTGCTCTTCTTTACAGTTCGCAGGCTTCGGAAGGTGACTGACTGACTGAATAATCAACGCCGAGGCAAAAGTACTGAATCTAGAAACGTGATATTTAGACCGTGGCCCTTCTCTTTCAAAACCCCTAAGGGGCCGAAACAGAAGGGCCAAGTTTGTACAGCGACAAGGTGATTCCTTAGTCTCATCTACCTACTAAAAATTTTGCATTAACTTTCTTTAACAGGATCAATGGAAGTGTTAAGTATTTTATTAAAATTCATAACATAGATAATTTCACATGTGTCCTCACAAACATACAGGGAGTATGTTAGTGAAGACATGACACTATCTGTTGGTATAGGGAAGGCGTATATTTTGTAAGCACCTTATATAATAAATTGTCATTATCAAATTACGATACATAAGTATTTATCATTGACTAGCTATTACCATACACCACAGTTACTCTGAAATAAATAAATATAATCTATCAATACACTACTTGAAGACTATAATAGATATATAGATAGGTACTGGCTGCGCTCCGCGGTTTTACCCGCGTCACTCTGCTTCAGTGGGCCGGAGCGAGATGTTTTGTAGCCCGCATAATATTCCAGCTTATAAACTATTCACGTTCAAATCAGCTAAATTCGTTCAGTAGTTTTTGTGTGAAAGAGTTACAAACAAACACCCATCCATCCATCCACACATACTCAGAAACTTACCTTTATATATAACGATATAGGTAGGTACATATTTAAGAAAAAATATACAAAAGTAAATAAAGGATATTTTTTTACATCTTCCTCATTTCTAAAGTGGAATAGGAACCTTAAATATCAATAGCTTAATATACAGTACCCAGGGCCCAGGAACATAAAGTTATTTCGTTTAAAAAAATCTACACCAGCAAACGATTGAAAGAACTGTTAGTTTTTTTTTTTTTTTATTTAACGGAAAGAACTCCTAAGGGCGTCGATGATCGCAGCTTACTCCCAAATGACTCCAATTTAGTTATTACACATATCTATTTGTGGACCACTATGTGTGGCCAGTAATCGATTATCATAAGTACAGGCTGGAAACAGGAAATACATGTGTTCGGTTTTTAAATTTGAAATTGGAACGTGTGTTCTGTTTTTATAACGAAATTGAGTAGCAAAAAAAGTTTGTTTGTGTTTTGTTATTTGAAAATATGGACATAGAGGTCATACAGGACATAAATATGACAAATCAAAATATAATAATTTAAATTCCGCATCACTTTTTTTTCCCGACGGACATACGTAGTTAACTAATATAATTTCTACTAATTGCATCTACCCACATAATCTAAACATGTTTCAATTTAAAAATAGAATCAATTTGAAAAACGGTTAAATCTCGCTCAGTAAACAGTAGTGACACAGTGTCGGTGCAGGGTACATTATATAAAATTCGAGAAAGAACAAATATGGTTTATTCAACCTATTATATACCTCTACATTATATAATTTTGCTAATTACATCTACCCACATAATATAAACATTTTTCAATTTAAATATAGAATCAATTGGAATAACGGTTAAATCTCGCTCAGTAAACAGTAGTGCAGTAATATTGACACAGTCGGTAGCCGAGTAAAGGGCACATTATATGAAATTGCATTCAATCGAATGTTTGACTTCGATTGCATTTGCTGTTGCGATATAATGGTAGGGTACAAACAATGTTACCTGCTCAGACTATTAGCTCAGGCTCAGATTAAAGACGGAGCGTTGCATGTTACGCACTGACGCCAGTAAAACTCTGCCTTGACGTGTACAGACAACAAAAGAGATGGGTTTACACATAGTGAAACGCATTTCAAATTTATAAGTACCCATTTATGAGAAGAGTTTACTATTATGTGCATAGCTGTGTTAACTAGGAGCAAACTCTTCATATTTATAAAGAACTAGCTTTTACCCTCGGCTTCGCTCGCATTGAAGCCAATATTTACACGTTACTTCTTTTACCTCCAAGAATATGTGTACAAAATTTCATGATGATCTGTTAAAAAGTTTTTGCGTGAAAGCATAACAAACAAACTTACATTCACATTTATAATATTAAGATGTTATGATAACTGGCTGTCGTAGTAACATAAACATATTATTATCTATTTACATTATTTGATACTGACGGTGTAAACCTATCTCCTTGGCTGTACATACACAGCTAACGCACGTCACGCGTACCAAAACGATGCCTTAACTTTTTTTTATTAGTTATTATTAAATATTGGCTTACGTTTGACTATAATCTCGCTTGATGGAAGGCGAAGATAAGGCCTAAAATGATACACGCTTGCCTAGAAAGAGTCTGTTCACTTTAGTCTCAAAGATGTCAAACCTTGACCTAGGGACCTTGTCAATCGATCTGTTGCAGCGTCAGATGCTTGATGGCATTCCCCGGAGATCCCACGGTACCATATTGGCCGCGTGTGCCGTAGGGGGGCCGGACTGCTCATGCGTACCCGGCCCCCGCCAACGGCGGATCGAAGGTGTGTCCGGGGGTCTTTAATGGTGTAGCGTCCTCTCCTCGTGGTATGAGTTTAGCATACCGCGCTATGGAGAGGGCGAATCCCACATATCTCACCGCCAGCGCGCGAATACGCTGCAAAAAAAAGAGGTGCTTGATGTCATAACAAGCTTCATTATTTGCTAACACAACTGCCAAATTGTGTCGTAAAAGGGTGTACAAATCAAAGCTCTACGTTATGTTTATAACATTAGGGATTGTAAAAAATCATAGTAACACTTTTACCCACACTAATGCAAAAAAAGCTGCTTCAGTTCTGTTCGACAGCGATACGTCGTTACTTTTTATTAAACTTCTTGAAATATTAAGAAATAATGTAGATTAAAACATTCGTGAATACTTGGCACCTCTTACTTTAATCCTAGTCCCACAGGGTACGCGCTCTTGCGCAGGTTGCTTAGTTTGTAGTGTTTTAACCATTTATCTAGGCTGGAGTTCTGCTTGCCTTTATGCCCGGTGAAATAGCTGAATACTCGAGGCAAATGACAGATGCCAGTTCGAAAAAAATAAAGTTACTTTAAACAATTACCTATATTGTTAATTGTTTAACGCTATTTTGTTACATGTGAGGTAAGTTATGTTTATTTATTTGATTTTCATACGGGCTTTTTTGATTTGGATGTCAATACCAAAGACATCCTGCCTAAATCTTTATGTATCCACTGCAAATAGATAACATTTTTTTCGGTAATACATTCTATTAGTAAATCAAAGCAATTTTTAAGAATTAGCAGATTTGCAAAACCCCTTTCCACTTAACATTTTTTGCCATTATACGTTAGAATATTGAATGCAATATGAAAAATTAATATCTTTATGTCAGTCTGTCCAGTACCGAGATTCAAGCCCCACAAACGGCCCGTGTTTTAAACCATTTAATAAGGCTTGAGTCCAGCTCGTCTTATTGCCTAGTGAAGTAGCAAAAGCTTCGTGGCTAAATTCTTCCAAACCATCAAAAACTTTAGTCTGTTTATTTTATTGTAAACTCACTGAAACTGGTACGTTTACCCGCCACAGTTGTTAGGCAAACTCATAAACCATTTTAGATGGAGGGAACACTGAGTCATGAAGATTAAAGTTAAATTATTACAAAGCTTATTGCTGTTACTGCTTAATCTATCAGTAAAACTATTCATTTCTACCGTGCGTTTTGAAATTACGAAACGATAAACAAAATGGCGGAAACTCAATTTGTTGACTTACTGTAAAACAATTACGTAAAAAAATGTGATAGCCATAATTTAGGAACTTAATTGCAAAACGTCAAAATATAGCGCTGTTTGATGGTCGCTATGACAACAGTGTGACATTTTTTACGTATCATTTAGTAATCTGTTTTCTACATTTTGCGATTATTGTGTATTCAGTACCTACACAAGTAATTAGTAATAGTTGTAGTAGACAAGTAATTAGCTTGTCGGTTTGCTAAATGTCAATCAAAGTTACAATGAGTTTTTTTACTTATTTTTTTATTAAATATAGCCTTACGTTTGACCATAATCTCATCTTGATGGAAGGCGAAGATAAGGCCTAAGATGATACACAATTGCCTAGAAAGTGTCTGTTCATTGTAACTTTTATTATTGACATAGATGTTAATGTACTTAAATGGTTTAATTGGATGTTTGAGCCAAGTACGGGAGAACACTTCAACAAAAAAAAACTAACTGTCAAACAACAAACATCATTTTTTCAGAAACGGAATTTTTAAAGTATTTTTTTTCCTTTGGTTTTTTGTCATCCTTTGCTTAGAATACCACCACCCTATGTGGTCTATACTAAGCAAAATATGGTGGTCTAAATACCAGCTATAAGATCCTCCCATCTTACTGCTATCACCACCCGCCTGCGTAGTTTGGTGATTACGGCAAAATCTCAAATCTCAAGAACCAAGCTTGTTAAGGTCTCTTAAAGAGGAGGCCCATGTTCAGCAGTAGACGTAAACGATCTGATAAAGAGAAGTAAAAAGAGTACAACGCGTATTTAAGCTTACTTCCTAATATAAATGTCATCTTATCAATTTTATTCATAGCCATCAATACCCCAAAATCAAAACGATCGTCAATCCTCGTCAATGGGATGTCATCGGGTGACATCGGATGACGTCGGGTGACATCGGGTGACACCGCGTGGACACGACACTTCGTCGCTACAAAGCGATTGAGTCGTCGCGACATGGTTAATCATTAGTATTGTTGGACGCAGATGTTCGGGGTATGTAGTGTGACAATTATTTAAGAAATTTTATCTCAACATAAAGAAGGAGTTTTACTCTTTTTTTTTCTCACCCGCGTAGATCCCGTTCCCGTGGAAACTTTAACTTAAAATATAGCCTATGACACTCACAAATCACGTGGCTTTCTATGGATAAAATAATTATCAAAATCGGTTCAGTAGATCCAGAGATTACCCTACAACGTCACAAAGTCACAAACTTTACCTCTTTATAATATTAGAATAGATTGACATGTATATGGCATATGTTTAAAACTGTAAGAATAAAAAGCCGTTGGTTCTGTTGGAAACAAAAGTATCATAATAATATGTATCGAAATGACAGGTAAAAGAAAAGGTATAAAAACATAGACAATATAAATATATAAAAAGGTTGTGCGGTCTTGCACAGCTTATATGTTAAGTGTTGTTGTGTAATTCGAAAACTTGAATTTGATGTTTACATCTGTCAAATTTGAGGTCACTGTCATAAATTTCTAGTTACACAATTAAGCTCTTAGTTAATTTAACGCACGATTTGCTTAATGTATGGAAAATAACTAAATAAAACCTTAAGAACTAGTTATATACTTTATGGAATTCCACATATTTGACTACACATGGTCACCCTACATAATATGGGCCCGTTTAATTACGCGTGACCGATGTACTGAGTTATTTAGTGTCACCATTGATTCGCACTCACTCAATGATACTCATTCATACTTGTTGATAGATAGTCACTTACAAATTGAGATATTATTGTATGTTTGTAGGCAATGACCTATTATGTGCAATGACTTTAGGGTGTGGTAACATATTGCTTTTATGTTACCACACCCTAAAGCCACCCAGGCTTTTAATTTTAAGACTCAAGAAAAAGATGTGTGAAGCAAATCCTACTAATATTATAAACGCGAAAGTTTGTAAGTATGGATGGATGGATGTTTGTTACTCTTTCACGTAAATACTACTGAACGGAATTGGCTTAAATTTTGCACCGGGATAGGTTATACGCTGGATTAACATATAGGCTACAAAACATCACGCTCCGACCCACTGGAGCAGAGTAACGCGGGTAATACCGCGGGGTGCAGCTAGTATAGTATATACTTAAAATAGCCTACCCTACAACTTCACAAACTTTACCTTTTTACAATATTAGGTATAGATTTTATTTTCTTAAAAATATTACTAGCAGAGTTTTGCAATCTAATAGTATTCTTGTTAACCCCTCGTGCTAAGCCAAAATGCTTGTGTTACGAGTGGGTTCGCGTCGGTAATGCAATGGATGGGGTTCGAACGGGCGTCCTCAAGATCACAAGTCCGATGCCTCGCCCATTGTGGTACGGCCGCTTTAGTGACCGTAAACATTAAAATACAAGACAAAATAGAGTTTTTTTTTCCCCCAACTTACATCTTAAAACATGCATTACATAATTATTGTCTGATTACTTATGCGTTATCGAACAAAACAGGCGCTAATGACGCCGAAAAAATATAACAAGGGACACAACAAGGTTTTAATATATTCTTTAAAAATTGGCAATATGTATGATAAGTAATGATAACACACATTATAACGAGCACAAAGTAGAGGCTCGCACGAATCGTCCAGAAATTCATGTAGTTATAAGTACTTTATTATGGAAATAAATCGGTACTTACTTCAATACTCTGTATTATATCAATTTTAATTAAAAAAAAAAAAAACGGTGAGAAATGTCAGGCGATGTTGATTAGTAATCTATATTATAACCCTTAAAAAAAAAGAAAAAAAAAAAAAAGATCTATATTAATTAATAAAACGCCTTTTTTTTCGGACGGATATTTATGAATAAGACTTTTGCTAATTCACCGGGCATAAAGACGAGCAGAGCTCCACCCTTATTCAATGGTACCTATAAACTACAAACTAAGCAACGGCAACGGGCGCCCCATGTGGGACTTGGACCATCGTTCAGGGGCCTCAGTCAAGTCGAGACGACTGGATGATGGCCGGTTTTTTTTGTCTTTTGAATTAGTAGATTACCAAATGTGCCAAAAACCGACCATCGAGACGTTAGTGACAGTTCCACGACACAACATTACGATAATAGACTCAGGCCCCTGGGCGGATGCTGACGGAGAGATATGCCTTTTACTTTTTTTTTGTACGGACATACGTAGTTAGTCACAAGGCTTTTGCTGCTTCACCGGGCAAAAAGGCGAGCAGAGCTCCAGCCTTATTAAATGGTTTAAAAACTACAAACTAAGCAACCTGCGCAAGAGGGCGCCCCTGTGGGGCTTGGACCTTGGCTCAGAGCGGTTGCTGGCGATGAGATTGAGGGATTTTGTGGTTTTTTTATTTTATTTTAGGGGGTTTTGTGCAACTGTGCCTTTTACTGATTGAATGACGGATTATGGGAATTGATACCGTGTAAAATAGAGATGATTTAAAGGTTTCTTCTGCCCGAACCTATAATTTATTTAATCAGAAAAAAATATTAGACTTATTTCAATCTTTGACATAAAAATTACTTTTTCATAATTGAAATTCATTTTATAGTTGTAAAACAACGCCCAGCAGCTAAACCGCTGATCGTAAAGACCTGAAACATGAAGTGTATTTTTCTTTAGAAAATACACCTTCGAAGATTAGAAGGCATCTAATGACAACTAAGGTTTTTTTTTAATTCCACTCATAAGATGATTAAAAGGGGTGGCAGTTTTAATCGAGAAATTGAAATCGAGAGCTGACGAAGTTCGTGCAATAGGTAGTCAAGAATATTTTTTTCAGGGCTGATTGTTCTATATAGTATATACTAATATATAAAACAGAAGAGTTTGTATGTTCGCTTGAACGTGCTGATCTCAGGAACTACTGGTCCAATTTGAAAAATTCTTTCAGTGTTAGATAGCCCATTTATCGAGGAAGGCTATAGGTTATATTTAATGATGCAGTTCTTACGGGTACGGGAGTTATGCGGGGGAAACCGTAAGCTAGTATATGTATAAAATATTAAACTAGTTTATCCACAGTAACATTCAATTTGCATGACGTGTCATCCTTATAAAAAAAAACAAAGTATTTACAACGTCTGCAGGGGTCCTTGCTAATTTTCACATAAACTTAAGAAGCTAAAGGATAGACGCAAACATATTTATCTTTATGTCAACATTACATTCAAAATACAAACGTAGTTGGGACCACCTTTTAGCGCCTCTGTACTGTAGAACCTTTTTGCAATTAAAAAAAAACTTATTCGACAGTTGGCTACAGAAAATTGGACCGTATTTTTTAGAAGTTGTGGTTGATTTTTGAATGGGTAGTATTATGAATAAAGTTGTATTAGATAGTCATCTATCTTAAACGGATGTCACATTAAATTCTTTTTTTAATCACAAAAGTTTCGTTACCTTTTCTAATACTTGTATAACATAACTCTTCTATAGCTTATTATATAGAATATTTCCTAATCCATTAGCTGTTTTTATACGATTTTTGTGTAGTTTTTTTTTTATAAACGGGCAATGGTTATGATGGAATTGTCATAGTTATTTGTAGATGTTGAAAATGGATGATCAATAATGTTTTGCTTCGGTGGAAGTTAATTGACATTAAAATTGAGTTTAATCGGTGTGCAGTGGAGTGTGAGGTATCTTTTGTGGTTGGTATTTGAGTGTGATTGACTGCACTGGTCGTTTTGGGGGTAACGGTATTTACTCGGTAGACCTCAGCTTCAATTCTTTCATTTAAAAACGAACTTTAAATGAATGGTAAAAAGAATAAATAACAAATTCAATAACAGAACTCTATTTTTTGAAATTTAAAATAGCAAATAGATGGTAAGTAAGTAATTTATTTGCCTATCCTATATTATTAGTAATATTATAAATAAGAAAGTCATGATTGATTGATGAGGTTTCGGAACTTGGTAGTTCATGAAATCGGTCTAGGAGCCCGATTTCAAAAAATATTTTGCAATTATGTGTATTATATTATCAAAAGTTAAAAAAATTAATTACAATTTTAAAATAATGTAGGCCCTCAATAAGTTTGTAATCAAAAACCATAAACCGCCGAATACTGGTGGGTCTCTACACCGCTGATTATTGATCTTATTGAATGACAAAATAAATAATATACCTATGAAGGTATTTTATAATAAAATAGCAATCATTAATTAAACATGATTTAAACTAAAAACAGAAAATTAAAATTTTAAGTAAGTATTGTACACATTGTAATTTTTTTGTTATTCGAATTTAGTATTTATACCTACTTAGGAAAAAGGAGATCTGCCGAATCTCATTACGTTACTTAGCAAATTATTTTGTACCTATATTATTTAATTACCTGCCAGTTACTAACAATAAAATGTTTATATACTGAATAGGTATAAACATTTTATAGTATCAATTTGAAATCGTGAATTTAAATAAATCTTCAAATATTTATTAAGGCTAGAGCGCTGCTCACCTTTATGCTCTGTGTAGCAGCAAAATTTTCGCGGCTAACATCATATTCAGTCCGAAAAAAAAATGAATTACAATTAAAAAAAGTTATATTTGAAATTCGAAGTAGAAGGAATACCAAATTCTAATTTCAAAAAATGTAGGCTCACACTATGATTCTAATCAAGAACCATAAACCGATGGGCTCCCGCTGAACGCTGGTAGGTGGCTCTACCACCGATTAGTGGTTCTGATTTTGAATTTGGATTTTGTAAAATAATCCCACAAATATTAGTAAGGCTAGAGCGCTGCTCACCTTTAATGCTTTGTGGAGTAGCAAAATCTACATATTCCGTCCGAAAAAAAAACTGAATTACAATTAAAAAAAAATTATATTTGAAATTCGAAGTAGAAGGAATACCGAATTCCAATTTCAAAAAATGTAGGCTCACACTATGATTCTAATCAAGAACCATAAACCGATGGGCTCCCGCTGAACGCTGGTAGGTGGCTCTACCACCGATTAGTGGTTCTGTCGCTCCTCTCATTACTGAGGGCCCTAATTGCGCCGCTGCGAGAGTCAAACGCGCCGACCGCTTTCATCTTGCCGCCTTAGGGTAGCGGTTTGGTGCCAGAATTAGCGGGTGCGGAAGAGATAGGGTTAAGTTAATCTGTACTAATATTATAACGATGAAAAGTTTGTTTGTGTGCTGGTCCGATGATGTTAGATAGCTCATATATCGAGGAAGGCTTTATTGGTCATGAAGTTCATACGGGACCGGGAGTATAAATTTACTACTTAATAAGATGAAAGCCTCCGTAGCGTAGCGGTAATTGGCTCGAATCGCTTTAAATCTCGCAGGTCGTGGGTTCGATCCCCACATTGGACAAGAAATCTTAGTGTAAATTCTAAGATTTCTTTCCGGGTCTGGTTGTTTAAAGGACTACGCTCCGTGCCTCGGAAAGCACGTTAAGCCGTTGGTCCCGATTATTATAACATTATCTATAACAAACGAACAAGGGAACGGGCAGCAGCGTTTCCTCTGTGTGCAACATAACACTGCGGTCACCAATCCACCTGCCAAGCGTGGTGACTATAGCAAAACCCTCCCTCGGGAGGAAGCCCATGTTCAGCAGTGGACGTTATACGGGCTGATGATGATGACTTATTAATATACTAACCTTGAATTATTAAAAAGTCTTATCGGTTCTAATTAATTACCAAACTAAATGTTAGGTAGGTAGTTTTTTACGTATCAATAATAAATTATCAATGATAAACACAACAATTTTACCAGCGCCACTAAAAACATGATAAATCGCTTATCTAGAATTATCTAATTAAAATCTAGATAGGTGTTATTAATGATAATTTAAATTCAACAGGAACCTATTTGTTAAAATCACATAATTATTGACGTATAGTGCAAAAACATCAACTAACCTAATCCAATTATTTATATTAATATTAACGCTAATAACTAAAAACCATTTATACTTATACATAAAGCTGAAGAATTTGTTTGTTTGAACGCGCAAATCTCAGAAAGTACTGGGCCGATTTGAAAAAATATTTCAATATTATATTATTAAAAGTCATAATCCCTCAATCTCATCGCCAGCGACCGCCTTTAGCTGAGGTACTAGTCCCACAGGAGACGCCCTCTTTCGCAGTTTGTTTAGTTTGTATTGTTTAAACCATTTATTTAGGCTGGAGCTCTGCTCGCCTTTATGCCCGGTGAAGTAGCAAAAGCCTCTGGGCGAACTAATATGTCCGCCCGGAAAAAAAAGAAAAAACGTAGGAACCGGTAAACCGCAGAACAGAGAAAAGGTTAGAAAGGGGTAAACCCTCTCGTAGTATCTGTAGAGAGGGAAGTCATAAAAACCCCGCTGAGGCAGAGGATTCTTAATTAACATAATACCTAAACCCCATTTAAAAAAAGGTATAATTCGAAATCAATACTTTAGCAAATGAACATCCTACTAATATTATAACTGCGAAAGTTTGTATGTGTGGATTTATGTATGTTTGTTACTCTTTCACACAAAAACTACCTAATGGATTTGGCTGAAAGTTTGCACGCGGATCGTTTATAAGCCGGATTAACATATAGGCTACAAAATATCACGCTCTGACCCACTGGAGCAGAGTGACGCAAGTAAAACCGCGGGGCGCAGCTAGTACATAAATAAATAATTACTAAAACATTTTCCGTGCAAAGAAATAAATCACATAACGTATTCAAAGGTCGTACAAGTACCTACCAAGTTAATCAGTATAGTCAACAAAAGAGATATAAGGTATACACATTGTAAATTCATCATAAGTATATATGTTTCTTTATCTTTTCTTTTATCTTTTTTTTAAAAAAAGATTACTAGCAGATTTTTGTCGTCTACTAGTATTCTTGTTAACCCGTCGTGCTAAGCTGAAATGCTTGTGTTACGAGTGGGTTCACGTCGGTAGTGCAATGGGTGGGGTTCGAACCGGCGACCACAAGATCACAATGTATCATCATATCAAATATTTATTTATTATCAGAGTGTACATAAATATTTATACGTGTATATATATAAAATATGTTATATATTATGTATCTTATAGCTGTATGTATATGCTTTGTTAGAATTTATCAATTAATTGTTAAATTATTCTTGTATCTTTTCTAAACTACAGCGCACCTACCATGTTGTTTCATCACCACCCTAAGGTCGACTGGCAGATAATGCCTACTACGGCATTAAGTCCACCTTGGTACAATAGTTTGTGCTTAAGTTTTAAACAAAAATAAAATAAAAAATGCATTATAAAATTTATATGTACACGTTTATGAGAAGAATTCACTATTATGGGCATTTGTACACAGCTAGAAGCGAACTCTTCACACATAAAGAACTACCGGCTGTCGTAGTAACATAAATATATTTATTAACATTACTTGATATTGACGGTGTAAACCTATCTCCTTGGTTGACTGTACATATTGGTAGGGTATTCAGGAATATTTACCTTCCCTTCCCTATGATTATAATTATTATACTGTACTTTTGGGTATTTTCCTTACAACGCCACGTAATTTGGGGGTTAGAACTAATGACCACCCTATGTCTTTCCATGGGTTTTGTAAATGGAGACTTAGGGACATCTGATGAAGGGACATCAGTATCTATCAGTTCAAGGTTACGCGGGTGAAACCGCGCGCGGGAAGCTAGTAGTATTTCAAATGCATTTAGTACAAACATTTATTTTTTCCATTTTTTACCAATTGTAGGCTTACGTTTGACCTTAATCTCGCTTGATGGAAGACGATGATAAGGCCTAAGATGATACACTCTTGCCTAGAAAGTGTCTGTTCACTTTAGTTTTAAAGATGTCCAAACTGTCCATTACAAACAGACACTTCAATTGAATTCATCTGTATATCTTTATATATATAATTCTACTGTACGTGTGAATGAACTCCTCCTAAACGGCTGGGCTTTTTGTATGCGATTGGGTGGCGCCCTGGATGGTTTAGATTCATAAATAATATATTTATATTAATATATTATAATGCAGGACAACGTTTTCGTGTCCGCTAGTATGTATTATATACTACAACTCGCTTCAGCTTATGACAAACCGCTGTTTCCTTCACACTGCGCGCTGCACCCAAAACTTAAATGCATTCGGTGAATCGACTAAACTGAATCCTTTATTTGATTTCAACCTTAACTCCCCAATCATAAAGGCTATATTAATAACAAATGCACAAAATCGAATGTCAGTACACATTTGGTACTTTGTAATATTGTAATTGTTTTTATTCATTTATTGCACCTCTCCAGTGTCCGTAAGGTGGGTTTTATTATCTATCTATTAGCAGTTGAGGAGCTATCATCTTGGATTTGTACTCATTTTATTTTAATTCTCAACTTTATTGGTACGATCGACAATATTTTTAATAAAAACGGATGCAACAGGCTTAATTAAAGCTTAAAAAGGTATTATGTTAAATGCGTATTAACAAGTTGTAAAATGTGAGTATTCAAAATGGCGGGTCATAAAAAATGACAGCGGTAGATCCTTGATTGATTATTATTACTGATTAGTTTTATACAAAATATTGTCTTTAAATAAATGTTAGTGGCTACTGGTTGGTAGCTTTATGTTAATGTTGTTAATAATTAATATAAAATCGTAGGTAAATTGTATGTTTTGGGAGCGCGCGTAATTAAATTAGCTAGTTGGTTAATTTGAATACTTAAAGTGATTTTATTTGTGCGGCTCTCTTCAGTGCGGCATGCGAACTGCTGACAAAAAGAAAAATAAACAGAGCAAAAGAGACGCAAAAAAAACTCGGAGTTTCTTTCTTCCTTCCTTCTCCAGGTCGTCCACTTAGGTAGCTAGTGAAAGGTTGTAGGTTAGCTAGGGTAGGATCCTCGACGGAATCCCTCGAACTGTGATCCTTTGCCAGCGATTCGTAAATCTACTATTCACTCCAGTGGCACCCACAAAAGGTGGATGTCGCTTAGACCTTGGCCGGATTCTTGTATTTTAATTTTGTACCAACTTCAAGGCATCTTACAATAATGTGTACAATTGTCATTTATAGCACGACAGACGGAACAATAAATCTGTAAGATCAAATATTGTTAACATTGTTTTTAGCTACTTAAGTGATTCTTTTATTATATTAAGTCTAACACAGTGTATTTTGACAAGTACAAGTGTATGTAAATACCTTAGTGCTGAATTAATTTCATTATTTATTTCATCATGTTCCCCTTTTTTCAGACCGATATGTGTATTTTGCCACGAGGCTTTTAATACTTCAGGGCATAAAGGAGAGCAGAGCTCCAGCCTTAATAAATGGTTTAAAATCTACAAACTAAGCAACCTGCGCAAGTGGGTGTCCCGTGTAGGACTTGGACCTCGGCTCAGGGTGGTCGCTGACGGGGAGATTTTAATCCGCCCGCCATACCAGCGATCCTGAGTCGAGGGCTAAGTCCCAGAGACGGCGCGCCCTTGCGTAGGATCCTTATAGCTATTGTTAGTTTTCTGACTGAAGCCCTCCTCCCCTTTCAGCAAAAGCCTCTGAGCTAAAATATGTCCGCCAGTAGTCTTTTTTCATTAAATACCTACTTATCTCTCTCGGTTGATGGTGGTTGGTTTTTTAAACATTTTTTTTTTCACGTTTTTAAAATTCCCACTGGAGAGATATGTTGGAAGACGAAGGCCATAGAAAAGATGGATGGACTTTGTAACAGATGACATATTGTGTTAGAAAGGTGTGAGTATGGAAGAGACGTCTACTGGGAAAATGGAAGAGGATGACATAGCGCCGACCTCAAATATATAAATTGGAGCAGGGTAGGAAGATGATTTAAGATACCTACTATTTTATACGCCTTAACTTCCTGATAGCCGCAGGGGCGGATTTAGAAGTCTGGAGGCCTCGGGGCTACAAAGGAGAAGAGGCCCCCTGGCCATAAATTAGTTTCCCTCTAAATGTGTTGAAAATTTGAAGTATGTACCTACTTTTCAGGATGATTTGAAATCTGATATTTTACAGATTGTCTAATTTAATGTAAGATAGGTATAACACCGAAATTTTACGTTTACTCGTCAGAATTTAAAATATTTTAAATCTCTATTTGTAGAGGCCCCGAGGCAGTTGCCCGGGATGCCCTCCCTTAAATCCGGCCTTGGATAGCTGCCCAAGTAACTAAAGCCCAAACTTTATAGTCGCTGGTAATTCTTACCTGTGTCGGAGACATGCACAGAGAAACTCTTAACTTTTCTAAAATAACGAAGGCGCCAAGCTCTTGTTGGCTCTTACTCTATTAGGATGAGTCATTCTTTCGCGGGAAGACTACAACTAAAATGTAATCTATACTAATATTATAAAGAGGAAAGATTTGTATTTTTGTATGTGTGTGTATGTTTGTAATGAATAAATTTAAAAACTACTGAGCCGATTTCAAAAATTCTATCACCATTGGAAAGCTACATTCACCCTGAGTGACATAGGCTATATTTAATTATGAAGTTCCCACGGGAACGGGAGTTACGCGGGTGAAACCGCGCGCGGGAATCTAGTGTATTATAAAGAGGAAAAGTTTTTAAATTGTTTGTGTGGTTGTACGGGGTAATCTCTGGATCTACTGAACCGATTTTGCAACTTCTTTTATCAATAGAAAGTCACATTATTTGTGAGTGTAGGCTATATTTTAAGTCAAGGTTTTCACGGGGACGGGATCTACGCGGGATACCTAGTTGTACATAAAACTCTTAGGAGATTATGAAATACGAAAAGTCTTTACTTTGTTGTCTAGAATAGTCTTCAGTGAAAAGTTAGTGAGGATTTCATAAAACAGAAAGATGAGCCATAGACTAAATTTATACCTACTTACTTTTTTTATGAATCATAGACACGTAAATTAGAGAGACCACCACGATGATGTCTGAATCGTGCTTCCATAGACTATTAAGGCTCGCTCACATCGGCCGTACATTAACGTAGGCGGCACGCTAAGAAGAGAAAGGCTTACGTTTGTTTGTTTGAATCAATTTCACGAATTATTGGATGGAGATTACATGTTTGGATTGTATGTGATGTATGTGTGAGTGGGTGAGTGGGTAGGTATTTCTATTGTGGTGTATGTATGAAAATTTCCTTTTGTATTTTACGTGAACAGAATATTACGTAATTGAGTGTCGCTCTATTTTTAAAATCTTATTATTAATTGATATTTATAGTGTTTCGCCGCTGTAATCTTAAATACAGATAATTCATAAACTGACCATTTATTAATGAATTCAACACCGGATATGGGCAAATAAAGGATATTTAACTTATAATCAACAGGTTTTTGTGGAAATTTTTATGATTCCTTTTTTTATTTTTTGGGAAGTGACGTAGCCTTATAATTTATTTCAAATACTATTTTAATTACAATCAAACGTCATCTTTGTTTAGGAAGAAAGGGACAGATGACATAGAAATGTAACGATCTCGTTACACATATACACATTCAATAACCTAGCTAAGAATATTATTTAGTTATATATTATTACAAGCGAGCCTAATACCGCTTCGCTCGCTTTTAATCTCGGAGGTCGTGGGTTCGATCCCCACGCCGTACAGGATATCTTTGTGTAAATTCTAAGTATATTCCGCCTGCCAAGCGTGGTGACTATGGCAAATAACCACCCCGGGAGGAGGCCCATGTTGAGCAGTGGACGTTATACGGGCTGATGATGATGACCAAGTGCCAAACCATACAATTTAATACAGATTAAAGATTAGAAAAACCCCGTAGGTACAGTCATAAATTAGAGAGAAAGCTGTGAATCATAGACAACACAAACACAGAGGTTTCCCATAGAGCATTGACACAATGGAGAACCTCTAATTGTACGGAGACCACACGTGCGGTTAACAGTGGATATCAAACTGTGTACACATGAAAACAGATAAAGGGGCAGATAGTATGAAGCTATGGATTTGCATATGGATGAATAAAATCGTAGCATTAAAGAAGAGTAATACCTACCTAGGTTCTCTTTTGTGTGAGAAGAATATTACAATAATAATATAAGACTACCAAACAAACTGGAGAAAAAATCTGTTAGAACACGTCTGTCTCCCCATGTGATTGGAAATATTGCTTCACGGAAATAACGAGGTTGGGGAACTGATTTAGCTACTCATTCATAGAAGGATTGGAAGTAGAATCTACAAGGAGCATCTGAGGCACACCTCAGATGCTCCTTGTAGATTCTACTTCTCAAACGAGAAAAACTTCCGTAAAAAAAAAGCTTAAATGGTTGCTTAAATACCATTGATTGAATTGAACGACGTTATAGTGGAGACACAATATACGAATATTCATGCAAATACGTATAGGGAATCTATTGAGATCTTTGCAACAATGGAAGACGTATATATGTAGTCCTCCCGACCGAGGTCGGCCATACTTTAAGGAAATTTTCCCTACATATATCGGTGCAAGCTACATTCCTTTATTCTCGAAATCCGGTCTAACGTTTTAGACCCGAGATCAGTTGCAAGATCGATAGATTAAAATCCGACCAACTTCCTGGTCTCTGGAGAAAAATTACTACTAACCCTGAACGGTCGAACAAAATAGCTCAGAGCACGGGACTTCACTAGTTACGGCCGAAAATATACTTTACCAACGAGCCAGTTAAGATTTAAGAATATAAAAGTTTGAGAACCTTTGCCTCCCACGATGGATTTTGAATTAACACATATATATCGACAGAATTATATTAATTAATGACTGAATATAATACATTAATTTATTATCGCAACCAGGTTTTGGATAGAACTTTTGTAACTGATTTTAACTTATAATGACTTAATTTAAAAGATTGATTTCGTAAGTCAGTCTACAAATCGATGTCATTTTTAATAATCTTTATTATACGTTGAGTTAATTTATTAACAATTTAAGTATTATCCTATTTTCTTTATTAATTAGATACTTTTGTCCTGAAAACTAACTGATAGGCCAACTTATAGCTTTAACCGCTTATCGTAGAAACCTAACACTTGGTAGGTGTATTCTGTATATTATGACATAGGATAGGGAAAGATAAAAAACCGGCCAAGTGCGAGCCGGACTCGCTCACGAAGGGTTCCATACCATATTCAAGTGCCTACCTGTTGCCGTTGATATCTAGCAAAAAAAAACATATTTGTTGTATGGTAAAATATTTATTTATTTTATTTTTAAAATTATTTAAATATTTATTTTATTTTATTTTTAGAATTTGTTGTTATAGCGGCAATAGAAATACATCACCTGTGAAAATTTCATCTGTCTAGCTATCACGGTTCTTGAAATACAGCCTGGTGACAGACAGACAGATAGCGAAGTCTTAGTAATATGGTCCCGTTTTGTTATAATATAATCGATAACAAGCGTATATCAGGGTACGGGCAGCGGCGTTTCCTTCTGTGTTACAGCATTATACTGAGGTCAAGCCTGCCAAGCGTGATGACCATGGCAAAACCCTGCGTGTATCTAACATTTGTTTCCGAGTCTGGTTGATTGAGGGACTACCCGCCGTGCCTTGAATAGCACGTTAAGCCGTTGGTCCCGATTGTTATAACATCATTTATAAAAACTGTACAACCAGGAAACGGGCACTAGCGTTTCATTCTGTGCTACAACATAATACTGCAGTCAAGCCTGCCAAGCGTGATGACTATATCAAAACCATTCCTCGGGAAGAGGCTGATCATGATGATGAAGTGGCAACATCTAGTTCTAAAAGCTAAAACTAGGTCTAGCCGCACTTCGTGTTCTATCCATAAAATGGTTAAGGATGTTTTCTAATATCATCATCAGCCCGTATAACGTCCACTGCTGAACATGGACCTCCTCCCGAGGGAGGGTATTTTCCATAGTCACCACGCTTGGCAGGCGGATTGGTGACCGCAGAATTATGTTATAACACACAAGGAAACGCTGCTGCCCGTTCCTTGATATACGATTATTATAGATGACGTTATAACAATCGGGACCAACGCCTTAACGTGCCTTCTGAGGCACGGAGGGTAGTCCCTCAACCAACCAGACCCGGAAAGAAATCTTAGAATTTACACTAAGATTTTCTGTACGGCGTGGGAATCAAACCCACGACCTCCAAGATTTAAAGCGAGCCAAATACCGCTACGCTACGGAGGTTGTGTTTTCTAATATACCTACCTAATAAATTTTGGTAAACGTCACCAAACTTACAATTAAAACCCGTTAAAATTACTCGGTACAAACTGCCATTTTCCAATACTCATACCACCAACCTCGATCTAAATTAAAGAGCTTCATAAAAAAAAGAACAAATACAGTCGTAACACGATACCGAAGAATTGATTTCAAAACGATCTAATAGTTAATAGCGAAATTACAAGCGTATGGCTAAATAACTTAATGTACCAAATTACCAGAAACTGTAGACCCCTCCCTGTGTATTAATGTTCCCCTTCAGGATGAAAACCAACGAAAATTAAATTTCGAACAAAGGAAAATGAACCTTATGTTTGAGTTTGCAAGTTACTGATTACCAGTAGGTGGTTACGTTGTAAGTGCGTTCAGGAGGGAGGGACACAGCTCATGTTTCAATGGCGTTGGTACCACCGAGTTCCCATTAAGGTTGTATCTATTACCACAATGATATTATCCACCATTTCGTTCCGTATCAGTCAGTAATGATATATTTATGCCCCGCCATTATGTGATGAGCATTTACTATTTCGATAGATACAGCTAGGTTTGTGGTGTTACTAAATTATTTTGGTAGCAGGGTTCAGTGGTGCTGTGAACAATATAAAATAAAAATATTTTTAGGCTTAAAAATAAAGATATCGTGAACATATATATACGTCATAACCTTCCAATGCGACGGTATACCCAAAGGCCTGCAAACTGTGACAAAACTGCCTAAATAACTAAAATTCATAATGCCTCAACCTCTCCGCCAGCCACCGCCCTGATCCAAGTCCCACAGTGGGGCGTTCTATAGCGCAGGTTGCTTAGTTTGTAGTTTTTAAACCATTTATTAGGCTGGAGCTCTGCTCGCCTTTATTTCCGGTGAAGTAGCAAAAGTGTCGTGGCTAACTAAATACAAATATCCGTCCGAAGAAAAAATGTTTGAATACCTATTATTATTTTCAGTAATTAATTAGCATTAGACCAAGGAACAGTGGTAGGGTGTATATTGTGCGAATATTGTAGGGCGTTTTTCTGATGTTTGAGGCACATCTTAAAAAATATCTTCGTCAAACACATTGTTGGCAGTATAATATCAAACTCCTAACTATAACAGACTTCGACCCTGTTAGAACATGGTCTTTAGGTTTTTAGGTTTAAAAGCAAAATAATCGGTTTAGGCTATAAATTAGTTTTATAAGGTACGGACAGTTTAGTACAAAATATTATTTAATTCAGATAGTTATTGAATTATTAGGTTCAACTTTTATAACATACTCGGGACTGCTACTACGCATCAATATTTAAAATTTCATTTAACTGTTTAAATAAAATTTAAAAAGTTTTTATTTACGTAAACCCATTACAGGCATTTGCAAATAGTCAAAACATATTTGGTTCATTAATATAATATATTTAATTAATTAACTTAGTTTACTTATTATAGTTATAATAATAATAAATAGTTTTTACTTATTTTATATTTATTTATAGCTTTAGCGTAAAAACTGTCAGGTATGAAAATACAATTTTATTTTTTATCTATAGTTTAATAGTCTAAAGTTCTGTTCTTTGAGTATGTTATTATTTAGATGGACCATAAGTATATCGTCGGACGCGATTTTATGCTACCACCGGATCCAATAAGCCCCAACTGAGAAGACGCGTTTCGCGTTATTGTATAAAAACATACCTATAAACATTAATTTATAATAAGAGAATATTTTTTAGTATTTTCAACAAAACGATCATTATAAATATTATACGGAATCTTTTCTTGCATATAAACTTAACTTTTACATTCGGCTGCACTTAAATGATTAAAGATATGATTTAATTAGCTATAATTATATTAATATTACTGTGGTTTCGACGTCATATCTCGCTGGGCGGGATTTATCGAAGTCATGTATCTTTAAACTACAAATATGTATGTAGTTATTGTATGTATGTGTATTTACCTACACGCTTTCAAATTTTTCTTTCTCCTGACTTCTCCTCTCGCAGATCTACTGGAAGAGGTTTATTGAGAAATAATTAGTATCTTTGTACATTGCTGCTAGTCTGTCTTGTTGTATTTATATAGTATGTGTGTATGAGTACATTAATAAATAAATACACTCATTTACTTTAATGTTAGTATTACCCAAAGATCTACTTTTCGAAATTCGAATTTTTCCATCTTTCGTTTTGAATTATTCTTGTTGGTACTACGAGACGAATTCTTCATCTAATAGTATCGCGTAGCCACGAGGCTATTGCTACTTCACCTGGCATAAAGGCGAGCAGAGCTCCAGCCTAAATAAATGGTTTAAAAACTACAAACTAAGCAACCTGTGCAAGAGGGCGCCCCCTGTGGGGCTTGGACCTCGGCTCAGGGCGGTCGCTGGCGATGAGATTGAGGGATTATGACTTTTAGTATTTTAGGGGAGTTTTGTGCAACTGTCGCTCTACTTTACAGTTCGCGGGCCTCTCGGACTTCGGGGCTACGAGGGCATCGGATGGTTCTTTGCAAACTAAGGATCAGGAGGACGAGAAATCATAGATATAAGTTAACTTCATTATCAGCTATGACTGTCAAGCCCTATGGAGATTGGCACAGGACACAATTATGTTATTCAAAAAAAGAGGTAGGTGGTGTTTCGTTAAGACAAAATTAGCCAATTTTGTCTTAACGAAACACGAGCATGACATGTTTCATTAAGACAAAATTAGCCCCTAGAGAGTTTGTATTTATTTGAAACGTAAGTGTAAAAAGGACAGCATTAAAAGTAGCGTGTACAAAAACGAGACAGTCATATGTTCAAGTGTGCCAATTAGCTCAGTTTCGTGGTGCAATTTTTAAAGTGCGGGTACCGTATCTACTTATTTTTTTTAATTACATCATTGACAGGATACAATAATAATAGACTAGTGTGTACGCCAAACCATATGCACCCTTTATTCTTTTACTCATAAAATTCGTTCCGGTACTGATTTACCGACACGACCGGTGAGAGTTTAGGTGTAGGGCCGAGGGCTTAACGCGTTCTCCGAGGCACGGGTAAACACCACCAACTTTTCAGATTTCGGGCTAGTACTTACACATTTCTCAAGCGAAAATTTCTAGTTACACAATTTTTCGCTCGACCCAGAACTCAAACTTTAGCCAAGCTAGTTACAGTCGAATATATTACTGCTCAACCAATAAGGTATTCGAAGACTAAGGTTTTTTTTTCGAACAGACATATGTAAGTAGCCACGAGGCTTTTGCTACTTTACCATAATATATAATTTCACCATAACATATAATTCATGCAAAAAGGCGAACAGGCTCCATCCTTATAAAATGGTTTAAAAACTACAAAACTCAGCTCAAGGTGGCCGCTGGCATGGAGATTGAGGAATTTTCACAAATTACTCAATGTCCGTGCCAACGCAGCGGCCTCCTTTCCGCCGCGCTTTCAACTGTCGCACTATTTTACGGTATGCGGGCCTTTCGGATTTCAGGGGCCTGAGTCTACTATCTATATATATATTATTTACGATAGTAGACTCAGGCCCTAGGTCTATGAGTACATTAAAAAAATAATAATCACTACAGTAATAACTGGTTACCAGTTACATTACTTAGGCATAATTTTTCATAATTTCTCATGCAACTCCAACAATAATTCATGCTTAATAATTATATTATAATGCAATCAATATACGCTCATAGAGCTGGTCATTAGATGGTAAACTAACGACCCCCCTCATTGTTGGGGGGGGGGTAGTTAATTGTTGGTCAGTATTAGCACTAACTGGAAGCGATCGAGATAACGATGAAGTATTGCCTGTCTCGGTGTACTGCCCCCGTGCCAAGTGTACGGGTAGGGATACCAAAAATTACATGTTTTTTTTTCTGAGAGCCACGAGTGTAAGTCATATGTCATAATGTCTTTATTCATATAGACAAAATTTTAAATGTTTTAAAGTGGTTTATTTAAATCTCTAAAATTTAAAAACCAAATACCTCCGTTCAAAATACCTAATGGTTGTTTCACTTAAATTAAAATTACCTAAAGTTTAAAAGAGTACGCATCGTAATACATAAATTTAAAATACCTATATAAGTTTAAAATGAGTACGTATTAAAATACCGAAAACACAATACCTAATGGTTGAAATTCATACATTTATTATACATATCCTTACTAACTAACTCTGTCTGTCTGTCTGACTGTCTGTTACGCAATCACGCCTTAACTACTGAAGCGATTTAAATGAAATTTGGCACAGATATAGTCTAGAGCCTGAGAAAGAACATAGGCTATATTTTATTATGAATTTCCCACGGGAACGGGAGTTACGCGGGTGAAACCGCGCGCGGGAAGCTAGTTATACATAACATTTAAATACATACGGCACAGATTACATACTGTGCTTACGGTTATAAATCATTCATTAAAAAAACGAAAGAACACAAAATCTCCGGTACAAATGTATAGGTTAGGTTAGGTTTAAACTGCGAGCCACCAGGCGCGAGCTGAGCGAGCGAAGCGAGCGTGCCGCAGCAGCGGAGTCTAAAACTTTTCTAAAGTCTTTTTTTTATTTATTTAGAAGCAAGTTACAAAGAAATATAATTGTATAATACATAATATCAACTTCCCGCCAAACTGTTACGTTTAATGGCGGGATATACGCGCTCATTACTTTGTACATAAACACTACTAATTTCAATATTATAATATCTTGATAAAGTTTATATTAAACAACATACCCGATTCTACTTTATTTACTATAGCTGTAATTCATCTCAAAATAAACATTTTGTAACATTCTAATTACATAGCAATAATATCAATTAGTTCTAATTAGAAGTAGTTATTTCCGTAATATCTGTTGTAGTTTATTTTGCTGACGCTACTAAAACATCAGTCACATCTGTTGATGCGTGACTACGCAGTGTGATTTATGCCTTAGCATGCAAGTGTAGTGCAGGCCTTATCCTTTTATCACACATTACTAGTACTCAACTAATGGATACGTATGTTTTTAGAAGATGAATACATCTTGGGAAGTATGATTTTCTTGTGTATTTGTTGCTATGGGCCCCGCGATGATTTGGGGGGCCCCGGAAACCAAGATATGTGCGCAAGCAAGAAATTGGATCCAACAACTAATCCTATGGATCCGAATCATGGTGCTCCACAATAGGTGACCTAATAGGCCTTAAAAAAGTTATTGAGTTATTAAGAGGGGCCTCCGGACAGAATTTGCTACAGACCCCGCGCTTGCTTAATCCGGCACTACTCGGAGGTTGTGGGTTCAATCCCCACACCGGGCAAGAAATCTTTGGGTAAAATCTAAGATTCCTTTCCGGGTATGGTTGGTAGAGGGACTATCCCCAATGCCTCGCAAAACCGGACCCGATTGTTATAACATTATCTATAACAATTGTTTACCTATCTAGACACCGGGCAGTAGCTTTTTTTGTGTATTACGACATAATACTGCGGTCACCAACCCACCTGCCTTGCATGGTGACTATGGCAAAAAACCTCCCTCGGGAAGAGGCCCATGTTCAGCAGAGGACGTTATACGAGCTGATGCCGTACTTAGGGACCATCATCCGCCTGGAAATTAGCGCTTTACCGTATGTCGGGAAATTCCTTCGTTCTTGTAACTTGATGAATATGAAGATTATAAAAAGAGTTTTAATTCAACGTATTAAGTAATGACTTGTATAGATTTTTTTTCTTTTTAAATATTACTACACAATTTTGCTGTATACTAGTATTGGGTTCACGTCGGTATTGCAATGGGTGGGGTTCGAACCGGCGACCTCAAGATGACATTAAGTCCGACGCCCTAGCCAGTTAAGTCATACTATTTAAATATAACATATTAATAAGCCTATACCTAATTTATTCAGCTGCAGAGTTTGTTTGTTTGAACTCGTTAATCTCAGAAACTACTGGCCCGACTTGAAAAAATCATTCAGTGTTAGACAGCGTCCTGAGCCGAGGTCCAGGCCCCACAGGGGGCGCCCTCTTGCGCAGGTTGCTTAGTTTGTAGTTTTTAAACCATTTATTAAGGCTGGAGCTCTGCTCGCTATGCCCGGTGAAGTAGCAAAAGCCGCGTGACCACCGAGGTATGCCGAAAGAAAAAAGTGTTAGATAGCCATTTATCCAAGGGTATATTTAATATTGAAGGTCATACAAGTGCGGGAATAACGCGGTTAAAACCACGATAGGGAAGCTAGTTAATTTTATATTCTTCCTTAATAAAATCTGCTGTCATACTCTGTGATTTGCATTACAGCATGCATCGAGAACCGTATGTCACTCGTCACCCGACTATTCTAATTACTCTAATTAACAATTGCTTTGTGCAATCGTTACAATTAAAAGCGACTGATGTGCTCGTGACTAACTGTCCGATTGATTGGCATGTTGAGATATTTTACTTTGTTGCTAGTTATACGATAGGTACCTACTTTATATAGTTCACCGATGAATGAAGATGAAATAAGAATAATAAAATTTAATACATCATCATCATCATCAGCCCGTATAACGACCACTGCAGAACATGGGCCTCCTCCTGGGGGAGGGTATTTGCCATGGTCACCACGCTTGGCAGGCGGGTTGGTGACCGCAGAATTATGTTGTAATACACAATGAAACGCTGCTGCCCGTTCCTTGATATACGATTGTTATAGATGATGTTATAACAATCGGGACTAACGGCTTAACGTGCTTTCCGAGGCACAGAGGGTAGCCCTCAACCAACCAGACCCGGAAAGAAATCTTAGAATTTACACAAAGATTTTCTGTCCGGCGTGGAGATCGAACCCACGACCTCCTAGTAAACCTATTAGTAGATATTTAAATGTTATACCTCCTTTTATGTTAAGTTTATATTAATGGTAACAATGAATGTTTAAAAGATAAAAAGTGTTAAAAAAAAAATTTTACGTAACTCTGCTTCATATGTATGTAGTTAAAAATCTTCCCATTAAAATTAGGTAGGGACCTACTCTATATTTATGCTAAAGCTCAATCCATTATGCTAAATGCACGCACGGAAAATACATCGTCATAACGCGAAGACTTGTCTCATTTGCAATTAGTTGACATAACGATTATCATAACATTATCTAAATTGTGTTAAATTATATGACACGACTTAGTAGAGCTAGTCACGCGTAAATACAGTTTTAAATAGGGATATAATGTTACGAGGACTTTTGACTAAACGGCTTAAAAAACAAGACAAAACGTATCAGATTTGAACTTAAAAAAAATAACATGTTGACATTTGGCCTTGAAATATTGTTGTTGACATTTGATTTTTTTTTTAATGGCGTGAGAACATTTTTGACATTTTAAACACTAAGTTTTGCAAAATTACATTTCTATTTCTGGTGACAACTCATTAATTGAAGAAGATATTTGACTGAATACAAAATAACTTTATTAACTACTTAATACGTTTAGTTGTTAGTGCTATAAAGAACGTAATAAAATAATACCAGGGATAGGTATAGTTTGGTATGCGGGGCGTCAAAACTGCGGCTGGATTATTGATTTAGCTTTTTGCTGAACCCAGTGTCCATTTATGGTCCATACATTTGTACTAGAAATCTAATTTTTTTATTTATTTCTCCGTAAATAAATGCTTTTTCTTTTATTTCTGCCTTTTTTTCAATCATTTTGAATAATTAATGCATTCAATGAGAATTAATCTCAACTAAGTTAGCATATTTTTTTTGTTACGAAGGCGAAGGTGACGTTTCAAATAGACCGATTTGAAAAATTCTTTCACCGTTGGATAGCTACACTATCCCCGGATGACATAGGTTATCTTTAATTATGAAGTTCCCACCGGAACGAGAGTTACGCGGGAAATTGAAGTCATTGTCACATGCCACAGTTATGTAATGCCCACATGAAAATAGTTATACAGCCTAAAAACTTAAGGAGGCAGTTATATGAAAGCTATTAAATCCTTGTTTGTTTTTTCTTATTAAAGAGAATCCCCTCAATAGGAACATTAATATGTCCTATAGAGGGTCTCAGGGGACTTTACAGCCTTGTAATTTAGATGCCTGATATTTAAGTAGGCAATTTGGATGAAATTTGGCACGGGGTTATTTTATTATCTATTACCTACTAATATATAAAGCTGAAGTGTTTGTTTGTTTGCTTGAACGCGCTAAACACAGGGACTATGGGTCCGATTTAAAAACTCTTGTAAGTGTTTGATAACACATTTACACGGAAAAAAAAACCTCAAGCGGCGACTAAAACTTAAGGTAAAACAACTAAGTGCGGCCAGATTTAAAACTATTTTAGTGAGACATTCAGACTAAAGTACAAGCTCAAGTAAATACGCCTACTTGACCAATTCCTTACTCCCAAATTCCAATAAAATACTAGCAAATAGTCTACAGATCTCATTAGTGGAAAATTTGTACGATTAATTAGTGTAACCCGGGCGCAACGTACCCGCTCCAGAGCTCTAATAACTAGGGCGACCAAGTGGCGAACAATTTGGTGGATTTGTAGCAACACGAAAACTAGCAGCGCCATCTAGAACCAGGAATATCAACTAACTACTTTAAGTTCGTCAGCCAATTCGAATATACACAAATTTTGAATATACCATCATGCCCGGCAAAGAAGATCTTTATTTTGTGTAAAGGCACACTATATCTCTACTTAGATTTATAACTTATACTTATATACTTTAGATTAATAACTGATGTTTCACGCATATCTGGGCCCCGAGTCTACTATCGTAATGGCATGTCCATAAACTGTCAATGACAGTTGAATGGTCGGTTTTTTCCCATTTGGTAATCTACTAATCCAAATGACGTCATAATGGTGACATTTTGACGCCACGATTACATTAGCGTAGTTGAATATAATGACAAATGATACATTTATAAGTTTTGAAATCGCCTAAATAAACTTTTCAATCTCCCTAACCATCTCCCCTGCTACTTCTGTTGACGGCCTTTTTCTGCGGTAGCAACACCGACTGCCATTCGAGCGCCGACACCATAGCGAGATTAGTAGATTACCGTTTTTGCCATAATGATATCATGATGGCACTACGGTGGCACAATACTTAAAAAAATAGCAGACTCGGTCCCCTGTTGGTGTTGCGGTGGCAGGCGGAATCCCGCTCCTCGTGTTCATCATTAGCCCGTATAACGTCCACTGCTGAACATGGACCTGCTCCCGAGAGAGGGTAGTTGCCATAGTCACCACGCTTGGCGGGTTGGTGACCGCAGTATTATTTTGTACCACACAAGGAAACGCTGCTGCTGTTCCTTGATATGCGATTATTATAGATTATGTTATAACAATCGGGACCAACGGCTTAACGTGCTTTCCGAGGCACGGAGGGTAGTCTGTCAGCACCAACCAGACCCGGAAATTATTTACCGGACTTAGAATTTACACAAAGATTTTCTGTCCCACGTGGGGATCGAACCCACGACCTCCGAGATTTAAAGCGAGCCAAATATTGCTTTGCTACGGAGGTTGTCTCCTCGTGGTAGTAACATAAAACTGCCATGTAGGTGGGAGTATGTAATGCAAAATTTCTCCTGAAAAAAATAAGATATTTTTTTATGATTACTAAACGCAAATAGTAACAATACTCAAAGTTAGTTTTTATATTACTTATAATATAAAAGCTATTTTTTTATAATTTAGTTATAATAGGTAGGTATTATTATTATTATTATTATTATAATTATATTATAATTTAAGTAGCGTTAAAAAAAGAATTTTTTATCACATCTATTCAAAAAGAGCTAGTTTATTTCTCGTAAACAGGGACCAAAATAGCTCATTAATCCCTTAGGAACCAAAATTGATTTGAATTTGGAATGTGGATATTGTTAATAATTTTTCAATCAGCAAAGAGGTGAATCACAAACCATGCGGGAACAATGTATTCAATATGTGACTGGCTGAAAAACTGCGAGCGCGCCAAATTTAAAAAAAGTTGATGAAAATTATATTTTATGTCTTATGGTTCTTCATTGTACGTAAATAAATTCTTGTTCATAAGTTGCACTTACTTATTTTCTCATACAGGGTGATAAAAAGTAGAGTGTCCACCTCGGGAGCAACACTATTTAAGCTCGAGTGACATACTTTTAATCCCTCGCTGCGCTCAGAATTCTAGTTAAGAATCCCTCGCTCCGCTCTTGATTAAAAAAAACACTCTCGCCTTTAAAATAGTTGTTTGCTCCCTAGATAAACAATCTACTATTCCGGCACTCCGATTTTAAGTTGAATTACATTTTTTTTATTATAGTAACTATCATACAATATTACATAACAATATGATAACTACTTCGCTAAGATGTCTTAGCTGCTCAGGGTTTCGGTACCTACTGTGCAGGTTAATTAATAAATCATAAAAGAATTAATATATTAATACAATAATGTAGGAAATGAATAATGCAATCCTACGACGAAAAAAAGCTAACGACGACTATAACGTTATGCATAATAATGTAATAATATGACTGTTCCTATCGTTACTGTTTTATCCCTCAGATCCATACGTATTATAGGACAAGCTACGTTTCTTTCTATTATGAGAGAACTTTCGTCGGTAAGGCATAGCAAAGCATCTTGTTTTTCTGAAGCTGAGACTGGAGGGACCTGTCCTGCTTATCCCTACATTCTGGCCACTATACTAATAACGGGCGCTCGTTTGTTGTTTTAATTTAGCTCTAAACACTCACATGTGTTAGTGTCATTCATAAATAGATATAAATTAGGTGGGGATGTTCATTTCGTTACGAATCGACTTAATTAAGAATTAGTTTCGCCTCAGTTTATGTCTTAAATACAGATGTTTGAACACTGCTCTTTCCAAGAAATATGTTTGAGAATGTTAATTGTATTTAAATGATGAAAGTAAGATATTTATATACAAGTTGCGTTTGCCCGCCATTTTGTCTGCTTGGAAAAATAATGACTAACATCTATACTAACAATTCATCGCTTTTTTTCGGACAGACATGTAGTTACCACGAGGCTTTTGCCACTTCACGGGGCATAAAGGCAAGCAGAGCTTCTGCCTTAATACATTGTTCAAATACTACAAACTAAGCAACCTGCACAAGAGGGCGTCCCCTGTGGTACTGAGACCTCGGATCATGGCGGTTTCTGTGATCACATTTAACACATATTCTTTATACTAACTTATTAACGGAAATTCTGTATTTAACGGTGTTGTTATCACGCCAAGCAGCACCGCGAGTGTTGAAAATTGGAATAAAAATCTAGTCATTGATAACACAGATTTGATCACCGAAAGACATTAATTAGCTAGCCGTATTGTACAAGTTCGACAAAGACAACCTCCGTAGCTTTGCGGTATTTGGCTCGCTTTAAATCTCGGAGGTAGTGGGTTCGATCCTCACGCCGGACAGAAAATCTTTGTGTAAATTCTTAGATTTTTCGCCGGGTCTGGTTGGTGGAGGGACTATCCTCTGTGCATCGGAAAGCACGTTAAGCCGTCGGTCCCGATTGTTATAACATCATCTATAACAATGGTATATCAAGGAACGGGCAGCAGCGTGTCCTCGTGTGGTACAACATATAACTGCGGTCACCAACCCGCCTGCCAAGCGTGTTGACTATGGCAAATACCCTCCCTCAGGAGGAGGCCCATGTTCAGTAGTGGACGTTATACGGGCTGATAATTATGATGATGATGATTGTACAAGTTAATTTAGCCGTAAATCTGGCTTAACATTGACACCCTAATAAAAAAACCGGCCTTTTTTATTACGGCTAGGCGTAATGTAATACGGTGAACTGTACAATCCGCTCTGGGACATATCTCTTGAAGTCGAGACTCTATGTACTAAGAGCCCGTTTGGCAAGTATGACAACTAGCGCCGCCATGGCCGTTCCAAATGCCAATTAGTTGAACTGCCTAGCACTTTGTCAAGCATTTCAAGCGTAACTAATGTGTTAAAGTATTTGAGTGTGTCTGTCTAGCTTTGCTGTAGATGAATAGAGCTACGGAAACTTATAATTTTGTATTCATTTCGAACAAGTCTAACAAAAGGTTTATTATATGGATGAGGGAATTACCTAAGACCACTCCCTAAGCAACTCACGCCTATGCACAATGTAGGTGAACTTTAAGTACATTGTTTTCTTTCGGACGGATATTTGTAGTTAGCCATAAGTTGCTTTTACAAGTTCACCGGGCATAAAATCAAGCAATTTGTAGTTCTTAAAGCATTTATTAAACCTTTTTTTTCTATTTAATAAGTCTGGACCTTATTAAATGGTTTAAAAACTACCAACTGAGAAACCTACTTAGCTTTTGAAGTGAGTTTATTGCAATTGTCGCTCTATATCACCGGGCCTTTTGGACTTCGGTTGCTACCTACTTAGCTAATCTGGCAGGGCCCAGGCCCTCGTTATGGGCGTTTGAAGGCAGCTAGTTTATTTTGGTCGGTCGTCGTCTTACTAGAAGCCACCTAAACCGCTGACATAGCCATAACCACATATTAAATGGAATTCGTGATATAAAAAACAAAGATACCTACTAAGGTAGGTATATGTGGAAGCTAATCACGTAACGATCGACTATGACATATATACACATGTCTTAATTACTGTTGGGTTACTGTATGTAACGCATTTCCTATGTTATTGTTACTGTATTATTGAAGCTACATTAACTTAATAATTTAAAATACTTACCTATTTAAAATATTTTTTTTGCATGCATATTAAACGCCGATTAGCGAAGACTTTTTTATCATAGTCATAGTAATATCGTTACACGTGCCTCCTGTCTAGGTGAGGAATATTCTACTCGTTTTTTTTTTTATAAAAGTAGTTAATATGCCATGCAGATTTTATGTTTAAATACATTTACTTACTTAATAAAATCAGTCAGGTTTTAGACACAGGAATAAATGATATGCATTTATGTAGCTGCTTATCTACTTACAGCAAAACGGCGAAGTAAGTAGTAATTTTATAATCGTTAACTTTAAATAACTTCGATGATGGCCTCTCATGACTTGAAAAATATTTTGTTGCAAAATTGTCCTTATTGCTGAAGAAACACGGCATTTACCTACTTAACGAACATGTTATTATTCTATCGTGAACTACAAATTCAAATTGATCACTAGAATCGATGCAATTTTTAAATAATAATATTATTTTATACAAGGCATCACGCTTTTTCTGAAAGACACCACCTCTTCTTTCAAAGTTAGATTCCAATTGCGTTCCCATATAAACCCCTACTACTGCTTTTTGTACTTAATTACCGTATTTCGAGTAAGTAAACTAACTGCCAAATTTATGATACAACAAAACATGTCCTAATGAGTCTCGGATCCCACCAGATTCATCGCCTTGTATGGAATGACATCTAGTGACTTACTTTAGTACCTGCATAATGATAGTAGTGGACGCCATCTATTATCGAGTAGCTTTCTTCATTTTTATCCCAACCGTAAGTGTCGCCATCTAGTTCAATGTTATAACACTACCAATACATTTGACAGCTGCATTCATAATTTATATGCGACTAAATTAAAAAGTATACAGATAATTTTGTAAACTTCCCATGACTCATAGCATTTGTTTGAAATACGTAGCGATGGTAATGAGTCTGATTGTACTATTATTATAAGTCGGATAATACTAAAGTCGATTGACAATACTGACGTAAAATTCATGAACTAGTATTGGAGCGGGAATGTGGAAATCTCGTTTGTTGATTCCAAGTGATTGTAACTGAGTGATTCGCGGCCTTATAAATAAATTTCGCCTATCACAATGCCGCCAAGTAGCTTACGAGTCGTGTACGCGTTCGCCAGAGAAATGCATCCCAAAACAAGTGAAGTTTTCATACAATACGGCACAGCCGGATTCCGCACAAAGTGAGTAAAATTATGGTCTACCAGTTAAAATACCCTAATAAGTAAATGTTAAGGTCGCTAAATAGTGAAATATGGGCTTTTTTATAGCACCTTTCTCTCATGCGTTGTTAGAATTGTCACGTCAGCAAAGTTGTACTTAGACAGAATATGTTCAATATGCAATTAGTTGGACAATTGTGAGTCATCTACCATGTATAGTTTATATCGTATTCATAACGGGAAGTAGCAGATACAACGACCCGCAATTATTATGGTCACTGATTTGACGTAATATTGTAGGCAAAACAATGTATAACTGAATCATCAGTTCATTGAATTTCCTATCGATAAAATTGTAAATATATAATCATTAGTAGGAATTGTAGCAATAAATGCAACCTTGCGATAATTAAGCTGACAACAATAATAAATTATGTCATGGTAAGTAATTAAAATAGTTCGTAATTGTAACACACTTGGATATCTTGTTATAGGAACACTGTGGGGGTTCTTACTGTTTATTATTAGCTTCATTATTTATTTATAAAACTTAAGTACCTATTATACAAATGTGTGATTTGTTGTCTGTTAATGTATTATTGGGTCAGTGGGTCTTAGTATTTGTTTTTCTTTATTTAAAGCTAATCTTTCAATCGTCACATAAAAATTAAAAAGAAAATATAAATTATACATTTGACAGACTTTATATGGACATTCTATTAAATTTAAAATATATTACTCTTGATTATACATTTTTCTAAAGATAAAAAATTTGATTTTAGTAGCTTTAGCCCATGAAATTGACAGTAGAATAGTGATAATGGACTTCCACACAAATATTCACCGCTACTTGCACCCCTTCAAAGGTTCACAATATAATAATAATAAAGAATAGCTCATATATTTGCCTATGTCTTATTTATCTATGTACAATATTTTTTATCAAAATGAGGTCAGTAGTTTAGTTATAAAACTGTTTTGTCAGAGAATGACTTTTGAATTTGTAGTATTAAAAGGAATTTTCATTATCTAATACATGAATATTGTGTTTGATGTTCTTAAATATAGTTATTGCAAATGCCACATATATGCATATTCTTGTAATCATGGCCATTAATTATATTCTACTTTTTTTTTATTTTACATCTATAACAGCTTTTACTTTGTTTTTAAATTGAGATGAATAAATTTGGACCACTAGCAAGATTCAAACTTGTATGTTATACCACTATATCTACCTTTGGGGCATGGTGACTTCCAATTGGTTGGCAAAATTTATCAAATCTGTTTGTCATATCTAAGGCAAAGTAAGTTTTTCATAATAATATCCATTAATTGATAAGTCTTTGCAGTACTAAACAAATCCTACTAATCCCACTAATATTATAAACGCAAAGTTTGTAAGTATGCATGGATGGATGTTTGTTACTCTTTCAGGCCAAAACTAATGAATGGAATTGGCTGAAATTTGGCACCGGGATAGGTTATGCCCTTGATTAACATATAGGCTACAAAACATCATGCTCCAGCCCACTGGAGCAGAGTAATGCAAGTAAAACTGCGGAGTGCAGCTAGTATTTCATAAGACCCTTTAGATAGTATAGCAATTGTTATAGATGATGTTATTACAGACTGGATTAACAGCCTTAACATGCTTTCCCAGGCATGGTTGGGTGGTCCATCATCTAACCAGACCTGGAGTCTAACAGAATGGACATTGTCAAACATACATTAATATTATTTTTATTTATTTTTTAATTTAATTGTCTCTATTTTCACACTATCTGAGCCACCAGAAATCTATGTGTCACATTTTCTGGTGCACTTTATGATTAACTTACAAATTTACATAATTGAACAACTTGAGATAATACAAAATTCAGTTTTGTTTTTGATAGTACAAAGTAATACACATTGTTTTCTTTTTCAATCTTATTTGCAAGAGTTATAGTTTTTACTGTACATTATCTCATAAATGTACAGTAAAAACTATAACTCTTTTAAGTTTAATAGGTGTACATCAGAGGCATACAAAACTAAGTCGACTATTTAAAAAAAACTAACTCAACAGTTAAAATTTGTGGCATATAATCTTGTATATCTCTGAGGTATAGATCATCATCACCTGTCCATATAATGTCCACTGCCGAATATGGGCCTTCTCCCGAGCAAGGGTATTGTCACCATGCTTGGCTTGGGTTGGTGACAGCAGTATTATATCATAATACACAGAGAAACACTGCTGCCCATTCCTTAGTATACAATTCTCAGGAACAATTGATTATATAATTAATAGCTAAACATGCTTTCAGAGGCACAGATAGTAGTCCTTCAACCAACCAGACCCAGTAAGAAATCTAAGAATCTACACAAAGATTTCTTATCTGGTGTGGGGGTCAAACCCACAACCTCTGAAACTTAAAGCGACATTTATACCACTCATAACATTGGCTAAAATAGTAGGTACAGATATAATATAATTAAATACTAGACAATGTCCCAGTCTATCGATCAACAGCACAAAAACAGGAAATCCCAACCAGTAAAATTTGCATATCCATATTAAACAGTATCAGAGTATTTATAGCAGAGTTAACACATGCCAGACTGCAAACTTTGCAGTGTGAATGCCTAAAATAATAAAAAATATCTTTGATCAGAACACCTTCCGATATATCAGTATTGGCAAGGTGCCAACCACTCAAGTTGGATGTACAGTTGCATTTATATTTATATGGTTTGTGCAATGTGACTTTTTTTCGCATTTAATCATGCTGGAGCCTAGACTATTGTCTTGCTTGGTAAAGTAAAGAGAGCTTCTGGATTTTAATTGTGCATTGAATTATAAGGTAATTTTTTCATAAATAACAAAATATATGATGTGTGCAGAAAATTGAGAAAATTGCTACAGTATAAGTCTATGAGAACAAAGTGCAGAATTATAAAATTTATGACTAATTTTGTGAGTTAATATCATCAGAAAATAATCCAAAATGAATATAAATAAACTAAAAACCCTGATAAAAGTATGTACTATTATAGTGTAGATGAATATTTAGAAGACAATTTAAAACAGTAAAATTTCTTTAAAATAGAAATGCTTGTGAACCCATGTATTTATTGTTTAAGACCTAATGTAAGTACCTTGCGTGGAAATAAAGGTTTGAATTTGAAAATTTAATTTATAGTCAAGAACTTGAACTGTATATTATATTGACCACGCAAAGTATTTGACCTACTTAGTACTAGTACAAATATTATTGCAATATTTGATGCATATTTAATTTATTTATTATTAACAAATATTTATTCTAGTTATCATTAATACAACCTGTAAACGTCTTAACCTTACTAAAATACCACTAAACTATAAAGATACATATTATTATATTTGTGCAACTGACTGTACTAAATTGTTTGTTATCCCTCTCCCAAACATTTTTATGATTATATTGTATATGTTTTGATAGAATAAGATGAATGAACCATATTGGAATTTATTATAAGGTTTGTTTGGAATTCTTTTATATATTTATTGTTTTTGCTTATATGTAGTGTACCTACATAGAGATTATTTTTCAAGTCTGTGCCATCCTTTTGAGTGGTAGATTTTTTGTGCGTATTTATTAAAAATAAGGATATATATTTATTATTTGAAAATGGAATGTCCGTTTTTTTAATAGTCATTTTTCTCTTTAGAAAAATGAAAAATTACTATCACAATAAAAGGTTATGATAAAAATAAATTAAAAGTCCTTATGACATTCAAGTGAACTTGGTAATACAAAGCAGAGCATGCACATATATGGCAAATCTAGTTTTGAGTAAAAACTGGTTTTGTGCTTGCATTTATATACTATAAATACAATATAGGTGTTATTAACTAGCTACGCCCATAGCTGCGCCCCGTTTTTTTGTAGCCTATATGTTAATCGAGCTAATTAACTATCCCCGTGCAGTTTCAGCCAAATCCATTCAGTAGTTTTTGCTTGAAAGAGTAACAAACATCCATCCATACTCACAAACTTTCGCGTTTATAATATTAGTAAGGATATACTAGCCTCCGCGCGCGGTTTCAGCCGCGTAACCACCGTTCTCGTGGGAACTTCGTAATCAAATTATTCTATGTTACTCAGATATAATGTACCATCCTAATTGTGAAAGAATTATCGAGATCCATCCAATAGTTTTTGAGTTTGTTCCAGTCGTTTTTCAGTTTGTTCCTAACAACGATCGTAACTAAAAATGAGGAAAGACTCGTGTCTTTCTATGTACATTGTATAGGTATATAAAAATACAAATCTTTCCTTTTTATTCCTTTTTTATTATTTATGTATGTATTTTGTATGAAATCGAAAGTCATACATTTTATTTAAGCTCTACGAATAACTGGTTTCATTACTTTCGTTATTCTGATGAATAAATTATGCAATAATAAAAGTAAAATTAATAAAAGTATTTTTGGAAAGTGGTAGTTAATAGTATAAATAAATAAATTAAGTCATTTAATTAGGTATGATGATTAAGACTTTGTTTCTTAATGAAGAGGTATTTGGTATCCGATTTGTTCCCGATTGTTATAACATCATCTATAATAATCGTATATCAAGGAACGAGCAGCGTCTCCCTGGGTCATCACAATACTGCGATCACCAACCCGCCTGCCAAGCGTGGTGACTATGGCAAAAACTCTCCAACCGCTTAAGAAGCCTCATGATGAGGCTGATGATGAGACACTTACTTATTATTATTATGATCATTCAGATCGTGTTTTACTATATTAGTTACGTCATTATTATTCATTATACATCGCCATTAAATATATAAAATAATTGCAATGTTTATTCTCATGCGTCTTATATTCGTTATAATAGGGCAGTGATTATAATTATTTTATTGGTAACTCTGAGGGCTTATTGTGTTATGATATGACTATGACTATGAGAAAAATGTCTTGATTATTCAAGGTTTTCTTTTTTATTGTAAATATAATTTTTAGTGATTTTTATTACTAAATTTTAATCTATCTCATATCTCATTGCTTTTTACACCATACTACTGACCTGACGGCTGTATTTCGGTTCCGAATATCTATTCTAATATATAAAGCTGAAGAGTTTGTTTGCTTGAACGCGCTAATCTCAGAAACTACTGGTCCGATATTAGAAATTATTTCAGTATTAGATAGCCCTTTTATCGAAGAAGGCTGTGGGCTATGTTTTAGGAACGGGAGTTACATGTTTGAAACTGCGCGTAGAAGCTAGCATTTAATGAAAGATGAATTTATTATTTGAAAAATAAATAAAATGTCATTACAAGAATAATGACGGTTTGAATAATAGTTGTGATTTTGTATTTGGACGTATAATATAATCATTTAAAGTTTTCATATGTGTTTTATTTTATAGTGAATGATATAGCAATAAGCATATAAAAGCAATTTCAAAAAAATGTTAATTAACCTATTATGATATTTTTACAAGCCGTATCGTTACGTAATTACCACGCTGTGATTTCGATTTATATCTATATCATAAACATACTAGAGCGGTTATTCACCTCATATTTTATTATTATAATAATATATTATTCTATTTACTTTATTTTAAGATACATAAATGTGTTAGCAACAGCTAGGAGATAGAAATAAGCGAATGGGTTTACGTAAAATTCGTTAGACCGTATGACCGCAATTCTCTAGCTTGCGTCAAACGTACACCGGTAACTATTTGATCTCAGCTAGACAAACAGACAAATGTGTCTTGAAATACTATTGATATAGGTATATTGGTAGGGCTTCTGTGATAAATGGACTCACATCAACTGTGTTATGTTTAGTTAATTAAATAGCAGATTTATCTTTGAATGTATGAGTGATTGGTCGACTGGACCCGTTCCCTATTGGACCCGCGGGACTATAGACGATGGCGTTCAAATAAAAACAAATAATTAAGGATCCAAATGACTATTTTCGGAAATAAACGCAACACTATTTCTTTCAAGTATAGTCGACACCGACACAGGCAGATATAGACTGGGAATGGTGGCACCAAGCATAATTTTCCAACAGATATAATATTACTTTACATGAATGTTATCAATTAATTCTTCATCAGCCACAGCACTTCCTCATCAGTACAGCTTCTTCATCACCGATTCATACGATATTCTTTCATTTATTTATATTTTTTTATGTTTGGAATATTCAAACGATTTAAATCCACATGTCCTGAAAATGGGCCTCCACTTAATAAGCCTAGGCATCCAGGATAGTTAAGGGATATTGCCAGAATCTCCACGCTTGGCAGGCGGATTGGTTATCGCAATAAGATGGCGAGTATCCTTGAGCTGATACCTAGATGCTGCTGCCCATCCATCAGGTTTATGTCCCTTAGTCGCCTCTTAGGACACCTATGAGAAGACATGTGGTGGTCTACCTACTCTTAGTCGGAATCCACTCGATCCAATCACAATGAATGGCTTACTGCGATTTATAAAAGTAGTTGTAAAAAAGAGACACAAATCAATAGTTTACAAAGTGCAATATCTTATCTAAATTGTTGATAACGATTTATAAAAACAACAATACTTTGAACTTTATCCAATGGTAATAAAGTTTGTATTCAAAACTTGATGAGCACTTACGACCGCCTTAAGGGTTAACAACGCGAATTATTTGTATTGTTATTGAATCGTTTGTAATAAATGGGTCAATAAACAATTTACAATACCTAGTTTTAATTTATAAGAGTAATTCATATAGTTTGCCTGCAGGATTTGGATCTGTAACCTCAGTTTTATAGTACGTAATTACAAGACTGCAAACATAGTTTTTCTTGAAGGTTTACATTGAAAATATAGTTTTTCTTGAAGATTTACATTGAAAGTAAAGTTTTTCTTGAAGTTTAACATTGCAAACGTAGATTTCTTGAAATCTAACATTGCAAAAATGGGGTTTCGTGAAGTTCAACATAGGAAACATTGTTTTTCTTAAAATCTAACAGTGTAGACATGGTTTTTCCTGATGTTAATCATTGCAAACATAGTTTTTTTTTAGAAGTAAAACATTGCAAATATCGTTTTTCTTAAAGTTGTGGTTGCTTTATTTTCCGCGGGTTTTTATACTATCTCTATTAAAGCAACAAAGAATTAACATTGTTTTTGAACTTAACTCTGTCTTTACCATTATTTGTTTCCCTCGCGACAAAGTAGACGTAGCTTATACGCAGAGTGATTGATGCACAGACATACCGTCTGCCCGCAATAGGTGTATCGCTATTCGCTCTATTTTCGCGTTGGCACGCAGAGACCGCGCATCATTTTCTGATGCTACAGGTTATCCTGATATATGATATAAAACTACAGTACTATGTTTTTGATATACATCGAGATTTTTTTGCTGTCGTTGCTTATAGTTGGCTGGTCAATTTGCCATGAAAATTTTAAAATGTGTTTATACAATAAACAGTGTCCGTCAAGGAGATAGCTATGATAAATGTACATCGCAAAATGAGTTTAGTCCCTTGCAATACAAGATTACCTTTAATACAGATTCTATGTAATTAAAATCTGTAATTTTTAATACTATTGAAAAGTATATTAGATAGATTGTACTACGAAAACGATTGAAAACTTGTCACCAATTGCTATGACAACGGGACATCTTTAGACGATTTGCGATTAGTCTGTTAAATTATGGAAAAACATCTGCTGTCGCATTGCTAGATGCTGTCCAGCCTAGATAAAGGCGTCACAGTAATTTATTTTCCAACTTTTATAAAAAAATATTTTTATTTCTACATAATATTATGAATGAAAGAAAGAAAGAAAAACATTTAAGAATTAAAAACTGTGTTAATCTTGTCTGCATGAAAGTTTGTATTTAGGCACGTGATTTGAAGTACCTAAATAAACCCTTGTTCTAGCGTTTTCGGTAAAAACACCTTGAAGGGAGATTTAAAAAAAAAGATCAATTTTATCTAACTTTATAAGATAAAAAATGATGCCCAAAGTAACAAACTAGTGCTAGATAAATGTTCAATTTTCATATTAATTAGTATATTTAATGTAGTTTAATGTCAAGCACCTGATAATAAGCATTGCCCTACATACACAAAGATTATCACTACGACAATCTCACACGTCTGTGACATTAGAAGTACTAATTTGTTTATAGTTCTAAAGTGGAAAGATATTGTAGACTGTATTATATAAGTTTATTGCCAGTAGTAAATAACTAATTAATAAAAAAAAATGTACATAAAGTATTACACGAATTCGGAATGGAAGATTCTCTCCTCTTTTGTGTTTACTTTTTAATTTTCATTTACCGCGCTACGCGGTTTGCTCTATGGTCTATATTTGTTTTTAAATGTGGTTTAAACTCTTGTATAAACAGTTTGTATGCATTGTTTCAGAGCTAATCTACTAGAACATGTCGTGTATCGCATGGGCCTGCTGGCTGTCATCCGATCCAGGGTGAAGAATGGTAAGTACAAATTATACCGTGTATCATCGAGTCGGATAAAGAAAGGAATAACTCCTGGATTCCATACAATTAAAAAAAAATGCTTACTTGGCTTTTGGGAATGCGATACTGAATACGCCCTTAACGATCGGACACGCAATGGGATTGATGTATGTTATCGTAGGAGTTTTTTTTTAACGTCAGACACGCGGCTTTAGCTTTTTTCCCGGGCATAGGAAGAGTCGGCGCGTGGGGATAACTGATGTGACAATAGACAATAAGGCTGAAGATCAAATGTAGCAAATTCATATTCCGCTCTGTAGTAGACAAATAAATAAAATATTTTATTAACGAATACACCTACTAAGCAACTGACATTGTTCTGAATATAATTTAATATAGACAGAACAAGCATTTGGATTCAATATATGTAGTTGAATAATAAAGTTAAGACTAAAACATTATTAAAAGCAATAACTAAAATACCTGCTTAATATGCTAATTTATAAATGTTAAAATTATACATAGATTAATAATCAATTATTGTTTTGACTATTTGCAAGTGCCTGTAATAGGTTAACGTAAATAAAAATGATTTTTTATTTTATTTTTTTATGTCAATTAAGCGGTATTGTAGTATATAACCGAAAATTTGATACTTGCAATCAATTAGATTATTATAATATAGATTTGTCAAATAAGTGCAAATATAATACAACAAACCAATTTTAAAAAGTGGGACAAAGTACATTTACATAATTATTTTTTAACATTTTACAATGACATATCATCACTATCTATGAATTATATTAATTCATCATTTAAGGCGCGGTGAATAGACGACTTTTACGTATTAGTTTTGTCACTGTTGCTCCGCGTAGAAATGAAAGAGAAGCGAAGATACGCCGCGATGGCGCAACGTTTCGTTCGACTCGTTCGAGTTATTAAATACATTAATCCTTGCAAATATCTTATTCCAATCGATAAATAAAAACAACAGTTCCCTTTATTATTATATATTACATCACTGTTATTAATATTATCAAGATTTGTTTATAAATAATACAGTTACAATTGCTACAATTTCAATTTAAATGGTTATTTTATGGTTTTCTTTTATCGAGAAAATTTACCGAAAACGTTTTTTGAACACAATGGTCCCCCCATAAATATGATCAAGATTGACATTTATTTTTTTAGCTGCTCTAAAATGTAAACATTTGGCTAAAAAACTGTTTTGTAAAGCCTATTTTGACTAGGTACAGCGCCTTAAGAACTCATCTTCATAATAAATATTGTACGATTTGTTTTCTCAATGAAACTATATTTAACTCAAACTAAACGCGAGTATTCACCGATGAAAGATTTATTGAAATCAGTTCATTCATTTCAAATTTTATCGATTGTAACCAAGTAAATCCTCATTTTTATTGCTCAATATAAACATATTATTATAACATTATAACTCATAATAAAATAGAAACACATAATGTATGAAGAATGGCGATCTAAGAATTTATCTAAATACACCCGCGTACCTCCCGTTCCCGTGGGAACTTCATAATTAAATATAACCTATGTTACTCCTGGATAAAGTAGTTTTCTACTGGTAAAAGAATGATCGAAATCCGTCCAGTAGTTTTTGATTTTATTCGTAACAAATATACAAATCTTTTCTCTAATAATATTAGTAGGTATAGTTATTTGGCAGCTATTTACGTATCCGATGAGACACGGTTGAACCAATCGTGATCATATATTCGGGTCACACGCAGTCTTGTTAAACTGTGCAGGTTACCCCGGAAATGAGTTGTGTAAATAGCCCGGATATAGTGAAAATACTCGATTAGAGGAATTAGATTTGGGTTTATATGAGTAGAGAATATAAATATAATTAATGGAATCAGGCGTTACTTAACGGAATTGATACTAATCTAAATATAAAAACAGAAAATATTTGGTGTAAAATGGAAAAATAATCTATATCTATACTAATCTCTATCTATAAACTATATATATAATAATATTATAAAGAGGAAAGATTTGTATATCTGTATTTTTGTGTGTGTGTGTATATTTGTAATGAATAAACTCAAAAACTACTGTGCCGATTTCAAAAATACTTTCACCATTGGAAACCTACGTTCACCCTGAGTGACATAGGCTATATTTAATTATGAAGTTCCCACGGAAGCGAGAGTTACGCGGGTGAAACCGCGCGCGGGAAGCTAGTGTTTAATATGTAGGAAGGAAAATAAAAAAATGTGCAAAAATACTATCAGTACCTAGTCGAAAAAAGCCGAAGGTCTTCAGCTAGTGATTATTACATTCCGCGACGGCCGTACGGTTGCGGACGGCTCCGAATAGCTCCCGACGATATCCTCGACAGAAATATAAACTGTAAGTCCAGCTGAGTTGACGAGGAAATCAAAACTCGTCGTAAAATGCCGTTTCGATTCGAGCTGATCGATCTGAATTGTATCTTATTCATCGAAGCCAACACCAGACTCTGGTGACCGGGTGCTCGTAAATTTGACCCTAATCTACAATGATTACGGACGTATCGCCCCTTGACAACGAGATGCAATTGAGCGACTGCAATCGGATTAACGTACCGGCGCGGGCGTGGAGATGGATTACTGTAAGAGTACAGACACAAGCGATCCTTTCCTGTTCAGCAGATATACTCCTTTTTTGAAATCGGACATTATGTAGATAGCCATGAGGCTTTGCTACTTCACCGAGCATAAAGGCGAGCAGAGCTCCAGTCTAAATAAACTACAAACTAAGCAACCTGCGCAAAAGTTGGTCCCCTATGGGACTTGGACCTGGGGTTCAGGGCGGTCCCTGGTGGGGATTGAGGGATTATCACTTAGATTTTTAGGCGAGGTTTGTGCTACTGTCGCTCTACGTTACAGTTCGTGGGCCTCCCGGACTTTGGGGTCTACGACGGCATCGGCATCCTTTGCAAAGTTAGGGTCGGGAGGGCAGATATACACCGTGGTTTAACTTTATTAATTTAAAAAAATAGGCATTTTAGATATGAATGGCTACTGATCCCTTTAATGTGCGTGCCGGACACGCTTTTTGCCGGTTTCTTTCCAGGAAGTTGACCCACTGACTGTCACACATATCTGTTTTACTTGGGCTATTTTTATTTTCTGTGATCTAGAGAAAACCAATTTCAACATCTTTTTATTACTTCCAGCTCGTAAAATGGTGAGATCAGTCGTTTACTTCCTTTTATTTCTGTCTATGGCTTGCCAATCATCATCATCATGAGCCCGTATAACGTCCACTACTGAACAAAGGCCTCCCCTAGTCCCCTAAGAAAATTGTGCCATAGTCTGCCTGGGTTAGTGACCGCAGTTGTCATTATGTCGTGACACACAGGGAAACACTGCTGCCCGTTCTCTGGTGCGTAGAGTATAGTAGAGGGACAGTTGCACAAAACTATACTAAAAGTCATAATCCCTCAATGTCATCGCCAGCGACCGCCCTTAGCCGAGGTCCAAGCCCCACAGGGGGCGCCTTCTTGCGCAATTTGCTTAGTTTGTAGTTTTTATACCATTTATTAAGGCTGAAGCCCTGCTCGCCTTTATGCCTGGTGAAGTTGCAAAAGCCTCGCAACTATTTACGTAAGTCCTTCCGAAAAAAAATGCACAAAACTGAATGTTTGTGCACGCTCTTTGGCACCATATTGAGTCAAGTGCAGTTTAGCCATTTTGGAGGATTATATTTTTATAGCGTCTGCGCGCGGTTTACTCGCGTAACACCTGTTCCCGTTGGAACTGTATAATAAAATATAGCCTCTAGCCTTCCACCATATATAGGCTATCTAACTCTGAAAGATTTTTTCAAATCGGACAGTAATTTCTGAGATTAGCGGGTTTAAGCAAACAAACAAACTCTTCAGCGTTATATATTAGTATATAAGATTGATTAATGTTTTTCCAATCTTGTTTTCAGGTCGTACCATTGGTATGATGATCACCGCCTCCCACAACTTGGAACCTGACAACGGTGTCAAGCTGATCGACCCTGATGGCGAGATGCTGGAGCAGAGCTGGGAGGAGATAGCCACCAGGCTTGCTAATGTCAGGTGAGATCAACGACTTTGAATGAACAAATTAACGAATGTTTATATGCAGAATTTTAGTAAATTTCAGATCTTAACTATTTGTTTCTAGACAATTCGCTATATTACCTACTAGCTCGCAGCTAATAGCCCCGCGGTTTTACCCGCGTTAATCTGCTCCAGTGGGTCGGAGCGTGATGTTTTGTAGCCTATAGGTTAATTTAGGGGATAACCTATACCGGTGCAAAAATGATGCTAGATTTTTTTGTTAGTCACAAATAGGCTGCATACCAATTTTTAGCTTTCTACCTTGAAAATTTCGGAATGCACCATACAAACTTCCACCCCCCATTTAAAGAAAGTGGGGGATTAGATAGAGACAGCCTATTACACTCTCCATCCCTTCAACCATCCTCACTTAAAAAAGCACGTCGATTCGTCGCTCCGTTTTGCCGTGAAAGACGATCAAACAAACAGACACACACACTTTCCCATTTAAAATATTAGTATGGATTAGGAGAGTCATAGGAAAGCATTTTCTATAATAAAAGTAACTTTTCATTTTTGCCAGTACAAGCGTATCTGGATATCTTGTGTTACGTACAATAGTACCTTTTAAAAAAATGTATTTACAATTCTATGTTATTCTGGCAGATTTTTGTAGATCTGAGAAACTTAAAAACGCTGCTGCCTGACCCCAGGTACCTATATAAATGCTATAGATGACTTTATAAGAATCAGGACTAACGGCTTAGGGTAAAATATGATGTACCCAGAGTTTGTAATTACTATGGCGACAGAACCTTAAGAAAACGCATTCCCTATATATTGAATAGTTTGCCTGTTGACATCAGACAAGAAGATAATAAATTAAAACTCGCACGTCAGCTAAAGAGATATTTATTAGATACTATATAAAATGTAAGTATTAAGTATTTATAGGTGATGTAAGGTGTACCTGATATTATTATTGTTATAAAGACTCAACGATCACACTGTTAAACTGCGTAAGAAGTTTTGTGGAGCAATGTAATTAGTTTTAAGAAATTTTAAGTGAAATAAAGCATTAATTCATTCATTTAACAAAGAGCGGATAGTCTCTCAACCCACTACACCCGGAAATAAATCTTAGATTATACACAAAGATTTCTTGTCCGGTGGCGCGCGGCCTGGGGATCGAACCCACGACCTCTGAGACTTAAAGCGTGACTTACACCGGAGGTTGTTATACTATGGCAAGTATGTGCCACTACATTGACATATCCTGGCAGTCCATTATTATTCACTAAGCTAACTGCCGTGATATTGCCGGTGAACAGCGATGGACGTCCTGTTATCCTGACCTCCATCTTAATAGGAATCTAAACTGCACTGACCACATACTTGACAATTTTCAGCCGTCATATTATGAGTGGTTATGTGAACTAAAGTGGTATAAAGACAAAAAAAACAAAAAAGTCCGTCAGTTAGATAACTAAAAAATATTGGTCACGTATTTTTTTATTTATCAAATCAATAAAAATTGACAAAGATACCGAGCAACAACAAACTATAAAGTTCAGGAGAGGGGCCTTGTGACGTCACTACTAGGTACAATTGTACCTAGAAGTGATGTCATGTGAAATTTTAACGCGCTGTATCTTCGTCATTTTTTGATTGAGGAATCAAAAAAAATACGTTTCCAATATTTTTTGGTAATTCAACTGACGGACTAAATCGTTTTTTTTTATTCTTCATGCCTAGTAAGCAACGCCTCCAAACGTAATGTTCTTGTACAGAAATACAAAATAACGACAATAATGAGTAATTTTATAAAACTACAGTTCCTCATAGTAAGAGCCAATTTTTTCTACGTAAAGTGAATACTGGGTGACTTTTATACCGTCTTGTAAATAGGGCTTTCACAATATGCCAGTAAAAAATTTATTATCTGTTTTTTTCATATCACGTCCTATTATTTTCAAGACTGTAAAAAATTACACCAAGTATATTCATATGATACACATACAACATAATCTGGAGGATATGTCTATATCCTTAATTTAGTATATGCTTAGCACATATACTAAATTAAGGATATGGACATATACTTTGCCGTAAAGAACGTGTTCGAACGATTTTAAACGTTATCTTTAAATGAAAGTCAAGAAAATACCTTTAATATATTTTTTTAATGTATTAACTAATTAATTTATTGTTTTATTGTTACAGTGACAATGACTTAGAATCGACCACGGGACAGATCATCCAACAAGTAAATGCTGATATGTCATTGAAGGCCAGTGTTTTCATCGGAATGGATACCAGGTATAAGAATTATTATTACATTTCTAGTGCTCAGAAGCATAAAGTCGTGTATCGGGCATTATGCGAAGCAACCGTTCGTGGCATGTGCTTTTATCATAAAATGACACATTCGACCAGAGCCGGCTTTCACCTATAAGAGACCCTGGGCACATTAGGAAAATGGGGCCCCTACCCATATACCATAATAAATTAGATTTTTTTTTGCAAAGAACGCAGATATGAATTTTTTTATTTAACTTTATTTTTACTAATTAGATACTAGCGACCCGCCCCGGCTCCGCACGGGTTCAATGCTGATTTATTATACACTAGCGGCCCGCCCCGGCTTCGCACGGGTGGACTTTTATACCCTACCCCTGCCCTACCCTACCCCTACCCTACCCCTACTCCTACCCTACCCCTACCCTACCCCTACCCCTACCCTACCCCTACCCTACCCCTACCCTACCCCTACCCTACCCCTACCCTACCCTACCCTACCCTACCCCTACCCTACCCCTACCCAAAAGTATCCTATGTCCTTCTCCCAGTTCTTAGCTACCTCCCTACCAATTTTCAGCCAAATCGGTTCAGCCGTTCTTGAGTTATAAATAGTGTAACTAACACGACTTTCTTTTGTTTTTAAAATGTATTCTGCTATTCGGGACGGAAACAAATCCAACAAATCAAAAACCATGGCAATCGGTCTAGCCGTTCTCGAGTTATAAGTGTTGTAACAAACACGACTTTCTTTTATATATATAGATAGATATAAACCTTGAAGCCCTCTATCTATTAAAAAAACCGCATCAAAATCCGTTGCGTAGTTTTAAAGATTTAAGCATACATAGGGATATAGGGACAGAGAAAGCGACTTTGTTTTATACTATGTAGTGATGACATATTCGACCAAATGCTTCTGAAATATAATAGTTCTAGCTGCGCCCCGCGGTTTTAGTCACTCTGCTCCAGTGGGTATAGGTTAATTCAGGGTATAACCTATCCCAGTGCAACATTTCAGCCAATTCCGTTAAGAAGTGTTTACTACTTTTTACGTGAAAGAGTAACAAACATCCATCCATCCATACTTACAAACTTTCGCGTTTATAATATTAGTAGGACAATATTTTGAGCGAAATGTAAGGAAATATTCCTTAAAATTAAAGTGGCAATGGGCAGGCCATGTAGCACGGAGAACAGATGGCCGTTGGGGCCGAAAAGTTCTCGAATGAAGACCGCGGCAGGCGTAGCGTAGGGCGTCCACCTACTAGATGGACGGATGATCTGGTTAAGGCCGCAGGATCACGGTGGATGCAGGCCGCTTCTAACCGCAACAACTGCAGATTTATGAGGGAGGCCTATGTCCAACAGCGGACGTCCTACGGCTGAAATGATGATTCCTTGAAATAATTTAAACATAATACATATTTCCAGAGCTCATTAGCATAAGGTCGGATGTTGCCATTATGCGTCGGAAACATTCATCATGTGCATGTGCGTTTATCATAAAACTAGCTTCCCGCGCGCGGTTTCACCCGCGTAGCTCCCGTGCCCGTAGCAACTTCGTAATAAAATATAGCCTATAACCTTCCTCGATAAACGGACTATCCAACACCGAAACATTTTTTGAAATCGGACCATTAGTTCCTGAGATTAGCGTGTTCAAACAAACAAACGAAACTCTGCAGCTTTATAATATTAGTATAGACTCAGAATAAGTACAAGCATAGAAACCAGGCTAATTTTGGGTTGAAGCAACAGCAAAAATCATCTTTTGGTCTCGCTCTAATTAATACATATTTTACATAAGAGCGAAAGAGTCAGTGACTATTTTAATAGCTTACATTGATGCAAGGTTGTCCACGCCAAATTTCAAGTGACCTCTTTTTTGACATTTGTGACTCCTTATTATACTGATGTGCATAAAAGTAGTAACTTGGCATATAAACGTCATACAAGGTGACTTCAACTGATTTTAGTCGCATTATTTATGTACATTGTTTACATTTGTGTATTCGCGGCAGAAGTGAATAAGTTTTACGATATTGCGACGAAAATATATTAAATAACAATTATTTTAGGTATATTTTGCTGAGCATAACTAATAAAATGTCGTGTATTATTATGGATGCGTTTCACATTCGGGTAAGAAGGAAAATGATCCTGTTTGTGTAACATTTCATCGGTGAGTTTTTATCTTTATTATTTGGTAAATGTATGATATAAAGTCCCAAAATTTTATTTTTAATATGGAAATTTAAAGTTTAAACATGTAAAACATAGTTAAGATGGGATTTAAGCACTATTTACGTATATTCTCATTCGAAAAATCAAAAATGTTTTTAAGGTTATGTTTACCATAGTGTTGGATCGAAAGTATCGATAAATAGAATAAATGTTGAAAATCGATAAATAGAATAAATGTTGAATAATTTAATAAAAATAAAATAACGGTAACCGCCATTTTGATTTATTCTAAGGATAATAGTAGACATTCTTCTCTGTTAAGATTTTGCCACTTTAGCATTTAACAGGCAGTAAGTTGGAAAAGTTGTCTAAATATATAGAGAATTTATAATGAGTTTATGTTTTAATGCACATTTCCCCAGAATGAAAATTTTAAAAATGAATGGATACGACGCGTTGCTAGACAAGATTGGAAATTGAGTAAACACAGTCGAATTTGTTCAAAGCATTTTACATATAATTCATTTATGCCTAACACGAATGTTAAATGGAGGCGATTAAAACATAATGCTTTGCCGACATTACACTTGCCAATTTTAAATTCAAGGGTAAAATAATAGTACACTTGATAGAATTATTAGAATTGTAAATATATAAGTATGTACCTATATAAGATAACCGTAGTGACATACTATTGGTTGAGGATCGAAAATGCCCAAATACTATTTAAAAAATAATGATGTGTAGGTAGTCTGGGGTATAAATCTGGGGACCTTTTAATAAAAAAAATACACCATCAAAATAATTAAGTAGGTATGTTATCCTTATCGGCATACGCTTAGAATAGTTTTCATTATACTAGGTATAGTAGTAGCTAGTTTTAGTTAGATTTTTTTTATATGTACATATCAGTATTGTAGGTAACCGTAGTCATTTTAATAATATTTTCTATGATTGATTTTAATATGATTGATAAAATGATTTTATATTTTCGATTATGACGTACGCGAGCATTTGCTAATATCGCGTCTAGAGTAAGAATGAATAGAAAAATAATCTAAGCTATAGTTTTAACATTGTGGTTCTGACAAGTTAAATAACTAAGCGCTGAATAAAAACATTTATGTCGTTTAAATAGTTCTTCTTATTTATATCTGTGTAACAGGGAACCCTTTGGGATCTTTTAACTAAATATACCTCATCTAAATATAATGTACCTTTTATTGTACCGATGAGATATCTCTGTAAATCATAAGAGTTGTTATGAAACAAAGGCAGGTTAACGATAAAAAATTGAAATAAAACGAAATCTTTCATTATTAATATAGACCGATTATTAGTCAAATATGGTATTAAAAAATTATAAATTAACATTTAATTCAAATAAGTGATCGATTGATACTTGGATCGATTAATCTTTGAAATCGAGTTCTAGTTCTATCGATATATAAATTATCGACTATCGCATCCTTAAACTTGTGACGACCTACAAATTTACGAAAGGGGAGCCATATATGCATCCTTTTCTGGTATTTTATGAAGGTCATATGTAAGAACAGCGTAAAATAACCGTTTTTGGTTGCTTTTTAACCCTCCATCTATGTAAGTACTATATCAGTGAGCATAGATGACACTTCCGAATAAATGCTTTTGAAGTATAATAGTGTATTCGTCCTTACGGTCCTGAGGTCTAGATTTCTAGAACGACTATCGCATATAAATTACTAATATAGTACTTGTATTTACTCCTACGCTTTGATAGTGTAGTCACGATTCGATGTGGGTAATAAAACGCATGATTTATGGCGGCCATATTAAAATTAGTGCACTACGGTTCAATGAGTACCGACTACTTAACAATGGGATAATAATATATTCAATAGGCAAGCGTAATGTACGGAGTAAAGGACAGCTACACCAACATTTATTTATTTTTAAGTGTATTATTATTATATATGGCAAGTGTGAGTGGCACAGTCGGAAGGGGAAGACCTCGACGAACGTTTTCTGACCAAATCGGAGACATCCTCGCAAAAGGTCAAATAAATAAGATCCACCCTAAACCGACGTGCTTGTATGAAGAATTTTATGAGAGTGAATGAAGCGAAAAATGTGTGTAGGGATCGTAGCAAGTGGAGGTCCATTGTCTCTGCCTACCCCGCTGGGAAACAGGCGTGAGCTTATGTATGTATGTATATATAATAATTATTTATTTTGATTTTGTTAACAATCATTTCATAGGTCTAGTATCATCAGCTCGTACAACGTCCACTGCTGAACATGGGCCTCCTCCTGAGGGAGGGTTTTTGCAATAGTCACCACGCTTGGCAGACGGGAATCAGACCGCAGTATTATATCGTAATACACAAGGAAATGCTGCTGCCCGTTCCTTGGTATATAATTGTTATTGATGATGTTATAACAATCAGGACCAACGGCTTAACGTGCTTTCTGAGGCACGGACAGTAGTCCCTCAACCATCCAGACCCGGAAAGAAATCTTAGAATATACACAGAGATTTTTTGTCCGGTGTGGGGAACGAACCCACGACCACCGAGATTGTTGTTAAATTCTTGATAACATTAACATAATTTATAAACTTTCAGATACACAAGTCCTCGCTTAGCGGCGGCTGCAGCAAACGGCGTGATAGCCCTCAAAGGCACCCCCAAAGAGTTTGGCATCGTCACCACCCCGATACTGCATTTCTGTGTCAAGTGCAGGAATGACAACAGCTATGGCACACCCACGGAAGAAGGTGATAAGATTATATTTAATACTAGCGGGTTTACCCGTGTTACTCTGCTCCAGTGGGTCGGAGGGTGATATTTTGTAGCCTATATGTTAGTTCAGCTTATAAACTATACCCGTGCAAATTTTCAGATCAATTGGTCCCGTAGTTTTTGCGTAAAGGAGTAACAAACATACATACATCCACACATGGGACTTGTACCGACACGCCCTCTTGCGCAGGTTGCTCAGTACCTATGTAATTAATTTTTAAACTCTTTAGTAAAGTTGTAGCACTTCTTTTTTTTTGTTTTTTTTTTCGGTTGTACTTACGTAGGTCGCCATGAGGCTTTTGCTTGTTCATCGGGCATAAAGGCCAGCAGAGCTCCAGCCTTAACAAATGGTTTAAAAACTACATACCAAGCAACCTGCGCAAGAGAACGCCCTCTGGAGCGTGGGGCTTGGACCTCGGCTCAGGGCGGTCGCTGGCGATGACATTGAGGGATTATGACTTTTAGTATTTTAGGGGAGTATTGTGCAACTGTCGCTCTACTTTACAGTTCGCGAGCCTCTCGGATTTCGGGTCTACGAGGGCATCGGATGGTTCTTTGCAAACCAAGGGTCAGGAGGACGAGTGGAGAGATGTAGCCCTTCTCACATAATTACATGCCCGGTGAAGTAGCAAAAAAAAAAATGTTTTTGCTCTGTGATAAATGTTCAAGAGGTGGCGATAGTAAACTGTGACCGCCGCCGCTGCAGCGTATTCGCGCGCTGGTGGCGAGATTTATGGGACTCGCCCTCTCTATAGCGTGGTATGCTAAACTCATACCAAGAGGAGAGGACCCTACACCACTAAAACCCCCCGGACACTCCTTCGATTCGCCGTTGGCGAGGTACGCATAAGCAACCCGACCCAAGTGGAAACACTACCTACTGCCACGAAGAACACGACATGACTGTGGTTACCTTTTATTTTAATATAGTACACACAGTACGTGCACTTGTGACAACCAGCGTATCGGAATTTTGCCCGCTCAAAATCTCGGAGGTCGTTGGTTCGATCCCCACTTCGGACAGGAAATCTTTTTGTAAATTCTAATATTTCTTTCCGGGTCTGGTTGGTTGGGGGACTATCCTCCGTGCCTCGGAAAGCACGTTAAGCCGTTGGTCCCGATTGTTATAACATTATCTATTAGCCGAGCTTGGTGACTATGACAAATACCCACACCCGGGAGGAGGTCCATGTTCAGAAGTGGACGTTATACGGGTTGATGATGATGATGATGACGTGCACTTGTATAAATAAATGACATGAAATGAATTTTCCAGGTTACTACGAGAAAATAGTTGGAGCTTTCAAGAACATTCGTCAAAAGTTACCGGTTTGTGGTGAATACAACACGACGCTGTACATAGATGGCGCCAACGGCGTCGGCGGGAAGAAACTCAACATTATCAGAAAGAGCTTAGACGGGGAACTGGATTTGAACCTGTATAATATTGGAGGCAATGGCGGGAAGTTGAATTTGAATGTGAGTGTCTTTATTCTTCTAATATTATAAATGAGACAACCTCTGTGGGTTAACGTTGAAAGTCATATTTGTTTTGGATTCGATTTCCGGTGTTTTTTTTGTGCCAAATTATAAGTATATTTTTATTGGTCTAATTAGATTGTTCGTTTAGATAACTCATGACTGCAGCAGTAATCATCATTCCGATTTCTGATGTAGCTTAATGCTGAAGCTAGCGCCCATTTATGGCTATATATTGTTGTGGACCATTTATAATTTATATTTATCTTCATATATTTCTACAATTTTTTTAACCACCTCCGTTTCGTTGGTTTCTTTGCTTAACCCGCTAATGTCAGGAATTACTAGAATGATTTCGCTAATATATATTTTTTTTAATTCCAGTGTGGCGCAGATTTTGTAAAAGTATCCCAAAAGCCGCCGGTAGGAGTCGAACACGTACCTTTTCAAAGGGTGGCTTCGTTAGACGGAGACGGCGATAGGATTGTATACTACTACCTAGACGATAAGTAAGTATTTATAATTAATATAATATTATAAATACTAACAACAGTACCACCATACGTCTCGTTTAGGTAGGTGATGTTCCCGAGGACCATTGTGTTGGTTAGGTTACGTCAAAGTTACGATTGAATGTTCCGTAGAATTTGCTCGGTTAATGAGTTGCCATGCAATAATTGTTTTCGACAAATTGCGATTCGGTGAATTGCGATTCGGCGAATTGCGATTCGTCGTATTGCGATTAAGCTAATTGTGTATTCGGCGAATTGTTCTAGACGAATTTCCCGCAGCCGAATTGGTTAAGGCATTAAGGGCTATACCTAAGATACAGGTTACAGATCTGCAGGTGGTCTAAATTTATTAATTTCAATTTTGAAATTTAGTAAGCGGTAAACTTTTCTGTAAAGTATTCAAAAAAATCAAAATACTTTTTTTTACAAAGTTGACATCAATAAAATTCGACCACCGGCGGGACTCGAACCAGCATCTTAGGTTAAGCCCGTAATGCCTTAACCAATTAGGCTACGGTGGAACCCTACCTGTCATCGAAATTTATCTAACTCTTTATAACACGTCTCCAAGGAGGGAGATTTTTTTTGTTACAACTCTTACAATATTCAATAATACAATATTATATTATAATAGTTCATAGTTATTTTAATTCCATATATAATTTTCAGGGAACAAATGAACTTGCTAGACGGGGACCGTATCGCCACCCTGTTAGCGTCGTACATAACGGAGCTCCTACAAGCGTGCGAAGCGAAGGACCTGCAGCTGGGGTTGGTACAGACTGCGTACGCCAACGGAGCCTCCACTAACTATATCACTCAGCAACTGGTTAGTATAATGAGCTAATAGGCTAGTTAACACTTTGATGAAATTAATTTGATATGGTTAAGAATGGTTTTATTAGATCAAGAAAAAAATATGGCATTTATTTGAGATCTAGAAAACACTAAAATAAATATTTTTAAATTGGCTTGACATTAAGAGATGAAAACGATGTCAGCCATGTTGATCTTTATAACATTATCTGTGTTCGAGATCGATGACGTCATGACTCAGAAAGTGTAATAGTAAAGGATCGCGTTCATGTGTTTTAACAAGATGTATTATGACGTCACAAAATGGCTGATAGCGTTTTCGGAAGTTAAAGGCATAGACAAAAGAAATAATTTTCTTATAGAGTTTATACAAACTTATTCAAGTTTCATTAACAGAAATTATTATATTTAGGTTCCATATGACAAATACTTTTAGAAATAAACATAATTGCAACATAATTTCATATGTGTCAACTAGACTATTGTCTTCCTGTTCTAATCTATACTAATATTTAAAGCTGAAGTTTGCTTAAAAGTAATGTCAGGAACTACTGGTCGGATTAAAAACAATCTTTCAGTGTTAGATAGCCCATTTCATTTTTATCGACGAAGGGTATATAAAAGAAAATATACCTACATATTTTTATAAAATATTATAAAGATGTAAATTGCTTTCTTAACAAAACATTATATTTATAACAAAAATGGTGTCCTTTCAGAAAGTACCGGTGACATGCGTGAAGACTGGCGTAAAACATTTACACCACGCGGCTTTGGACTACGACATCGGAGTGTACTTCGAGGCGAACGGGCACGGGACCGTGGTCTACAGTGACAAAGCTAAGACCACTATCGCCAAGATAGCACAGGAGGGGTAAGTAGAAGTCTACTGACAGATATTTTATTATTTTTATATATAACTACCGGATGACATAGGCTATATTTAATTATAAAGTTCCCGTGGGAACTTTATAGTTAAATATAGCCTATGTCATCGGGGGATAGTGTAGCTTCCCAATGGTGAAAGTTTTTTTCAAATCTGTCAAGTTTCGGAGCCTATTCATTACAAACAAACTCTCTTTGTAATATTAGTATAGACGATTTCCATTTCTTTATACTTGCAACACTTTTTCTTAAGGATTGAATTTTCAAATAGCCGTTTTTAGTGCTGTGACTTGTTTACTGTCGAGTATAGCCGATGTATGATGAGTAACGCTGAACACGGCATCCTTACGCTCGGCGAGTATGGTGATATTAATGTTCAAAAGGTGAAAAGAGCATCATCATCAAAATATTGGCGATATAATTGTAAAACCGTTGTTAAATTGTTATAGTTACTAAAATAAACAAAGACCAATGTAATTGAAATAAAGGCTTTTAAAATCTTCATTTGCAACAAATTAACGGAGTTTCCGTAATCATATTTAAAAAATGTTGTCTAATTAAAAAGATTGGTATGTTTCAATTCGTAACTTAGGGTGGAGTTCGAGTATGACGTAACGCAATTTTTGAAGATTTTCCTGTCCCTGTAACGTTTGCCAAGAACTCCCTTTCCCCCGAATTAATGTTACGTAATACTTGAACGCCTTATGAATATTTCCCAGAGAGCCAGAACAGCGTAAAGCCGCCCAACTCCTGCAGAACTTCATCGCCATGACGAACGAGACCGTGGGCGACGCCATCTCCGACCTGTTCCTGGTGGAGAGCGTGCTGTGTGCTCGCGGACACAACGTGCGGGACTGGGCGCACTGCTACCAAGACCTGCCGTGTCGACAACTCAAAGTTACTGTACAGGTAAGTCGGACTTGTAATTTTGAAGTCGCCGGTTCGAACCCCACCCATTGCACTACTGACGTGAACCCACTCGTAACACAAGCATTTTAGCTTAGTACGAGGAGTTAACAAGAATTCAAGTAGCTAGTTATCTTTTAAAAAAATGACTCATTACCATAAGCGTATTGACATTATCGTATTTATAAACCAAAAAAATTATGAATGTTCATAATACACCGGCTTTTTTTTTATAAAGCGGCCTTAGCCCAATGGCTAAGGCGTCGGACCCCCATCTACAATTGCACTACCCTATTATTCATATTACGATGTTCTTTTGACATTCATTATTTAAATTTGGATATACCTCACCTCTCTGATTTTCAAAATCAGAGAGGTGAGCATTTTACATTTTGAAATAGGTACATGAAAATTTTTTTGCTTCCAAAGAAATCTAAGTCTTTTCGTGGTAGTGTCGTCTTATGTAAGGGAAATTTCATGAAAAGAGCAAAGCATAAAAAAATTCTGGCGGTCACTAAGAATTATGAGATGATAAATATGAGAGTCGGAAAAACATATTTTTTTATTAATAATAATTATGTATTATGAATATAATTGGTTTTAAATAACTGCAATACGCATGTGTATTTGAATTGAAAAATTAATATTTTAAAATACTCAGTGAAAATACTACAGATAACCACAATCTGTTTTGTTTCGTAAACGCCTTGTAAAATTAGTGCGTTTTAATTAAACTTCATCTTCAATTACAATTCTTGTTTTTTTTCATTAATCGACCACATATATTTTATGTGATTATTGACAATAGTTGGATAATAACATAATTATCGTAACATATATACACAACTGACAAAACTAAAAATGTTATCGATCAAATCACTGATTTAACCGCTGGATTAGTTGTATTTATACTTTTTTTTTGATTCCAGGACCGCAACGCCATAAACACGACAGACGCGGAACGCCAGTGCACCTCGCCCGAGGGCCTGCAGTGCAAGATCGACGCGCTGGTAGCTAACTACACGCACGCGCGCGCCTTCGTGCGACCGTCCGGCACCGAGGACATCGTGCGAGTGTACGCGGAGGCCGACACACAACAGGTACACAGAAATCATGGAGAGGGAGAGGAACGCCAAAGAAAAGATGGATGGATTGTGTGAAGTGTATGAAAGAAAAATGAGTTAGTGGGTGACAGGACAGAATGGAAGAAACAAACGTGTTGCGCCGAATCCACTAGCTTCCCGCACGCGGTTTCACCCGCGTAACTCCCGTTCCCGTGGGAACTTCATTATTAAATATAGCCTATGTCACTCAAGGTGAATGTAGCTTTCCAGTGGTTAAAGAATTTTTGAAATCGGCACTGTAGTTTTTGAGTTTATTCAATACAAACAAATACACACAACAATACAAATTTTTCCTGTTTATAATATTTATTAGTATAGACAGAGACTATATAATATATAGACTGACAATAGCAGTACAAAATATCGTAGCTCCTAAAACCATTTGATAACCAGCGGGCGTTACCGTCGCACCCCCTTTCGTAATTGCCGCTGAGATGTCGATACTAAGGACAGTCCTTTACAAAATGATTTAAAAAAAAGATCATAGATGGCGTTAAAAATAAACTTTATGGTGACATAACTATTCTATTTAGAGTTTCGTTGCACAACTGTCATAAATAGTTTATAACTATTACTTATTTCAACACTATTAACTAAGTTTCGGTAGCTCATTACGAGCGAAGGTTGCTTAACATTTGAGATGTTGTATGTTCAAGCACCAGTAAATACATATCGTTTTGTAAAGAAAAACGATAAAAGAATTGGTTTTTGATAAAAAAAAATTAATTAACTTACTATTTCAATTTATTGAAATATTTTAGAAGCTTTTATTTAACTTGCAATGTATGTATGTATGTAATTTGTTCGGGTGGAATCTTGCAACTCAATTTTGAAGCAGACATCCTCAACTGATTCTGAAATTTTGCAAGCATATGCATATTGCGTGACAATGCAATAATATGGTACCATGGAGCTGATCTGATGATGGATTCGGAAGGGGGCCATAGGAACTCCTGTACCTACTGAACAAGATAGAAGAGTTAGGGCTCGATTGTTTTGTGTTTATGAGTACTTTCCATTGGACAGGATGTCGAGGGTCTGATGAGGAGCAGGAACATTACCACTGGTACGCCCTTAATGCAAGCGCTAAGATAGTCGAGTTTGGACTCGTTTGTTTTGTGTTCGTGAGTATTTTCCATTGCACATGATTCACCCAAGTAATGAATCCAGTAAATAGGGTTACAAGCTAATGACTAAAAGGTAAAAAATAAAATAAGAAGAAAAAAAAACATTCCTTTTTAAAAACATGCTTTTATTAAAAAATAACGCGTACTAAAAGTAATAAAAAAGTTTAATTTGATGGAATTTCATTTAATTAAAATTCAATTTAAAATATCAAAATATATAGTCGGAACGCGTAAGCGACGCCTTTTGCACGGCGCTTGAGTCCTTTTAGGCGTGGTGCCGTTGTGCATAGCTACTGTGCTTTATAGGAAAGTCAACCTTAACTATGTACTTTTAATGCGAAAACAGCTTGTGAAGATCCAGTTGTAGACGTTTACTCGTTTTTCTAATAGATATATTTCGTATTTTGAATAACAATAACAATACAAATACAACCAGAATTCCAGAAATAAATAGGGTCATTTCGCCTGTTCGCGTCCATTTAGCGCAGTTGGCAATTTTTACGGCGATAGTAAAAATGTTCCAGCACTAATTTCTATGGAAAATGTATGTCATTAGTCATTAGTCTATTTTATGATAAACTTTCAGTTTTGTTCGAAACATGTTGATATTTTTTTTTAAATAGATATTCATCAAAATAGGCTTTTACCCAGTTTGCGTCCATTGCGGACGCAAAGTGGAAGTTTTGTAAATTTGATGTAGTAATTTACGCCCAAGGTGGGCGTGAATTACTATTGAATTTTAAGCGTTAAATATAAAATAAATAAATAAAAATCATTTTTATTTACGTAAACCTATTACAGGCACTTGCAAATACCCTTTGGTGAAGATACGATGAAAGCATGTCAAGCGCGACGCCCTTTACACCATAATAATTTAGCTTTAGCAGAAGTGTATCATGATGAACGCAATCGAAAGCCTTTGAAAGATCACAGAACACTCCAATGGCATCCTTAGATCTCTCCCATGCATCATATACATGTTTTATTAAGGCAACTCCCGCGTCTGTAGTCGAACGTCCCTTTGTGAAGCCAAACTGATTATCGTGTAGGAGATTGTTAAGATTGAAGTGCCTGAGTAATTGTTTGAGTATTAATTTTTCAAAAATTTTGCTCAAAGCTGGCAATATTGATATTGGCCTAAAATTTGCGGGATCATCCTTGGCACCTGACTTAAATAATGGGATGATTTTACTACACATCAATAGGTCAGGAAATATACCAATATCAATACATTCATTAAAAATAGTTGTTAAGTAAGGCGCTACTACATCAATTACATTTTTTATGATTCTAACTGAAATTCCCCATAAATCACCCGTATTTTTGGGCTCAAGGGTTTTAACAATATTTATTACATCATGTACTGTAACATGTTCAAAGGCAATTTTTTTTTTAAATTCCGATACACTTCTACGTAAAAGGTGTTCAGCGCCAACATCTGAGGAGTTTAAGGAGCTAGTCGTCTTAGTGGGTATGTCTGCAAAGAAGTTATTAAACTCGTGAGCTTATGTCATTCTTCTCAGTAATTATTTCACCGTTTATTATTAATTCTAGAGAATTTTCACGGGTAACATTTTTACCACATTCACGATTTATTGTATTCCAGGTGGCTTTTATCTTGTTACTAGAATGTTTGATTTGATTACTAAAATAATTGGCTTTAGCTTGAGAACATACTTTTTTAAATATTTTAGAGTAGTCACTCACATACGCTAGGAACTCGTCATCAAATTTATAGGTTCTAATACCATATAGCTCGTACAATTTGGTACGACTTTTATAAATACCTGGAGTAGCCCAATCATTAAAATTTAATTTAATATGTTTTGTGAAAGTTTTGATTTTAAACGTGGTTTGGAACTGAGTATTTATTTCATGAAAAACCGACGTGTAACTTAAATTAGGATTATTCAACTTCATCAATTTTAACAAGAATATTATTTTTAAATTGATTCATTAAGTAGTCAGTAACTGGCCGGCAAGTAACTTCAGTTGATTTACATTTGTCAACGGTATTAAATATTGCTAATTGGCCACAGTGGTCAGAGGTCAAACTATTAAGAATTTTGCTACACACTGATACACAGTTAGCAAATATATTATCTAAGCATGTTGACGAGTGTGCAGTTATACGCGTTGGTTCGTAAAACAAATTAATCAAATTGAATGATTTAAAAAGATTTAAAAGCCTACTACACGATGATGAGGTTTCTAGGATATTAACATTGAAATCTCCACATACTATAATACTTTTCTTGGTAAAACTTAATTTTGTGAGGGCATCTTCTATGACAGATTCAAATAAGTCAAAGTTGCTAAGGGGGGGGGGGCGGTAAACTGACATAATAACTTGTCGCTCAAGCTCAACACATGACAACTCAACAGTGCGCTCAATAGAGACGTTTACAATGTCTAGTCTTGGTTTACTTTTAATATTATTAGAAACAATAATTAATGAACCCCCATGAATTGCATTCCTCCTCACAAACGCACTCTGAATCTTATAATTATCATTATTAATATATGACAACTGATATTCTTTAAGTCAATGTTCAGTCATACATAAAACATGAACATTGAATTTGAATTACTGTGTCAATAGCTTTAACAGAAAGTCCCCACAAGTCTATTGTGCCTTTCATTTTAATTGTTGGGAATGCCTATACGATATCAACACCATTTATAACCTAGACACGTCTGATCTAATGTTCGCTTTTAATAGTCTTTCAGCTTCCTAAGGGGAAGATAATAGGTATTTAGTGGTATCCATTGGTATATTAGTAAAAAACAATGCAAAAAAATTAGCAATAATATTCTAAAAAACATAATCAAATTAATAATTACTATTATTCTTAATTTCATTATAAAAGTCTTATATTAGCTATGTATCCTAAAATTCACATAAAACTATAAAAAACTTATCATCGAATGCGTCGCTGCAAACTATTTTTTTTTTCTAAATAATCCGCGGGTAAGCTCTCCCTTGTTGCACAGCCGATAGGTACTTTATTTTTCTAAACGGGATTGCTTTGGCACACGGAACTTTTGTCCATATGTGCGTGCCTATGCATGCTTATGCGTGCTTATGCATTCAAGTATTAACGGTAATTACTTTTCGTTTGATTAGTGCGTTACTTTACTTATTTTTGAGGATTTTTAAAGGGATATCCGTTAAATGGACGCGAATTGGGCGATGCACGCGAACAGGCGAACTTACCCTAGCGCTGGGTGATTGGAACCGACTAAAAGCAAAGATCGCTTAAAATGCTTCATTGTACTCCTACTTTGATCTGTTGTGTGCGAATATTAGTGATAGGTGCTTCCGATCTATGAATGTAGAATGAAAGGCGATTTGGAATGCTTTAATCGCCCACATTTTTTTTAAGGATCGTAATCACCGTCGGTTACTAACTAGCATTAAAAAGATTGCAAGGACCTAGCACCACTACACAAAAACCACTCTATCCGACCCGCCGGAGAAGAGTGCGCCCGCGTTCGCGTCGCGTCCCCGCTCGTCCTTTAGTTTGCAAAGAACCATCCGGTGCCCTCGTAGACCCGACGTCCGAGAGGCCCGCGAACTGTAAAGTAGAGCGACAATTGCATCAAAACCAAAATATTAAAAGACTAAAATACTAAAAGTCCTCAATCTCATCGGCAGTGACCGCACTGAGCCGAGGTCCAAATCACGGCGCTTCCGACCTTTGAGTCGGAAATCACTACGCTAGAAGAAGTGCTTTAGCGCTGCATGTTTAAGCCCTTTAATTAGGCGAATATTCATTATGGCAGCGCTGCAGCGGACTTTCGTTTAAATTCACTTAAACTGGCGCCTGTTTTCTGCTTAGAATAACTTCTTTAGGTACCTACCTAACTATATCTCACTGGTTAGTACATGCTATGATAGCACCATACATTTTAATATATTTATAATCAGTGCAAATTAGTTGATTTCAATCTTTTAAATACGTCTAGTAGGTATGTTGTAGTTTACGTGTAATATTCGTATCTACATGCCTAATATTTTATTTATACTGATAAATCTGCCTAATGACTAGTTTAACATGTAACAAAACAAATACAGCATGTTAAAAGGTCCTGCGCCCTTAAAAGTATGAAGCGAAGATAATAATATAAATAATCTCTAAAATAACAATTCAGTTTTATTAACATCTTAACGGTAGAAATGCGTACCTACCTAAGTACCTACCAGTGAGCGCGAAACAGCATAACTACCTAGTTATGCTATTTCGCTCACTCTTTTCATTCATTGTGATTGCGGCCTGCGTTCGGGACCTGAGTTCCAGTTGTTATATAGGTATATAACAATAATAATATTATAATATAATATTATTGTTTTTTATATTTTTTATTTAAGTCTGATTTAAGTAACAGCTTAAGTACATTTTTAGAGATACGGGCGGCGGCGTTAGCCTTTTTAATTTTTGTATTTAAATAAATAATACATTTTACTACTTATTTGTGTTTTTTGCATCAATCGCAAAATGAAAATCGGAATATCGTAATATTTGTTGTTATAAAATAACAAAACTAAAATAAAATAATTAATATCAATAATTAACATTTGCGCCATCTAGTTGAATAATAATAAATAATGCCATTCGACTTCGACAAATGACCATATTATCGCTTGAACGCTACTACGGGCGACATCTGTTAGCATCCATGGTCCCTAAAATCGAGTTACGTTATTTTGTTCCGCTTTGTCAGTCTATATATTATATAGTCTCTGGTATAGATTTAATATATCTAGGCTGGAGCTCTGCTCGCCTTTATGCCCGGTGAAGTAGCAAAGCCAGGAGGTTCACTACATAAATGTTCAAAATATATATTTCTTTAATCCATTATACCTTGTTACAGAACGCAGATAATCTAGCAGGCGAAGTAGCACAAGCTGTATTCGATCTTGCCGGCGGTACGGGAGAGAGGCCAACTTTGACTGGTTAATCATGACATATGTACCTACCCTCCAATCAACAAATAAAATTGTAATAAAATATATAAAAATAATATATGTACGGACATTCTGTAAATGTCTCGAAAGATCTATTTGATAATATGTTATAGTTTATATTTCATTATTGATGTAGGAGCATTGCAATGCCGTTTAGGAAATTAAATTTGAATATAAAACTTTTTTGCTACTGTAATATATTTTATTATTTTAAAAGTTAGTATACGTATTTGGCCAATAAATTGACCTTGCGTTCTTTTTTTTTTCATTCAAAGACATTTAACGATTTTTTAATATAAATTATCTTCTATTGGCAACATTACTAACAAACTATTATTATATTTCGATGTTGCCATTAAAGACAAAAAAAAAATTGTATTTAATTTGCAAATTGTTAATATGATTATCTTAGATTGACCACGTAATATAAGTGTTCTAAAAAGAGATTATGCTATTTTTTAATTAATTAATTAATCTTTAAATATAGACGTATATTAGTTTAAATATTAATTTAATTTTCAGTCATAACAGTACAACGCACGACTAGTCGATTGGTTCGAATTTATTTATGATTATATTTGTGCGTTTTGGACCAATTTTTATAATATTAATTTTTGAATGCACAGCTATATATATTCATAATAAAAATATAGTATCACAATATATCAGAAAAAAATATATAATAATTACAAAAGAAAATACTATTATTGTTATACATTTGACTACGAGATTAAGAGCTGATTTTTGAACCGTCAGTTAGAATTGAATGGAAATTCTGTCAAAATCCAAATTTGATTCTCTGATGATTGACAATTTTGCTGTTAGGATCTTAATATTATTATAATCGTGATATTCAGTGAAAACGTTTTATAACGGAGGGATTTTCGGACTAAGGTTCGAGCACTTCGGATGCGTAGACGTGCACGTACCACTGAGTTGTAATGTATGGAACCGTATGAGACAGGACACACCGCTTACGCATCCGGTCTGCTCGAGCCTTTATGGTGAGTAGATACGCACATGCGTTTGTTATCAAGTCACAACACATAAACATTGTGTCGTTTTAAGTGAAATCGTTCATTTTGACTGTAGTGTTTTTATTTTTTATTTAATCGATGATGATTGATAATTAGATTTATTAATCCCAATAAAAGACTGCTTGCTAAAATAAACTTTCATTTTTTAATTCAAGAGATTTAAAGAAATATTTAGCTTTTTGGTATTTTTGCTTGCTCTTAAGTACTTAGGTGCTACAGCAAATTATTGAGAGATATAGAATTATATATATTAATATATTGGAATTATATTTTGCTCACATTAATAACTATAAGATATCGTGTGTTGCTTACGTACGTAAAGATTTATAGCAACATATAATTATAACATTTTTTTTTTGTGTATAGATTACTTAATTCGCTGTAGAGTAAGCAAAATATAAAGAACAATAAAAGGTCACACAAAGTGAGTCTCAGTCCAATGTTTTATAATATACTAGATAATCACGCATATACTAACGGGATATATACCATGTACCATTTATGGGCGAGAATAACTTATTAGCCATATAAATAGGAAGATTAGAATAGAGATGACGACAAAAAAAAACCTTTTTTTTTCGTTCCATAAATAAAAACATACAAAGATTTTTTTGAATTTCAACGCGCTGTGCGTGAATGTGAATTTTCTAGCAATATTTTTATCAATTTCTATGGATTTGATAGATGAAAAAATACGTGTCCAATATTTTTTGGTAATTCAACTGACGGAAAAAATAGATTTTTTTAGTCGTCATCCCTGTTCCGTGCTATTTGCACTGTGCAAACGATTTTCTTCAAAAAGTGGTGTACAATTTGATCCTGATAGAACGTTAACACTGCCCTTTTAGTGTAGACTTAGAATATTAAACACTTTATAACTATAATGATAAAATAATGTATGTCTAAAAATAATATAATTTCACCTTTAAACAAATAATTCTACGGAAATTCTATTGCCACTAATAAGAAACATTACGATCTTTAATTAAAAAGTCGCCGCCATTTGCTTTTTAGTCCGCCATTCCAAAATGGTGTAGGTAAATAACATTAGTAAGATGTAATACTAATTTTAATTGTTAAATTGATTGACATAATATTAGTATTATTATTTGGGATCGAAATTAAATTGTTATTATGAACGCAACAAAATAAAATATGAAGATAAAAGTTAGTCAGTTTTGTTGAAGTTGAAGTTGAAGCATGTATTTTTAAGAATAAAAATATATTTTTTAAGAATGAATAAAGTTTTGTAAATCAGATAAATCTTATGATCAAGGAGAATTGTTTGTTGTAGTGTTATTTCGATGATAAGAGAAATTAATGATGATTTTGCGTTAATTTGGATTTCATCACTCATGTTTATAAACTTTCCGAAATCGGAAGTATCTTCTGGGACGTCTCTTTTTTGCAGAAATAAATTATTTTGTAATTTACTAAAACCAAATACACAACATAACGGAGCTGTATTTTTTATTTCCCTAACTAACTCTGAATTCATATACTAATTCAAATGACAAATTAGAGCGGGTTTTTATGTTTCTTTCCAATATGGCACCGAAAATTTCGCCATTGGATTGTTCCTTTAATAGTCCAGTCATTATAGGGAGCTTACTTCGGAATTCGACATACCCAGCTATAATCTCGTATAATCTTGTATTTTAATGTTAAAATACAAGATTATACGAGATTATAGCTAAGGTTTGGGATGTCCCAAACCTTGTCTCAAATTCACACATGATGAGATGGCCGCAACTAAAAAATCAGAGGTCAAAGGCTTGCTGACTTTCTCGAGATTCTCACATTATTTTCACTAAGATGACTGGATTAAAGGGAAAGCTATTAGAATATGAAAAGTATTTTAATTACATTGTTTTGTGACGAGAAGTATAAAAGAGTAAATATTTACAAGCTTGCCACTTCATTTTGAAGTCTATTGCCTTGAAATAAAATTTAAAACAAGTTTATTCTAAATTGTATATCTACTAAGAGTTATAAAATGTATTAGTATATGGGATTTTAAGTAAGGAAAGGTAATAAATAAAATGAAAAATGAAATAAAAAAAAATATAAAATTGTCTAAATATATCTTAGATTCTTCAAGTTAATTTAGCATTTATGTAGAGTTGCGTAGTAATTTCTTCGTTTGCGTAGATAAGTATTTTTAACTTTATCAGTGTACAAATAAGGTTTGCATTTATTCGTTTGTGTTCAATATATCTGTTATCGGATCGCACATTGCACAACATCATTTTATCAGTTATAGTACGTAATCAATCATTTTGTTGGTATATTTTGATATGTTATGGATCTGGTTATGCTATAAAATAGTAGGTGTGTATATATCTTATCGCGGAATGTTTTTCGTGTTTGAATTCCGATCTGTTTCATATCATTTCGTATCACTGTCTAAAAATGGACTTCCCTCTTAGCGTCTCAGCGCACATTTTTTCTATCTCTTTCGATATGGGGTCATTCAAAGGTGGCATGGAGGCATCTTGTGGCAGGTAGGATGAGGCCGGCTAGTGCTGTACAAATACTGCTCTTGTATTAGATGTCCTTCTTATATTTGGACCACTCTGGCACATAGGTCTAAGTGTGCAAATGAACCCTTCATTTCTCTGCTCATATTATAAAAATAAGAAATCAAATTTCCTTAACTGCGAATTTCCTTAATCTTTAAATCAGTTTTACACGAGGAAAATGTTTCGTTTTTCTAAGATACTGATTCATAAGGCGATACCTGTAAAGTCCTATTTCTTCGAATTGAGGAATTCAAGTGGTGGTATTTAAGGTGATCTTGACAAATGATAACAGTAGAAAAGTGGATTTCAAATAATATTGACTAATAGTTAATAAGCACTAGTGGCTCAGTGGTTACGGTTCGGTTTCCACCCGGAACGACAATTTGTTCCAAATCTATAATTAAAGTGGGTCCGTCAATTATGTGTTGTTAAGTTCTTCGCGATGTAGGAACGAGGTGTAAAGAGAGCACTCCTATCACGGTAGGCAGCGGCTTGTGTAATGACAGTCTGCTTCCCTGGCATTGCTTGAGTCCATGAGCAGCGGTTAACACTTACCATCAGGTGTGCCGCTTGCTCGTATACCACAGAAGGCAAAAAAAAAAAAAACTTATGCTTAAGTTTAGTCCAAAAATATACCTAAATATAGGTACTGTTACTAACTGCACAATAGGTTTGTCATAGATACACGCTTCAAATTAAGTATGAAAATTATTTGTAATATTTTTATAGCCAATCTTACTAAATTCTAATTTAGTGCGCATAAGTTGTTACTGGTGTAACAATTAATAAAAATTGTTTTACTTAGGTATTGTGCAAACACTTGGTTGGTCCCAATATTAAATTAGAAATTTACAACACATCTTAACTTGATTTATGGTGACCCTTACGCAATGGACCCTCAGGTTAGCATAGCCTGTAAATTGGTTTATTATATTGGTAAATAATATTAAAAATAATTGGTACCTACATACATTCTTGTGGATTGTGTTTGAGATGTAAAGGCCTTTAATCGGCCATCGTAATGAAAGGAAGTCGGATAAAATATTAGTAAATGAGATAAAGAATTAGTAGATTTAAATTCACGCCATGCTCTTATTTTCCCATTACCTGTTATCTGCTTATCTTGTTTCTTCTTTATTCCATCCAAAGGTAGTCTGGACCAGGGCTCTCCAAACTACGGCCCGCCAGTGTCATCAAACTGGCCCGCGTCAGCCAATGTTTTACTATTGTTACTATTGCTAGTAATACGACTATAGATAAGGGCAGCAAAAATAATCTGTTTTGGCCCTTGAAGCATACCTACTGAAAATATAATTGTGACCCAAAGGCTTCAAAGTTAAGAGACCCCTGGTCTGGACGATCGCCGATTGTTGGTAGATATATGTTATTTTTCTAACTATTAGTTGTCACTTTTTTTATAGCATTGTTATGTTGGTGAGCAATAAAAAGTATCTTATCTAAAACGGTGTAAAGTATACGGATAGGTAAATGAACTCGTTACATTTACTTATCTTTTATCCAATTTTCTTTAATTTTTATTTTGGCCATAAGTGTCGTGGTATAAAATATTTAATTCGTCAGTAATAGTGTGATACCGCGTAAGTGACATAGCTGATAAGGTTGAAGATCGAATGTAGGTACTAAATTAACATTTCACCCTTTACTACATATATAAAGAAAATATTTTTTCGTAGACGAAATTATACCTTATTAGCCATTGACACTTTCGTGGTATAACTTTTACCGACGATATTTAAATCTAGAGCTCACAAGCAGGACGGATGTACTATATACTTCAGAATTATTTGGTCGTAAGTACCAGTTTACGATAAAGGCACATACGACGAATGTTTATCCGATGCCCTCGTAGACCCGAAGTCCGAGAGGCCCGCGAACCGTAAAGTAGAGCGACAGTTGCACAAAACTCCCCTAAAATACTAAGTCATAATCCCTCAATCTCATCGCCAGCGACCGCCCTGAGCCGAGGTCCAAGCCCCACAGGGGGCGCCCTCTTGCGCAGGTTGCTTAGTTTGTAGTTTTTAAACCATTTATTAAGGCTGGAGCTCTGCTCGCCTTTATGCCCGGTGAAGTAGCAAAAGCCTCGTGGCTACCTAGGTAAGTCAAACCGAAAAAAAAAACGACGAATGTTTCTGACGTATAATAATGGCACATCCTACCTTATGGTTCTGAGCTCTTGAAATGTATGTGGACTGTAAATTGTGATTGTAAACGACATGTTGCTTAGACCTAAAGGATGGTATATATTTTGTAATAAGATATACGACTGATATATTATGTAAAGAAAAATCTAGTGCTGGATTGATAAGCCACAGAACTTTTTTTTTGTGTTGTCCCAGCAACTTTTTAAGTTAATGAGTGCAATTTGTTGTGTGATTATATTTTAGTTTATGCTACTGTTAATATCATTTAATAAATCATTAATTACTATCTACGTGTTTTTATTATTATACTTACTAAAAAACTCATGTGGGATTAAGCAGAATACAACAATTTTTTTTTAACAAATCCATGATTTTATTAACAAAAAAACAATACTACATCTGGGAAACCAAACTTAAATCTATATGTTTTTTAATTTAAAATACAAACGACTATCTTAGTAATAACTTCAAGAATTGAATTCTATGCAAACTTATTCTAAGTTTCATATTCCATAAAATAATGTACAATACCAATCCTAACGAATGAAATTTACAATAACATTTTTAGAGATCAATTTTAACTCTATAAAAGATGAAACGAATTCTTTGAATTGTCAATTGAAATATACATTCTGGAATGTTCTTTTCAAAACACTGTCAACTTACAAGTATAAAAGATGAAATTATTTTACAAATTCAGTTATTACATACAAAAATAAAATAAATAGGTGCAGTTAGCATTGTAAGTCGGCGACATATATAAATGAATATATATCCTAGGTAGGTACTCTTAAAATTCATTTTTCGTTGAGGTAGACCTCCATTGGAAAATACCTAGAAGTCTCTAATTCAAGAGATCTTTCAATCGCATGTAAGTGAGACTTCCTCAGCTGACTATACCTACATACAAACATACTGGTTGAGTTACTTAGACTTTTAAATAAATATAATAATGCAAAATAACTAATATAAATATTTATTTTTACTATCTGTAGGAAGTAAACTAGTAAAAATAGTAATCATGCAGATGAAATATATATAATGTCTGTTTCGTTTTAATTAATTCGAAATACTTAGATAGGTACAAACTACAGCAAGTTGAACAATCTATGTAGGAAACACAACTTGAGAACTACTTGACCAATTTGGCTGATTATTTTTTAGTGTATTAATTATAAGTAACAAAACAGTTATACATATTTAACGGTCTATACACTAGTGTTCGTTAAGAAAAGCTTTTCAAAAATACAAGTAAATATAGGTTTTTTTTGACGGGCAACACTAGGCACAAACAACATGTTTGAAATAATTATATTGCTGAATCAAATGGAAGGAATGTATGTATGGTAATGCTACTTGTAAATGTAGTCAATTAGTAATTAAATTCACTCCTAAGTGGTTTAATTATACCTACATACTTTAATAAGATGATGTGTATAACATAATTATGTGATGACTCGCTTTTACTCACGACTTCTTCCGCTTGGAATATTCTCGTCAGTTGCACAAACCCCTCTAAAATACTAAAAGTCATAATCCCTCAAACTGATCGCCAGCCGCCCTGAGCCGAGGTCCAAGCCTCACAGGCGACGCACATACGGGTATTTGAATGATCTAGGCGGCCATAATTCAAATTTACAAAATGCCAAACAGCTTAAAAAAAACGACTACCTGAGCTAGGGGACAGGTTTGAGAACAATACCCAGCCCCTCCCACCTTACCCCCGTGCACGCCGCGCTTCCACGTGCAGTCGGAATTCGATCGTCCCGTTTGGTGTATGTGTCTGTTCTCGGCGTTCGTGTGCAAACAAAGTCTTTTAACAGTGAATATTTATTATTGTGCGTTTATTTCGAAAGAAAAAGTTATGGATCCTGATACAGCAGGTAATTATCTACTAATTTAAAAATAATTTCGATATCTTTTATAATTGAAATGATTAGTTTTAGTGTGTTGTAAGTCTCGCTTATTATGGAGTAATTTTTTACCTATAATTTTTGTCCAATAGAGAATTTGTTATACTTTCAAGTTAGATCCTGTCATAATTCTTGATACAGTCGAAAGATGAAAGCTTTCAGTAGTAAAAAACATAAAAAATTGCCGCGGAAAGTCGCGGATAAGTACCTAATTGATACTGTATACTTTTTACGAAAAATCAAGTCATTATTTATGTTGAATGCATTTTTATAGAAAGTCTGTTTGTATTTGTTATAGGTTCACAAAATACTCCGGGAGCAAGAACTGTGACCCGTAAATACTTGTTCGACCGCATATAGAGCTTTGATTTGCCTAATTTGGAAGAAAAACTGACTTCCTTAAATCAGGAGCTTCTGTCATGCGAAGGGTACTCCGAAGACCAAATTAAGAGCTTAAAACGCACCTTTTCTCACTTTAAAAGCCAATTAAAACAAAGGTGGTCAAGCGCTCATAAGAAGGAAGACGTATTTCGCAAATACAATTATTCGTGGCTTGAAGGAACAATTGAGATTCCCGTGGTTGCACAAAATCGGCCAGGCCGCCCACCTAAGTTATTTAGAGAGTCAAGTGAAAGAACTAAAAGGAGAAAAACTGCGGAGATTCGGTCTAATCTGGAAGAAGAAGTGATCGTTCATGCTGCTCAAATTGAGTTACGGAAAAGTGGAAAACGAAATGCTTCCGATATATTAAAAGAAATCACCAGTAGTCCAACACGTGCAACAAAATATAAAAGGGTATTTTCTGAAGCAAGAAAAGAAAAAGAAACTTGCACTCTTACACCATTACAAGCATTGGCAATGTTTGTAGAAGCTGACTTAACTCGTCGACAGTACGAAATAATTAGAAATACTAACAAAAAGTTCTTCCCTTGTTATAGCATTTTACAAAAGGCAAAAACAGAATGTTACCCACCCATAGAGGCATGCAAAGTAACGAGTACCTCTGCCGAAAGCGACTTACAACCTTTAATTGATCTAACCGTTAGGCGCCTGTCAATTTTCCTAGAAGAAGTTCTGATGACAATAAAAGTGCAAGAACGGGATAGCCTCAAGATTATGTTTAAATGGGGCTGTGACGGATCTCAGCAATCTAAATTTAAACAAAAATTTGAAAATGATGTTGACTCAGACGCCAACATATTTCAGAGCTGCTTCGTTCCTCTACGATTAGTTTGTGGCCAAGATGAAAAAAAGATATTATGGGAAAACCCAACACCATCTTTTCCACGATATTGCCGGCCAATTAGGTTTCGTTTCGTGAAAGAGAGTATTGATATAACGGAAGATGAAATTAATTATGTCAAAAGCTCTGCTAATTCCCTAATCGCAACAGAGGTTGATTTAAATGGGAACAAGTTTTTAGTAAAACATGTGTTCTTCATGATGACAATGATAGACGGAAAGGTCTGCAATGCTGCCAGTGGCACAAAATCCACAAGCCGGTGCTACATATGCGGTGCAACTTCTAAGGATTTCAACCAATTAGATGTTGAAAAATAAATTAGTCCTGAAGCTATCGAGTTTGGTCTTTCGGTTCTACATGCGAGAATTCGTTTTTTCGAAAGTATTATCCACTTAGCATATAAATTGCCTGTGAAAAAATACAGAGAGAGGAAATCTGAAGACGAGAAAAAAATCGAAAACGAAAGGAAACTGGAAATCCAAGCCAGATTTCGCAAAGAAACTGGATTGCTAGTGGATATGCCAAAGGCAAACTTTGGCAACACGAATGACGGCAACACGAGTAGAAGATTTTTTGAAGATCCACAATTGGCTTCCGATATAACGGGCATCAGTCATGATTTAATATATAGATTGAAAGTAATTCTTGAAACGATTTCGAGTGGACATGAAATTGATCCAGAAAAATTCGACAAGTACGCATTAGATACCGCTCGCTTATATGTCAATTTATACCCTTGGCACCCCATGTCACCAACAATGCATAAAATTTTGATCCATGGTGCTGTTGTTATAAAAAATGCATTGTTGCCTATCGGGCAGCTTTCAGAAGAGGCCGCGGAAGCGCGGAATAAGCATTTTAAGTCATACCGCCAAAATTTCGCTCGAAAATTTTCAAGAGAAAATTGTAACCGAGACATTTTTAATCGGCTTCTTTTAAGTTCGGACCCTCTCCTAAGTAGCATGAGAAGCATAAAAAGTAGAAATATTAATTCCTTCTTGCCAGAAACAATTGCTTTACTTATGCCTGCGAATCCGAATGAACCTGATCATTCTTCAGAAAGCGAAGACGAAAACTTGTCTGTAACATTATAGTTTTTTTTAAATATTTTTAATAAATATGACTTGATGTAATATTCAAACTGTTGTTTTATTTAATAATATCGTTTAGAACTAATATTGACCATAAAATAATTTTGGCCGCGTAGATCATTCAAATACCCGTATGTGCGACGCCCTCTTGCGCAGGTTGCTTAGTTTGTAGTTTTTAAACCATTGATTAAGGCTGGAGCTCTGTTCGCCTTTAAGCTCGGTGAAATAGCAAAAGCCTCGTGGCTAACTACGTATGTCCGTCAGAAAAAAAAGAAAATGTGAACTATGCTCATTAACGTGGACATATAAATTAAAAATGCGTTTCTCAAAGTGTAAACTTATCTCTTTTGTTGTCTGCACATAGGAAATATTTTTCGCAATTAATAATAAGCCGTGCCTTGTAATATAGGCCTCCTCTCTCCTACAATATTCTGTCTGTCTGTCCGTCCGTATGTCACAGCCACTTTTTTCCAAAACTATAAGAACTATAATGTTGAAACTTGGTAAATATATGTATTTTGTGAACCGCATTAAGATTTTCACACCAAAATAGACAAAAAACTATAAATTTTGGGGTTCCCCATACTTAGAACTGAAACTAAAAGAAAAATCATCAGACCAACTATCAGATCACACGTGTGGGGTATCTATGGATACGTCTTTAAAAATGATATTGAGGTTTCTAATAAGTATCATATTTTTCTAAGATGAGTTTGTGCGAGAGACACTTCCAAAGTGGTAAAATATGTGTCCCCCCTGTAACTTCTAAAATAAGGGAATGATAAAACTAAAAAAATATATGATGTAGGTACATAACCATGCAAACTTCCACCGAAAATTAGTTTGAACCAGATCAAGTAAGTAGTTTTTTTTAATACGTCATATGCCGTAAACCGCAATTTACCTTTCATTCAATCAACTATTATTAACATAGATGAAAGTTACAACGAACTACAAGAACTTTTTTACTATGTTACTTGTTGTATTCTTGATATCAAAAATAGGTAAGCACTTGCAACTAGTACGGAACCCTTCGTGCGAGAGTCCGACTCGCACTTGGCCGGTTTTTTATATGACAAAGTAGTATAAGTTGTAGTAGTAGTATTGAATGATACTGAATTGGTTGGTTATTAGACACACATCATCGATTATATGTTTTTTTCTTCTTCAGCATCGCCAGTCGATTATTCGGTCAACAATCACAGGTCAACAAAATTTTTAAGGTGCAGAACTTCTATTTTAATTTTTGTATTAATCACTGTTAATTTACAATTTATATATCACGTCATATTTTTGATATATTTGCTTGTAAATATATAAAAATATGCTGATTTAGCTATATTTGCAACTTTATTTAGAATAGTATAATCTAAGTAGTTGTTCCTAAACTTAATATATTAAATAGATAGTAAAACAACTGATATTTTAATACAGTTTCCAAAAAGTTTCTATAATTTACTAATGCAAAGATATTAAAGATTAAGTTGGTCTTTATTATTCTCATACATTTTAATAAAGTCATTTTGTATGGAGTTTTTACTGATAGTACTCAAATGTTAATATTTTCATAAAAGAACATTACAGCAACAAAATCGTTAATGTTAATTGGATAGCCAGTTATAAACGTAGACGAAGGGATTCAGAATAGCCACTTATAAAATCTATTTACCTATGTTTAGAAAAGGCTTAAATGCCAATTTTCTACTTTTTATTGTCAAATATTCTAAAATGAGATGTGACAGAATATTTCTAATGATGAAACAATATCCATCATTCTCTAAGATGACAAATAAATGTGTGTTTTTCTGTGCACCAAAAACCTTGTTGACCTGTGGCAATTATTTATTACGATGTCTTCCAAGTTTAACAAATGGGACTGGAAACCTTTGTGTTGTTTTCCAAACTAAATGGTAATAATGCTTTTTTCGTGAAAATGTTACTTTTTGAGCTGTCTCATGTTAATTTGACTATTTGCCAATGGCAGCACTGGCGGGTGATTCCCTTCTTATCCGCCTGATAGACATTGTATCCATGGTCATGTAATTTATTTTTAAAAAAAGTACCTTCTTAGTTCAGACATTGGCGGGTGAACAGATACATTAAAAATAAATTCCATAAAATTAAGATATTCAAAATTTAATCTTTTATAAGGAAATTAATAAGGTTCGTTCGATATTTATTATGTTGATCCATAACATTTCAGAAATGAATTAAAATGAACCAAATATAATTTGAATGGTTTATTAACTAATAAATTAAGTGTCATAAGAAAGGTAAAATATAATTGTCATAAAATATATCATCATATAAAATCAATTAACGGTGAAAGTTTGTAATTAAAATATTATTATAAAATCAACCAAGAAAAAAACCAAAAATGTATTATTTTGCTATTGTTAATGCCCAGTAAAAACGTTATAAATATGGTCAAGTATTACATGTTTGTATTATGTTTATTTTTAAAATATATATAACAAAATTATTATAACAATATTGTTCTCATGTGTGTATATTACAGTACGCGGATAATGAACAATATCTTGTAACATTTAGTTGAAAATAAAAGTACCCTTCAATTGTGAACCTAATTACAATAACAATAAGATTTACATTTTTCGACAATGAGTGTAGGTACTAAAATTTCATTTCAGTACCAATTCATTTTCAGTAGGTAAATGGACTAATTGTGATTCAATGTTTTAGTTTCTGGATATTCTCTGAATCATTAAGTGAAAGTGGTCCCACAAGTATGCAGTAATTTGATCTCTTATGATTTTTTACAGAAATCATTCATACAGAGATATTATTATATTTGCCAGGTCTGATAATAATAACACAGAAGGCTAAAAGGCTATTTAATTTGAGATCACACACCATTGGTAAAATTGAATAAATAATAGACTTTTTAAATGATAAAAAAAAACACATGAAATACTCAACTTTCACTTAAAATATCCTGTGTATAGCCGTATGAACAGAACCAGCACGTCCATGCCTTCCCCTCCCCCCTATTTCAGCATGGGCGTAAAAATGGGAGAAGGGAATGCTCCCATGGTGTCACTTAAGTCTATTAGCCCTTAATATATTTAGCTGCTTCAATATTTTAGTGTCACAAATGCAAATGTGTAATTATACAATAATGAGTTTTAGTCTCATGATTTTACAGATCAATTTGTGTTGAATCATAACCATATTTTGTGTCACTATTACATTAAAGCAGCAAATTTGTTGACCAATTGATATTTAACTTAGTATATTGGACAGCGACCATGTTTACATAGGTTTTAGTATACATTGTGGCAGTCATAGGGATCTCTTATTTAAAACATATTAATATAAAAACAGTGAATGTTTCACTAAGAATAAGAACTACATGTTACTATGGCATTTTCCAAGTTTAATTTACATCAATCACATTAGAAGTTTATATTAAACATTGACTTTCTTACTTAGGTAGATAAGAAATATAGTTGTTTGCAGGAATCGCAATAGATAGTGTTTTAAAGTAGATATTAACATGGATATGCCTTTAAAAATACTGGCTTCGCTGTTTAACTGGTATGTTTATTTCATTTCAGTTTATGACATCGATTTTTGAGTACTTTGCTTAAGTTGATAAGTAGATCAAACAGTGTATGGTAGATTTGTATTATAATGACACTGAAATATACAATGATTTTAGGTAGCCAAGCTATCTTACTGCATCATCAATCCGTCTGCCAAGTGTGGGAGATTATGGCAATATGCCTCAACACCACTTTTTTTTTGTCTGGGGGGAAATGCTTTTTCCTAATTCCCACCGCCGCTGCAGCGTATTCGCGCGCCGGCGGTGGGATATGTGGAACTCGCCCTCTCCATAGCGTGGTATGCTAAACTCATACCACGAGAAGAGGACCCTACACCACTAAAACCCCTCGGACACTACTTTGATCTGCTGTTGGTGGGGGCCAGGAACGCATAAGCAATTCGGCCCATGCCTCAACACCCCTGGCTTGACAAGAGCTGTTAGGAGGAGGCTCAAGTTCAACAGTGGACATAAATTTTCTGTTAATGTAACGGAGCTAACCTGTTGTAGTATTTTCAACACAATCTGTATGTATACCAGTAACATAGAAAAAAGTAAGCATATCCACATTATGATTATGCCATGAAAATAGTCAATTGATACTTTAAAACTACCTATTCCGATCCCCGATCAAGAGAAACAATGGTATAGATGTGGGTAGATAATGAAACTAGCAATAACTATGAATTTAGTTATTCTATATGGTAACTTACGGTCCAGTGGACTATAATAACATGATTGTGAAATACAGCCTTTGAATAGATAGATACACGCAAATTCAAATATATAATATGTATAGTGATAGGCACAAAAATATTTGCACTATTTATTATTACATTTGCGAGTGTTGGTTTTAGCTGGCGATCTAATGAATCCATTTTTTTCATTTCTCTCTCCAGAATTGAGATGGACTTCACATCCTTTTCAGTCCTTCAATTCAAATAGCTACCTAATACTAATAAATTTGTACCTAAGCAAGGATTGGACCTAGATATGGTGCTTGATCACAAAAGAAACACTTTGGCACTTCTATTTCTTGTAACTCGACCAAATTTGTGCTTATTTCATTGACCACATTGTAGTAACCACACTGTCTGGGCCCAACCCCCTCAATCGGCGTATTGTATGGTGGCGAGAGGATATCAAAGAACGCCGCAGGCAGTTCCAACGCCTCAATTTCATGGTAGTTAGATATAGTAGGAGTCAAAATACAAGTAGCAGAGTTAGCGCTACAAATATTGTTGTTATTCACTTGCGCGAATAGTCTTCTCTTGTTGTAAATACGTTGCGCCAATCTCGCCGCTTCGTGTTTCGCGCGCACCTCAAAGTCTATAACACTAATTGCTTCCGTCAGAGGATACTCCGAGAAGCTTCTAATTTTCACCGCACCTGATATCACTTTAAGTAGACCGTGCATATGAGGATGATCGTGTAGCGGCATCTTAAATCCCGGCTTCAACACGAAAATACTCATGTTAATTTGACTATTTTGAAATACTTCTATATACGTACATGGAGCTTTGTCGGGTCTCTGCCATAGTTGGGGGTCGTTTAGAACGCTATCGTAGCCTAAATCTTCAGCTTTGAGTCCATCCATCATTCGCTTTAACTTGCTTAGGTTGGTCGCGAGATCGCTTTTGAAATTGTCATCGAATGTGTGTACCGCTTGCCGGTATATAGAAACGATCGGCGGGATGTTAACAAGTTCCATGGCTGATTTTGAATCATCTCTACTATCCATATGAAGTCTGCCGGTATGAAAATACGGGAATTTCTTTCTAGTAAATCGAAAAATTAATCTGGATGATAACAAAGCGAAACTGTCACCAAACGTCATTTTGATTTTGTGACAGCGAATATGCGTGCGTTTAGTTTTACATAGCACCAAAATACGTTTAAATTAATAACACTGACAAAAATTCCTATTTACATTATTAGATTTTCTTTTTTAACTTTTAACAATAATTATTTACAATTTTATGTCATTTATTTCTTTCATTTTGAAATGTGTTTTTAGTTGCGAAACCTATTAAAATATGTAGTACCAGTTTACTGCCATCTATTGTTGAGCAGCTAGTTTAGAGTAAGTGACTTTTAACTTTGCAAAAAGATGGCGTTACATGAGATTTGTTACAAAATTTTATGTTGTTACAAGTAATTCATGCGTAATCACTACAGCAAAATTACGTATATAATTAGGACACTTTCTTTATGATTTCTGAGGTGTTTATACCTACCATCACCCTTGTATTAATTTTATTAGTTACTACCGTAGGTATAGGTACCTACCTAATGCCTATCTTCAATAGTTTTTGCATAAACAGTTAAGTTTAAAAAACATACCGTTTCAATATTGCAGCTTTCTGTCTTTGTATTTAAAGTAGATGGGTTTCCTTCTTATTCAAAAATCTGAAACGAGTTCTATGAGGTTAAGCTTCAACAACATTTCCAATAAAATCCCTAGTCCAACAAGCATTACATAATGCATATAAACTAAGATAACTATAAAGATTTTTTTAAATTCAAACATGGCTCATTGCAACTTGTATTCTTATTGGTCGATCAATTGATATTCAATTATTTGGCATTCGATTTGGCGTAGTACCTACACCCGGTACCTACTAAAAATATGGTTACCCGATATAACATGACTGATAAGGTACGGTAACTAAGCGACCTAAAATGTTGTAGAAAATAACAAATATTTATCATAATTAACATTCATATTCCAAAACTCATTCAATTTTTAATTTAAACTTCAATTGGTGCAAAACCAGTCAGATGCGAAAGAAACAAAACCTATCATCATCTTGCAATCCTATTTATAAATCACAATGAAAATAAAACTCCGTACGAGTAAGTACCTACAGTTACAATAAAAACAATAAAATAACACATGAGGTCAGGTTTTATGTGTGGTCTCTGGCACGGCTAACCACGGGTGGCGGCCATAATACCACTTAAATAAATACTCTAACATCTAAATGGGATTTTATTGAGTTTCCAAATCAACCTGCGTTGCGTCGAGAACGCAACTGAACGTTTAACGAACTATAAAGTCTATAAACATAGATAAATTCATCAATACACAAATAGTCTGTATGTATTTTGTGTTGGAAAAATAATCGACTTAGTATATTTTATTGTTGGACCGTTTTATTATTGAGATGTAGGTTGCGTTTTGTTTTTGGAGGTTTGGTAATTTGTGTCGCTCATTCACTGAAAGTCCTTTTAATCAATGATTTCAGAATATTGCAAAATTTGCAGAACAGCGCGTTATATTATACAGAGGAATATTATAATATTGTACAGAGGAAATATTTGTATTTTTGTATCTACCTATGTTCGTCTATGCTTTTATAAAGAGGTAAGACTTTGATTGTTTGTTTGTATTGAATAGGTTCCGAAACTACTGGACCGATTTTAAAAATTCAATCAACGTTGGAAAGCTGCACTATCCCCGGGCGACATAGGCTATATTTAATTATGAAGTTGCCACGAGGACGGGAGTTACGGGGGTGAAACCGCGCGTGGGAAGCTAGGTACGAATAAACTTAAAAACTTCTGGATGAATTTCGATCAATCTTTCACAATTAGATTTAATTATAAAGTTCCCGCAGGAACGAGAGTTACGTGGGAAAATAAATTTATTTAGTTTTTCGTAAAAATTACATACCTATTATTGCCGTTGGAGTTCTATGTACGATTTTAAACATTCTGATGTCATTAAGTAAATATATAGGTACACTCATTTAAAGTCATTCTTTGATCGCTACATTTTATTTTTTTTACACTTTTAATTTATTAAGGCTGGCACCTGGTATCAAAAGCCGAGTGGCCAGATACATACATCCGTCTTAAAAAAAAAAACTCGACTATAACCGTACCATAGATCCATATACTTACAAAGAACGTCACCAGAGTTACAATAGCCAAATACACTTAAAAGAAAGCTACCAGCTATCAGAACAGATATCAGAGCTAATAAAGAGTTCTAGGAAGGCCACCCGCGAAGAACTGACAAACAAACAGACGTACAACAGACCACGGTAGCTAGCTGTTACGTAGTAATCGTCAGTACTTGCGTTTTACTATAAATTGATCGGATTCTTTAGAAAAAATACGAGGTAGGTACAGAGCATAGAAGAAGTATATACCTAGAAGCGGTGGTAGCGTATACCTTTTGAGATAGCAATATATTATGGTGGGCTACCAGCGTGTTTAGTATTTTCTCCAGTTGCTTTTTAAATTTCGATTAAACATTTTAAAATAATTGAAATTTACTTTCTCCTTAGCAAACTTAATTGACACTGCATATTTTGTATTACAGAAAGCATAAACAGAATACATTTTTTGTGTTTTATGGAAATTTCAAGTTATGGTTTTTATTTTATAACTTATTAAGTATGAAATTAAAAAATATAAAGTAATATACTTAGTAGTAATAATAATAAAGCACTAAAAACGAACGAAGTAGTATATAATCACTGCCATCACGGCAAGGGATGCAAATTAGTTTTCAAAAAAGAATGAATTACTTTAAACGAAAAAAAAAAAACAGACATTTGATAAAAAAAAATGTATACAATTTTATTACTCACACGTTTTGGAAAGCTTTACGACTAGTTTTACAATTAAAAAATTAACAAAATAAGTTTTTCACCTTTACCGCTTCCACCATTTGCGGTGGGGGACAACGACTCTTCTATATATCGTCCCTCTACGGTAAAGAGACGTATTCTGTCCATCTCTTTAGTTTTGTTCGTTGTCTTTTTTATCGTGGGAGCTGGTCATTTCACGAGTCTGGTTAATTTAGATTTCATGGGTTACAATATAAATTATATAAGATTAGATTTAGAGTTGACCATTTTAACGTACTCTCCGAGGCACTGGTGCCAGTTGCACCCGTGCATTATCCCTTATAACGTCCACTGCTGAATATGGGCCTCCTTCCGAGGGAGAGTATTTGCCACAGTCACCAAGCTTGGCAGGCGCGTTGGTGACCGTAGTAGGTATTATGTTGTAACTCACAAGGAAACGCTACTGCCCGTTCCTTGATTTACGATTATAATTAGATGATGTTATAACAATCGAGACCAACGGCTTAACGTGCTTTCCAAAGCACGGTGGGTAGTCCCTCAACCAAACAGACCCGGAAAGAAATCTTTGAATTTATTAAAGATTTTCTGTCCGGCATTGGGATCGAACCCACGAGCTCCGACATTAAAGCGAGCCAAATACCGCTACGCTACGGAGGTTGTCGTGACTTCGGTATCCTACTTAGATATTTATTGAAACAATGGAAATGAAAGTCATCATTCCTTATCCCCCGATAAGGAAACATGACTTTCAGATTTTTATAGGAGTTTCTAGCATCCGTCCCTCTATTTTACAGTTCGCGGGCCCTTTTGACTTCGGGTTTACCTACGTGAGTATCGCAAGGTATTTTGCAAACTAAGGCTCGGGAATGCGAAGCTAAATGATGATCGACTATGAGCAATACACATCAACAATAATAAATAATTCAAACCTCGTTTCCAGATAATCATAAAAAAACAGATCGCCGGTCTATAAATTTCGTGAAAAATCTATATTTTTACGATAGTTTATGACTCGTTTAATGTAATTAATAGACAGGAAGTGCCGCCATTATAGCTGATAATGATGAGCATTAACTTCACTTGTCGTAAAAACTTGATGTTCATTAAATTTCAAAATCAGGTTGGATTAAAAATAGTTGATTACATATTTGTAGGTACAAACAATAGTGAGCTGTGCACACATGAAAGTATATCTGATACAGTAAGTATAAACTTATAATCAGTCAAAATCGCTTTTGACTGCAATAATACCTCTATTTTGTATGGAATTGGGATCTGACACTTCGCCGGCCGCTGCCGCAGCTCGTGCGTTGTGGTCACAGTTCTAACCTAACCTAAAACTAATCTACAGCAGTTGTTTAAATTTTATGTGAGCCAATATGGACCCGTCAAACCTACTTTTGCCTGATTTTTGCAGTGAAAAGTGGTTTTGAGCGATTATAAGTTTTGACTGTAACATATCTAATACTAGAATCCCGAACGCGGTTTTACCTGCGTAGCTCCCGATTCCGTGGTAACTTCATAATTAAATATAGCCTATAGTAATCAGTGATAATGTAGCATTCAAATGGTGAAAGGATTTTTAAAATCGGTCCAGTACTTTTTGAGCCAATTCGTTACAAACATACTTACATACAAATCTTTCCTCTTTATAATATGAGTATAGACTAGAATCTCGAGCGCGGATTTACCTGCCTAGCTCCCGATTCCGTGGTAACTTCATAAATAAAATCACTACATATCACTACATAGAATAAAACAAAGTAGCTTTCTCTGTCCCTATATCCCTATGTATGCTTAAATCTTTAAAACTTAGCAACGGATTTTGATGCGCTGTTTTTTAATAGATAGAGGGATTCAAGAGGAAGGTTTTGATGTATCAGCATTGTACTCGTGCGGAGCCGGGGCGGGTTGCTAGTATAGTATAAAACAAAGTCGCTTGACGCTGTCTGTCCTTCCCTATATACATTAGATCTTTAAAACTAAGCAACAGATTTTGATGCGGTTTTTTTGTAGATATAGTGATTCAAGAGGAAGGTTTATATGTATGATACATCAGCATAGCACCCGTGCGACGCCGGGTGAGTCGATGGTAGCCTATATTACTCTGGGATATTGTAGCTTTCTAATGGTGAAAGATTGATCGAAATTGGTCCAGTACTTCCGGAGCGTATACAGTGCAAATAAACAAAAATAATCCAATATTTCTTCTTTATAATAATGAGTACAGATATTGTAAATAGCTCTGACGTATTCCGTACTAAAAGCTATCATTGGTCAATAGTACCTATTTACATTAAAATCATTTATTTTAGTTCAGCTCAACATCTGCAATTAGATGTATGGGAGTCGGGTTACGGTAGGTATTGTGTGAGAGTGAACCAAGCATGGTTGATTTTTTTTGGACTTTAATTATTGATCTATTTATGATTGTGATAATCTTCGTGGCGTAGCGGTTAGTGTCGTAAGTCGTGAGTTCGATCCTCACGCTGGTCAAGAAATCTTTATGTATAATCTATTATTACGTTCAGCGTCCAGCTGGTTGAGAGAATACCTTCCGTTCCTTGGAAAGCACGTTAAGCCGTTGGTCCCGATTGTAATAACTTAATCTATAGAATTGTATAGGAGAGACTGGGCAGCAGAGTTTCCATTGCTTGCTATTGCTTAAACTTGCCACGTTCTTTACTTAACTTAACTTGTATTAGTCTTTCTCTTATTTGTGGTAATGTTCTTAAAAAGGGATATAAAGTCCTAATTTAAGCTACCAACAGTCTCACGGAATACAAAAAAAGCACACCAAAATTGTTTCAGTTAGAGATCATGTATGTAAAATGTATAAATAAGACATTTACTTTAGGTTTGTAGGTTACTTTTTTTATTCTGAAGATATACTGAGAGTCAGTTATAGTTTTCATCGGATTGTTTCTCCACTTATTTTTTCTTTTGCATATTGCATAATGCCATCCACCGACATGGCTTGTCGTTTGACGGGGGATGTGGCCTGAAGACCCATCATTTAACCCATTAGTGTTGACTTTGACTGCCATTCACTGATTTAATTATAGGTTAACTGGTCGCTGTAATAGGTACGTGAAGCAAAAATGTTGTAGGTACCTTTTTTACGAAAATTGCGCGGACAGAGAAGCATGAAATTTCGCACACTTGCCTATAGTTTATACTTGCATATATAGAGAAGGAGTGCATATTTTTAAATTATCGTCAAATTTCGACCACTAGGAATTATTATTGAAAATTTTGACCTAAATTTCTGGTAGTAATGGTTATTTATTTTTCGTTCAGACGGATGAGTCTTTTGTTATTTTAAGAGGCTAAATAGCCAGGAGGGCTACAGCATTAGCGTGGCATTAGCCTCTTCACCGAAGTGGAGCGAGGAGCGCATCGGATATATCATGTTAGTAATCCTGTCTATGGGCATTGCTGAAGAAAACCGGATATTTGGATCGTTTTTTTATTAAATCTCCGCTACGTTTTGGTAAGCAGAGCTCCAGCCTAGATAAATGGTTTAAATACTACAAACTAAGCAACCTGCGCAAAGGGCGTCCCCTGTGGGACTTGGACCTCGGCTTAGGGCGGTCGCTGACGGGGAGATTGTGGGATTATGGCTTTTAGTACCAACCTGCGCACAATGGCGCCCTGCTATGGGGGATTGCAGAATCTAGGCCGTATATTCTAAACTACCAGGCTTAAATATACAAATTTCATCCCACAACTAAGATAACAGATAACCGTTTGGTCATCAACTAAGTTTAAAGATTTATAACCATTCGGTCATTTGTAGGATGATGAACGAATTCTTGTTACTTACGACTGTCCAAAATAAAAGTGCTGTCTTAATATTAACTTTACGACATTAAAATAAGGTTTAAAGTATTTGGTAACGATCGATTCGGTATGTAAAGATGAAAAACTTAATTTCAATATAAGGGTATAGGGTTTAATTATGTAACATATTATTTCATACCGCGGAAATAAAACTCTGAACATGAGACAGATGGGCATATCACTACTTGACAGTACCGTGAATGATTTGGTGTATTTATTTATTAAAATCAGATTTGATTGGGAAGTTTATGTGGCGAGTCAATATTTATAATAATATTTATATGAAAGAGTGAAAATATTTAAGTTTTGCGTAAACATTATTATAGAAATTATGTTTCCGGTGATTTGGGAACTGAATGTTTAAATGATTTCCATTTCCTTGTTTCAGGTTTATTCTGCGAAGAAGTTATTTGTATATAGGCTTCAGAACTGGGTTTTGTAATTGTAAATTACTCCTCAAGTATATACATAACGTACTTCTTTTTTATTTCCTTTTTTAAAGTAAAGTGAAAACATACCTAAGTCTTTCTTACTCTTCCTAATTTAATCTCTTTCTGATTAAATTCGTTGCGGGTCCCAAGGCAGGTTAACTTTTTCCTGGGACTTGTTGAACCACGGTGCTCATTGCCATTTTTAGTGTGTGCCACTATTGATCCTGGCTTACAGGAAAAGTTAAAATGGTGGAATTAGTCATATAAAAAAAAGTGGCATGTTTTTTTTATATGACAAATTTAATAAGACCTATATTTATCTTATCACATAAATATCAGACAATGTTTGAACTTAAGGTCTATACATTTCAGGGATAAGAATGTTGGAATGCCCATCCTCGCAATGTTTCGTAGCCAAAAGGCACTTACACATAGGTAACCACTATCAAGAGTAGGTACAGTGTTAGCGCCTCTTGAGATTCTCCGCGGATTCCGTCGCCATGCCAATCCTACTTTGTTACCAAGAAATATGAGATGGCGCGACGACGGTCTCGACGCACGTAGCGTCCCAAACAAAAGGCCGTCCTATCCTCCAGGGCACCTGAGTCATTCGAATATGCAATATGCAACCAGTTTTGTGAGAGATAGTGCCTTTTTTTTTGTCCGGGGGTTAATTCATTTACCTACGTATTCCCACCGCCGCGGCGCCGCCGCCGCTGCAGCGAATTTGCGCGCTGGCGCGGCGGCGGTGGGATATGTGGAATTGCCCTCTCCATAGCGTGGTATGCTAAACTCATACCACGAGGAGAGGACCCTACACCATTAAAACCAATACTCCTTCGATCCGCCGTTGGCGGGAGCCGAGTACGCATAAGCAATCCGACCCGAGAGACTGGTGCCTGACATAGGTTTCTTTGTAAGAAAACGATAGGTAATCAAACACAATTCCCTCCTATTTTACCCCGTTTTCCCGTCACTCAACGTCACACCCAAACACTATCAGATACACAATCGCAAAGCACACGTTTACAACATAATCCCAGTCTAAACTATTATACATTAGTTCTATAATTACAACTACAAAGTATGAGCTCAAAGACAAACGCTTCCTTTCATCAGATCATTGTATCGCTTTATAATTGGCACTCCTTCACAGAGATGTTCATATGTACGAAATAGTTTATAAACTAAATTTATGATTCGGTTTTATGTATTCACTAGTTCCGCCAGCGGTTTCGCCTGGGATGTCCTCTACAGTTTTATAGCAAGGGATATTGTGCCTGCGACATCGTGCAATAGTTACCTATTTTGGGCTAAACCCGATTTTGAAACATCCTTTATTGGTGCTCTGCTTCTATCTGTCTAAGGATTTGTTTACGGAGACGCGGGGCGTCGCGCGTCGCGTTCGGCGTGCTGTCTCGCATCTCACTCGCACTCATACAACGCCATATGTTTGAATTAAGTGCGGGCCGCGCCGCACATCACGCCGCACGACGCCCCGCGTTTCCGTAAGGCCGCGTCCTGGACGCCAGCGTGCGGAGCGGGCGGCGCGGGCGACGGCACGCGCGTCTTTATCAAAGTTCATAGATTTGTGTGAAGCTGTTCTCGTCCACAGCGGTGCGGGCGGCAGGTTTTCCTTAGGCACCGCCCGCGCCGCCCGCTCCGCCCGCTGGCATCCAGGACGCGGCCTAAAGAAGGCCTTAGCATCTTGAATATTATAAATGTGTTATCTATAATTTTCATCGATAAATGGGCTATACACCACTAAAATATTTATTCTAATCTAACCAGTAATTCCTGTGATTAGCATGTTCAAGCAACCAATCTTTTCAGCTATAGATTTTTTTTGAACGGACCGTTTTGTAGAGTTTACCTTAAATGTTTCTTAAACTACTAACTAAGCAACTTGCGCAAGAGGGCATCCTCTACAGGGTTTGGATGTCAGCTAAAGGTATGCTAGCTGTAGAGTTTGCTTGTTTCTTGGTTTGAATGCGATAATCTCAGGTTCGATTTGAAAAAAGTCTTTCAGAGTAAGATAGTTCATTTATCGAGGAAGGCTGTAAGGCTATATATATCACCACGCTGAGACTAATAGGAACCAATGTAGAATGTTTGAAAGTCTGGGTAAGTGTAACTATTCCAGCACAAGCTAGTTTTAATATCAGGTTAAAAATAAGAAAGTCCTCTCCATAAAACCATTTTCTATTGCCGATCCTTCACTATTCTAGCGATTCTAGCGACCCTACCAATCGAAATAAAAAGTTGCAACTCAAGTTTTTCTTTTAAAAAATGAGTTAATGAGTACTATCTCTCTATCTCTTACTAAGTTTATATATATTATAACGTAGTATATTATGTACCTATTTATTTTTATCTTTATACTTATTATGTATCTAAGTATATAATGTAAATATTAGTATCTATGTATGTTTATTTTAGACGTATGCACACTATTCGTCTTTTCTTTTTCACATTTCCTCTTGCGGGTCTGCTGGAACAGATTTCTTTTGAAATAAGCAGTACCTTTGTACAATTTCTTTCCATAAATATAAGTTTTTCATTTTGTTTCTTTTTGTGTGTTTGTACAAAAATAAAAAAAATAGAAAATGATTTTTTTTTGTTTACTCAAGCACAACTAAAGTTTCCTTTGTAAACCACAATCTTTTATGATTACATTCTCTATGTAGGTTCCTACCTACAAAGTTGTGTGTACCTATTCTGTGTATCACAGCAATGAGCCGTACTTTGATCATCAACGTTTTTAAACGGTCGTTTGAGAAACAGTAGCTTTAAACACCCATTTCCTGTAATTGAAAGAGGAAAATTGGGTTTTCTCGGGAATTGCTCCAATTAGTTATGTAAACTCGTTTCAATAGTGTTATCGTTTAAAGAATTAAGTCTGTTTGGCGTGAGGTTAATCCTTACTAGTCCTATGTATCTATAACTAATATTATAAAGAGGTAAGATTTGATTGTTTGTATTGAGTAGGCTCCAAAACTACTGGACCGATTTGAAAAATTATTTCACCGTTGGAAAGCTTCACTATCCCCGGATGACATAAGCTATATTTTATTATGAAGTTCCCACGGGAACGAGAGTTACGCGAGTGAAACCGCGCGCGGGAAGCTGGTCTTTAATATAATTATTTATATTACTAGCTGACCCGACAGACGTTGTCTTGTCTTAACTAAATTTTAAATTAAATTGAACTTTTAATATTACCTAGACGCGATAGCTCTGAACTAACCGTGATGTTCAGAGCAGCACGTATTCTGTCAATGCTTTGTCAACGCCATAACGGTACTTCAAAAAGTTTATATTGTCAAAGCGCTAAGGTAACTTAAGTAAATTTAATATAATGGTTAAGTATTCAAAAATTTTTCATTCCTAATATTAGACTGTAAGTAAAATTTTGGCCTATTATTTAAAAAAGAAAATGTAGAAACACTATGGTAAATATAGAATAACTGTAGATACTCAAAAAAAAATCTAAATCTAAAACTAGTTATGGTCGAAAATTAAATTATATTAAACGTAAGGCTGAAACTAATTTGGGGATGCTCATGGCTCGAACGCGCACCCCCAATGTGGGTCAACCTAATACAAATAAATGGATATAGGTAAAATATATATTTTGAAATGACATGATTGAATTTGCAGATAATCTGCCTATCTAGTAGGTAGATTCTCTGCAAATTCAAACATTTCATTTATATATGTTACGGCTAATAGCCGAAGTGCGGCTACACCTAGGTTTAGCCGGCTACAACTAGGTGCAGCCGACCACATGCGGTTAAACTTAGATGTACCTATCCTACTTATCTTCGGTTAGAACTAGGTTTTAATTAAATAAACAATACCTATGCACGACACAAAAAGATGTAGGGGTGGTTAAAAAAAAATAACCTAAACCTAAACCAATGGAGTTGAACAGGGACTTATTGAGGTTGATCTAAGTTTAACCGCATGTAGCCGGCTAAACCTAGGTGTAGCCGCACTTCGGCTATTAGCCGTAACATATATATTATTGTAAGCTTGGTTTTATCGTTTTGCAGTGTAAATACATCAGTAGGTAAACATTTGGCCCATCAGTTATATTACCAAAAAGTATTGGATACGTACTTTTTGATTAACCTATAAAAAAATATAAAGATACAGAGCAACAACGTTCAGGAGTGTAACGTCACAAGAAATTTCAACGCGCTGTATCTTCGTAATTTTTTTAAGGAACAAAAAAACAACTATTCGTTTCCTTCATTTTTTGGTAATATGACGGCCTAAATATAATAGTTTATTCGTCATCCCTTATGTTCGCAAATATTTTATCACTGAATTATAAAAAATCTAGTTACCTACTAGCTGAACTATCATCCAAACATATTCAGTTCACACAATAATAATGTAACTTTAAAAAAACATAACATCTATTAAACCCTTTTACAACATCATTATTTAGTTAAAAAACCATGTCATTACTTCTGTATGAGAATCATATTCTCCCAAACCTTATTTGTAACGCATAAATGCATAACGGATACACCATTTAATAACGAAGGAGTTAAAATAAATATAACATTTAAAAAAATATTGTTATTGTAAACTATACGGCCAGAAATACGCGGTTCCACGAGTTTAGTTAAAACATAACACCTTAAAAAACTTAAAACACCTATTAAAGTAACCCTGCCCTCAAAACCAGAGATAGTACCATGAAAGTGATAAAAAACGACTTTTATAAAATATAGCAAACTATTGCGTTTTATCTTTACATGTGTTTAAAACTGATCCAACAAACTCAGCAATGTATTATAAATATTACAAAGTTTGTGTGTATTCAGGATCTGTACCTGAAGGCGTAGTATAAACATAGAACGACAAAAAAGTATTTAAAATAAAATTAATAGGAAAACGTCACGTGTCCTGTTCTAGGAAACTAAGTAATTACGTTGTAAACTAATAAAATATTACGACGAATACACAACGTTGGCATTAGCTAAGGGCGTTTAGTATGTTTTTATGGAAGCTACGTAATATGTAGGTACCTATCTTTACTTAAAATTTTGGAACATTACCTACTCAACATATTTTCAGACTAAGTTATGCTATGATCCTTTCCGGCAATAGTTTCTTATCTGTGGAGGACTGTCCATTGGTACATCTCATTGGTATATCAATGGATAGACCTTCATAGATGTAACCATCTCACTTGTGTATTAAAAGGTACCAAAGGCCTCTTCAATGTTGGCTTCGGCCCCATGAATGCATTTCAAATGTCCGTGTCCCCATGAGCCTGTGGTAGTAAAATGTACCAAACGGAGAGCTATCAAACCATGCATTTAAGCCGGTTTTTTGTGCAGTGGTGTGGGTAAAAGTATGATTTTTCACAGTAGGTAGATAACTTCTTTTTTGTGTTGTTCGGGGGGAAATGCATTTCCGCATTCCCACCGCCGCTGCAGCGTAGCCACGCGCTGGCGGCGGGATATGTGGGACTCGCCCTCTCCATAGCGGTGGTATGCTTACTCATACCACGAGGAGAGGACCCTACACCACTAAAAACCCCCGGACACTTCTTCGATCCGTCGTTGGCGGGGGTCGGGTACGCACGAATCAATCCGGCAACTGCAGGTACCTACCTACCCTTCTGGAGATCCCGCGGTACCATATTGGCCGCGGGTGCCGTCGGGGGGCCGGATTGCTCATGCGTACCCGACCCCCGCCAACGGCGGATCGAAGGAGTGTCCGGGAGGTTTTAGTGGTGTAGGGTCCTCTCCTCGTGGTATTACTTTAGCATACCACGCTATGGAGAGGGCGAGTCCCACATATCCCACCGCCAGCGCGCGAATACGCTGCAGGGTGGTGGGAATGCGTCAAAGCATGGCACCCCGGACAAAAAAAAAAAAAAGGTACCTACCTACCCCAATGTTATAAAAATACCTAACGATGATCTTTGATTTGTACATTTCGGTTTGTATCATTAAAATAACGAAAAAATTTCTATGCTAATAAGAGCAAAGATTTGTTTGTTTTCTTGAACGCGTTCAGTGTTACGTAGCCCATTTATTGAGGAAAGCTATAGGCTATATTTATTTACGAAGTTCCTACGGGAACAGGAGTTACGCGCGCCTGAAGATAGTATATTATATTGAGTAGTTATTTTAATAATAACTACCTACTATTATGTATATTGTATTTAGCAATTATTTATGCATTAGAGGGATCGGGCAACTGTTTATTACTCGTAAATCAATCCAGTTAGATCTTAAAGTCAATTGCTTCGCCCGTTTCCTATGCGATTCCTATTAAATTGTTAATCTATAATAGGAAAGGCAACCATAACTTCAAAAAATAGGATATATATAAGGATCCAATTTTTTTGAAGTTAGCACTATTCGTTTTACAACAGGAAACAGTAAGTAGTAGCAGAGTTACTTCTAATATTCTTAATCTATACTAATATTATAAAGCTGCAGATTTTGTTTGAACGCGCTAATCTCAGGAACTACTGGTCCGATTTCAAAAAATCTTTCAGTGTTGGATAGTCCTTTTATCAAGGAAGGTTATAGGCTATGTTTTATTACGAAGTTCCCACGGGCACGGGAGCTACGCGGGTGAAACCGCGCGCGGGAAGCTAGTCTACTAGTATTCTTGTATAACCCCTTGTCAGCGGCGGCCTTACCCATTGCGAGGCTCCGGGCGGCAGGTCTTTGCGCCTTAGGCCTTTTAGGCCCTTTGTCCTTTGTGAAAAGTGTGTGACGTGAAAATAAGTCTGGTTATTTGATTTAGGTATTTGTCGTGTTTAACGAGAAATGCTAAGGTTATACCATTAATAAAATTTGAGTTTTAAAAATAACAAATACAGAGCTGATAAATTTTAAAATTGATGTTTGCGGCTTTTCCTATGACTGAAATATATAATTAAAGTAAAATAAATGTTAGAATGTCATATCATATGACCAGTGAAACTACAAATTCGTAGGTAGTTATTTCCTTTTCTATAGAATGGCATTCACTGACCAACTGACAATCTGTTGTATTTTGTGCTAAATCCTTTAACGCATCACATATATCGCTTAGTTGGTATTTAACGGCCTTCACTGATGCTACCCTGCACTCCCATCTAGTTTCAGAAAGTGGTTCCAGCGATAACGATTTTACATGAGCATTTTAATAACCAATCTTCAGATGTTTCGTGGCGCGATATTCGAGTTTTTCAATTATGTTATGAATTAATTAATTAACTAACTTTAACATCATCCTTAAGATCTAAATAAAAAGTTTTAAATAAAAATAGAGTTAAAAAAAATTGCTTGGGTTGTTGCGCGAGGCCCCTGCAAGAGCGAGGCCCCGGGCGGTTGCCCTGTTCGCCACCCCCTAAGGCCGCCGCTGCCCCTTGTGCTAAGATCACAAGTCCGTAACCATCCGATGCCCTCGTAGACCCGAAGTCCGAGAGGCCCGCGAACTGTAAAGTAGAGCGACAGTTGCACAAAACTCCCCTAAAATACTAAACGTCATAATCCCTCAATCTCATCGCCAGCGACCGCCCTGAGCCGAGGTCCAAGCCCCACAGGGGGCGCCCTCTTGCGCAAGTTGCTTAGTTTGTAGTTTTTAAACCATTTATTAAGGCTGGAGCTTTGCTCGCCTTTATGCCCGGTGAAGTAGCAAAAGCCTCGTGGCAAACTACGTATGTCAATCCGATGAAAAAAAAACATAAGTCCGTCGTCCCATTAAGGGATGGCCGCTTTTTTTTTCAATTAATATGCAGAAAATGTAGGTTGAGTAAATTAAGTTCAAGCACTGGCTTAAGTACCTACTAATATAAAATTTTGACCTTATTATTGGTCTTTAAAAACCAAGAACGCTGCTTAAAAACTATCCAGGACATCCCAGGACTTAATAAAACCGGAACTTGTCCTGAGAAAATACGACGGTTGGCAACTCAACGTTTGAGTTAGTATTTGTTATACAATTTTGTATACAAACTTTCCTGTTTTTTTTTAGGGGGCCTGTCTGTGACTATGCTCTATTACGAGTATTTAAAGGTGAAGTAGCTAAAGCCTTCTGGTTAACAACATAATGTCCGTCCGGAAAAGAAAACAGTGGTCTCAATTCGACCATAATAATAAAAAAACTTAGCATTCTGCATTCCTTCTCTATTATATTATATAAACTGTAGGTAAGTGTAAATAATTTCTTAATTATACAAAGGGGTACCTACAAAGTAAATCTGTCCGTCTGTTTTTCTGTCTGACTGTCTGTCGGTCTTTCACGCCAAAAATACTGAACCGATTTAAATGAAATTTGGTGCCCAGATCATTTAGAACCTGAAAAGGACATAGGCTACGTTATAGCGAAAAAAGGGTTGAAAGGTGTGTGAAGTACGTATGGAAGTATCGTATTTTTTAAGCTTAATAATTAAAACTGCTACTAAATGTCAATATTCCACGCAGAATAAGTCGCGGGCGATAATAAGATAGTTTATAATAATATTATAAAGAGGAAAGGTTTGCATTTTTGTATTGTTTGTGTGTGTGTGTATGTTTGTAATGAATAAACTCAAAAACTACTGTGCCGATTTCAAAATTTTTTTCACCATTAGAAAGCTACAATCACCCTGAGTGACATAGGTTATATTTAATTATAAAGTTCCCACGGGAGCGGGAGTTAGGCAGGCGAAACCACACGCGGGAATCTAGTAAGTAATAAGTATTGTAGATTTTCAAAATTTCGTAACATATTAACGATGAAACCTAAGCACATACGACTCAATCACCATCAAAGGCTACTCGGTCAGACATCAATTAGAGCACAAAGCTACGGAATTAGCCGCGCACACAACAATGCACACGTGCGCGGTTCCATTCAAAATAAAACACGGAGTTAGACAACGCGGTGCGCTGTTTGAAATTATGCGAGGAGCGTTTAGATTGCACGGGGTAGTGAAACCAGCGAGTAACTAGTACAATCTACTGTCATAAGATGATATTCTCTTTACCTGACCCTCTGGTCACCCAACACAGTTTATACTAGCACAGACACAGGCGTTTACTGTGTCTCAAATAATGTATAATGCTTCATAACGATTTTCTGTTTGTTTTTTGCTTTTTGGTAACAAAGATTTTATTATTTTTTATTTTTTTACTGGTCATTAAATAACCCGGTTTTAAATTGTAAAAAGGGTCCAAATATAAGTGCCAGTTTTCGGCTGGAATGCGTAAATGCATTACCCGCCAGAAAAAAAAAATGTGGCTGGTTTAAGTCCAGCGTGGGCCACACTTAGAATAGACCACTCTATATCTTCCTATGGGTGTCGTAAGAGGCGACTAGGTGATATACAGCTGATTGATGGGCAGCAGTGTCCATCAGCTCAAGGTTACTCACCATCTAAGCGTGATAAAGAATCCACTTGCCAAGCATGGTGATTATGGCAATATTCCTCAACGACGGCTTGCCAAGGTCTGTTAAGAGGGGGACCATGTTCAGCAGTGGACCTTTGATCAAAGTATTATGTTTACATAAATTATTTTCACTGAAATCACCGTACAGTATTCTGTCCAAATTAATTGTGTAGTGAAGCAATTAAGTAATTTTACATGACACCCCGTGAAAGTTAAAATTGCTTATATTTTTTTCAGTTTCACAAAAAATAAATAAATCTTTACTAAAATATAAAGCTGAAGAGCTTCTTTGTTGTTTGTGACCGAGCGGTCCGAGTTTTCAGTGTTATTAAGACCATTTATCGAGGAAGGCTATAGGCTATATTTAATTATGAAGTTCCTAGGGGACGGTGAAGTTACGCTGAAGAAAAGCTTGTATATTCATATACTAGCTACCCACGCGCGGTTCCCTGGGAACATCATCATAATAAAATATAGCATATCGAACCTAGTTCCTGAGCGCTGATCGCGCTAGAAAACAAACAGACAAAAAACCTCATGAGCTTCATATAGAATATAGAATATATTTTTTGTAAACTCGCAAGTAAGTACTAGGCCTAGTAACTCGCCCGTTTAAAGAGATCACATCTCTTTCGACCGCAGTAAACAGGTAGGGGAAACATATCAAAGTTTATGCTACCGAAATGTAAATGAGCGAACTCCGTGAATGGATGTCCATTGATTTATTTTGTTTTAACTCGGTGGAGTTTCTTTACTCTGTTTCTGAGATGGCGTAGTTTCTTTGTTTTTTGCTTGGCGTAGATTATTAAGGTGAAATGTTCGCGCTTTAGTATTTAATAATAATAATCCTTCAATGCCTTTTTCAGCTACGGCTTTTCTTGTCTATCATGGGCTCTCATGTGGCTAGAAATATTCTTGCACAAAGTGGACACGTGAGAGTACCATTAACAACATTGTAATTGATTGCCGCTGGTGTTCGGGCTTTTAGTTCGTCACGCTTAGTATCCAGTTTTGAAAGCAGACGAGTCTCAAAGTCAAAAACTTTCTGTTTCGGTATTTAGCGTATGAGGTATATGTTATCTGTTCTTATTTGTAGACTATTTATTTCAGTAACATTAATGGCAATAACTAGTTATAACATTAATTGTAGTAGAAGACCAAGGGATGTCAATATAATCCTAAGAGTATAAAATATAGACATGAAGCAATGCCAAGATTTTCTTTTTTAGCAGCAGAAGATTGAGACATTTGTTGTAGAAACGATATGCAGAGTCGAGTGCAGTCTGTATTTTACATAATAGGCTAGTTGACACTTTTTGAAATTATTTGTTTATGGCTAAGAATGGTTTTACTAGATTAAGAAAAATATATGGCATTTATTTGAGATCTCGAAAGCACTAAAATAAATATTTTAAAATTGGCTTGACATTTAGAGATGAAAACCATCTCAGCCATGTTGGTCTATATACATTATCTGTGTTCGAGATCGATAACGTCAAGACTCAGACTGACAGTAAAGGATCGCATTCATGTTTTTTTAACGAGACGTAAGACGTCACAAAATGGCTGATAGCGTTTTCGGAAGTTAAACACATAGACAAAAGAAATCATTTTCATAATGAATTTATACAAACATATTCAAGTTTTTTGAACATAAATTATTATATTTAGGTTCCATATGACAAATACTTTAAGAAATAAACATCATTGTAACATAATTTCATATGTGTCAACTAGCCTATTGGTATTTACAGTGAAGTTTACAAATATGTATGTATATACAATGTTCATAGTGTTATTTCAATTGATATATATCTATACTAAATATCTGAATGATTTTTTTTTTAAATGATTTCAATATTTTCTTTTTTTATATATAAAGTGGCGTCCGTCTAGGGTCACGGAGGAGGTCCCTACACATACTTCAGTATTGCCCGTCAGGTCGACAGTGAAATAACTGATGTATCATTTTAATTTGAAACTATAATTATGTCATATTTGTACTTATACGTTATTATTGGCCAAATAAAGCCAATCAATAAAACTATTTTAATCATCATCATTATCAGCCCGTATATCATCCACTGCTGAACATGGGCCTCCTCCCGAGGGTATTTGCCATAGTCACCACGCTTGGCCTGCGGGTTGGTGACCGCAGTATTATGTTGTAACACACAAGAAAACGCTGCTGCCCGTTCCTTTGTATATGATTGATTTGATGGTGTTATAACAATCGGGACCAACGGCTTAACGTGCTTTCCGAGGCACGGAGGGTAGTCCCTCAACCAAACAGACCCGGAAAGAAATCTTAGAAGGATCGAACCCACGACCTCCGAGATGTAAAACGAGCCAAATAGCGTAGCGACGCTACGGAGGTTGTTTTAGATTTTAATAACATCATAAAATGTTTCATATGTTTTAGAAATGATTAAATATTACATTCGCGTACCTTTTAATTTTACGGATAATAAATGCCATGTTCGGTTAAATATCTAAAATACAAACGTTTTACCTTAACTTTATTTTAAACTCGTTTATTTGTAATTATAACGTAATGTGATAGATTTATAAAATACATTGCGAGAATTTTCTAGATGTGTTTGAAATACTTAAGGGATGAGACGTGAATTGTTTGTCTCTTTTCTTTTGCTTTGATCTAGAAGATTCTATGGCGGTTATTTTGATAGAGATTCTGTTCGGTAGCTCGTTCGTTATTTCTTTGTAATTATACTTGACTAGCTTGTATCCGCGGCTTCATGTGCTTGGAATAGTTACTTAAGGCTTGGGTTACCATCTTTTAAATTAGGGGGTACCCTAATTTAGGACAAGACGCGTGAAATCTCCGGATTCTTGAGTTCAAACCCGGATATGCCATCAGGTTTGGTAAAACGCGGCTGCCCGAAACTTAAAATTTTTAAACCCGGACTTCAATTAAAGTCCGGCCCGGACGCTCCCGTAGCTCCCGCTCGTAGACCTGAAGTCCGAGAGGCCCGCGAATTGTAAAGTAGAGCGACAGTTGCACAAAACCCCCTAAAATACTAAAAGTCATAATCCCTGAATCTCATCGCCAGCGACCGCCCTGAGCCGAGGTCCCATCCCCACATGGGCCGCCCTCTAGCGCAGGTTGCTTAGTTTGTAATTTTTAAACCATCTATTAAGGCTGGAGCTCTGCTCACCTTTATGTTCGGTGAAGTAGCAAAAGCCTAGTGGCTAACTACGTACTACTAGTAAGTCCTTCCGAAAAGACAAATCTGGGGAATCTCGGACAATCGGTTCAATTCTTTTTAATTTAATTTTTTATTAGCAGAATTTTGCAGTCGACTAGTATTCTTGTGTAACCCCTCGTGCTGAATTAAAATGCTTGTGTTATGAGTGGGTTCACGTCGGTAGTGTAATGGTGGGGTTCGAACCGGCGACCTCAAGATCACAAGTCCAACGCCCTTACCATTGGGCTGAGAATTCGTTTTGAAAAGCCGTTACAAATTCGAAATCTCTTGTTTGTATAAATTTTTAAGTTTTCATGGAAATCGTTTAAATTATTTAAATTATGATTTGTAAGTATTTGCATTTCTGAGCGTAGGTACAACGTCCTTCGTTTAAAATTCTATCTTAAAACTCTAACATTGGAAAAATTGTGGACGACCTTTCACAAAACTCAAGATTTTCGCTAAGTAGATATTTGAAACATTACAAAAAAAAAAAAAACTAAAATCCATAAACATTTTGTACAAATTGAGACATAGGCTTTAAAACTTTTTGAACGTTGCATTAAAATATTTATTTTTTATTATCATTGGTCCGCACATGTGCCAGCATTGTTTATTTTTCTTCCAAGTGTTTATGTCACTAAACAGCCAGTATTTTTTTATTGTTTTTTACGACGATACTAAATTCAAGGCGTTTATTTAATCTGTGTGTTGCGGTGCCATTGCGAGTAATTAAAAACGTTTATAAAATAAAATCCGTATAGTTTTCGTTTATTGAGATATTTAGTTGGATGTTGCGTAGGGTGTTAAAGATATTGATATAAAAAGCTAAAACAGTTGCGCAGTAAATTAATTAAGATAAGTTACTTATGTATTTACACAGATTTATTAATTACCAGCTTCCCGCGAGCGGTTTCACCCGAAAAGCTCCCGCTCCTGTGGGAACATCATAATAAAATATAAACTATAGCCTTCCTCGATAAATCTAACACTGAAAGATTTTTTTACATCGGTTTTTCAATCGTTCCTGAGATAAGCGCGTTCAAGCATACAACCCAACGTACAAATTAACAGACTCTTCAGCTGTATACAGGGTGTCCCAAAAGGTTAAGTAGCTGGGAAAGGGGGTGACAGGGGTGGACACAATGGTCACTAGAAAAATAAAAAAAAATACGCCTTGGGTATTTAAAAAAAATGGCATTTTTTTAAAAACTTAAAATTTTACACCTTGTTATTTTTGATGTTGATGTTGATGACCTTGTTGTTATTGAAGATTACATAACAGCATTTTTTTTAAATACAGCCATATTTGTAGGTACATTTAGCACAAGGTGTAAAATTTTTAGTCTTTTAAAAAATGCCATTTATTTTTTTAAACACCCAGAGGGAATTTTTTATATTTTTCTGGTGACCCTTGTGACCATCCCTATCACCCCCCTTCCCAGCTACGTAATCTTTTGGGACACCCTGTATATTAGTACAGATTGTAATGCGATTAAAAATATCTCGAAATTAGAATTTATATTATTTTATTTGTTTAGGAAATCACATATCGTTTGTTATTATCCAAAGAAGCCTTGCTCTTTATATGTATGTAGGGTATATACCCTTTCCGTTACACCTTGTATATCCCTACTTATATACTATTTTATTTAAATTTAGATGACAGATAGACTACCTATATATTGTTAAAGAACAAACATTCCTGCTCCAACACATTTTTTTTTCTGACGGACAAAATTTGCCCTGACGCTTTTGCTACTTCACCGGACATAAAGGCGAGCAGAGCTCCAGCCTAGATAAATGGTTTAAACACTACAAAATAAGCAACCTGCGCAAGAGGGCGTCCCCTGGGGGACTTGCCTCGGCTCAGGGCGGTCGCTGACGGGGAGATTGAGGCATTATGGCTTTTAGTTTATTTTTTGTGGAGTTTTGTGCAACTGTCGCTCTACTTTACAGTTCGCGGGCGTCTTACCCCCCCCCCCCCCCACACAACCCAACACATTGAAGCAACACGATGAAATTGTAGAACATAGTGCGATCAAAATAAATGTAAACTTCTCACACGTCATTTGTAATTAGTATATAATTAAACAGCATTAGGTATATACACTATAAATATGTGGAATCGTGTAAGAGGGAAGCTGTCCAAAGAAAACACAAGATTTGCTTATAATGTCGGTAACTACGCCAAACTATTTATTTACTACCCATACTATGGTATTGTATTAGCATCTATACTAATATTATGAAGGAGAAAAGTTTGTATTTTTGTATGTATGTTTCGAATATCTAAAGGCTACTATAGCGTTAAGGACTATATTGAGGATGAAGATGTTTGGTCTCATCAACCTCCCTGCGTAATACTTCCTAGTTGCTAGAGACCCTGTATCTAAGTAAAATAGTACCTAAGCATAATAGTGTGATGTTCTGTGAACTATCTGTAATCGGCCTAATGAGTTACATTAATAGACCGCTAGTTCTTTCTCAAATTAGCTTCCTTTATTAGTATAAAAACATTAATACATAAGTAATCAAATATTACAAAGACAACCGTTCGGGAAAATAATGTGTATGCCAAATAAATACCTAATAAAAGTAACTGGACCAAAACCTACGCTCTAATACTTTTTTTTTTTTGTCCGGACCATCTAATACCCTACGATCTAACATACTCAAATGGGCATTTGAGTATATTTCGTCGGAGCGTCTCATGTGGGTCGTGCGTGTTAAAACCGGCCGTAGAATAACCCACTGAGTTTGTTTCGCCGAATCTTCTCAGTTAAGGCGTATTGGATCCGGTGGTAGCATTAAAGCGCGTCCGTCGTTATATACTCATGGTCCGCCCAAATAATGACAATTGTTCTTAATATAATTTAATATAGACAGAATAAGCTATTGGACACAATATAGTTGAATAATAAAGTTAAGATTAAAACATTATAAAAAAAACAAAACATAAAATACCTGCTTAATATGCTAATTTATAAAAATGTTAAAATGATACATAGATGAATAATAAATTATTGTTTTGACTTAGGCAGGCAAGTGCCTGTAATAATTTTACGTAAATAAAAATGATTTTTTTATTTATTTTTTAATAAACTCAAAAACTACTGAACGATTTTGATAATTCTTACACCATTAGAATGCTACGTTATCCTCGAGTAACATAGGTATAAATCCACTCGTGCGAAGCCGGGGCGGGCTGCTAGTATCTTATAAATGAGTGCGGTACTTTCATCAGCCTAAATAACGTCTCACGAGGTGGGGGGAGGGGGTTTGCCATAGTACCACGCTTTTAAGGCGGGTTGGTGACCGCAGTTGTGATTACCTACATTGTAACACATGGAAACGCCGCTGCCCGTTTCCTGTATATGATTGTTATAATAGTCGGGATAAACGGCTTACTGTCCTTTCCGAGATAGAAGGGGTCGACACACAGTAAGCCGTTTTCGGTTTACTGTATGTCGACCCCTCCCCTGTGAAGGGGTTTTCGAGACAGATCTAGAAATAAAAGTTAAATTTTACACAAAGATTTCTTGTCTGTCGCGAGGATGGAAACCAGCTTATCGCAGGAGGTACCTCCCAGATATGGAGTGAGTCTTTACAACAATGCATAAATCACAATTTATAGCACTAATACGAAAGTAGCTGTTTAAAAATGTTAATATTTAGCTACCGCCATAATTTATTTGCCGTCGGCAATCTCTAAGAGCAAATTATATCAGATCTTAGGAAGGTAACACGCGCTAAAAGTTTTTAATAACCTAACGCTAAAATTATGATCTTCCTAAACCACTGCTCCTGAAAATTTATGCAAGCCTTACAGCTATGATACGGAGGTTGTCATATATATATATAAAACTGGCTTCCCGCGCGCGTTTTCACCCGCGTAACTCCCGTTCCCGTGGGAACACCATAATAAAAATAGCTTTTCTCGATTAGGTTGATCTAACACTAAAAGAATTTTTCAAATCGGACTAGTAGTTAGAGATTAGACTTAGATTAAACTCTTCGGCTTTATATATTAGTATACGATTTTATCGCAATAGTCTTATATAGGTACCTTAATCATTTTCTTGAAAATCAATCATAATCATACAGAGTAGAGAATAAAAGCCACTATTTACCTATATACCTACGAGTATATATATATTATATTTTTTAAACTTCTAGCACAAATTTGCACAGTGGCGGACTTAGTGCCAAAGGCATTTTCTACCAGTCAACCATTGGGTGATGCAGAGAAAAACATGGTAGGTGCACTTTCTATGGAGAATAGTAGGTAGTATGATTTTCAATATTATTAAGTATATTTTAAAATATATAATACGTAGGTATATATAAGATTTAATAACAATCTTATCTTTATATTATCTAATTATCGAAGTATATACTTTACTACTTACAATACATACTTAAATACCTATTCTTACCTGCTCACCTTTAGCAAAAGTAAAAGTAAAGTGACGTAGCAAAATCCTCGTGCCTAACTACATATGTTCCTCAGAAAATAATCCCCAATAAAAATGGCTATGAAACATGACGCTAGAGACGGCAAGAAGTTATCGTCAAAACTCAACAATTACCAGACATCCAGACTTCTAAGGACTATAACTGTTCAACCAACAATGTTATTTATTAACCTCATTGTTTACAATGTACAGTATTATCCAGCATTATTCGCGGTTTGAGTGACTCGCCGGCGGCCATTAAAATGATTCCTTGACAATTTATAAACTTTTCAGCGTTATTATGTAAACAATATCTTTTATTGTGGCATAGAATTAGGTGAGTCATCAGGTGAACTGTATCGTAATAAAGGCTAGTTTTATTTATAAAGTATTTGCGTAATTAGTGCTTGTTTATTCATTAATTATGTCATCATCATCAGCCCGTATAACGTCCACTGCCGAACATGGGCCATGGCTTGGTGACTATGTAGTACCAAACAAGAAAACGCTGCTGCCCGTTCCTTTATATACAATTATTAAAGATGATGTTATAATAATCGGGACCAACGGCACGTGCTTTCCGAGGCATTAAAGGTAGTCCCTCGACCAACCAGACCCGGAAAGAAGGATCGATCCCATGACCTCCGAGATATAAAGCGAGCCAAATACCGCTACGCTACGGAGGATTAATTATTTAGTAGGCGTTAAACATTTAGTAAGAAAGAAGATAAAATGGTGGACGGACATTTCTAAACATAAGATTCAATTGTAAGCTATATAGCTGCTTGTACCCGGAGTTCTCCAATATTTATCTAAACTAATATTATAAAGAGAAAAGATGTGATTGTTTGTTTGTATTGAATAAGCTTCTTAACTACATGACGGATTTAAAAAAATCTTTCACCGTTGGGAAGCTACACTATCTCCGGTGAACATAGGCTATATTTAAGTATGAAGGTCCCACGGGAACGGGAGTAACGCGGGTGAAACCGCGCGCGGGAAGATAGTCAAAAATATTGCAACAATTTGTTTTAATAAGCATTTGATGACAACCTCCGTAGCGTAGCGGTATTTGGCTCGCTTTAAATCTCGGAGGTCGTGGGATCGATCTCCACGCCGGACAAGAAATCTTTGTGTAAATTCTAAGATTTATCTCCGGGTCTGGTTGGTTGAGGGAATACCCTCCCGATTAATATAACATCATCTATAATAATCGTATATCAAGGAACGGGTAGCAGCGTTTTCTCGTGTGGTACAACATAATACTGCGGTCACCAACCTGCCTGCCAAGCGTGGTGACCATGGCATATACCCTCCCTCGGGAGGAGGCCCATGTTCAGCAGTGGACGTTATACGGGCTGATGATGATGATGAAGGATTTGATTCCCGGGTAGCAGTGTTTACTATACACGATACTTGGGTCATCAACTCGCCTCCCAATCGCCCTCGATTATAGCTCATAACGATCCTGGCTTGCCAAGGTCTGTTAAAACAAAGCCCATGTGTCCCGTACTCAGCAGTGGACTGGCTGCTATCCGACCCGCCGGAGAAGAGTGCGCTCGCGAACGCGACGCGTCCCCCCTTGTCCTCCTGACCCTTAGCTTGCAAAGAACCATCCGATGCCCTCGTAGACCCGAAGTCCAAATCCCTCAATCTCATCGCCAGCGACCGCCTTGAGCCGAGGTCCAAGCCCCACAGGGGGCACCCTCTTGCGCAGGTTGCTTAGTTTGTAGTTTTTAAACCATTTATTAAGGCTGGAGCTCTGCTCGCTTTTATACCCGGTGAAGTAGCAAAAGCCTCGTGGAAACCTAGGTATGTCAATTCAGTCAAAAAAATAAAAAAGTGGACTGGCTGAATCGGTACAGTACAGTACCCAAGCCGCGGCGAGTCGCGTTGTGTTTGTAATACAAAACTGGTCAAGTGCGAGACGGACTCACGCACGACGGGTTCCGTACCATTTTCAAGCGTTTATCTGTTGCCGTTAATGATATCGAACAAAAAAGGGCAAAAAAAAGAGTTTGTTGTATGGGAGCCCCCCATAAATATTTATTTAATTTTATTTTTAGTATTTAGTTAGTGGCAATAGAAATACATCATCTGTAAAAAAATCAACTGTAGCTATCGCGGTTCTTGAGATACAGACTGGTGTCAGACAGACAGACGTCTTAGTAAAAGGGTACCGTTTTTACCCTTCGGGTACGGAACCCCAAAAATGATAAAAATTAAACAGTGTGAGTGTAATCACGGGGTATTATTAGAGCAATGAGAAATGAGAGTTCTGCGTTTTATAACTCGGTTTTATTGCGAATGTGAATATTTGCTCTGAAGTATGCTTCGCGATATAACAGCTATTACTTACATTACTGTGATGTTTTGTTCTTTTGAAATATTTTATTATTTCGTTTGCGTTTGTTGATAAAAGTAAGATTGTTTTTTCTGGTTACGAGTTTTTTGCTTCTTCACCAAGAGAAAGCGTGCAGTACTCTAGTTTAAATGGTTTAAAGACTACGAACTTAAGCACCTTGCGCAAAATTGTGCGCCCTGACCTGGACCTCGACTCAAGACGGTCGAAGATTTAAAAGTATAAAAGATAATACTGTGTGATGTCGCTGGTAACATAATTATTTTTGAATGAATCATTGGTCTAGAAGTAAATAACGAGGTCCCGAATACGTTTTATAACTTTCATTTTATTTATCTAGGTAGGTATAGATAAATAGATAAAAAGACTAATAATTATTAGTTTTTTTTAAAGATTACTAGCAGAGTTTTGCAGTAGGTAGGTATTCTTGTTAACCCCTCGTGCTAAGCTAAAATGGTTGTGTTACGAGTCGGGTTTGAATCCAAAATTGGACATGAGATGGTGTTACTAGTATTAATTTTCTGAAAGAAAATTTGTATCGTAGACAATAGTAGGCATGTCCATTTTATAATTTCGCCATGAAAATTACGTAATATGGTATTCAAAACTCTATCTAATCCGATAACTAGCTATTTTTTATTTAAATGTAAATTTTTTAGTTATTGTTGGCGACTGGCTGAGCTTCAACCTTTTTTTATATAAACTCTATACTTTTTAAATAACTCTTCTTTTTAGAAGTATTTTCCTATTTTTGTACGTCAATATTATCCACACCATCCACACATTTGTCTGTCAGGTCGTACGTGTTACATTAAAATTCATTAATCATTATTCTTTCATATTTTCATTTATTAGTTAGTAATCGATTCGATTTTTTTTTGACTGACATTAAAGCTGTCATTCGCAATACTTTCACCGGACATAAAGGTGAGCAGGGCTCTAGCCTTATAAAAAAATGATTTGACTGAAAAGCGTGTGTGAAAAGTAAGCGATTGCTCAGCAGAGTCAGCAGCAATGTCGTTTTGTCAAAACCCTCAGGTTGTTTGTGGTATTAGTGAGTAAACTAATAAATCAAATCAAATCCTTTATCTACGAGAAATTTGTTAATACAGGTAGTTATCATTACAATCAAGAACAAACACGTTTAGCCAAGTTGGCATTAAATTAATATAAAGTTTTACACGGCACGTTCTCCGAGTACTGGTTTCTACTTTGCACAGCAGGTAAGCATTGCCATTCAACGTGGTAATGCTGCCAGCATTCTAGGAACCTTGCCAAGTAGAATAGATTTAGAATAGTAGTATATAAGTTAGTTTTATTTTTAATTAGTTACGTTTAGTTTGTATTTTATTCATGTTTGTTTATGAAATAAATTTAAAGACAAAGTTTTACAATATAAATTAATATTAGAAATGCCCATTTTATTATTTTGTCATACAATTAGGTTACTAAGTACATTCCAATAAGCTTTTCTAGCCGATGATTACAATAATATAATAAATAATAGGCCTAAGCCTAACTTACTAAGGATGGTTCCCTGCTTGCTTATGTCACTGTTCATCTCTATATTTGGTAATCGCGAACTGTAAAGAAGAGCGACAGTTGCACAAAACCCCCTAAACTACTAAAAGTCATGATCCCTTGCGCAGGTTGCTTAGTTTATAGATTTTAAACCATTTATTAAGGCTGGAGCTCTTCTCGCCTTTATGCTCCGTGAATTAGCAAAAGCGTCGTGGCTAGGTATGTCCGTCAGAAAAAAATAAAAAAATGTGTATATTTTTTCGTTCTATCCACAGTAAACCACAATAGTAATCGTAGATATACCACACACATCCAACAAATCATAAAGTTAATAAACCTTCAAGTTACATACAAATAATCCAAGAAGTTTATATTTCCATCAATTTCACGTCAGAGCCAAAGTTACTCGTTACGTAGTCAAAATATTTATTTTGGTAAGCAAGGGAAGGGATCATTTCGTGTAGTGCATTACCAATTGTTATCATTCGTTCGTGAATGAATGAATGATAGATTGATTGACGTGATTGTTGCTTCAATAGTTCAATGTTCTTCTTATGAAAATATTGGCGGTTATGTGATTATGTGAAACGAACGAGATTTTCTTTTGTTTGTTTTTTTTTTTGATAAATGTCAAGAAGAAAAGTAAAATAAATCCATATTTATTTTTTGTTTTTCTTGTTGTAGATTTTTCAACCAAATGCCATCATAATGAAGCGACTTTGTTTTATACTATGTACTGATGTTACAAACGGTCAAGCTAAAACTTGGAAATAGATGTTGTTGTGTCTGTAGTTTTAGGTTTTAGTATTATGTTTGAAAAATCTGCATGATATTAAATAAAAATGAATCCCTATTTCCCTTGGTCATGGCTCACAGCATCACGCGTGAACGACTGGACCGCTTGCACTATTTTTTTTTATTGTGTTTGCTATTGTCAGGTATCTCAACCTAGATTCCCCCGCGCGGTTTTAACGCGTAACTCTCATTTCCGTAAGAATTTCATAATTAAATAAATGGTAATGATAAATGGGCTATCTAAAATTGAAAAATATTTTCAAATCGGACCATTACTTTCTGAGAATGTCGCGTTTAAGCAAACAAGATCTTCAGCTTTATAGTATAAGGTGATATATAGATAGGTTAGAGCCGAACTCTAGATATAAAATAAATACAAGTAGTATTGAAGTTGTAGGTAATTCCGAATGATTTCCTCCGATAGAGTTTCTATGAAGCACGTAGAGCAAGTGTTCGCTAGAGCTGTAGAGCACCGACAAATAAAAAGCTGAGTTCGACCGAGCGACTACGAAGATAGGACTCTACAGCGTGATGTAGAGTTCAGTGTCATTTTTAATTTAACACACCGTGCTTTTTGCTGATTATAAATTGACAGGACGATTTACCGCTAGTATTAATATCGAAACGTAAAATAAAAAAGCATATATTTTTACAAAAAAAAAAGTAGGATACCTAATTTTTTTATAAGGAGATGGCAATGATATATCTTGACCGCAGAAGCATAAGGTCGGATGTGTCATTATACGTCATACAGAATCATTCTTAGTATATGAGTTTATTGTAAACTGGCACTCACGACCAAATTCTTCTCAAATGAAATGAGCCCTTAGACATTGCAATGCAAAATAATCTAGGTTGTACGAACGGGCATCCGTAGTACATATTCGATGTCATTTTAATCTGTAATTTTAATGATATTCAAGAGGTACTACCAAAAATAATTAAATAATTTCAAGGCGAAATCACGGTGTATAATTCACTAACGTAGAGCGACAACAAGGATATGGCTCTACGGCATAATGTAGAGTTAAGTGTCGTTCATTCCCACGAGCTGTTTCAACCTCATAGCTTTCGTTCCTATAGAGACTTCATTACAAAATTATTAAATTGCCAATGTTACTCCTGAATAATGTAATTTTTTAATGGTGGTTCTATTATTATTATTATTTTGAAATTAGTCCAAGTTATGGAGTCTAATCGATGCTAACAAACAATCAAATTTTACCTTTTAGATAACTAGCTATTGTAGAGCAAATTTTTTTTTCAGAAACTCTTCCGTAGTTATCCAAAAGGCTTTTGCTAATTTACCGGGCATAAAGGCAAGCAGATCTTCAGCCTCAGTAAATGGTTTAAAACAACAAACTAAGCAACCTGCGCAAGAGAGCACACCCTGTGGGGCACGGCTGAGGGCAGTCGCTGGCGATGAGATTGAGGGATTATGACATTTAGTATTTTAGGGAGTTTTGTGCAACTGTCGCTCTACTTTACAGTGCGCGGGCCTCTCGGACTTCGGGTCTACGAGGGCATCGGATGGTTGTAGAGCAACTGTTCCCTAGAGGTAAAGCACCAAAAATATAAAGCTTTTGAGTGACTACGGAGATATGGTGAGGAGTTCAAACTCTTTTATAAGTGAAATATCTGGCCGTGATAAGTATTTATTCATTTATTAAGGCACATCAACAACATGAACACATACATTGACAAATATTAAGTATCTACATATACAAGAAAAAATAGGGCTAGGTGTTTACATCTATTCATCATAATCATTATCATCAGCCCGTATAACGTCCACTGCTGAACATGAGCCTCCTCCCGAGGGAGAGTTTTTGCCATAGTCACTACACTTGGCAGGCGGATTGGTGACCGCAGTATTATGTTGTAATACACAGGGAAATACTGCTGCCCGTTCTCTGGTATACGCTTGTAAGAGATGATGTTATAACAATCAGGACCAACGGCTTAACGTGCTTTCCGAGGCAAGGAGGGTAGTAGTGCCTCAACCAACCAGACCCAGAAAGAAATCTTGGAATTTACACAAATATTTCCTATCCTGTGTGGGGATCGAACCCACGAGCTCCGAGACTTAAAGCGAGCCAAATACCGCTACGCTACGGAGGTTGTTGTTGTAAAATTACTTACATCTATTACAGATATAGTATTGAAGATACATTTTTATTAAATCATTACAAGCAGAGATTTTGCACGCTACAAGTATTATAATAAAAAAATAAAAAAAGTTTTTATTCACGTAAACCTATTACAGGCATTTGTAAATAGTCAAAACATATTTGGCTTATTTTCGATTTAATTAATCAATTTTATTTGTTTATTGATACGTATAATAATAGTTTATATAACTTTAGCCTAAAAGCTGTCAGGTATGAAAGTACAATATTATTTTATTATTTTATATCTATGATTAAAATCTAAGTTCTGTCCTTTGAGTATGTTATTATTTAGACGGACCATAAGTATCCCGACGAACGCGCTTTAGTGCTACCACCGGATCCAATACGCCCCAAATGAGAAGATCCGGCGAAACAAACTCAGTGGGGTTATCCTACTGCCGGTTTCAGCGCGGCCTCATCGAGACGATCCGGCGAAACATACTCAGATGGGCATGTCCAAGAAGTTTAGGTCCAGTTACTTTTATTATTTAGTTGGCATTCACAATTTACCAATCGGTTGTCTTTATACGAATTTTATTTACATTTTCATTAAAAAAATTATTAAATTATATTTTTGTCAACTCCTCGTAATTGGCTTAAATGCTTGTGATACGAGTGGTTTTACGTCGGCAATGCAATGGATGGGTATCGAACCGGTGAAGACATGAGCGCAATTCCGATGCCGTAGCCATTGGGCTAAGGCTGCTTTTAAATATAACTAAAGAACATCCTGTGAACGAAAACTTGGCAATAGCTAATGATGCGGTTGGTCAGGTGTGACAGTCGGGTCGTAGGGGAGAGGGGGGGACAATCGGGTACTAATGAGTTGAGCAACTAATAATAATTATCCACCTACACTTTCTGTGCTTCGACTGCGAATTCTGAATAGGGTTGTGAGATTTTGTTATTTTACTTTTATGTTTTTACAGTGGCGCGCAGCCTTATGGTATTTGATTTTGACATGGAGATCAATTACGTAAGATATAACTATGATTTAAAATGCAGCAATTAATTTTCTGAGAAATTGTAATATTTAAGCTTTATTAAATTAATAAATTGTCACATTTAAAACATAATGTAGCTGGTCAGCTGTCACAGTTAGCGGAGGAAAAGGGGATGACAATCGAACACTAATGAATTGACCGACTTTTAACTATTGTTATCCACCTACTTGTTCTATACAACTTATAAATAGGGCTGTAAGATATTTGTAATTTGTCTTTTACTTTGGCTGAGGGTTTTTCTTATTTTCCCCTATAATTATTAAGTGACTATTTAAAACTATACAAGGTGTTTTACCCGCTTATCTACACCGAAAGCTAATAATAATAGCTCAAATTAAATTCATAAGAGTACTTTATTTAAACATAAGTATTTATTTTTTAATGTGCTATTTAGTATAAAGTAAAAATTAAAGTACCAAATATAAGCATACATTCATACATAAATATTATGCGAGTCCCAACTTTCATAGTTCACAAACCAACCTCAAAAAATGTTGTATACCAACCCTAAAACGCAATAATAGGAAATTTGTTTTCCGGTTCGGTAGCGCGCTCCAATTAGGGGATTAACGAATTATTTCCACTTTTTTCCGTTGATCGCTCCTCCCACCCTGGCCTCCCCTACTCCCGTAATTCCTTCGGTCGGTTTCCGCCTATTGAATCCCTTTTGATTAGCCTTCTTTCCCGTTTGAGTCTAAATTGTGGGTACGTCACGTCGCTAACCGTCTACCTATTGAGCGTTTTGTACTTTTATAAAAGTGTTCGACGTGTTTTATTATGAATTGCCTTTTGGTTTCTTTCAATTATTACAAATTGAACAATCTTTCTTTTCTTTTTTTTTTGTGAAATAAACGCTTTACGTAATGGCGGCTTGTGAATTAACATTTGGGGCGAATTTTCTTTGCGTTTTAAGTCGTAATGAAATATGTGCTTATACTTTGATGATTATATTGAGGTTTTGGACGACAGGAGATAAGGGATGTAAGTACAAGTGGATGATTTGGCAAAATATAATGGCCGCTCCCCCATCGCTTCTCAAAGGGCCGAGAGTTTTGCCCGGTGAAGTAGCAAAAGCCTCATGATATCAATATATGTGCGAAAAAAACTACTGAAGTATAAGCCAGAGCAATATCTAACAAGCAAGCTTTGGGTCCGCGTATCATCCCTTTAGGTGATAAATTTTGGATAATTCTTTGTTAGCGTATCCGCTAACAAAGAATTATCCAAAACCTACGTCATAATAACTACCCGTACCAGCGGTTTAAACCAGGGGTCTCCAAACTTTGTCGCCTTAGGGCCATAACGATTTTTCAATATCTTTGAAGGGCCAAAACGATTAGCTATTATTAACTAGTCGCAAAGTGTGCGACCGAGAAGTTATCATTTTGTGTTTTGTTTTTCAACTTATCACAGCATTTTCAATAGTAACAACAATAAGACATTGGGTGTCGCGGGCCAGATTGATGACACTAGTCTTATGCTGTCGCGGGCCGGATTGTTGGCACTGGCGGGCTTGGCCCGCGGGCCGTAGTTTGGAGACCTCTGGGTTAAACAGTATGAAATCAATACGCTCAAGTAAATTATTATTTTATTTAGTTTTCTAATCTCTATAAGGAGATATAGAGATTAGAAATTACTAGAGAATACATGGATAGAGTGAACTATCTGCACTACTATACATAAAATCTATCTATAAACAAATATACATAATTTGATCATTGTATTCACCTCTAAACATTTTACGCACTTAACAATCAAATGAATTGCTTTTGCGAAATCCATTTCAATTCAACGTTTGGAACACTTAAGGAAAATATTGCGAAGTAATGTAGAGCGATCAAATTTATCTATGTATTAAAGAATTAGTGTGTTTGTTTGAATGTGATAATCTGTATCTTCTAGTAGCATTAGAAGCACAATTATATACAATATGTTAGCTCCTATTTAACGGTTTCTGAACAAAGTCGTTAGCGAAAGGATGGAGTATTATGAACATTTTCCCCGAAAACTATAACCTGGGTCTCTTCAAGTCAAGAGTGAATAAGTGTCTTCAAATAAAGACTAAAGGTCTAGCCTTTGAGATCAACTGAAAATCTACTTTGTTAAGGTTCATAAACTCTCATAAACATACATACCCACACAAACTCACACAGTCAAACACATACTTACTTATTTTGCGGAGACGACTAGCATGTACCACAAGATTATTCTTATATCTAGTATTAATGTTATGTGTATCACTTTTTTTACTAAATAAATCAATATTTTTATGTACATATAATAAATTTTCGAAAATATATTGCGTTGCAACGGTTAGAATATTTATTTCTTAAATTTTTTCTTTCAAGCTCTCACGGGGACCAAGCTTATAAATAGCACTCACGGCTCTCTTTTGCAAAATAAAAATGCTGTTAATATCCGTGGAGCTACCCCAAAGAAGAATCCCGTACGACATTATGCTGTGAAAGTAACTGAAATAAACTATTCTAGCCGTATCAACATCAGTGAGCCGTCTAATTGTTTTTACAGCATATGCTGCATAACTTAATTTTCCTGACAATTTCTCAATGTGTGGTCCCCATTGCAGTTTGGAGTCAATGGTGATACCTAAGAACACAGTGGTTTCCACAGGGTCCAAGCCATTTCCATTAATATTTATTATTGGTGAAAACCTGTCTAACATTAGGTGTAGAAAACTTGATCACTTTAGTTTTTTTATCGTTTAAACACAGGTTATTGACACTAAACCAATGAACTACTTTTGAGAGTGCATCATTAACTTCGTCATAATCACGTAATTGTCTATTAATTTTGAACGTCAAGGAAGTGTCATCCGCGAACAATACAATCTCATGTTTATCCCTTACGTAGTAAGGTAAGTCATTAACGTATATTAAAAACAGAAATGGACCCAGGATTGATCCCTGTGGAACTCCCATAACAACTGATGATCCCGAAGACAATTTACCATTAATATCGACCTTCTGAATTCTATTGCCCAGATAAGAGGTCAGAAGTTCGAGAGCCTTATTCCTAACGCCATAGTGATGTAGTTTCCTGACAAGAGTCTCATGGTTCACGCAATCGAATGCTTTGGACAAATCACAGAAAATTCCTAAGGCATCCTGCGATTCCTTCCAAGCCGCGAATATACTTTTCAATAAATCTATTCCCGCATCTATAGTTGAGCATCCCTTCGTAAATCCAAATTGCTTCTTGTGAAGCAAATTATGTCTATTAAAATGACTGAGCAACTGGCTAAGCATATTTTTTTCGAATATCTTGCTAATAGTGGGAAGTACAGAAACAGGGCGAAAATTGGAAGGATTTGAACTATCACCGGATTTCAATAATGGAATAATTTTACTGTGTTTCATCAAGTCAGGAAACTCACCAGTTGCAACACAACAATTAAATAAGCTAGCTAGGTGTGGAGCTATCAACGCAATTATTGATGCAATTGTGTTTACAGATATACCCCATAAATCCTTAGTATTTTTCATGTTTATTGATTTAAAGGCATTTAAAATATCTTTAGGGCTTACTTCTATAAATTCAAAGAAAGTATCACATTCAAGTACACTTTGCTTGAGGAGCAGCTCAACAGATACAGAAGAAGACGAAAGAGTTCTTGTTGCAATAATAGGAATGTTAGAAAAATATAATTCGAACTCCGTTGCCACATCTATATCTTTTTTAACATCTACATCATTTATTTTCAAATGAAAGTCACGACTACGTACTTTTGCTCTACCAGTCTCACTATTAATCATATTCCAAGTGGACTTAATAATGTTAGTTGAATTTTTAATTTTATTTCTTATATACATGGACCTAGCATTAGAACAGGCTTCTCTGAATAACTTTGAGTAATTTTTAACATGAGCTTGAAAAGTCGGACTATGGTTATAAGTCTTTTCTTCATAAAGTTCATACAATTTGTTCCGAATTTTGTAAATATAAGGGGTTGCCCAATCACTGAACGTCATACGGTCACTTATAGTTAATTGTTTGGGCGTAAAATTGATCTAAACTCACTACTTATTAAGTTGAATAGAGAGTTGTACATGTGATCCGGAGTACCGTGATAGGGAAAGAGAACAATTTTTTCTAACATATTCGCTTTAAATCTTTCCATACGGCTTTCACTAAATGGTACCAGAGACTAATTTATTCTTTTTTTCTGTGTAGCTACAAAATTTTCAAAAGAAACCAGTTGACCTGAATGATCTGACTGAATTTTGTTTATACAGGTTTAGGCCTCCAGCTCCTCACATACTTCATGTTACCTGAAAGAAGAAGAAATGTATGGTTGTACTACGTTGTCATGTGAGGAGAAATAAATAAATTATTATTATTATGTTGGTACATTTTACTGTCACGGGCCCATGGGGACCCGGTCATTTGAAAGGCATTCATGGGGCCGAAGCCAACATTGAAGAGGCCTTTAGTACCTTTTAATATAAAATTGAGATGGCTGCATCTATGAAGGTCTATCCACTGATATGCAATTGAGATATACCAATGGACAGTCCTCCACAGATACGAAACTATTGCCGGAGAGGAAGAAACTTGGTTTGGGCTATTCGGATGGGATGTTAAATGTACTGGAATACTGGGCTATGGAGTGAGATCGGACATCTGCCTCGAAAACTCTCACATATTTTATATTGGAAGACGATGACTCGTTGTCTGACGCTAACCAACGAGTTAGCTTCGGTGGGCCCCCTATCAAAAGCCACAACATGGCGGCCAGGGAGCAACACTATGTAAACAGCTAAGGTTGTCGAGAGGTGAGTATTATTATCCATCGTTAGCCACACGCCGCTTACCATCAAGCGAGATTGTGGCTAAACAAAGGTATCATCATCATCATCATTTCAGCCGTAGGACGTCCACTGCTGGACATAGGCCTCCCTCATAGATCTCCAGTTGTTACGGTTAGAAGCGGCCTGCATCCACGCCGCAACGCCAACAAAGGTATAACTAGAATTAAAAAAACATTTAAAAGAATTGTTCATAAAACTCCATAGTTTCGTTTATCTTTTCATGGAATTGCTCTACTAAGCATGCGAAGCCGGGCCGGTCACTAGTTGTAATATAAGGGAAATATTCTGGCACTAATCCTAGTCCTCCATTGCTTGTATATGTGTATTCCCATTAACCCGAATGCACGAGTGTGGTCTAAATGTGGCCGTAATAGACCACTTGAGTTTCGCTTGCCCAATTCAGCGCCACTTCTTTAATGTATCGTTGAGAAGACAAGTGTTTCACTAAAATTGTTTTTAAAAAAATGGCAAAAATATATCGTTTTTTTATCATTTATTGACATTTTACGGCAATGTTAACGGGTGTATCAATAAACTTGTTTTAAAAGAGACTTTGTTCACTAAGTAGGTGCTTTCATAAAATGGTCTAAAGAATAATTCATGAATTTAAATCGATACATATCACAACATTCACACTTTGTCAATAAAATATAGGTACCTATTAACTTTTTAATTTTGGATTGTTGCCAAAATTTTACTATAAACTATGTTAATAATACATGTTATTCTACTCTACTACTACACCAAATTTACTGTCTTAGTAAATTTGGTGTAGTAGTAGCCTACGATATTTCAAGTTTATAATTCCTATTTTTACATGAATTATTTACCTTATACGTATTATCAGTTATTTTAATAAATCGAAGCACTTTTTTCAACAACTGTACGTTGCTGATTCTTTTGGCAACTGGAGTGTTCTGAACTGTACTTCTGAGTTTTTCCGACGCACTTACTGAGTCGTTATCGTAAATCAATCTTTGGCTCCAAATAAAACAGAACATCATTGATTACGGCCCATCCATTTGGCAGACCTTGTGGTCAATTAGGGGTTAAGTATGGTCCGGTGTCGGGGGCGAGTGTTTGAGGGTTACATGTTAAATGAAGGACGCATGAAGGGATAGCCGAGTCAACAATGAATCTCTTTTTTATCATTATAAGTCCGTTTAACGTTCACTGCTGAACATAGGCTACCCGAGGGCGGTTTTTGCCATAGTCACCAAGCAGGCAGACGGGTTGGTGACCGCAGTATTATGTTGTAACACATAAGGAAACGCTGCTTCTCGTTCCCTGGTATACGATTGTTATAGATGATGTTATAACAATCGACACCTACCCGATCAGAGGCAAACAAATCGTTTTTTTTTTATAAATAACTAGCTGACCCGGCAGACTTCGTACTGCCTCAATCGATACATAAAAGACCTAAACATTTGTATAAAATAAACTGGGCCGTAGAGACTTCGTTTATGCGGTACTCCTACCCTATACTACCCCTACCCTACACTACCCCTACCCTACACTACCCCTACCCTACACTACCCCTACCCTACACTACCCCTACCCTAAAAAATCTTGGCAAAAAAATTCAAGTTTTTAATTAACAAAATAAAGCTCAAATTGACTCTACATTTTAGTTAGAAAACGTTTGTATGGGAAAAAGAAAAAGGCTGTTTTAAGGGGTTTTCAGGCAATTATTCGAATTTTTCTCGCCGTAAAAACCATCCTTGAACTTCCACGAACATTAAAAAAAAGAATTAGCGAAATCGGTTCAGCTGTTCTCGAGATTTGCGCTTAGCAACACATTCAGCGATTCATTTTTATATTATAGATAATTACAAGTGTAATAATTATAAGAGTCACTATCTCCAGTTAATGCGTCGGCATATATATTGCCACCTAATTTGAACCCTAAAATTCGTCTGTGACTCAGAAAAAATCCCTCCCTCTGTTCAGCAGTGGACGTTATACGGGTTGATGATGATTGAAGAAGTAATACATAGATCGATTGTATTGCTAAAAATATATTATTTCGCAGAATATTTTCGTCCCCCCGACCCTTAGTTTGCAAAGAACCATTAGATGCTCTCTTAGACCCTAAGTCCGCGAACTGTAAAGTAGAGCGAGAGTTACACAAAACTCCCCTAAAATACTAAAAGTCATAATCCCTCAATCTCATCGCCAGCGACCGCCCTGAGCCGACGTCCAAGCCACACAGGGCCGCCTTCTTGCGCAGGTTGCTTAGTTTGTAGTTTTTATACATTTATTAAGGCTGGAGCTCTGCTCGCCTTTATGCCCGGTGAATTAGCAAAAGCCTCGTGGCTAAATAGTTATGATCATCCAAAAAAAATAATCGCAGAATATTCGCAACGACTAAAGAACACGGTGTTGGTATATGTCTGTTCGACACAAAAAGTTGACGTAAACAAAAAGTCCTTTAGTTCCATTATCAAAAAGTCTAGTATCAGTAGCTGGAGTATCTATTTCGCCACTGGTGCTGTGTCGTGTCACGTAGATAACGACGAATATATCAGGTGAACTGAAGTGTGGGGAACGCTCTTCACTTACCTCTTTTTGAGCTCTAGTGATGTTCTGTTGAGTATCGATATTGTAAACCACCGTCTTTAGAGCATTTATTTTTTTATTAGCATTTAATTTTTTAGATTACTCAGTTTAACAGCCCGTTTACCTCTACTGCTGAACATGGGAACTCTTCATTACCAACTTTGGCAAGCTAGGGTTGTTAAAAGATATTGCAACAGGGGGTGTCTAGCGTAAAACGTTTAGTTTGTAGTTTTTAAACCATTTATTAAGGCTGTAGCACTGCTCGCTTTTATGCCCGATGTAGCAAAAGCGTCGAGGCTAACAAAATATGTTCGTTCGAAAAAAAATGGACGGACGAATTATATACCTAATTTGTAGATTTGTAACATTTACTGTTACCTACTTCTGTTAGTTGCCTAGTCGGATATTTCATAGAGTAGCTGAGAGTTATCTGTTAGTTATGTTTTAATTTATCTTTTTAGATTGTTATTCTGATAAGTACAAGTGTATCTAAATACCTAAGTCTAAGAGGAATGATTTGTATTTTTGTGTGTATGTTTGTAATCAATAAACTCAAAATCTACTGTGCCAATTTCAAAGTTCTTTCACAATTGGAAAGCTACATTCACCCTCAGTGACATTCGCTATTTTTAATTATGAAGTTCCCACGGGAACGGGAGTCGCGCGGGAAGCCTTTGTTGTATAAAATTTATTTATTTGATGTTAATCTTTACCTTACATCGATATCGATAACGTCCTCTTACGTTACAGGTGCAACACTTTAAGTAAACCACTTGTTTAAGCAAGTTGTAAGTGCCATAACCCATTGGCCTCCATCTGAGCTACTTGTTGCTCTGTCTGTTTAGTACTGTTTACATATATCTTAAGAACATGCAATACTTCAAGGTTTTGTGTAAAACATTCTGTTTTTAAGTTTAGTAAGATATGGAAACAAGATTTTTTGTGTTTAAGCATGCTTCGAAGCAAATGTGTATACGTATGTACGTAAGAGGCTTCCACAATGTTATTAGTTCACAGACATATATTTACTTTAGCGATGCCCTGAGCCGTGGTCCTAGCCTATTAGGGGCCGGATTGCTTATGCGTACCCGGCCCCCACCAACGGCGGATCAAAGGAGTGTCCGGAGTGTTTTAGTGGTGTAGGGTCCTCTCCTCGTGGTATGAGTTTAGCATACCACGGTATGGAGAGGGCGAGTCTCACATATCCCATCGCCAGCGCGCGAATACGCTGCAGCGGTGCGGCGGTGGGAATGCGGATATGCAAGTCCCCTCGGACAATAAAAAAAGGGATGCCCTTAGATGTGATATAACGTGACTCTTTTCTATGGAGCTATTAAGATTAAAATGATAGAATTAATAATTGTTATAACTATACCAATGCAATGACGTGATACTAGACTGACAGACAGATGATTAGCTAATCCGCAATAGATTTTAGTGGCCATATTTTGTATTTAATTATATTTTTATTATTCAATTGTGTATAAGTGACAAGTACGTACAAGTGTATGTAAATATCTGAGTGGTAAATAAATATTGTTTGCTAGGTAACATCATCACTACACATGACTTATAATTGCTGTAAAAAGTAAAGTTTTCGAATCCAAGGCCGGATTTAAAAGACAGGGCAACCGCCCCGGGGTTTCCACCAAAGAGGGATTTAAGCCTTCACAATAGAGATTTAAAATCGTTCAAATTCTGACGAGTAAATTCTTCAACTTTTCGTTTACTTATATTTCCGGTGATGTACCTTTACATTAAGTATTTTGTAGAATCATGATTAATGAAATAGATTTTAAATATTGTTACAACGGTTATACTTGTGCACTTAAATTAGACAATCAGTAAAATATGACAATTCAAATCGTCCTTAAAAGTAGGTACATACTTCAAATTTCCTACACATTTAGAGGGAAACTAATTTGTGGCTAGGGGGCCTCTTATTCTTAGTTGCCCCGGGGCCTCCGAACTTCTAGATCCGACCCTGTTCGAAGCACATTGCACCTTAACATAACGGGATATCAAAATATAAATATGAAATTTATATTTAACAACTTATTATAGGTACCAGATTGTAGACCAGTAAATAAGTTGACATGCTTGGAAAACTTATAAACATTAGCGTTGAATGCTTCCCTTGATGGGATGTTTGCCATAGTCACCACACTTGGCCGGTGGGTTGGCTTATGCCCGGTGAAGTAGCAAAAGTCTCGAAGCTAACTTCATAAGTCGCAGTCTAATATAAGTACTATATCGTTGGGATAATTTCATTTGTCAAGAAATGTTTTCTTTAAAGGTGCTGTGAAGAGCAAAAACTGAATTTGCTACATTTTCAACTTTATTAGCTATTGTCACTTTATTGTAGTATCACTATGATTGTCATACATAATGTTATGTAGCCAAGACTTTAATGGCTAATAGCTAGTTTAGGTTCGGAAATTGTAATTATCTTGTGTTGTTCTATCCGACATGCCGGGGAAAAATGTGCCCAAGTAAGTTCGCAATTTACCTTCTGACACCCTCGTAGACTCGAAGTCCTCAAAATCAAAAGTCATCATTCCTCTCTGCCGAAAAGAAACTTCCCTGAGCCCTGGGCTTAAGGCAATTGCTAGTTTTTTAAAGCCCATACGGGGCACCCTCTTGCGCAGGTTGCTTAATTTGTAGTTTTTAAACCATTTATTTAGGCTGAATCCTTGTATGCCTTTTGAAGTAGCATCAGCCGCCATATAACAACACATAGTCCGTACGAAAAAAAATCTCACCGTCGTCCACACTCGAGGAACGCACACGCCCAATATGTGGTCAGACCAATGTTTTATTGCAATCCGAAAACCAATCTAATCGTTTTTCTCGAAACACCATTACGGAAACTTCGAGAATAGTACACAATACTACAAACAAAGTAGTTTATAGACTACGTTTAATAGACTTCGCTTACAATCGCAATCATCCACGATAGGCAATAAAACTATTTTATAAATACCCACAAGTGGATTCTCTGTTCCCTAGCTGAAGTGTTTGTGTTGCGTAACTAATCATATTTCTAGTACTTGAAGCGGATATTAGTGTTTAAAATGTCTAATGTTTAGTCTGTGGAGAGCTTTTGGTATGGTAATTGTTTGAGTGATATAATTGACTTGCTAACCGCGCACAGTTTCATCCGCGTAATCCCAAATCCCGTAGAATTTTTATAATTAAACATAGCCAATAGCCTTCCTCAATAAATGAGCTATTGAACACTGAAATAACTTTTCAAATCGGACCAGTATTGCCTGAGATTAGCGCGTTCAAACAACAAAGAACTTGCAAAAAAACTCTACAGCTTTATATTTTAGTATAGATAAGATATTATCATCATTATTAGTCCGAATAAAGTCAAGTGATGAACTTGGATCTCCAGTCGAAGAAGGATTTTTTTCCATAGTTACACGCTTGGCAGGTGGATCGGTGACCGCTGTATTGTGTAATAACTCACTCAGGAAAATGCTACTGACCGTTACAATTGTTATAGATGATGTTATAACAATCAGGACTCATGTGCTTTCCAAGGCACGGAGGATAGTCCCTCAACCAACCGGACCCGGAAAAAAAATGATTTTAGACAAAGATTTTTTGTTCATCGTGGGTATCGAACGGACGATCTCCGAGACTTAAAGCGAGATTTGTACGCGATGTAAATCTATATCAATTTATAATACCTATGTATTAAAAAAACATTCTTTTTGACTCTATGGGGCCTTAATTCTGGTTTACCGAGGAAATTTATGGGTTACAATAGATTGAGTAATTTTAAAGTACAGTCAACTACAACAGTAGATGATCAAAATCCGATGTAGAGTACTAATAATCAATAATAAATTGCGGCATTATTACAAGTGAATGTAATTAGTGAATTTCAGTACCTAGGTTAGTACTATTTATTTTTTTTTTCATTTGCGATCATCTATTTTTGCCATGGACTGTACCTACCTACTGATTTATTTTGACATACCAATTACCTTATTACAAACTACAGTAGGTAGTTCCCATAGCTCTTTAAATGATCGACAAGAGCCTCTGTATAACTAAGAGCAATGGTAATGCCACTAAACACGAGATAATTATAACTTAGCGATAAGCAGCAACCATCGGACAGGTCCTTTGCGGGCATTAGCTGCTGTCAGGAGAAAACATAGAGTTTTATAGTCGTAGAGATGGACACGCTAGTAAATATTAGTTTTTTTGTTTTAGTAAAAAATATACCTATACCTCTTACTTTCGTGTCCGATGTTTGCTGATTAAGTAATAGTCGACATTATACGAGCCGATGATGATGATATTGTAGAGGAAAGGAAGGTTGGTGGTGTTCCTCCACAGAAAATGAAGATCTTCTATACCGGGCGAGGTGGTATGCCCGGCGGCCGACGGCCATTTGTTGATATTCAGAACTTGTATATATGTTCGAATCGGCTTGCGAACTTTGTATTGCGCGATACAGGTTAGTTACGATGCTAGGTGGTAGATGGCGCTGCTAGTTATGTTGTGGTGTTGTGCGGCTACTGTAGATGTCGCTACAATATCTTTACTAATATCATAAAGAGGAAACCTTTGATTGTTCGTTTGCTTGATTAAATAGGCACCGGAACTACAACACCGAGAATTTTTTTTTTTCCTTTTTTTACCTACTTTGTCCAGGAGAAACATAGACCTTATGCAATTAATGATGCAAAATATAATGATGCAATTCTCACGGGAACGGTAGCTCCTAAGGGGGTGAAACCGCAGTAACCGAGTCTTCAATATATTTAATGGAGTTTTGGGTAACTGTCGCTCTACTTAACCTCGGACTTCAGGTCTGCCAGGTTTTCTTTTTATTTTCGGACGGACATACGTAGTTAGCCACAAGGGTTTTGCTATTACAGCGGGCATAAAGGCGAGCAGAGCTCCAGTATAAATAAATGGTTTAAAAATCTACAAACTAAGCAACCTGCGCCGGAGGTCGCGGCGCCCCTGTTGTTGTTAGCCTATGTTCAGGGCGGTCGCTGGCGATGAGATTGAGGAATTTTGACTTTTTGTATTTTAGGGAAGTTTTGTGCAACTTTCGCTCTACTTTTCAGTTCGCGGGCCTCTCGGACTTCGGGTCTACGAGGGCATCGGAAGGTTCTTTGCAAACTAAGGGTTGGGAGGGCGAGGGGGGACGCATCGCGTTCGCGGGCGCACTATTCTCCGGCGGGTCAGATAGAGTGGTCTCTGTGTAGTGGTGCTAGTTTCTTGCAGTCTTTTTACTGCTAGTTGGTAGATTGTTATCTCGTCGTCCGGGTCATATAGGACACCCCGAGGCCGACGGTGTTTACGACGCTTTGTGGGCAAAGGCCTATAGTCAGATGCTGCAACAACCAACGGGTTTGGGTGTTGCGCCGCGGATTCGAAGAAGCGTTCCGACGCCCCTTTCATCCACTGCTTGATGGAAGGCAGTTGGAGATCGGTCGCTGGCTATAAGATTGACGGATTATGACTTTTTAGGTTAGTCTGCCAGGCAATCAAAGGTTAATATTATAACATTTTAAAACGTCTATTAGATTCTTATGCCTTACATGAAACATCATCGTGGGAGCCTGACCATCTCAATGTAGTTTTGTGTGTCCCAGTCCTAACACTTGAAAATCAGTGCTACCCTCACTTGATTATCAAACTTTTGTCTATTGAAGTACGGTCTATGTTTCCTTGCACATGTTATCTCTTACTAAGACACGTTAATTGTCAATAAGTGAACTTCTGTTTCAAGTGAAGTACAGTCAGCAAAGAAAATAGCATAAAAATTACGAAACTATGTTACCCTCTATTATCTATATACTTAATATATAAAAAGTTTGTTTGCTGGAACGCGCTAATCTCAGGAACTACTTTTCCGATTTGAATACTGAATTATTTTATTGTCAGAGAGCCTATTTATCAAGAAAGAACAAAAATGAACTTCCCACGGAAATGGGAGTTACGCAGGTGAAACCACCTGTGGAAACTAGTCTCATTATAAATGTCAGTGCTGCAGTGACGTTCTTTTTTAATTAGCTTGACTAATTAAAAAAAACGTCACTGCAGCACTGTGAACATTTGTATCAGTTCTCTTGTGTTTTTCACTTTAGTTTATGTGCCTCCTCTGGACAGAAGAATTATCTCTCCTTGGTAGGTTGGTGGTCTAAAATTAGCGCGTTCAAGCAAAAACCCTAACTCCTCGGCTTTATACATAAATATAGATAAAACAATTTTGTCAGTGTTAACCGAATTATCTTGCTAACTGTACCTAAATTTTATGCTACAAGTGTTAATATTATATTCATATATCTTGAGTGTCAATTTGTTTTCTCAGAGTGGAAAATATATAGGTTACTGTAGTTATTTATTCAGGTTTGTATCCTTTAGGGTTCCGTACCCGAAGGGACCCTATTATTAAGACTTCGCTATCTGTCTGTCTGCCTGTCACAAGGCTGTATCACAAGAACCACGTTAGCTAGACAGTTGAAATTTTCACAGATGATGTATTTCTATCGCCGCTACAACAACAAATACTTAAAATAAAATAAATATTTAAGGGGGGCTCCCATACAACAAACTTTTTTTATGGTCTTATTTGCTCGATATCAATAGCGGTAATAGGTAGACGCTTGAAAATGGTATAGAACCCTTTGTGCGCGAGTCGACTCGACCAGTTTATAATATTATTGCTACCTATATAATATACACAGTGACTGATTAATCGTTACTAGGTAATTGGCAGGACGATTTGCCATCGGGCGTCCCTATAATTGGGCAAATGAGCCACTGTAAGTGTGGCCCCGGAGATCCCGCGGTACTATTTTGGCTGCGGGTGCCGTCGGGGTCCGGATTGCTCATGCGTACCCAGCCCCCGCCAACGGCGTATCGAAGGAGTGTCCGGGAGGTTTTAGTGGTGTAGAGTCCTCTCCTCGTGGTATGTGTTTAGCATACCACGCTATGGAGAGGGCGAGTCCCACATATCCCATGTATCCCAATGCGTAAATGCACTTCGCCCCGTTCAACAAAAAAAAAAAAGGACTATTTGTCATCAGTAGTAGTGTCATTAAATATAACAAAGTCACTTCCCGCTGTCTGTCTGTCCCTATACATATGCTTAGATCTCTAAAACTACGCAAAGGATTTTGATGCGTATTTTTTTAATAAACCCCCGACGCTAAATACAGGTTGTTATAAGTTTGACTTGTCTGTCTGTGGCATCGTAGCTTCCGAACGGATGAACCGATTTCAATTTTGTTTTTTTTGTTTAAAAGGTGAATTAGTCGGGAGTGTTCTTAGCTTTTTATTTATTTTATAGGGCAGTCAACATAAACTTATACTAACAAAGACATTAAACTCGAGAAAACAAACATTAATTTAAGTACAGTTTATACTTACAGACAGCCACGACATGCATTATGGACTTGAAAATTTTATTGATAGAAATTTACGAATTCCAGTTTCCAGTTTTGAAATGTAAAAATAAATGTTTTAATAGAAGTGATTAATAAATATAAGTTTAGTGGAGGTTTACGTTACTACTAATGAGTTGGCGGTAGCTTTATATTTTCGTGGGCTTTAAGATAGAGTGATTCAAGAGGAACAATTATATGTATAAGTCAGCATTGCACCCAGGGCCGGATTTAGAAGTTCCGGGGCAATTACTAAGGAAAAGAGGCCCCCTGGCCCACAAATTAGTTTCCCTCTAAATGTGTAGAATATTTTAATTCTGATATTTTATTGTTTGTCTAATTTAAGAGAACAAGAATAACCGTTATTACAATATTTAAGAACATTAATCATGATTCTACAAAGTACTGTATGTAAAGGTACAACACCGAAAAAATAAATAAAACAAATATTGAAGAGTTTACTCGTCAAAATTTGAAAGATTTTAAATCTCTATAGTGGGGGCCCCTCTATTGTGGAGGCTCCGGGGCAGTTGCCCTAGATGCCCTCCCTTAAATCCGACCTCGATTGCAACATAAGTTAGTAAGTTAAGTTAAGTTTATTAGAATTAGGTAACATCTACTTGTCATCTTTTCCGGACTTACTCCAACATAGTAAAAAAGGGAATTTGCCGTAAAATCACGTTACAGTTTAAGCAAAAGTAATAACAGCCCATGAAAACACCAATGAAACCGATACTGGCCATAAACAACAATTTGACGGCTCATATCCCCCTCTTAAAAGCTAAAACGTCAAGTGATTGTTTGTGGGAGCACGCAAATCTGTACGCCGGTGATCGATCATGGCGGAGTAGACCAGGAGATAGAGAACACAAGTAAAGCTTATGTGTGTACAATAAAGAGTATTCTATTGTATTTTATACATTTACTAGCGACCCGCCCCGGCTCCGCACGGGTACAATGTTGATGTATTATATATATAAACCTTCCTTTTGAATTCCTCTATCTATTAAAAAAAAGTTTGTAAGTATAGATGGATGTTTTGTTACTCTTTCACACCAAAACTACTGAACAGAATTAGCTGAAATTTTGCACCGGGATAGGTTGCGCTGGATAACATATAGGCTAACATCACGCTCCGACTCACTGGAGCAGAGTAAAGCGGGTAAAACCGCGGGCGCAGCTCAAGTGAATATCCTATATCAGGGTGGCCAACCGGTCGATCGAGATCTCCTGGTCGATCCCAGCAGCTATCATAATCGATCATCTTATAAAATAATAAGTGATATTTCAGTCCATTCTTATCTTCAAATACGTGCCACAGACGTACAAAGTTAGTTTTTGTGGTATAATAATCTGAAAAAAATGATTTACTTATACAAAACCTTATGTAGAAGGTTAAGTCGACCATATGGTCGATTTAAGTTGGCCACCCCTGTCCTATATGAATAAAATATAAATTAAGACTTTTATGTTTTGATATTCTGTCTTAACTTTCACAGTTGTGTTGAGTTTTTATACCGAGTTTTTCGTTTATACCAATTTTTTTTGTCTTAAACCATTCCTTTTGTCACAATTAGGTAACCTTCGTATCGCTAGACAAAGATTATTGGAACTGGATCAAAGTTTTAGCATGTTTGATCATGAAACCAATACTTTTATTGGAATATATAAAAGGTACCCAGGTCTCAACTGAGTAGAACTATCTATACGGTATGTATGTTATGGACCAAGTGAGAAATTGGGCATACATAATGCTCGGTCATTATGAAAAATGCACTGACACTACTAGGTTCAATGGAACACCATTGGCTTAGGTTTAGATTTAGGTTATTTTTTTTTTACCACCCAAAAACCTTTTGCTCTGCTCATATAAAATACGCACAATTATCATATTACTAACCTAACCGACACGGTGGCGGTAACGCAATGTATACCTATAATAATGACCGTGCAATGTGATAAATAATGAAGTAAAGATAGTATTAGACACTTTGCCCGATAGAGCTAGACATTATGCATAATGCTCGTACATTATGTATAATGCCCGCATTAATCACTTGGTCCATAACATGTATATGTCACCGGAAAAATAATACGAATCGTAAGTTGATGCGTGCCACTCATATTGTTAAGTTTAGTTGCCAGTTTCAGTAAACGCGTATAATTATTATATTATTAACTTAACTAACTTAATTGTTATGACACTACCTAACCAAACGAAACTATCTTACTGTTGTAACAAAACAAAAAACTTCAACTTAGTAAGTCCTGTTGAACCCCATTGGTTTACTAACTACACTCGGTTCCAAAAATAACGGGTCAGTCACATAAACCCGAATATCTCCCGAACTACGTATGCCATCCTAATGAAACGAAGACTGTTCAATTGAGAATTTAATTATACAGATAAAAAATAAAATAAAACTTAGTTGCACCCACAATATTAATCCATAAATTAAAAAAAAAAATAAAGTAGTCATATTTTTCTTAAGATTACATTTTTTTATGATTGTTTTTTTGCTATAATTCTATTCTGTCACAAAAAAAAAATATCGTGAACGTCTTCCACGTGCATAATTATTATTCTGTGAGGTGAAGCATGGCAGTCACGCTAGAGGAATGTACCAGAATCCTAACTTTTTTGGAACTTGGGCGGAGCCAGCGTGAAACAGCAACATTGGTGTATCTTTGTTGACTGTTCAGCGGGTAGTCCAGCGGTACCAAGAGACCGGATCACACCTTAGAAGACCAGGAAATGGCAGACCAAGATGCACAACGGCCAGGGAAGACAGACAACTGGTGGCTACAATGCTCCGAAATCGTTTTCAAACTGCTGTTGGTCTAAAAACTCACTTTATTCGCTTTGGAGGTGGCAATTTAAGTGCTCAAACAGTAAGAAGACGTCTTGCTGAAGCAAATTTGAAACCATTGAGGCCCGCAAATGGCCCCAAACTGGAACGGGGACATCGAATTGCAAAACAGAGATACGTGCGCGAGCACCTAAACTGGACACTAGACGATTGGTCTAGGGTAATGTTCACGGACGAGTCTAAATTCATGCTTTATAAGCATGATGGTAGGCAGTTGGTGTACAGAAGACCAGGGGAGCGCTTCCATCAAGCGCGTGTGGAGGAAAAAGTGGCGTACGGTGGAGGCTCCGTACAAGTTTGGGCTGGGATTTCTGCTGAGGCCCGCACCGAGCTGGTACTCATTCAAAATGGAACTCTAAATGCAGAGAGGTACGTGGAAGAGATCCTCAATGAACATGTAGGTCCTTTCATGGCCAGGATGGACCGGCATGGCATATTAATGCATGATAATGCGCGTCCCCATACCGCCAGAATTGTACATGACTACCTTGAAGAGGTCGGTATCGAACTCATGCAGTGGCCAGCGCGAAGCCCGGACTTAAACCCCATCGAGCACGCATGGGACGAGCTTCAGAGATGCGTGAAAGGTCGAAACCCCCCACTAATCACGCTTCCCGAGCTCAAACAAGCACTGGTGGAGAAATGGGAAGGTATTCCTCAGCACCGGCTCCGAAATTTGGTGTACAGCATGCCTAATCGCCTGGAAGCTGTCAGAAGAGCTCGTGGAGGCAATACAAAGTATTAAATGAAGAAAGTGATGAAAAACAGCAAAAAAACAATCATAAAAAAAATGTAATCTTAAGAAAAATATGACTACTTTAGTTTTTTTTTAATTTAGAGATTAATATTGTGGGTGCAACTAAGTTTTATTTTATTTTTTATCTGTATAATTAAATGCTCAATTGAACAGTCTTCGTTTCATTAGGATGGCATACGTAGTTCGGGAGATATTCGGGTTTATGTGACTGACCCGTTATTTTTGGAACCGAGTGTAGAAAGTTGATTAACTAACTAGTCAGTTGATCAACTTACGATTCTTATTATTTTCCCGTGACATCATCATCAGCCCGTATAACGTCCACTGCTGAACATGGGCCTCCTCCCGAGGGAGGGTATTTGCCATAGTCACCACGCTTGGCAGGCGGGTTGGTGACCACAGTATTATGTTGTACCACACAAGGAAACGCTGCTGCCCGTTCCTTGATATACACTTATTAAAGATGATGTCATAATAATCGGGATCAACGGCTTAACGTGTTTTCCGAGGCACGCAGTCCCTTAACCACACAGACCTGGAAAATCTTAGAATTTACACAAAGATTTCCTGTCCGAACTCCGAGATTAAAAGCAAGCCAAATACTAAAGACATGTTTAAATGTAAAAATTGGTTATCTCTTAGCCTACATCGCGGGTCGCGGGGTGCACCACCCTCACCGCAATACTACACTTTAATGTGCCATTATTTGTTTGATCTGATTTTTATACCACTCTATATTGAGTTTATATTGTTGTTAACCTCACTTTATTTATCATTATCATTATAATCATCAGCCCGTATATCATTCACTGCTGTTCATGAGCCTAACTTAAAGGTTGTGTTGTCATAGTCACCACGCTTGGCAAGCGGGTTGGTAACCGCAGTATCTACTATGTACAGCACATACACAGGTAAATGCTGCTTAGAATGTTACTTAGTATACTATTGTCCTAAGTGGTGTTATGACAATCGATACCAAGTCCTTAACGTGCTTTCCGAGGCACGGAGGGTACTCCCTCAACCAACCAGACCTGGAATAAATGTTTTATTTTATACAAAATGGGTTTAGGAATATTTTAAGATGAGCATCAAAATTTAAAAGAGATCTGTCTATGTGTTACGTTTTCACGCCTACACTATGAACTGATTTTGGTGAAATTTAGTACAGAGATAGACTACTAACACCTTGGTATAGGTAGGACATACATATATTATGCTATCTTCTATCGCAGAAGGTCCAACGCATCGGTCGAATTACCTGATAAGTTACATAGCTGGCGAAATATGTTATTCATAAAGGAAATCATACTAATTTTTTTTGGCTAGGTTTATTGACTTTGCCATTTATATAGACCTACTAGTGCTAGCCTAGTGATCAAATTCCATAATTAATAAAATATAAGCATTCTGCTCCTTCTCTTTATAAACTATCATCATTATTCTCAAACAAAAATTCTTGCACAAACTAATTCAGAAGTTGACGCCGAGTTAAACAAGCTATTTTTCATTTAAAGACGCAATAATTTAATCTCAGTGAAATTAATGTATGGGTTGCTGCCATTGTTCTTTGGATTTGGACACACATCAGGGCAATTTTTGTAAAAAAAGGTACCTACAAAATTTTTGCATCACGTATTAATATATAGATAATAACAATTTTAATTCAAAATAAAAATTGTATAATTTTCCCCGCCTCGAATATGAATCGTTCTCTACTCATATTCCCTTCAGATCTGCTCTATTTTAACAAAGCCGGTGATCCGATACGTCAAATATAATATTATGAACCCTTTCATTAGTGTGTCCGCCATTTTGTTTGTTTTAACTCAATTTTAGTATCGCGTTACCGAGCTTTAGGAAAAAATCTGCAGCCCGTGTTGTGCCAGCGATGCTCAATGTTTTAGTACTTACTATCTCACCAGACAGACGTTATCCTATCTTAAAACTCTTTAGGTTTAAAGACAGTTTATTCTCAATAAAAACACAATATGTAGCTTACTTGAAAACAATAACTATTACATAACTGAAAACTAATTTAGATTCGACAACATCCATCGCAAACTAATTCATTAAAACTACCCGAAACCCGACCCACCCAACGCATTTATTTTGCAAGTAATGTCCTAGATACTGGCTAAGCTGAGTTTTGAATGCATTGAATGAGTGTAAGTTTTTTATACGTGAGGATATTTTATTGTATAGCTGTACTCCTTCAAATGTAAGCATTTTTTTGCCATAGTTGGTTCTGGTTTTTGGCAAAACGAATAAACTCTTTATTAAATTAAACTTTTAATATCAGGCGTGATATCTCTGATCTTACCGTGATTTACACTAAATATTCATTTTTTTACACCCTCTTTGATGATATTTGCAGCACGCATTCTGTCAAAGTTATGTCAAACTCCGAGGTTCTATTTCAAAAGTTTATTTTGTCAATAGCTTAGGTTACCTACATTAGAAAACTGAATATGGTGGTTAAGTATTAAAATTAATTTTTCAAATTTTCCGCTTAATTTTCTTAATTATATATTTTATAAGAACCTTCTCCTGACAATAACGAACACAGAATTAGCAGATCACATAAAAAAAAGAATTAGCGAAATCGGTTCAGCTGTTCTCGAGATTAGTTGCTTAGCAACACATTCAGCGATTATATTTTAAGTGTAAGCTTCCACGGGAATGGGCTCTACGCGGGTAAAACCTCGCGATTCATCTAGTGTTTTAATATACCAACAATTTTTTTTTTCGGACGGACATACGTAGTTAGTTACGAGGCTTTTGCTACTTCACCGGGCATAAAGGCGAGCAGAGCTCCAGCCTTAAAATCTACAAACTAAGCAACCTGCGCAAGAGGGCGCCCCCTGTGAGGCTTGGACCTCGACTTAGGGCGGTCGCTGGCGATGAGATTGAGGGATTATAACTTTTAATATTTAAGGAGGTTTTTTGCAACTGTCGCTCTACTTTACAGTTCGCTGGCCTCTCGGACAGCAGGTTACGAAGGCATCGGATGGTTATATCGATACTCGTACCGTTTATTGTTTCAACAGCTGAGTAAAGTTTGGGAGCCAGTGGCACACGTCAGTGAGGAAAGACTATTAAGTAATAGTCGTGCGCCGGATGCGACTTGTAAATATTGCTCGCTCTACTAGAACAGAAGATGAGTAGAGTAGTAGAGTCAGTCATTGAAGTTTTTTTTTTTTGAAGGCGGCTCCGGCAACTTGTCCATCTATACTTGTGTCGCGTAGGACTTAATAATCACAGAATTCATGTTCATAAAGGACACGCAGACTCACAACAACTAAGTAGGTAATTGAATTGAAATAGAACGGAAAGTACCTATAGCTTTTTTTTCAGACGGATAGGTATATGTCGTTAGCGACGAGGCTTTTGCTACTTTAACGGGCATAGGACAATACAGCAGCTTATAAATGTATCAATGAATTCAAGTTATTACCTATACAAAATATGAATACTTACGTAGCTGAACATTGTTGTAAGTTAAACAAACTTTAAAACAATATAAACTTTAAAACTTTCGTTAATTAAAACTGAGGGTAGTTTGTAACTCGACGCCCTCAACTACGGAGCGACACCGCCGAGCCAGTCTGCCCGCGACCAAGATCAATGTGACTTGATCGAAACGTCGGGTATAATAAAAAGGTAATTTTTATCGCGTTAATTACCTATGTGCTATAAATTAAACAAAATACTTACCTATTTATATTTTTTGCGAGAAATATTTGATGCATTTTTTTTAATAATTAATCTTGCAAACGATTCATGCGTAGAAACGAAATTTTGTACTAATAATAAATGATGTATTTAAGAAAATATATGCTTCTCCATGACTTTTCGCTTCCGCTTTAAAAGCGCCAATAAATTAATTAGAACTACGTTAAAGACGTCAATCGCTTGTCCCATAAATTGTATACATCATACATCATCTGCCACGTCGCGTCCTACCATGTTAAGCAATTATCACCTTTATTGCCCATCAAAATTGTCTTCACATTAGAAAATTCGGCACATTGCTTTACGCCTGACACTAAAAATTAAAGTAAACAAGATATAGTTATTTTCGTTATTTTAAAAAGTAAATGAGCCTCATTGAGGACGGTGTTTTCAATGAGTTTGAAAAAAAAAAGTAAAAATAGTGTGTTAATGAACGCACAGAACCATTTTATGGGAAATTAGACGAAGGAAGTGCTATATCTACGAACTTTTTATCTGAACTTTTTTACGAGGAAAGAGGTTTTATATCCATAATTATGTGTTTTTTTTATGTGTAGAAAAGAGAACGGATAATTTGATGTTAGTAACTAAAGTGTGCGCACGCGCAGGGTTGCCAGATGTACTCGCGTGTGTCGCACACGGCATAAACATTATATTTATTATGTTATAAAAAGAAAATGACGCTAAAGTTTCTTAACATATAATTCTTCAAAATTATGATGACGAAACTGACAGTTTGGAAATAGTAATGAAGTGCTGGTTTATAGAATCGGCTATTTTCTTAAAAATTTGCGTAGGTAGGTAACATTTTTCAAATTTGTTAGCTTTGCCAAAACCAAGATGAAAAGATGACCTGAAAAGGGTAGCCAGAGTAAAATAGATGCGGAGGAACAGATGTTATGGCTTAAGTCCGGCAGTGGACAGAGATAGGCTGATTGATGGCAAAACCTAGTAATTAGGTGAGGTTCATTCTTCCCATACTCCCGCCACCGTAACTTCTATAGCCAGGATGAACATCGGCACATAGGGAAGAGGCTCAAGCTGGTCCCGGGATATTAAAATGCGCAAAGACTTTAACCAAAAAGTATAAAGGAGTATTTATTAAATTGGGGGACAGAAAAATCGTGGTAAAAGAGCATTTGCATTCAATATGGTTTTAGTCTGCATTGTACCTATTGCTCAAAAGTTGTGCACTTTTCCATTAAATAATCAAGCTACCATACTAAATTTATTATTATAGATTTAAATACGTTGAGTTTTCGTGATTTATTGTGTACCCTTTTCTCACCGATGCAAAGATGCGATAATATGTCCATCCGCAAAAAAAAACCGGGATCTTTATACGTTGAATAGTACTAGTAATTACAATGGTCCCTTCATTTCTACGCGGTAGTCACACAATATGCTTCATTTATTTTCGGACACTTTACGGCAAAGTTTATCACACACATACTACATTTGAAAAATTGAGATGAGATAAGTCGAGTAATGTTAATAAATAATTATCGATAGATGGCACGTACGTTCCCTTTAGAGATGGGTTAAGAGATCGATTGATAATTTTTGAGGGCCGTTTGGGATCCACCGTGGCGAAATTGTCTAGGCATTAGGGGCCATACTTAAGCTGCTGGTTCGAATTCTGCGATGTGTGTTCTCAATTTTTTTGAATATGTTATCTGTTCCTGACAACCCTTTAATCACAATACAGGTTAATGAGGTAATCACAATCGTTAAATATTAGTCTGATGAAAACGTTATTACCAAATCTTCTGTACTTGCTCAATATAAGTGTACTACTGGGTTTTATGCATTATATTTCGGACGAATTAGTGTAGTTTGCAACGAGGCTTATGCTACATAAGGACGAGCAGTACTACAGCTCTAAAAAATAACTAGCTTCCTTAGCGCGGTTTCAGCCGCATAGCTCCCGTTCCCGTTGGAACTTTGTAGTAAAATGTAGCCTAGAGCCTTCCTCGATAAATGGGCAATCTAATACTAAAAGATTTTTTTTTAATCGGACCAGAAGTTTCTGAGATAAGCGCTTTCAAGCAAACATATTAAACTTCAACTTTATAGATAGATAGATAAACGCTTTATTGTACACTTTCACAAAGAGAAAAATACACAGAAATAGACTTAAAATTAGATTCGATTATATATTGGTTTAGATACAAACTAAGCAACCTGACCAAGAGGGCGTCTTGGGAGACTTGGACTTCGCCTCAGCCGGTCGATGGGATTTGAGGAAATGCAATTGAAACCATATTTTAATTAGGTGGAATAAAGCATTATTAATTTATTTTAAGGTTTGTTTAGATTTTACTTCTAAGACTGGATAAAAGTGAAAGAACTGTTTGAGAACAGAGAATTTAGGCTATGAATATATCTTGTGGATGCGAAAAAACAGCGCAGTGAAATTGGTTTTAATTACATTTTAATGATCGTCTGCTTTGCCTCTAGATGTGTCTATGACGAAAAGCGTCCGTGTCTATTGTGTACCAAGAAACTTTAATATTCAGGGATAGTGGAAATGTGACGTATTTCTGCTAGAATATTATAGATTTAGGTCAAAAGCAACAGATTTTGTTATATAATGTTACCTTATGTTCAGAATTGCAACATAAAGTCAAAATAAAAATAAAATACCTATCTGTAAGTTTATCCTTCAGAAATATTTAAATCCTCTTCCTCATATTGTAATTTAACTTTTTCTGGTTTATAAGTAGGTACTTAAAAAACCATTCATAAACCTCGTCTCAACAAATACATCTCTTACATATGTTTACAAATAAAAAAATCACGAAATATTAGGAGTTTAGACCACCAAGTAGTGTTGTACTCTTGAAAAACATTAGCAAGTAAGTCGGCGTACTTAAAGTGACCCCATGCCGACGTCATGTCGACTTATGCCCTCAACTCTTCCAGGATGAACATCATCCTAGATTTAATTGAAAAACCACTTTAATACAACATGTGAAGGTCGATATTCAATTGAGTAGAAATGTTAAGTAGGCTCCTGATGTTGAGTCGTTCCAAGGTGGTCGACGCCCGTCATGAAAGTGTCTAGACAGGCGACAGGAACTCGAATGAGTGTGGGAAAGTGAGTTGGGAGTGAGTGAAAGTGAAGTGTCGTAGTAAGGGTAACCTAGGGAAAGCTTTTCATAATAAAAGCAAAATTTATCATCATAACACATAATAACTTACTAATAATTTTTAAAAAGTGAATTTAAACGCGTTTATTGCTCGGCTATGGATGTTAATGCTTGAAACTGTGTACCTAACACATATTTAACATCAATATTGGAAAACTTAATAAAAAAATAATCATTATGACGTTTTAATTTAATAATCCGTTCATCTTCTGTGCGACTAAAAGGACTACACAATCCATTAACCTAAATATTGATCCAATTTATCTATATCATAAAAAAATACACGTACCATAACGAAAAACTCACTCATATCTCGCAAAAATCTTTGCTAATGATAGTAGGGGTCATTCAAGAGTACACTTGCATAAATCTGCTAGGATTTTTTTATTGTCGCGACAACAATTAAGTCTGTTTTGCTTGTCGTTTAAGTGGCGTGGCGAATCTACTAATTTACTTTTTTTGTGTGTTTTTTTACTCCATGGTTCTTAGGGTTCCTATAGGGTAAAAACGGGACCATATTTTATTACTAATACTCGAATGTCTGTCTGTCTATCTGTCACCAATATTAGTATCTCATGAACCGTGATGGCTAGATAGTTGAAATTATCACACATTATGAATTTCGGTTGCCGCTGTAACATAATAAAATTAAAAAGTGTTAAAGTACCAACCAAGTCCCATACAACAAAAATGATTTTCTTGCTGTTTTGTTCTTGATATTAATAAAGCGATACGAAATATTTGAAGCGGCCTTAGCCCAATGTCTAGCGGGCGTCGGACTTGTGATCTTGTGGTCGCCGGTTCAATCCCCACCCATTGCACTACCGACAAGAATCCACTCGTAAAACAAGCATTTTAGTTTAGCACAAGCGGTTTTCAAGAATACTAGTAGACTGCAAAACTCAGCTAGTAATCTTTACAGCACTAAAATATATTTTTTTAAATAATATAGGTAGTCTTTAATGTTACCATAGATAGTGGTACGGAACCCCTTGAGTGCGAGTCCAACCCGCACACGGCCGGTTTTTTTTTGTATAAAGGGTTGTGAACCCAAAGGTTAAAACCTTTTTAAATGGGCGGCGGGTCGTTTGGCGAGTGACTCCAATGTTTGTGGATCGCGTTACAAAGGAGGTTTTTTTACTGAGTTCTGTTTACATAAACAAATTATTAGTTCAGTTTTTTTTCTTAGTCACGGTGTCGTTAAAAATGTGTTTTGAATAAAAGTTTTAGTAGCATTGTTTTGGGATCGTTAGATATTTTTTTCTGGTGTGTATGTATAGTAGGTATATGTAATTTTCCACTTTAGTCCACCTGGAACCCAAAAATCCGATTTATCCCTTTTGAGAACCCAGACTTTCGATTTTGTCCCTCTTTCGATCCGAAACCGTGTACGCCTTACTCGTATCCTCCTGAAAACAATCATCTTAAATCGTAATGAGCAACACATTACAGCAATAACTGCTCCGCAATCGTTTTGATGGGCCGGTACATTCCCAGCCATTGTTTACACAGAGAACATTTGGCATGGATCACTTGATGCGGTTCTCATGTTGAGATCGTAATGAATCATGTAATACCTATAGCGTATGTCGATTACCATTGCTTTTTTATGAGTAAGCAATAAAGTAGCAGCATTTTCTCTAAGTCTCGGAGGTTGTGGGTTCAATCCCCACGCTGGACAAGCAATCTTTGTATAAATTCTAAGATTTCTTTCCAAGCTTGTTGGTTCAGGGACTACTTTCCGTGCCCCGGAAAGCACGTTAAGCCGTTGTTCCTGATTGTTATAACATCTTATATAACAAGCGTCGACTGCACCGGTGGCTCAGAGGTTCCCTGCGGCAGTTGTCGTTTAACAGAAAAAAAAATAGTTAACATTTACTATATAATTATGTTGTGTACTAAGCGTATACCTGGGATCGGGCAGCAGAGTTTCCCTGTTACAACATAATACTGCGGTCAACAACCCACCTGCAAAGCGTGGCGACTATAGCAAACCCACGTCCAGCAGTGGAAGTTATATATACGTAGGTACTGATGGTGATAATTGTCAAGTTTTGCGTTAAGCAATTCATCAGAATCAGAGATTCATTTTGATATACATATTTACATTGTTTTCATCCTTATGTATTTAAAACAGCATATTCCTCTATACACCATTGTATTCCCTCTGCAGAACACGAATTGATTTATCCTCGAATACATATTATATCCACCTACTTCTTACTAGGAAATCTAAATTGCCAACTCAACGTGGGTAGCGAACCCATTATTAAATTTTCCAAGAACTTTAATAGACTTCACAGTTTATCCTTCCATTCTTTAAATAGATGCACAATATATTTATATTGTGAGTAATTAGTAAAGATTATTTGTTTTGAAGTGACTAGCTATGTTTACCTGACGACATATCCGGCGCACGTGCTTGTAACCCGACCGGGACGACCACTGTTAATGCGAAGTGTGGATTAGTGCTGTCCTGTTAAATATCGATAGATTTGCTAAGAACTTTTTTTTTTAATAAATTAGTTTTATATGTTTGTTAAATCTGTTGTACACTTGCTATGCACTCTTTTCCTTGTATCTATTTCCTAAAGGTTTTCTGGAAGAGATATCATAATTGAATAAAGCTCGCATTTGTACATGTTGTTTGCAATTGATGTCATGTAACTTTCTGTATGCAACAAAGTATAAATAAATAAATAAGTTTTAAAGCTTTGTCAAAGGATGATGGGCAGAATGTATGGAGTCTGGTACCCACTCCAATAGAAACATGTTATACATCATTGAAAAGGTATTTTTGTGTAGAATAATGTAAACTTGAGCGCTTGTCTCAAATATTAGTATTTAAGGAGTTAGAGCGATTTTTGTGTCATGCGTTTTTGCTTGAACATGCGGGTGTGAGTAGTCACTAAGAATAAAAATACTTACACGTTTATTTTTTTAAATCAGGCACGTATGACAAAAACGCATGACTCAAAGTCATTATACGCTCAAGTTAGTTATTTACTTATTTGAGTAAAAAAATACAAGTATAAATCAAAAACAACTTTATTTTTTATAGTTTTACAATTATAGACTGTTTTCGTTGTCTACAATGACATCATTGAGAAATGCTGCTGGAGCAAGGAACCCTTCGCGTCTGGCATATCCTAAGTACCATATAATAGAAATAATATGCGCGCAAGTGCCCATTGTACGTCGCCCAGTTAAGCATGTGCAATAATAATGTAATATATTGTTGTTTTGACCTAGGTTACATTTTATCATAATATAACAATAAGACGTCCTAGAACGTACATGACGCGACTGTATTCGTCCGCGTAATAGCCAGACGGCATCATTTATACCATAGTCTGATAAGTCATATTCATATATCAATATCTCTGAAGATACTAACATTCAGGTTTCGTCACCATACAATTTTTTTCTCCTATAGGTTAGACCAATTCAATAATACAATAATTATTGTTATTGGACCGGGTACCAAAATGTCTCATCATCCTTTCATCATCATCATCAATATTTTCTTTTTACGTCCTCTGCTGAACATGGGCGACCTTTGTATAAACAAGACCCCTTTAAATATGTTACTGCAGCGGCGGCCTTAGGGGGTGGCGAACAGGGCAACCGCCCGGGGCCTCGCTCTTGCAGGGGCCTCGCAAGAGCCACCCAAGCAATTTTTTTTAACTCTATTTTTATTTAAAACTTTTTATTTAGATCTTAAGGATGATGTTAAAGTTAGTAAATTAATTAATTCATAACATAATTGAAAAACTCGAAAATCGCGCCACGAAACATCTGAAGATTGGTTATTAAAATGCTCATGTAAAATCGTTATCGCTAGAACCGCTTTCTGAAACTAGATGGGAGTGCAGGGTAGCATCGGTGAAGGCCGTTAAATACCAACTAAGCGACATATGTGATGCGGATTTAGCCCAAAATACAACAGATTGTCAGTTGGTCAGTGAATGCCATTCTATAGAAAAGGAAATAACTACCTACGAATTTGTAGTTTCACTGGTCATATGGTATGGACATACTAACATTTATTTTACTTTAATTATATATTTCAGTCATAGGAAAAGCCGCAAACATCAATTTTAAAATGTATCATCTCTGTATTTGTTAATTTTAAAACTCAAATTTTATTAATGGTATCACCTTAGCATTTCTCGTTAAACACGACAAATACCTAAACCAAACAACCAGACTTATTTTCACGTCACACACTTTTCACAAAGGACAAAGTGCCTCGCAAAGACCTGCCGCCCGGTGCCTCGCAATGGGTAAGGCCGCCGCTGGTTACTGGCACCTGGGACCCCCTGTTGCTCAATTTCTATTATATTAGGTACACACATACAATTTGTTACCTCGATTTTTTTTACGCCCATGTACCCGTCGAGTCTCCCGTGGACTCCTGAACCACTTTGAGTATCACTGGTATAAGTCATGACAGACTCTTTGGGGGATATTGCCATCATGGCCACGTCTGGCAGGCGGATTGGTGATCGCAGTAAGATGATAAGCAAACTTGAGGTAATAGACGATTCTACCGATTTAGACGGCACTTCACTGCTAGAAAGTTGATATTATAAGGAATAACTATAACTTAAGCTTTTTCCGACAGCAACATTCTCCTTGTATAACGCTAACGAGGTCTTACGGTTCATAAAAAATACGAACAAAGCTGTTAAAGTCTTTAACTTAAAGATAAGTTTATGTGCGCGAAGTTTATCGACAAATAAGTCCCTTTATCGATAAACTATACAACACTACTCGTCCCATTGAGAGGATGAGCGGTAATGCACTGTTTATAACGCACCATCGACAATCAGTTAATTGCGTTCCGTTCCACGCTCGACAATCACTCGACAAAATGAGAAGTTTTAACGGTTCGTGGTAAGGAAATACAGTATGTGCGGTAAATTGGAATGGAAGGTGTTAGGTTCTAAATGGAGATGTAAGTAAGTAATTGATTGCGTGGAGATGAATTTGAATGTTTCCTTGGTCTAATGCAAGGTATCTCAAACTTATAGCTTTATGTATCCCTTTAATGTTTTCAGAGGACGGCGAACAACTAGTTATTTTCTTATTATACCTACTAGTTTCCCGCTTGCGGCTTGACCCGCGTAGCTCCCCCGCTAAATGTAGCCCTCGATACACCAGGTCCGGAAAGAATTGTTTCATTTTTATCATCATCATCAGCCCGTATTACGTCCACTGCTGAACATGGGCCTCCTCCTGAGGGAGGGTATTTGCCATAGTACCAACCGCCTCCCAAGCGTGGTGGCTTGGCAGGCGGGTTGGTGACCGCAGTAATATGTTGTACCACACAAGTAAACGCTGCTGCCCGTTCCTTGGTATACGATTATTATAGATGATGTTATAACAATCGTGACCAACGGCTTAACGTGCTTTCCGAGGCACGGAGGGTAGTCCCTCAACCAACCAGACCCGGAAAGAAATCTTTGAATTTACACAAAGCTTTCCTCTCCGACGTGGGGATCGAACTCACGACCTCCAAGATTTAAAGCGAGTTAAATACCGCTACGCTACGGACGTTGTCATCATGTGTCAATGTTTCATTTTACACAAAGATTTTTGTCTGGAAATCGAACCCGTCTTATAGGTACCGCTACGCTTTAGACTTCTGAGTCTAGAAATAATGAATAGTCCAATTTATCTACATCTTTACTAATGTCATTGTTGTATGTAATAAGAGGAAAGACTTGTATTTTGTTTGTATGATTGTTAAGAATAAACTAAAAAACTACTGGACGGATTTATATATTTTATCACAATTAGAATGCTACATTATAGCTAAGCACATATGCTATATTTAATTACGAAGTTCCTACGGGAACGGGACTACGCGAGTGAAACCACGTGAAGGTAGATGGTAGCTAGTATTCAATAGTCGTAAGGTTTATAACAGTACTTTTAAAGAAAGTTATATAACAAAACATTTGACATTCTACTCTTCAAAAAAATCTACATCCAATTTACTATTCCACTTTAAATAAGCATCAATTTTGCCCTATTCACCCGCCGGTAACTGCAAGGTGGGTGAGCGCGGGCAAAGCGTCACTCATCGCCAAGTCTTAGCGAATTCTTCGTCCGGAAGTCGAAGCTTGGCATTTTCATAATGTCGCTGTAGACCCGCCTCTCCCCTGTACCAACTAGTATTCATATGATAATTTTATTGGAGAACATTGTTCGAAAGGATGGAGATAGCTTTTATTAATTTCCTTTATTTTTTTGGGACACGATTGCTAGTGGGATAAGTAGATACCTAGTTATTGGGTTTTACCGGAACAATAAATTAAAAAGTAAGTGGACTGTAGGTATATCAATAGATTTTTTAATTTTGAATGCCGTAAGAATTACTAAAAATGCGAGTTGATAAAGCAATAACAGTAATTTTCGCGGTCTATTGCAGCCGGTGTCGAGAGCAGTTAGAGTGGTCTGCCATGTTTTTTAGTAATTCCGAGTTGGTGGCTATTTCAAGTCATCTACTTATGCTTTTAATGTGAGTGTATATTGGCAGCATTTGAATGTACTATACTGTATCACTCCGTTTACATTCACTGCTGAACGTGGGACTCAACAACTAACAGATCTTGGAAAGCCAGGGCCGTTGAGGGAAATTGCCATAATCACCTCGCTTGGCAGTCGTTGGTTGGTGATCGCAGTAAGATAGTGAGTATCTTTGAGCTGATAGATGCTGCTGTATGTCCCTCTTACGATACCCATGGGAAGACATAGAGTAGTCTACACGAACCGGAATATCCAAAATGAATTCCAAATAATCCGAAAATGAATCTAGAAAATCAAAACCAAAAATCATAAAATGTAAGCTTTTTCCGTACGGAAATCTTAAAAAAAGTCGCAGTTAATTGAATATAGCTCTCGAACTGGGTTAAAACTAAAGACAAGAACCTTAAGCACAAAATTTATTTTCCTCTCAAGCACTTGTTAGATTTAAGTGTATATATGTATGTAGATATGAATCTAAATGTATGTAATTATTTAATCTTTGTTACTTATTAGGTATTTAAAGGGAAAATATAAACAATATGATTAATTTCATATTACCATTTATTTATCTTGTAGTATATAACAACTTAGCTTCGTATATACCAACCATAATTAATAAACAAGTTATTATGACCCGTATTTAACATACACCAGTCATCATAATAACATCACATTACGTTACATATTACATAATTCATATATATATAACAATACAATATACATCATAATCAACAATAATCAGAATATCAGAATAATATCATACCTTAGATGTTAACGCCTTGAAAGTCGAAGAGTAACTGAACTACTCCACTGTGGCTCCGCTCTTTTATACCCGGCAACAAACAAGTATGACTCACAAGTGACAGTCGAGTCAAATCAGTGTTTGGATTTATAGAAAAATATAAAAATCATTCAGTAAATTCTTTTTAAAAACAATTGAGCATAAAATATATAACAGCTACATTTATAGGTATATCAAGTATTTATTTTTAAATATTAGACACATAATAATTACATTTATATATCACGGCCATACTGACAAGTACTTCGCTCTCGAAGTACATTAGTTACCCTTTTTCTAAAATTGTTCTTTTTTTTGTTTACTTTTCTTTTGCCAATTGCCTAGACGTGTCAAGTCCCCTCCACCCGCTGCTAGTGGGATAGACTTGCACCAAGCAAATGACCGACCAGCGGAAACAAATTTTATCGGTTACCTCGTCATGCAAGTCCCATTCACCCGCTGCTGGTGAGACGGACAAGCACCAAGTAAACGATCGCCCAGCGGATTTTTACTTTCTTTTTTTTTTTGTAAATAAAGAAATATATATTATTAGTTAAAGTATTTATTATAATATATCTCTACAATCAACAGTACAATAATGTATACCTAATTAGGTAAAGTATGTATTACAATATATCTCTACAATCAACAGTACAATAATGTATACGTAATTAGGTAAAGTATTTATTATAATCTCTAAAGGAGTTAATGTGCCATATCATTTTCGACACTTAAATTTTCATCAATTAATTCACCTGGCCAGAATCTTAATTTTTCTTTGGCTACTGAAATATTTCGTAAATTACCTAGACCTTGTAGAGCAAAACGATCATTAGGAAGGATAGAAGATATTTCATAAGGCCCTTTAAATTTCGGTGCCAATTTATCATTACGCCTATGATTCTGTGAGACATACACTACATCTCCTACGTTAAAAGTTACGTTGTTACGACGAGTGGCGTCGAAACGTTTTTTGAATTTTTCTGCTATTTTTAATAGGCGTAGTCTAGCTATTTCTCGGTCAGCCTCTAAATTATTTGGATTTTGTCTTTCATTTTCGTCAAGTACGTCGTCTAAACGAGCTTGGACAGACGGAATATTTGCGTCTACGCCGGTAAGTAATCGCAAAGGGGTAAAACCTGTGGATTTTTGAACAGTTGTGTTAATTGATTGTTGTACTTTCCACAGAACGTTCGGCCAATCTGACTGTTCATTGCACATAGTGTTAAGCATATCAGTTACAGTGGACACGTAACGTTCCACTTGCCCATTACTTCTGGGAGTACCCGTGGAAATCAAGTGATGTTCTATATTTAGTTCATCAAAAAATGACCTAATCGGACCACTGCTAAAATTAGTTCCTCTATCAGATATTACTACAGAAGGGGTTCCAAATAAGGTGATAACATCTCGTAAAGCTGGTACTAATTCTTGGGCATTAAGGGTTTTGAGTGGTTTAAGCAAGCAAAACTTGGTAAACCCGTCTACTATTAATAAAATATGTTTAAAACCTTCATTTGACTGGGTAAAAGGCCCTGTACAGTCCAAATGTATTGTATGGAAAGGTAGTGCGGTTTTATGAATCGGGTGTAGGAATCCTTGCTTAGGGCCATGGTGACCCTTGCGCTTGATGCAAACCAAACAATGAGATAGATATTTTTTTACAAAACTTGTCATAGCAGGGAACCAGAAATGCTCACGTATTTTAGTGATAGTTTTTTCAAAGCCAACGTGACAATTTTCATCGTGGTAGAGACGCAAAATACTCAATCTTGTACCCTTTGGAATGTACAATTTTAATTGCCCGTTTGGTTTAACTTTGTAATATAGTAAATTATTACGGACTACATATTGGTTTGAATCATACTCTCCCGTTTGTACTCTATGAATAATGGATATTATTTCAGGGTCTCTTTGTTGTGCAAGTTCTAACCAAGATTGCGGGTCATTTATTAAATTTACTGTACTATCAACAGTCATGGGTACCTGAACAGGATTGCGACTGAGGAAATCGACATGGCTTATATATTGTCCTTTCTTGTAGGTAATTTCAAATTGGAAATCCTGCATATATGTCCACCAGCGAGCTACTCGTGGTGATAAATCTTTTTTATTCATTGTGGATTTAATAGCGTTACAATCTGTGATAATTTTAAAGTTAATTCCTAGTAAATAGACTCTGAAGTGTTTCAAGGCATTGTAAATAGCAAGAGTTTCTAAATCATAAGAACTATATTTTGACTCTGCAGGTGTAGTTCTTTTACTAAAATAAGCGATGACTTTAGAATCACTGTCGTATTTCTGGGTTCAAATAGCACCATATCCTATAGCACTAGCATCAGTATATAACTCGGTTTTTAAAGCTGGATCAAAGATTGACAACAATGGTCTAGATACTAAGTAATTTATTACATAATTCCTCGCAATGTCCTGTTCAGAACCCCAATCCCATTTTTGGTTTTTCTGTGTTAATTTACTGATACAAGCAGTACGTGTTGCAAAATTTGGAATAAATTTTCTAAAATAAGAGGCCAGATCCATAAATTGTCGTACTTGTTTAATGTTACGAGGAATTGGTGAATTTATTAGGGCAGAAACTTTAGATGTACTTGGCCTGACACCATCTTGAGATATTTGTCTACCCAAATACTCGATACAGTTAACAAAGAATTGACACTTTTTAGGGTTAATTATAAAACCAGAAGTAGTGAGAGCTGATACAGTTAGTTCTAGATATTTTAAACCTTCTTCAATAGTTGAAAATGGAATAAGAATGTCATCCATATAGACAAGTAGGAAATGTAAATGTGAAACTGCTTTGGAAATTGCCCGTTGAAATACGGATGGCCCAGTACAAATGCCAAATGGCATTTTTATAAATTCATAATGTCCATCAGGGGTTGAGAAAGCTGTATATTTAGAAGAATCTTCAGAAACTGGAATTTGATAAAACCCGTTTTTCATATCAATTGAGATATAAAACTTGGCCTTTCCTAATTTGTCAATTTGATCCTCAATAAGAGGGAGAGGATATGTGTCTCTTTCAATTATTTTATTTAGGGATCTGTAATCGACGCAAAGTCTATCACTGCCATCTTTTTTTTTTACTAATATCACGGGACTTGCAAACGGTGAATGGCTTTCACGAATTATATCGCTATTTATTAAATCCTGGATAATGAGTTTTATTTTATCTCTTTCACAAGGCGCCAAACGATAGGGACGATAATTAACTACTTTGTCACTTTTTAACCTTATTCTTAATTCTCCTGTTGTGACTGACCCAGTCTTATTTAATATAGCAATATGTCTCTCAAAAATATCTATAATTTGATTTTGCAAATTATCTTCTAAGTGAATTAATTTTGATTTTAACTCGTCCATTTGAATATTACAATAATCATGCTGAAGCAAGGTATTTACGTGTAAGTCTACATCGTTAGGAGTTTTCCTCCGAATTTTACTTCCTTCACAATCTGTAATTATCTCAATATCAGGATATTCAACTGCATTTCTACCAATTAAAAGATTATAGTTAATTGTTTGATCATTAACAACAAATAAATCAAGTTCAATATATATGTCATCGAATCTTACAGGGACAGTTATTTTACCAGAGACTTCCAATTTAACATTACCTATTCCTGTAAGGTATTTGTAACAAGGTAGTATATTACATCTAAGTTTTTTTGCAATGGATTGTTTGATAAGGCTACAATTTGCACCTGTGTCTATAAGGGATTCAACTGGAATATCGTGAATGGATACAACTGTAAGCTTTAATTCGCTTTGCCTAAAAAATTAACCTCATTTTTATTAGCGTTGGTTTTCTCTAAATCAGAACGTCCTTTATACCAGCACACCGAGTCATTGTATCCGATTTTTTTACAGAAGGTACAAGTAAACTTATCAAGAACCCTATTTCCCGGAGAACTAGTCCCTGCTTCAGATGGCAGATTTCGGTTTCTATTGCAGTGGATTTTAAGGTGACCTGTTTTACCACACGAGTAACATTTTTTTTCTTCGGAAGTATTATTTCGGATCTCTAACCTTGGGCGTTTGGCTTTATTTTGTCCCGTTATACTGTCAGAATCATTTTGTTCTATTGGTCGTTTTTTGGGTTTTATGTAACTGGAGAACAACGATATTAACTGAGAAGTAGTTTTAACATTACTGTTAAAAGCAGCCATTCTAACGTTAACATCGGTTACGCTACCACAAATCAATTCAATTAATTGGTCTTCCGTAAATGATATTTTCGTATTACGTAGTAGTCTAACCTTTTCCCTAGCGTACTCGCAATAGGAATCTGCGGATTCAGAATTGTATAACACTGCCTTGGATAATTTTTCAAACAGGTTTCGTTTTTCTGGATACAAGTCTGTGAGGTCTGTACGGAAATTTTCCCATGTTCGGCCTTCAGACGGTACCCAAGACTCAAACCATAACAACGCGGAACCTTTTAAAGCCTTACCAGCTCTTGCGACTGTTGCGATACTGCTCCATCCAAATTCTTTTGATAGCTCCTCGATGCTTTTACACCAACTTTCCGCACCGCTGTCACTAGTTGCCGGGTCAAAGACCGGGAGTGCCACGTCGTCATCAGCATGGCGACGACCAGAAACAGCATCGCTGATTGCTTTGAGAAGACCTTCCAAGACAGTAGAATCCATTCTGAAACTTATAAATAAATGTCTTAATAGGGGTGAAGTTATCCCACTTCTGATGTTAGATTTAAGTGTATATATGTATGTAGATATGAATCTAAATGTATGTAATTATTTAATCTTTGTTACTTATTAGGTATTTAAAGGGAAAATATAAACAATATGATTAATTTCATATTACCATTTATTTATCTTGTAGTATATAACAACTTAGCTTCGTATATACCAACCATAATTAATAAACAAGTTATTATGACCCGTATTTAACATACACCAGTCATCATAATAACATCACATTACGTTACATATTACATAATTCATATATATATAACAATACAATATACATCATAATCAACAATAATCAGAATATCAGAATAATATCATACCTTAGATGTTAACGCCTTGAAAGTCGAAGAGTAACTGAACTACTCCACTGTGGCTCCGCTCTTTTATACCCGGCAACAAACAAGTATGACTCACAAGTGACAGTCGAGTCAAATCAGTGTTTGGATTTATAGAAAAATATAAAAATCATTCAGTAAATTCTTTTTTAAAACAATTGAGCATAAAATATATAACAGCTACATTTATAGGTATATCAAGTATTTATTTTTAAATATTAGACACATAATAATTACATTTATATATCACACTCAATCACTTCACAACACAATTTAACTCAAGAAGCCTCCTCCACCCAACCTTACCTCCACAAGTAGGTATTCAAGCAATTTGGCGCGGTGATTTCGCGGGCATTCTTTACTTTTGCTTCGAGAACCATCCAGCAGAATTACTGGCTGCCACTCGGTAAAAGTTTGAGAGCTGACAAGTTCGAAACTTAAAAGTTTAAAAGTAGAAAATTGCGAGATGGCTGGCTGGATTGAATTGGCGCTGGCTGTCATTTTGTATTTAGGTAGGTATTTTTTTTTCGGTGTTAGTACCTAATAAGTTATTTTTTTCCTGTGCTTGTTTTATCAAGCAGAAAACGCCTAACTGCATATTTTCATCTGAAAAAGAAAAGAAAATGCATAGATTTTAATTGTGGACTCAACCAATCACATCCAATTATTTACTAGGTTTGATTCTTTACGCCCCAGAGTCGGTTGAAATAACGATAAATGATTTTTTTTTTTCTTGAGACTAGTAAGAAGTTAGGCCATACATAATAACGAAACGACGTATTAAAGCAGAGTTTTGTTACTGTGACGTACATGACTTTCAAACGGAAACTTTGACGTGATATAATAGTTTTCGATGCAATTAAATGGTTAATCTAAGAATAACTATTCATCATCATAAGCCCATTTAACGTCCACTGCTGAATGGCCTCCGCCCGAGGGAGGGTATTTGTCATAGTCACCACGCTTGGCAGGCGGGTACCTAGTAGCAGTTTTTTTTTTCTTTTTTTTTTCGGACGGACATATGAAGTTAGCCAGGATGCTTTTGCTACTTCACCGGGCATAAAGGCGAGCAGAGCTCCATCTCCTAGTAGCAGTATTATGTTTTACCACACAAAGGAAACCATGCAGCGCGTTCCTTGATATACTATTATTATAGATGATGTTATAATAATTGGGACCAACGGCTTAACGTGCTTGCCGAGGAACGGAGGGTAGTCCCTCAACCAACCAGACCCGAAAAGATATCTAAGAATTTACACAAAGATTTCCTTTCCGGCGCGGGGATCGAACCCTCGCTACAGAGGTACCTAACTATTAAATTGAATCAAAAAAATAATAATCAAATGCATTTTCACCTGTGATTTTTGCTGTCTGAATAGAATACCTATTTAAAAAAAATTAATTACTATTTAAATCCTCCATTTAACTTTCGGATTGAACTTGTTTATGATTGCAAGATATTTAATTTTGGGTGTAGGTCTTGACTTACAGGATTTACTGTGACCGGAGCTTGGGAGGAATATGACTATTTTTATTTTAACCACACATCGTCCTGCCTCGAAGGAGGTTTTTGCCACCACGGTTAGCAGGATTGGTGACTGGAGTTTTAAATATGTTGAGACACAGACGATGTTATAACAATCAGGACCAACGGATTAACGTGCTTACTGAGGTACAGAGGGAAGTCAACCAAGCAGACCGGGAAAGATAAGTTCGATTTAGCATATAGATTACTTTCACGCACGGGGATTGAACTCACGACCTCCAAGATATAAAGCGAGCCTTCTTTGCCATGGTGGTTGTCACTACTGTAAGCATAACGCAATAGTCTGTTACTCTTTCAGGCAAATACTACTAAACAGATTTGGTTGAAAGTTTGCACGCGTTTTAAAGTTGTATTAACATACAGGCTATAAAATATCACAGAGGAATGTGGGTGAAACAGCGGGGACTAGCTAGTCAATAAATATAGGTAGGTATTTATCGTTGGTAGATAGAAAATAATACAAGAAATAAACCGCAAAATTTTATTGCACCTTCATTAAGCTTAAATATACTAGTTTTGTACTATATACAAACGTGCCAATGTATTGTGAAACATGTTTCTTTATTTATAAACAAATCAACTTCAATATAAGTATATGTCGCTCGTATACTGCCAATACCTCCTAACTTACATTTTTACTATTATATTCATTTTTACGTCAAATTAGCTAACTCTTAAAACATACTTAACTTAAAAAACATATAGGTATATATTAGAATATATAAAAAATATAGGCAGGCTTTAATATAGGCAACGTAAGGGGCATAAGAAAATGAATTTATGTTCAATATTAACAACAAAATCAAGCTTTACTCATAAATATGGACGTCATTTCTACATAGAAATAAAGTAATTAAATTTTTTTGTTTCCGTAAAGTTATGGGGTTCAAGTAGTTGAAATGGGGTAATGCTTATAAGTCCCTCTGGCTTGAAGCCTATGTATAGAATATTTACGAAGAAATTGTTATGGGCTGCAATATCTTTAACTAACCTACAGCCTTCAAGGAAAATGATTTGAATATTTTCTTATTACAAATATTTAACTAATTTTAAATCAATAAATTTTCTTTTTGGGTTCATAAATATAATTTGTTATTCCTTATATTTTAGGTTTTTTTTGGTCTCCTATAAAATGTTCATTAAAGCATTTAGGAGGTGTTGGCAGCTTACCGTCGATCTTATTACAACATTTCTTATGATAACGTGTTTATAAATAAAAAGGAATACTCGACGACCTTAAAAATTATTTACAACATAATATTCTCATAAAACTAAACAGTAACAATTCTACTAACTACGTGCTTTGGCTACTTTTACTCCATCTTTGGTTTTGTATTATTGCCAACTTTCTAAAACTACCTCTTCACAATTTATACTCTGTGCTTTATTAAAAAATAATTAATTTAATTTAGATAAGAACGTTCCCGTTGGCAGTCGTTCGAAAATTTAAATATCGAAGAATTTAAAAATAAAACATAGTTGTTTTATTGTTTAAATATTAATTCGAATTTCAAATAACAAGTTTCCCAAGGAATGACATTACAAACGCCTACCTTTTTTAAAAATTACCAATTTGAAATTTATAAAGAACGTTAAATCACCACAATTCTAAAACTGTAATTGAAGACACTTTAAATATAGAACATGATCACTTTGAAAGTCTAATGTTATTTGTGCTCTAATCGATATTGAACAGATTAGTCATCGAAATTATTTTAGTTCTCAACCTCAATATTACTCGCCATGCTCTCATTACTGTCTTCGTTAATTTCAATGTGACTCTTTGATTTAGTTTCTGACTTTTCTTTGTCTTTTTCTTCAACTACTTCTTTTTCCGTCCTTTCTGCTTGACTTCTATCTTCGCAGGGTACAGGCAAACCGAACGACGAATGTCCAGGGTAATACATGTAAGGTAGCGGTAGATTAGAGTAGTTAACTCCCATATGTGGGCCATACAATGATTGTAGTACCGCCTGATTATATGATTCTTGGAGCAAAGCTTTGTATTCAGGATTTTTGGCGAAATCCACTCCATAAACCCCGGCGAAATGCTTCAAAATTGGCGAACTTTCTAATAAATTCGGTGGCGTAAATAGTGGATTTAATGTCTTTCCCAGCATTGGATTTTGATACTGTTTTAGGTCGGGTAAGCTAGGTTGTCCGTTGTTATTAACTAGGACTTTGACTGCCACTTTCCTGGCGTGGTTTGCTGCAGCGGCGGCGGCAGCAAGCATGCCATTTTCTTGCATTTGTAATTGTTTTCTCTTCGTCTTATATCTCCTGTTCTGGAACCATATTTTGACTTGGGTTTCAGTGAGTTTGAGGCTGATGGCTAAGTCTGCTCTTTCAGGGCCAGAGAGATACCTTTGTTGGCTGAATCGTCTTTCTAGCTCGTAGACTTGGGCGTGAGAGAAGGCAGCTCTAGATCTCTTCTTTCTCCCTCCGTTCTGCGTGTATTCGCTCATGTTGTAGCTAGGGGAGTGCATCAGGCGGTTGTCGGGTGACGTTGAACATTTGCGAGGCTCGTAATGGAGGCTGAAGGGTTTGTAGGCGATGTCGGAGCTTGGAGAAGAAGTTGCCCGTCGAGGAGAGCCGGTATTTGAGGACCGGGAGTCGTAGTCATCTGTAACAAAGGAGAAAGAGTTTAATAAATTGAACGAGATTTATACAAAAATTAAAACGAGATTCCCGCGCGTGGTGTCACCCGCGAAGCCTTCCTTTCCCGTAGGAACTTCATAAATAGGCTATCTAACACTGAAAGATTTTAAATCGGACCAGTAGTTCCTGAGATAAGCGCGTTTAAGCAAACAAACAAAGTCTTCAGCTTTATATAGTAGTATAGATAACATAATGTAGAGAATGAAATTAATAGTACATTATGATTATATTTTTAATCTCAATTATGACCAAGTCCTGACACGATTAATTAATGAATTGAATATTAATTAGATTAAAGAATTTAAGATTCTATTCCAAAATCATAACAGAATTTATTACCAGTAAAGTACAAATTGACTTTTAATTTTGACTGTCCCCAAAAAACTTTAATAATAATCAGAATCCACGTAACTCATTAGGCTAGATTCACACGATCGCCCAAAATCAATTAAATTGGTTATCGGCACACGCCATCCGCGTATAAAGCCGGGAACACAATGGATCCATTACGCAAATTGTCGCGTCATTAGGCGTTAAAAGGATCCGACGGCGACGAACCGTAACAGTATTTTTGCGTGCAATGCTATTGTCACAAGTTTCGGGGTCGCTTCTTTAGAACAGTCTAGTAAGTAAGTAGAGAATACAAATTACTGAGTTGGGAAGTTCAGGATATTATTGTTTGGTAATTTTCTTGGGTTATTTTATCGGTTTCAATGATACAATAATCTATCTGTATACTAATATTATAAAGAGGAAAGATTTGTATGTTTGTTACGCAAATACTCAAAAACTACACATGGATTTCAATCATTCTTTTACCATTAGAACGCTTCATTAGGTATCCCTGAGCGTCATAGCCTATATTGTTTTAAAAGTTTCTTCGGGAACGAGAGACGCAGATAAAATCGCGCTCTGGAGAATACTGATTGCTAGGTAAGAATATTAGTAGCATATAGTAGGCCTTTAAAGTAATTAAAAACCTTTTGTTTATACATAAAACTAAACTAATTGCCTAGTTATTACACTTTTGTCGTACAACGAATGACTCATCAAATAACATCCAATTTCGCAACCAAAGTAATTACAATTAGAAAACTTTTTCTTTCAAAACTTTCCAATCGTAATTTACATTTGAACGACACAATTTAGGAGCGAACTACAAACCTAGTAATTACTAAATTGAATCGATGAATAGCTTTTAAGCGTCATCACTTATAGTAATGAGGGTGTCGCTTAATCGTGCGAAGTGAGCTAAGTGGCGACGTCGCGAGGTCGTACGGAGGGACGGTAGCGATTACACTCATTGTCACACCAGCCGATAATTACGGGCATACTGATGTACAAGTTGTAATCATTTGAATTTGGAATGATCGATAAAAGACTTCTTTGTGATTGAACTGCAATTTGGAAGAAATGAATAAAGGCCATTGAAATGTCAAAATAAAAAAATACTTTAAGCCAAACACTTTAGGTTCATTATAATTCATCAGCATTGTGGTTTTTAATACCTTCTAAAAATTTGTATAAATATAGGTGTTATGTTATTTATATTATGTTTCATTATTCTTTGGCTAACTTAAGTTTGTATTTTAAATTTGGAATAATAGATAAAAGTTTTTATCTTTACCATAGCATAATTAAGTATCCGATTGATGAATTTTTTATGCTATTTGCCTTTTAAGTGCTTAACATCTATTTGAATTTCGAATAGGAAAAACATACCTACGCGCTAAAAGCTTATTTTCTATGTTATCCATAAACAATGTTGTTTATTATTAATCGGTATATTGCCTTCCTCGATAAATAGGCTATCTAACACTGAAAGAATGTTTCAATCGCAAATCCAGTGATCCAGTTGTTTCTGATGTTACCATGTTCAAGCAAAAAACACACTCTTCAGCTTTATATAAATATTAGTGTAGATTTGGAATAGGTAGGTACATAATAAATAGGTAAAACCTTTTATTTTTACAATGGATATTTCTTAAAATATGTTTTTGTTGGTATCTACATGATATTTTATTTTTTAAGTGCATAACATTGATTTGAATGAGGAATATGATTGGCATTCGGGGTTAAAGCTTTTTATTTATTACTAGCTGCCGCTCGTTTTTGTAAGAATACCTACATTTGATTCAGCGGATTTCCTGTTTATGTCCGGTGAAGTAGCAAAAGCCTCGAGGCTTATCTATAAATTAGCACCGATTTTGATAAAACTTGAGATATATGATCTAAAAAATATTGAATTGTATACGTATTTCATGATTTATTAGATTTCACCCCCTAAGGGAACAAAATAGGGGTTGAAAGTTTAAATGAAAGTATATTTAAAATCTGCCAATTATCCGATATGCGGGTGCCGCACACGCTAAGCTAGTTACATAGGTATATGTCCGTCCGAAAAATAGGATGTCATGTACCTATCTTCGGTTCCTAGGGTCCTTATTGCTGGGGCTCGGAGAACCCGGGGTTTTAGTGGGTAAACCCTAAGTTGTGAAAGATAAGAGATGTACTTAGGTAAAGTGAAAGTAGGTACGCAAAATATCAAACTTAAGTATTTATAGCTAGGTACTTACATAGGTATATAAAACTAGTTCCGCGCGCGGTTTCACCCGCGTAACTCCCGTTCCCGTGGGAACTTCATAATTTAATACCTACTTAATTCAAATTTTGACAGTGCGTTTGCGTTTGCGTTCTCGTCGACTTGTTTAAAGACTTCCTATAGGTACCTATTCTTTCTAATATTAATATCTTAATATTAGTAATATTATAAACGCGTAAGTTTGTGCGCATGTGTTGATGGATGGATGGATGGATGGATGTTTGTTACTATTTCATGAAAAAACACCTAAACAGATTTATCTGAAAGTTTGCGCACGGATCATTTATCAGCTGGTTTAACATGTAAGTAGACTACAAAATATCACGCTCCGACCCACCGGAGCTTAATAATGGAATAAGGTGCTCCCTAAGATTACATTCACTTACAAGTAGGTAACGTTACTTATGAAATGTAGGTACCTATCTGAATAATCGCTTTGCTATCTGATGTTCAATTTTAAAGGCAATTCAAGTAGGTAGGTAATTAAAAACCTATCTAAATAATAAACTAAACTAACTCCCTTACAACGATCCCTTACTTGTTGAATAAAGATCGATTGACATGAGACAATTCTATTTTCAATGCAAAATTAAGTCATAATTATTGTTTTTCTTTAAAAAAATTCTGATGGAACAAAATATTATTACGAAAAAATTGTTTAGACACTGACCTGATAATTCTGTGACCGAATAATTATTCTTCCGTGACATATCCAGCGCCCCATCTCCAGCATAATCCCTGTACCCATTGCAGTCATCGTAATATTTCAATCCTTTTTCTAAAACTTCTTTCTTCATGCCATAACCATCCTCTTTCCTATATTCACATGCAGGCTTCCCCAAAAAGTTCATTTTCCCGCCATAACTGTCCGCGCAAAACATTCCATTTTCAAAATCGCACTTCGCTTCGTTCTCTTTCGTCAAAATGTCATTAATCGAAAATGGTGTTGTCAAATTTGTTTTCTCACAATCTTGTAAAGTCAACGACCCGTTGAAATTCTTCAATTTGGATTCCATTTTCAAAAAATCAAACACATGAGTTAGCACTTCACCGCGCGGTCCTGACTCGCCTCACCGCAAAAGCGTTCCTCAAACGAATAAACTTTGGTGATAGATTGCCCGCCTGTTTGGCGTAGTTAAGCCTTAGAGGGAGATAGAAGTATGTAGCGGTAACAGATTGCAGCCGCGCTAGAGTAGGACAGTAGCACTTTAAGGCGGTCGTTTTTTAAAAAAGCTCCTGAAGTAGCGTAAGTAGTGGGGATCGTTGAGTTTTTCTTGAAGATGTTTACGTGAATGCGATTTGATCGCTCAGGTCACATGCAAATTGTGATACTGTTGTGAATTGGCTGCTGTAAACTACAAAATTGAATGGTATTAACTTGCTTGTCAACTAAGCGATATTTGTAACAAAATCGTATTTTTCATTGTTATTGCTTTTAATTTTAAAATCCATTATTTATTGTATAAATGTATACAATAAATAAATAGTAATCCTGTTATAACATTTTAAGTTCACTTATGAACTATTCAATTATAAGTGAACTAAAAAGTATCAACATTGTACAAGTGTACATTTTCGGAACAAACATTTTTTTTATATATTGTTGTTCAATACTAATAACTAATATAAAATAAAACAATAAAATACTTTTTTTTTTTTTTTATAGATATTAATAAATTTAGACCACCGGCAGGATTAATTTGAATTTAAATATATTTTTTTGGACAGATATTTTCGGATAACTTAGATTTATTACTAACAGTTTAATAGTAAATACATACTTCTTCAATTTTTGCTATAGGAATAGGAACGATGAATCTAAAGCAGACCTCGCTTTAGTTTTTTATACAATATTTTTGTTTTAAGGTCACTGATAATATTTTACACACCATAAACACTTTTTATAAATTATATAATTATCTATTTTTAACTATAAAACAACATCCATAAGCACATTAATTAGCAAACTGATAAAACTAAATATCAATAAAAATTTAAGAAATATTTTTAATATTTGTAAAAATATTTCTTAAATTTTTATTAATTTTTATGATCCTTAAGCATGCGCTAGACGGTATTCTACCACAGTTTCTGCCAGGTGACCTTGGCAGAAGCGCGGCAGAAGCGCTGCTGTCTACATGTTTGAAAACAGGCCCCAAACTTCAGTGTGCTTGAAGCGCTTGTGCTGAGCTAACGTCGTGCGCAAACTCCTATAAACGCTATGGCTCCTTATTTGTCGAAATTTCAAATAGTTGGAGTTTGTTTTGCTCTTTTGCGTGCAATCGATGAAAAAAAGAAAGAAAAGAATTTGGATGAAGCGGTGGTTGAAGGAACGACTCACTTTGAGTCACTTAAATGTAATGAATCCCCAAGCATTTTTCGTTTGAGCCCGGTCTTATAAGCTTGGCACGTCAAATCCCAAAGACACGGCAAATCTCTGTACAACTCAATGAGTTCCGTAATTATCTCACGTTCGTTGGCCATCCTTGCGCGCGCGACACATCTACACTCGGAGCGTGCGGCTGCGCGACTGTCCTTCGAATGGTTTACAACAAGCGGCCAGACGGCATTCTACCATTGTTTCTGCCAATGGTTTGAAGCGCACGCCCGTCTACCAAGGGCGTTTAAAGGTCAATCGAAATTTTGTTTAAAACCACTGGCTACATGGTTTAAAACCACTGTTTTTCTACCAAGGTCACCTGGCAGAAACTGTGGTAGAATGCCGTCTGGCGCATGCTTAAAGGTAAATCGAAATTTGGTTTAAAACCACTGTTTTTCTACCAAGGTCACCTGGCAGAAACTGTGTTAGAATGCCGTCTGGCGCATGCTTAAAGGTAAATCGAAATTTGGTTTAAAACCACTGTTTTTCTACCAAGGTCACCTGGCAGAAACTGTGTTAGAATGCCGTCTGGCGCATGCTTTAGTATCTAAAGTACTTTATCAGTAAATCATAGTGAATACCTAGATACTTCACAAATAGGATTTTTTCCTTTATACTCTATATTTATGCTATAAAGAAGTCATGTTTTTTCGTTTATCATGGATAAGTGAAAATATATTATTACTGAACCTCCGTGGCGCATGGCGTAGCGCTAGGTATAAGTATCAGTGGTCGTGGGTTCGAAACCGACGCCGGCCAAGAAATTTTTCTGTAAATCTAAGATCTACACAAAGATTTCTCTACCATCCGTGCTTCGGAATGAATGTTAAGCCGATTGTTAGAACATAACTTATCGATCCATCCAATCCAAGGAAACGGGCAGCAGCGTTTACAAAAAGAAATCCTCCTTCGGGAGGAGACCCATGATGATGATGAGTGGATTTACAATTTCTTTCATTAGGTACCTGAGATAGCCATTCAATCAAGAGATTAATTATTTGAAATTTTCAGCTAGTCCTCACCAAAACTGTAAAGTTTTATAGACTGATTGTTGCACATTAATTAATAGGCATAAAAAGTGTCAATAAATAAAATTTGTGCAATAAGGTTATTCGAATTTGTTACCGACCAACCAACCTTTTTGAGAGATACCTATTTTGTGCTTTTTGCTAAAATATATGATATATTGCTACTACTATATTTGTTTAGGACCAGACCCTCAACAGAAGTAGTTGTAAAATTAATAAAAAATACAACAACAGTATTTAATCTCATGACTTTTTTTATTAAACCAATTTTATAGGAAACACAACGACGAATCCTCGCCATCCCTATTATACCTTTGCACCGCTCATATAATCCCACTTCCTTAGGCGTCCGCTGTTAACGCGATTTAGCTGTAAGTACTTGAGAAGTGTCTAGCTATCCCTTTCTCACTAACACGTACGTCCCTTCGCCTAGTTCCCCCGTCCCTTTCCTCACGGAGAACCCCATTTAAGCCGACCAATGACGTTCGGCTAGTTCTTGTGACGGACCAATAAAAGAAGTGGGTGAGTGGAAGTGTCAACATAAATTTTCTTTTTTAATTTTCGAACACGGAAAAGTGGCGACGACATTTTTATGAGCGGTGATTTCAAAAATGGAACGTGTCAACTTGATTGTCAGTTTTTCAATGGTTTTGTCGTTGGAAAGTGTCAAATATTTTGTTTTTATAAGAAAAAAAATCGGGATTTTATTTACTTTTGAGCAAGTTTTATGAGGTCTTAGGAAGACATGCTTAGTTTACTTTTAGTCTTACTTTAATAAATATCATTATAGAATGAAATAGGTTAGTTATGCAATTGTGGAGCTAAAAAATTAGAGGCCGTAGAAATAATGTAGATAGGTACCTACTATGCAAATATTTTAGGTCTAGTCTTTGCAAGCAAATATGTTTATTTAATAAGTTAATGTTACTTCTATGATACAGTAACAATAACATAGAAAATGCGTTTCAAGACCCACAGTATTGAAAGACATTTTTATCGAAGTTAAAGTCAGAAATAGATCGAGGCTAATCACATAAGGATATGTTATGTGATTAGCCTCAATTTATTATGCTTGCCACAGAAGCCACATTTTAACGTAAATGTACGGAATATTTAGTTATTTTCTTTGTAGCTGTTGGTTTACCTTACATTTAAGTGAATTGGACATTAACGATTTATTCATTGTATTCTTTATATTATTGACTCTTTAAATGTAATCTATCTATATATATAAAAGAAAGTCGTGTTTGTTACAACACTTATAACTCGAGAACGGCTTGATCGATTGCCATGGTTTTTGATTTGTTGGATTTGTTTCCGTCCCGAATAGCAGAATACATCTGAAAAACAAAAGAAAGACGTGTTAGTTACTCTATTTATAACTCAAGAACGGCTGAACCGATTTAACTGAAAATTGGTAGGGAGGTAGCTAAGAACTGGGAGAAGGACAAAGGATACTTTTGTGTAAGGGTAGGGGTAGGGTAGGGTAGGGGTAGGGGTAGGGTAGGGGTAAGGTAGGGGTAGGGTAGGGGTAGGGTAGGGGTAGGGTAGGGGTAGGGTAGGGGTAGGGTAGGGGTAGGGTAGGGGTAGGGTAGGGGTAGGGTAGGGGTAGGGTAGGGGTAGGGTAGGGGTAGGGTAGGGGTAGGGTAGGGGTAGGGTAGGGGTAGGGTAGGGGTAGGGTAGGGGTAGGGTAGGGGTAGGGTAGGGGTAGGGTAGGGGTAGGGTAGGAGTAGGGTAGGGTTAGGGTAGGGGTAGGGTAGGGCAGGGGTAGGGTATAAAAGTCCACCCGTGCGAAGCCGGGGCGGGCCGCTAGTTTAAAATAGATTATATTATTATGAACAAAATTTGCATGCCTTGTATGTAGGTAACCAGGCGGAATATTGTAACTGTATTTTATGTATGCCAAACCACCTGCAAATGTATTTACCAACTTATATATTTCTACCAATAAATGATGATTAAATACCGCTTTTACGCATTTCCTGCTAAAAAAATATATACTAATCTTTTCCAAAAAAAACCTACTTATATTATAAACGCGAAAGTTTGTAATTATGGATGGATGGATGGATGTTTGTTACTTTTTCACGCCAAAACTACTAAACGGAATTTTGGACCGGGATAGGTTATACGCTGGATTAACATTATAAGCTACCAAACATCACGCTGCGACCCACTGGAGCAAAGTAACGCGGGTAAAACCGCAGGGGGCAGCTAGTGAGATTATAAATTTAGACTACCAGGATTCGAAACTGCAGCAATGCAAATAGTCCTGCCAATTATCATCATCAACAGCCCGTTTTCGTCCACTACTGAACATGGGCCTCCTCTTAACAGACCTTGGCAAGCAACTATCGTAGAGGGATATTGCCATAATCACCACGCTTGGCAGATGGATTGGTGATCGCAGTAAGATGTAAACCTTCAGCTAATAGATGCTGCTGCCCATCCATCAGCCATGTGTCCCTTAGTCGCCTTTTACGACACCCATGGGAAGACATGGGGTGGTCTATTCTAAGCCGGAAACCACACGGAAGCCTGCCAATTATATGTATGTAAAAGAGTGGTTTCTTCCCATGGGTGTCGTAAGAAGCGGTTAACGGATATTCAAATGCTTTAGTTACCATCTTACTGCAATCACCATTCCGCCTGCCACGCGTGGTGTTTATGACAATATCCCGCAACTATCGACCTCCTCGATCCTCCTTGTCCTGGCGTGCCAAGGTCTCTTAAGAGGAGGCCCATGTTCAGTAGTGGACGTCAAAGGGCTGGTGAAATGAAGGTAACCAAAAATACGAAATATGTTCATTCACGACACCATTTTTATAATAATGGTGTCGTGAATGAATAATTAACAACTTCATTCACAAACATTAATGATATTAAACGTGATTTTCTAGATTCGTTCCGTTGGTAATAGGTAATAGGTACTCAACGATTTTTTTTTATATTTATATCAGTCCATGTACCTAAATAATTTTTCAATAACATAAAAATTTGCAGATTATTTAGAACTAGCTGCGCACCGCGGTTTTATCCGCGTTAGGTACTCTGCTCCAGTGGGTCGGAGTGTGATTTATTGTGGCTTATACAGGGTGTCCCAAAAGGTTAAGTAGCTGGGAAAGGGGGTGACAGGGGTGGACCCAATGGTCACTAGAAAAATAAAAAATAAAATCCGCTGTGGGTATTTAAAAAAAAATGGCATTTTTTTAAAAACTTAAAATTTTACACCTTGTTATTTTTGATGTTGATGTTGATGACCTTGTTGTTATTGAAGATTACATAACAGCATTTTTTTTAAATACAGCCATATTTGTAGGTACAGTTAGCACAAGGTGTAAAATTTTTAGTCTTTTAAAAAATGCCATTTATTTTTTTAAACACCCAGAGGGAATTTTTTATATTTTTCTGGTGACCCTTGTGACCATCCCTATCACCCCCCTTCCCAGCTACGTAATCTTTTGGGACACCCTGTATGTTAATCGAGCTGATTAACTAACCCCGTGCAAAGTTTCAGCCAAATCCATTCATTAGTTTTTATGTGTAAGGGTAACAAACATCCATCCATCTATCCATACATACAAACAAACATTCGCGTTTATAGGTATTACCTAGTACGATCGGGGTTAAGGACGCTTTTTCGTATAACCTACAGTATCTTGTACTGCAAGGCACTTGAGCTTATTTTGCCATGCACATTTAGGTAGATATTGTTCATTTCTTTTTTACTTCATTTATGTACTTTGTAGCGTTGCTGTCAATTTGTGGGAGACATTTTTTGCAAAAAAACTAAATATATTTTACATCTCGATAATAATATGTAGTACTAGCTGCGCCCCGCTGTTTTACCCGCGTAACTCTGCTCCAGTGGGTTGGAGCGTGATTTTTTGTAGCCTTTATGTTAATCCAGCATATAACCTATCCCGGTGCATAATTTCAGCCAATTCCGTTCAGTAGTTTTGGCGTGAAAGAGTAACAACATTCATCCATCCATACTTACATACTTTCGCGTTTATAATATAACTAGAAATAATTATAATAAGCTGTTATTTAACAATCTTAATCTACTACAATAGTTTACTATGTACCTAAATTTTTACTTACCTATTCTTGAAAGATTCTTATGTTGCAGTAAAAACTCTTAACCAGTCAAAAGTACCTACTTTTAACTAGCAAAATCAGTCAAAACTAACCTAACCTACAACTACTTTTGACTGATTTTCCTAGTTAAAAGTACTTTTGACTGGCTAAGAGTTTTGACTGCAACACTAATATTTAAAAGATTGTCTTGGTTTTCAGCATAGACCCTCCCTTAGTTTGCCACAATGTGCGGTTTTGTGCCTTTCACATCCACATTGCCTTCTACTCGTTTAATGTCGTTTTTCCATCTAAAAACACTTTCTTTCCTACTTTTTTACCAAAGACTAAAACCTCTCTGTGTATATGAAATCAATATCTACAAAATCCGAGTCATAATATCGGATATAACATCGATTGTGCTGACCGCAAACACACCACTTATAAACACTTAGCCGGCCACTCCTGTGTACAGACTTAATGAGCGGTAGAATAGCGGTACAATTGAGTTCGTTCTTAATGGTTAGCCGCGATTGTGGTTTCACCAATGTGAGGTTGGTATTATGTACCTATTTAACTTATTTTTGTATTAATGCCGTGCCGTGTGGTCTCCGGCTTAGAATAGACCACCCCATGTCTTCCCATGGGTGTCGTAAAAGACGACTAAGGGACATATGGCTGATGGATGGGCAGCAGCATCTATTAGCTCAAGGTTTACATCTTACTGCGATCACCAATCCGTCTGCCAAGCGTGGTGATTATGGCAATATTCCTCTATGATCCTGGCTTGCCAAGGTCTGTTAAGAGGAGTCCCAGGTTCAGCAGTGGACAATGATGTATTAATGCGTGAAGCAAAGAATTTGTATCCCTTTTTACGAAAATGGCGCGGATGGAGGTGTATGAAATTTCGCACACTTAGGTATAGTTTATACTTACAAGGTGTAACGGAAAGGGTATGTATATGTACATAGAAAGAGCAAGTCTTTTTTGGATGATAACACACGATATGGCAAGGGTTATTTAATCATATCTCTACAAGTCCGGAAGTAATGATTTTTTAAAATTCATAGATACCAGAAACCAAACTTTTCAAATTGAAATAAATACATCACTAGCACTCAATCAGCAGATCGATGTCAACGAACTATTTGCAAGTAAAAATAAACCTCTTACTCCTGGTATTTCTGAATAAAGGGCATTTTTATTTTTTGTTTGCAAAATAATACTGACTTTTCGAGTATTTTATTTTGAGTTGAAACCCTTGCCATATCGTTTGTTATGATCCAAAGAAGCCTTGCTCTTTCTATGTATGTACTCTTTCCGTTACACCTTGTATAGAGGAGGAGTGCAGAATGCTAATATTTTTATATTTAATTATGATCTAATTTCAACTTCTGGACGACCAATAATTTAAGTATGTACATTATTATTTCAGTATTTAACGAATAAAACTTAGAATACACCACTCCATCTTTCTAAGGGTGTCGTGATGGAAGGGCAGCAGTGTCTATCAGCCTAAAGAAACTCGCTTCTCACTGCGCTCACCATTCCGTCTGCCAAGCGTAGTGAATATGACAATATCCGTCAAAGACCCTGGCGTGCCAAGGTCTGTTAAGAGGTGGCTGATTTTCAAACGGGTTGATACTGTTCAGTACCTACAGTTATGTAGATACTATTAATAAAGTAATATTTTAGTTCCTTACTTATAATGGGCACGAAGACTAAAGAAATCTATTTAGTACGTCTTTTAGATTACCAAAAAATATTGGACACGTATTTTTTTTTTCGTTTCTACGAAGATATAGCGCTTTAAAATTTCGTGTGACGTCACTTCTAGGTACAATTTAACCTAATAGTGACGTTACAAGTCTCCCTCTCCTGAACTTTATAGTTGGTTTTGCTCTATATCTTTGTAAATTATTATTGATTTGATAAATAAAAAAATACGAGCCCAATATTTTTTAGCAAACTATCTGACAGACTAAATAGATTTATTTAGTCTGCATGCACATTGACTAACTCTATGGCACTCGGGCCACTTGAGAATTTGATATCCCATCTTAAGTGAACATCATCTAAATGAAATATAAAACGCTTATAACAGCTTCCTTATTTGTTATAATATACTTACTTTCTATACAAGTAGGTACACTAAGACTTTCTATACAACTTGTAGCACTCATATTTATTGAATACTAGATATTAGCATGACTTAGTAGTACTTGCAACTCGTCTCCATATAATAAGCAACTCTTTTATGGGGCAATGTATTCGCTTCTATAACAAACTCCCAAATAATATAAGAGAATTATCTGTTAATAAATTTAAAGCCATTCAAAGCTAAATTATGTAAAAAGGCATATGAAATATCTGACTATGTAAATGACAGAATGGCTTGGGAGTAACTTGCTTTGAAATGACACTGCTGCTTAACAATATTGTAAAAGTAATGATAAATTGATTATTTAAAAAAGGATTCCTCTGAGTCTCTTGCCAGTTCTTTTCAGAGTTGTCACATCTTCGATGTCGTAGTAGTAAAAGAAATGGACGCATCATAAGAACATGTTTTTTTTTTTAATTGTGTCTATATGAATAAAGAAATTATTGATACTGACATTGATATTATTGATATTGTTAGACTAAGTAATTATTGAAATTGTTTAATATTAACATTATAAGGTTAGGTTTAATCCATTGGTGGGTAGCGAGCGAATATGCCACTCCACATTTGCTCGCGATTCACCAGTGCTGCCTGCGATCACTCATGTCATCCGAGAGTGCGCCCGTGAACACGATACGTCCCCTTGCCTTCTTACACTTATAGTTAGCAAAGAACTTTCCGATGCCCCCGTAGACCCGAAGTCCGAGAGGCCACATTTTTGCACAAAACTCCTCTGAACAACCAAAATCAGTCCCTTCGTCAGCGACCGCCCTGAGACAAGGTCCGAGTCCCACATTGGGCGCCCTCTTGCGCAGGTTGCTTAGTTCGTAGCTGTTGCATGACAGCAAGTCAAGTAGACACTTTCGTACTTTACGGTAGAAATTAATGTAACAAAACCGAAACCAACATATTTAGTTATGTCACCGAAAAATAAAACGAATCGTAAATTGCACAACTTTCGTGCCACTCATATTGTTCAATTTAGTTTGCAGTTTCAGTGAACGCGCATAATTATTACCTATATTATTATTGACTTGTGTAATTATTATTACACTTGACCTAACCTAACTAAACGAGACTATTCTAATGTTGCAACAAAACAAAGAAACTTCAACTTCAATAAGTTCGGTTGAACTCCATTGGTTTAGGTTTTTTTAACCAATCGAAACCTTGTTAGTTTATCAACTTAACTTGTAAAATGATCAACTTACGATTCTTATTATTTTTCGGTGACATTATATCTATACGATATCTTTTCATTATACTTACTCGTAATTGCTAATACCGTTATTTATAGTTAGACATTAGAATATCTACCGTTTTTTACTTTTCTTTATAGCTATTTTTGTTCTACTCTTCAAAATTGCTTCATGCCAAACAATATTCCCCTCAGCTCCAAAATCAACATCCGAAATACCGGAACCCATTATCTCTCGATTCCTTTGTATTCTTTTGTTGATAAAACGATAACTCGAATCAATTACCCCTCTTTTGTTTGCAAAGTGCCTCTTTTTCGATTGTTTATCGCCATCAATAATTGATTGATTGAAGTTTTTAATTGATTGATTGAACTCGGTAATTGATTAGCCATTGATGTGTTTTAAAATGAAGTTTGGTTAATAATTATGATGTTTGAAAGTCGGCTGTTTGAATAGATTGGAAGATTCTTTGATGAGTGCGGGGATCTTAGGTTCGTATTAGGTAGGTATATGGAATTGTTAGTTTTTCTTATTACTTAGATGCCCTCGTAGATCGAAAGTTCGAGCACACAACGAATGACTTCTCCTATCTCTTGAATATCGAAATAAAAGTACCTACTCAGATGCTAATCAAAATAAGTCCATATAAAATAAATGTTTATAATTTTTTCTTACTATTGATTTAGATCGACGAATTTTGCATTATAAGGCTGGCCCCACATTGGACGAGCGCGTTCTGTCACCCGGTACTCCCGGCTGACGCCAATGACGTGACACACGCTTGACGATGCACTTCCATTATGGTGTCAGCTGGTGTCAGCCTAAATGTGTTTTAAAACAGTCAGTCTTCTTAAAGAACAGTTAGTAGCGACATCTGCTTTCCGTTTGTTGATAAAAGCAACGAGCTACATAAACTAAAGATGTACTTGTCATGGTAGTTTGACTACTCAGCAATAGATGGCGCTATCTTCAAAAATAATCCAAATTAGTTACGTTCTCTTACCAAATGTACGTTCATTATATACTTTCAGACAAAAAAACTATAGTATTAAAGTTTAAAATGAGTTCAATTTAAATAAAAAACCTGTAATTTTAACCTTTGACTTTACAATTAATGAAATTTATATCTATACAACACAAGATGGCGGTACAATTCACGGACGTGAACTTGGTAAATTATATTGTAGTAAATCCTCCTTCTACGTAGTAAATAGAAATACAATATTTTTAGTTTCTGTAATATATGTAATATCTTTTTGGTTACTGTTTGTGTCTGGCGCGCGGTGTCACCCGTAACGATTAATTATGACTTCGGTAAAATCGTAACTTTTAATCAGCGATAGTCCGAGGCGGATAAAAAAGCAAATTAAAAATATAAAAACTGAAAGTCCAATATTAATTACTAACGCCACGACACTCATTCTCCTGCATTAAGTCGCGTCAATTAAACGCGCCGTAAATCTCGTACATCGAACAACAGAACGATTATCGTATCGGTTACAAAGAGGCGGGTGGACTACATGTGGTTTGTGTCGAGGGGTTGTCTACGTCATACGAAAAACGAAAAAAAACTGTTGTCTATGATTCTTTATTTTTCGTTTTTCGAACACGCAATAGAAAATACAGAGTTTATTAAAATTACCTAGGTTCATCGAGGAAAAAATTAAGTTTTGTACATAAAGGCGGGGGCAGGTATTTCATTTTCTTTCTTTCCTTTTTAAAAAAGACAACTCCCGCAATAGGGAAATATATCCCTGTGTCGCGGGGGACTTACAAACATTCATTTCACGGACACACAGAACACGCAGACTCAGAACAACTATTTGTGGTTCACACAAATAATTGTCCCGGGTGGGAATCGAACCCAGAACACCAGGTCTCAGTAGGTAACAATAGCGTAGGAAATGCGGAACTATAACCCTAATGTAGACTTTCTTATGGAAGTCATAGTCATATCATTACGGGATTAGCGTCTTGCATCTACCTATATTCTGTAAGCACAAGCATTAACTACCTTAGAAGTTAAAGTATTAACAGCCGTATCAATGACATTTTATTGTTAAAAGGGCCCCGAAAGCGCGTGCCTATCCAATAATTTTTAATAAAATACCTACCATGAAATTTCTGTAAATTACTAGGAATTGTGCCATAGAACCATAGCCATATAGTTATTTTCTGTTTGTTGTCAATATGTAAACATTATGAAGAATTTTTCCGTGTAAACGAATTTCATTATTATTGATTTATCAAAGTTCAAGTCAAGAGTTAACTTTAATATAAATAATAAGTATCTACCTAACAAAAATATAAGGGAGAGGTGAAGTGTCATTCGCTCCAGGTGGTGCGGCTTGCACTTGACGATGACAAGCTATTAAAAATAATACATTTATTTAATCATATTACATTTTTTGTATGAAATCTTTGTGTAAATCTAAGATTTTTTATGGGTCTGATTAGTTGAGGCACGGCCGTATTCAGGGCAACTGCCTCGGGGCCTCCCATAGACCCTCACATAGTGATTTAAAATCTTTAAAATTCTGCTGAGTATACTCTACAACTTTTCTTTTATTTATATTTTCGGTGTTGTACCTTTACATACAGTACATACTTTGTAGAATCATGATTAATTTAACAGTTCTTAAACATTGTAATAACAGTTATTCATCTTTACTTCTTCACTTAAATTAGACAAACAGTAAAATATCAGAATTCAAATCATCGTTAAAAGTAGGTACATACACATTTAGAGGGAAACTAATTGGTAGGCAGAGAACCTCTTCTCCTTTGTTGCCCCGGGGCCTCCGGACTTCTAACCCGGCCCTGGGTTGAAGGACTATCCTCCTTGCCTTAGAAAGCACGTTAAGCCGTTGGTCCCGATTGTTATAACATCACCTATCAAAATTGTATACCAAGGAACGGACAGCAGCGTTTCCCTGTGTATTACGACATACCTAAAACTGCAGTTAGCAACCCACCTAAAAAGTGTGGTGAGTGTGGCTAAGCCCTGTTCAGTAGTGAACGCTATACGGGCTCTTGATTAATTTAATTTAAGAAATTTCTTCACCTACGTTGTAATCGTGACATTATTTCGTGTAAAAGATATGGCACAGGTATCATTTTCGAGCATTTTCGTTTTGGAAGCACCACACATTCTTAACCTGTATAAAATTAAATGCAGCCTTTCTTGTGGATGATAATGACGAGTCTGTTCTTAATCTTCCGTATCGAGTCTACTACTCCAGCTACCGTTAGTTATAGTACCGTTACCGTAAGTTCGTTACGTTATGGGTAACGGTACTATGACTTAATTATAAATGTTTTCATCATCATCATCAGCCAGCCCGTACATCGTCCACTACTGAACATCGGCCTCCTCCCAAGAAAGTGTTTCTGCCATAGTCATCACGCTTGGCAGGCTGGTTGGTGACCGCAGAAATATATAGTAACACACAAGATTTTTATTTTTATTTTATTTATTTTTTAAAGATTTTGACTTTGCAATGTACTTGTATTCTTGTTAACCCCTCGTGCTAAGCTAAAATGCTTGTGTTACGAGTGGGTTAACGTCGGTAGTGCAATGGGTGGGGTGCGAACCGGCAACCTCAAGATCACAAGTCCGAAGCCCTAGCCATTGGGCGACGGCCGCTTTTTATCTTGTTATATATGATGCTATAACAATCGGGACCAACGGCTTAGCGTGTTTTCCGAGGCACGGAGGGTAGTGCGTCAACCATCCAGACCCGGAAAGAAATCTTAGAATTTACACAGAGATTTCTTGTCCGGCGTGAGGATCGAACCCACGACCTCCAAGATTTTAAGCGAGCCAAATACCGCTACATTTTTTTTAAAAGATTACGAGCAGTATTTTTCTCTCTACTAGTATTCTTGTTAACCACTCGTGCTAACCTAAAATGCTTGGGTCACGAGTGGGTTCACGTCGGTAGTGCAATGGGTGGGGTTCGAACCGGCGACCGCAAGATCACAAGTCCGACGCCCCAGCCATTGGGTTAACTTTACATGCAATTTTTTGCATGCAAAGTTAAACGCGAAAACATTTTTATCGAAGTCATAGTAATAACGTCACGTGATTAGCTTTCAGCTACCCTCATCAGGTCTGACTTTATGATTGCAAAAAATAATCCATTGATTCAATAAAAAATCGACCACAACATGTTCAGCCAACATTGTACAACGATTTTTTTGCATGTTTCCCATATCCATTGAATATTGTCTGAAATGTGCACTTTTTTGCAGATGGCGCCTGTCCGCCTGCGCACACGCATGGTTGCCATAACTCACACGTCAACGTGACGCTTGACCCCTAGGGTGTTTGACATTGCTCTTTCCAATTGCGACCTTTTATATCTTTTTTTTGCCTCCGTCTTTTTCGGAATTGAGGAAATGGTTAGTATAATGTGGTGTCGTGAATGAGATACTTACCTTTTAATTTTATCGGTTGAAATGTAAAAGTTAAAGTTATTTAATTGTAAGTGGAAAAAGAGGTAGGATTTTTATTCTTCTATATAAAGTTGAATATACTTAAATTAAAATTTTCACCAACAAGATGGACCGATCAAGTTAAAGACTCGTCGTCCTTGAAATTCCACACGGTTGTGAAGGAAGCGCTGGACAGAAACCGATGGAGACAGATCTTTCGCTCCAGGTGCAACCCTGATGCTGACCACGATCCTCATTGAGGGACCGACTAAGAAGAAGAATATAAAGTTGAAGAGTAATTTAGTTTGTTTGAACGCGTTAATCTCAAGAACTATTTGGCAAGGCTTGAAAAAATATTTTTTTGAGCATCAATAGTTTTAACGTCAAAGCTATTTTGAAACAGGAACAGTTTTAGTGCTCAAACCTTTGGTGTTCAAAAAATTGGTGGTGAACGAAGAATACTCCCTGTGGCTTCGCCTCAGGTCATTGGATATCCTTACAGTAGCCTTATTGACAACCTAAGTGGTTAAGTAAAAGTCTCAACTTGAATCTTGGAAGTCGAATCCCGCGCCAGAAAACATTGCGTAGTTATAAATTAATAATTAAAGATTTCTTTCCATATCGGGTTGGTTTTGGTACCTACTAAAGGATAGTGCTAACGTCATGAATTGGACGATGACATTTACAAATAATATGGCTTTCTATAGGTAAAAGAATTTGTAAAAACGTTTTAGTAAATCCAGAGATTACCCCCTACAACCTTACAACCAATTCATAAACTTTCATCATCAGCCCGTACAACGTCCACTGCTGATCATGGGCCTCCTCCCGAGGGAGTGTTTTGCCATAGTTACCACGCTTGGCAGGCGGATTGGTGACCGCAGTATTATGTTATAATACACAGGAAACCGCTGCTGCCCGTTTCCTGGTATACGCTTGTTATAGATGATGTTATAACAATCGGGGTGGAGGGTAGTCCCTCAACCAACCAGACCCGGAAAGAAATCTCAGAATTTACACAAAGATTTATTGTCTGGTGTGTGGATCGCACCCACGACCTCCGAGACTTAAAGCGAGCCAAAAACCGCTACGCTACGGAGGTTGTCCCTCTACCTCTTTATAATTTTATATTAATATAGATGGGTCTCCAACTATCCATGACCATGTGACAGCTAAAATCCTTAATATCTAAAAATACAAAATTAAAAAAAACAAACTCATTTAAGGGCGGTCGGGGGCGTCGCGTATTGACAAAATGCCAATGTAATTTATTGGCAGAGCGGCGCCGGCGCATGGTATATTTTTTTGGCAGAAAACACTCGACGACTGAATCGACCTCAACCTGTCAATGAATTTTGATAACGTTTGGCCTTTTCTAGCAACCATTTTTTAGTTTTTATTTTTTTTACCGTTACATGTATGTGAAAATTTTTCTATTAGGCAGGTAGCTATGCCCGCATAGCGAATTTTTCAATCCTAAAATAAGAATATTTAGACCAAATTTGACAGTAGGTTTGATTGAAAATTGGCCTCATAAAAGTTAAAAGTTTCTATTCTCTAAGTATATTAACCAACTGCGTAGAACATACTATAATGCACAAGTATATGTATGTGCGTAAACACAGGTGCACTATATATTTCTTTACTCTTAAAATCAGGTGGGGACGGTTCTAATGGGCTTATACTATTGCAAATGTTTACACAAGGAAGTGACATTTGCTGTCCATAAATTTTCTGATTTAATTCGTTGCGCAACCCAAGATCTTTTGGTGTCCTGGAATCAAGAGGCTCCTACATTGGTCCTACTTAAGCGTTACTGGAGTGCCCAGGCCTATTTGGGGTCAGCCTCAAAATACCTAAAAATTTCATAATGAATCAGAGTAGACTTTGTCAGAACTAATATCTGTAATTTTACATTACTGAGAATTTTATTACAATGAATCATATTTTTTTTACAATGTTTCCATGACTAATTCTACTCTGAAAGGAACAATATAGGAAGTTTATTAAAATAACTATATCTTATGTATTTTCTTGCGGACGGACGGCTTTAGATATTTTACCGAGCATAACGGCGAGCAATCAAGCATTATTGAATTGGTTAAAAAATATAAAATACTTAAGCAACCTACGAAAGAAAATGCCTCCGTAGGACTTGGACCTCAGCTCAGCTGAGTCGCTGGCAGAAGATTGAGGAATTATGAATGAAACGACTTTTGGTCCCAAAAAACAGTCCCAGCTGTTATAAATACGAAAAATAGTTGTCTATATCACTACATAGTATGAAATAAAGTCGCTTTCCGCTGTCTGTCTGTTCCTACGTATGCTTAGATCTTTAAAACTATGACACGGATTTTGATGAGCTTTTTTAATAGATAGAGCGATTCAAGAGGAAAAATTATAAAAATTTGGAAATGTACCCGTGCGAAGCAGGGGTGGGTCGCTAGTCTACACAAAACTAATATTATAAAAAGAAAAGATTTGTATATATTGCGCTCTAGATCAAAAACTACTGGACGGAATTGAATAAATTCTTTAACCATTAGACTGCTATATTATCCTTGAGTAACATCCTACTAATATTATAAACGCGAAAGTTTGTAAGTATGGATGGATGGATGTTTGTTACTCTTCTACGCCAAAACTACTGAACGGAATTAGCTTAAATTTTGCACCGGGATAGTTTATACGCTGGATTATCATGTAGGCTACAAAACACGCTCCGACCTACTGGAGCTGAGTAACGCGGGTAAAACCGCGGGGCGCAGCTAATAGGCTATATTTAATTATGAAATTCTCACGAGAATAAGAGTTACGTGGATGAAACAGCGCGCGAGATGCCAGTAGGTATATATTTAAACAAGCTTTCACCCCCGTAACTCCCGTTCCCGTAGAAACTTCATCATAAAATAAGCCTTCCTCGATTCCAATGGGACCAGTAGTTCCTGAGATTAGCGCGTTCAAGCAAACAAAACAACTCTTCAGCGTTATATATTAATATAAGATGTAAGATTGTGGGTAACCTTAATATAAAATCAATAGATGATTCGTTTTATTTGTGGCGGGGCGGCAGAATCATCGGTCGGCAATTAATTGTATGAAACCCGATGGGCACATTAAACTGTGCACATGTACAGAACACTGATAACACTGAGAAAGATCACTGCGTGTGCGCACCGACAGAATTATTCGGCCAGTTGGTTTACTTAACTTTAATTAAGTTATATTTTTGAGTTGTTAACAACACAGAAGTATTAAGTATTTATATTAAAACTATATTCCCGAGCAAACATAAGCTCACGCCTGTTTCCCAGCGGGGTAGGCAGAGACAATGGATCTCTACTTGCTACGATCCCTACACACATCTTTTCGCTTCATTCACTCTCGTAACATTCTTCATACAAGCACGTCGGTTTATGGTGGATCTTATTTGACCTTTTGCGAGGATGTCTCCGATTTGGTCAGAGAACGTTCTTGTAAGAACTTTATAATTAAATATACTTAGCCTTTTTCCATTAATGGGCTATCTGACAATAAAATAATTTTTCAAATCGGACCAGTAATTACGAAGGGTATCGCGTTCAAGCAAACAATCAGACTAACAAACTCTTCAGCTTTATATATGAGTATAGATTATAAAGAGGAAAGATTTGATTGTTTGTTTGTTTGAATTTATCAATATCTAAAATTACTGGGCCGATTTACAAAAAAAAATCACTACAAATGAAATACTACACGAACGCTACGTTATCCAGGAATAACATACCTAGGCTATGTTTCATCAGGGCCGGATTGCTTATGCGTACTCGGCCCCCGCCAACGGCGGATCGAAGGAGTGTCCGGGGGGTTTTAGTGGTGTAGGGTCCTCTCCTCGTGGTATAAGTTTAGCATACCTCGCTATGGAGAGGGCGATGGAGGGGCATATCCCACCGCTAGCGCGCGAATTCGCTGCAGCGGCGGCGGTGGGAATGCGTAAATGTATATTCAACCGGACAAAAAAAAATGTATGTTTCATCACGAAGTTCCCATGGGACTGGAGCTACGCGGGTCAAGCTAGTACAATATATTCTTAATTGATTAAAAATTAACAACAGTAAAGCATTAAATTCAACAACCTCCGTAGCATAGCGGTAAATGGCTCGCTTTAAATCTCGGAGGTCGTGGGTTCGATTCCCACACCGGACAAGAAATCTTTGTGTAAATTCTAAGATTTCTTTCCGGGTCTGGTTGGTTGAGGGACTACCCTCCGTGCCTCGGAAAGCACGTTAAGCCGTTGGTCCCGATTGTTATAACATCATCTATAACAAACGAACCAGGGAACGGGCAGCAGCGTTTCCCCTGTGTATTACAACACAACACTGCGGTCACCAATCCGCCTGCCAAGCGTGGTGACTATGGCAAAGACCCTCCGTCGGGAGGAGGCCCATGTTCAGCAGTGGACACTATACGGGGTGATGATGATGATTATGAAAGCATTAAATTAACGCATTTATTTTGTACCTATGTTTCAAATTCTCCTGAAATCTCTAAAATTATACTTTTATTTATTTATTTATACTTTATTGCACACAGAAAATTACATGAAATAAATTTTATAAATTGGAAACAACATGTACAAAGGCGAGCTTAAAGGCGAAAACACATTATTAAAACGCCACGCCACGCCAAGTGTCAACACCTGTGCCTCAGTACGCGCGTGACGTCGTGTCGGGTGTTCATAGTGTGTTTCTGGTCTATAGAAAACAATACATTTGATTCGACTCAACACGTGTGGCGTGTCGTCGGGTGGCGTGGCGTTTTAATAATATGTTTCCGCCTTAATTCAATTATGAATTCTCTTCCAGCAAACCTTTAGGAAAGAGATACATGATAATGAGTGCATAGCTAATGTACAACAGATTTAATAGATATAATTGTTACCAAATTGGTTAATGTTTTTGAATAAGTTACGTGACATTTTTTAAGCATTATTCAGCTTCCTGACCGATTCCACGTGGTCATACTTTGCAGCAGCTGCACGCGTCTTCGGCTGCATAATAAAATATTTGCAAAAAAATAACCTAGGTTGTAGGTACGAACGGGCGTCCTAACACAGGATCGTAATTTAAATGGGTTAGTCACTATCTGGACATACAAGACTGGGCATGAGTGTGTCGAGTTGGTGAAACTCGGAATAAGGATCACTTATTATTTCGTCATCTGGACATACCGATATTTATGTGTGTCAACTTAGTTAAACTTAAATTTAGGCTTTTTTTCTTGTAATTGCACAATCAAAAATACATCATTGCGCTATTAACAACGACTAAAAATCACGGTTTAAATCAATATCACCCGCTTAACTCCCGTTCCCGTGGGAACTTCATAATTAAATAAAGTCTCGATAAATAATTTAACACAAAAAAAAATCAAATCTCTTTAGTACTTCCTGAGTTTGGCGCGTTCAAGCAAACAAACAAACTATTGTGAGGAATTAAATGTATTCTCTTTTTTTCTTTCTGGGCAAGAAAATGGAAGCAAATGTCTATATAAAAAATAAAAAACACGGTTACTCTAAATTTGGTCGGCAGTGTATTTAGTCAGTGGAACAGGAGTCCGCCGACCAAATAAAAGCTAACGAGCGCGCACTGCACGGGAGCTTAGTAATGGTACACCAACAAGACAATGTTGCTCTAGCTGGAGCATGTTATAATCTAAGTGCAAATAAAAATTAAAGATGGATTGTGCGAGTAACGCACTGACGCCGTTAAACTCTGCCTTGGCTTGTCTACTAAAACTATGCCTTACCTTGTCAGTCGATCGTCAGGTGCATGACAAAAGTTAACAAAAGAGCCCATTGTGTCGTGAAATGATGTAGAAATCAAAGCTCAACGTTATTTTTCCCCCCTCGCCCTCCCGACCCTTAGTTTTTTAAGAACCTTTCGATGCCCTCGTAGACCCGAAGTCCGAGATGCCCGCGAACTGTAAAGTAGATCGGCAGTTGCACAAAACTCCCTTAAACTAAAATCCATAATACCTCAATCATTTTTTTTTTAATCAAACCAGTAGCAATAGAGTTTAGCGTGTTCAAGCAAACAAACAAACTCTTCAGCTTTATATACTAGTATAGAGTATAGATTATACCTACTTTTATAAAGTTAGTATACTACTTATTAAGTTATTTTGTTCCTAATACATTTAAAATTTATCTGTATACCAGTGCTTTTCAATTTGTAGGTCGCCAGCAAAAAGCTTTGTCAACTTACATCGTGTTTTTTTCTAAACTCTCGCGGCTTATTACAATAAACCATTTACGTTGTCTTCTTAATTATTTATTTGTCTGTCTATATCACAATGGGGTCGCCAAAATTGTTCAATCTGTAAAGGGGTCGCGAAATCAAGAAAATTTAAAAACTGCCGTATACAATACGAATAATAACAGTAAATGCTGTATCCACAATGTCGGTGTGGTGTACAGTGGCATGGCATCGGTCTATCGGAACAGATCACCTTCCACCGCAGATAACCTTAAAAGCACCACAATATTAATACATCAGACGCCTACGCACCGGCACCGCCGCCGTGCGCACGCGCATACTACACTCACATATAGATCTTTTACTATCATCTGCTTTTGGATTAAATGTACACGCTTTGTAGCGGTAAAGACTTTAACCTTAATTAACGAGGTCCAAGGTTTAAGTTCCGGGTAATAAACATTTGTAGGTTTAATTAGAATTACTAGACTTAAACTAAATCGTGGAAAAACATTTTCTAAAGCAATTTAGAAAATGATTTTTCACGATTTAGTTTAAGTAATTGTATAGTTCCTAACTCTTTTTTTATTTTGTTTTATTAGATTACTAGCGGTCTTCTAGTATTCTTGTTAACGTCTCGTGCTAAGCTTGTGTTACAAGTGGGTTCACGTCGGTAGTGCAATGGTTGGGGATGGGGATCGAACCGGCGACCACATGATCGCAAGTCCGACACCCTAGCCATTAAGCTACGGCCGCTTGGCTTCCGTAGCGTAGCGGTATTTGGCTCGCTTTGAATCTCGGAGGTCATAGGTGTGATCCTCACCCAAAACAGGAGTTCTGTTCCGGGTCTGGTTGGTTAATGGACTCCCCTCCGTGCCTCGGAAAGCACGTTAAGCCGTTGGTCCCGATTGTTATAACATTATCTATAATAATCGTATATCAAGGAACAGACAGCAGCGTTCCCTTGGGTGTTACAACATAATACTGCGGTCACCAACCTGCCTGCCAAGCGTGGTGACAATGGCAAATAGCCTCCCTCGGGAGGAGGCCCATGTTCAGCAGTGGACGATATACGGGCTTATGATGATGATAATGATCGTAACTACCTTGCTGGTCCCGGATAATATTCCGATTTCAGGCAAAAATTTGAGGAGCTTACCTGAGATTATTAAGTTAATATTACTTAAATAATACAATAACATAGGAAATGCGTTATAGGAACCCTACAGTAATGAATACATTTTTATGAGGTATTCCTCGAAGCGCTACCATTTTGAGGCGCTCCTGTTTTATTCCTCGGGGCGCTCCTTTTAGTAGCGCCTTCCGATAGTAATTAAAAATACTAAAATTGAAGAGAACCTTGAAGCCCACCCACGTTTAAAAATAAGGAAGAGCATGAAGTAAACGCAATAAATTATATCGATGATTTTTAAAAACTCATTTGTGCATCATCATTATCGAATTTGTTTAACCAAAAGTTAAGGAACTTAGATGATGATGGTGGCTTCAAGGTATAAAATTTTAATATTTTAAATTACTATCGGGAGACGCTACTAAAAAGAGCGCTCCGAGGAATAAAAAAGGAGCGCCTCATTAGGAGCGGCTCAAAATGGTTGCGCTTCGAGAAATACCTCATTTTTATTGTAGTGTAGTGAGGTTAAGGTTTTAATCCCTCACTACATGACGTACTGGCCGTATTCGAATAACGAATAAAGAACGAAATTTATATTAAACTAGCGACCCGCCCCGGCTCCGCACGGGTACAATGCTGATGTATTATACATATAAACCTTCTTCTTGAATCCCTCTATCTATTAAAAAAAACCGCATCAAAATCCGTTGTGTAGTTTTAAAGATTTAAGCATACATAGGGACAGAGAAAGCGACTTTATTTTATACTATGTAGTGATAAATAAAAAATGAAATAGCCTTCAAGCTTGATGTTTTTCTAAGTCAGACGTTTTATTGATTGTTAATTTTAGTGTCGCTTTTTTTCTTAAATTTAAAAGAACGTTAAGTGCATCTTAAATTTAAAAGAGCGCATTTTAAAAGAGCGCTAAGTGATTAGAGGTCTTATCCTCACACCCCCTCTTCGAGGCCTAGCAGCAGTGAGCCCTGCTGAGCTACGCACCCCAGCTCGCAGGCGTTACAGTAATCATAGTCATATCGTTACGTGATTAGCTTCCTCTTAATAACAGCATAAGAGTTTAAAAAAGATCATAAAATCATTTTAACGAACTGCCAAATACTCAAGGGTGTCATTTTATTGCCTAATAAGAAAGAAAGAAAATACATTTATTTATGGCACTACGGCACATACAAGAAAATAAAACATAAAAATAGTTTAATAGTATTACAAGTATATGCACCATAAATGGGAACTGGCTTCAGCATTAAACTACATCAAAAATCTAAAAGATCATTGCGCAGCGCTGGTATTCTAGCCAGCCCCAATTTTGACGCCACGCATGCCAAACGTCAAATAAAAACATATGACCTAAAAAGTAACCTTAAAAGTTATAACATTAAAAGCAATCGTTTTAAAGCAAGTGTAGGGTGTGGACTGTATTGTAGGGTTCTTGAAATTAAATTCTTGGTTGTTTCGTAAAGACGTTCATTTATTACCTACTGCTCTCCAAATCAGAATGAATATTACAATAAAATCGACCTATATTTATACCTCCGCGAGACGCCCGCAATCGGTGGTGGTTTGCGTGCGCCCGCTGTTACACGTTAACAAATCATATTTATTTACAATTTATACATTTCTACAAGTCCTAACTTGTCCGTACGTGAGTCGTACTGCACAGCAAGCTTTTTATTGTAAATCGCTATGCTATCTACAAGGTTTATGCAACTGAAAGAACGACCTAATCGCTTGTTCCAAGAAAAATCAACTATTGAATGCCAGTCATTTTTCCTGTGCCGTTTTAATTACGTGACAGATCTCAAGTATCTATACATTTTCGTTAGCGATGTTCTGTTAACGTCCCCCCTCGTCCTCCCGACCCTTAGTTTGCAGAGAACCATCCGATGCCCTCGTTGATCCTCTAAAATACCAAAAGTCATAATTCCTCAATTTCATCGCCAGCGACCGCCCTGAGCCGAGGTCCAAGATAAGATAAGATAAGATAAGATAAGATCATTTTATTTGTATTAAACATGGTAATTATACAGATCTTAGAACTAAAATAGGGTCCACATGTCTAACCAGATATACTGGTATACAAATATTAAACAGTTAATTATGCTATATTACTTTACATTATTTTATGTCCACTAGTGAATTACAATGATATATTATTTAGATAAAGTCAAGAAGTTAGTAAGTGGGTACACACACAATCGTAAAATGTCAGTAAACACAAAATATACAAATAGTTACAAATCACAATTATTATTAATTAATATCCCTTATTGTCAAAAAATTCCTGAACTGTATAAAAACATTTTTCTGTGAGCCATGTCTTCAACTTAAGTTTGAATAACCTAAGGGGTAGTTCCCTTAGCGACTGTGGGATTTTGTGTGTCCAAGCACCACAGTGTGCGCTCTGGCAGGTTCGCGCCGGTTCTTAGTTTGTAGTTTGTTATTTATTAAGGCTGGAGCTCTGCGCGCCTTTATGCCCGGTGAAGTAGCAAGAGCATCGTGGTTATCTACGTATTATGTCCTTCCGAAAAAAAAAAAACTGTTAACTATCACTCCGCTTTATCTAGGCCCTCTGAGTCGAAACGAAATTACACTCAAAGATATCTTGTTGTATATCCTTGGTTTTTGGACAAACATTAGGTACGTAGTTAGCTACGAGGCTCTTGCTCCTTTACCGGGCATAAAGGGGAACAGTGCATCAGCCTTAAATGATTTAAAAACTACAAACTAACCAACCTCCACAAGATGTCGCCGCCTGTGAGACTTGGACCTCGGCTTAGGGTAGTCATTGGCGGGGGGATTAAGTAATTACTAACTGTCTCTCTACGGCTTCGGGTCTACGAGGGCTGAGGAAACTCCACATCTTCTTATGATAAATGCTATGGTTCAATAATAGAATTATAGAATTGGGCTGACGACGTCTGATATCGCCACTTCACTGGACCGGTCAATATACTATTATTTTTATTGTTGTTATTTTACTTATTTTATATGCATTGTGAATTTCTTGACAAGTAGGTAAGTGTATGTAAATACCTAAGTGCTGAATTAATATCGGCTATTTCGTTAGTCACCCTACAAACACTATTTTTTTCGAATCACGCGTTCTGCACATAAAAGCTTTTAAGCAAACAGGTGCCGTTGATTCCCATAGCTTCATAGCTGGTCGCAATCGGACACGTGTTCGTATCAATATCTTATCGGTGGCGCCGGCGCCTGTGAGGGATGTATGGGGATGAGGGAGGTTAGACGAGCGTTTTGTAAGCGGTTTTATGACTAAATTGCCTTATGAGGTTTAGGGTTTGAAGATTGGTAATTAGTCACTAGAGATTTAATTTCAGATGTTAGTAGATCTAATTTGAGTTTGAATCCATTAGATACTCCGTATGTATACTAACTATCATATTACGAATAATATTTGTAAATTTGAAAAAAAAATTGACTACTTTATAAATAAAACTATCTGTTTGAATTTGATGCGGAATATGATATCTGTTTGAAGATATTTATTTGTCCCGGGACCAGCCTGAGCCTAACAGCATAAAACCTCTTCCGTGTGTGCTGTAAATCCCAGCTTACAAGAGTTACAGTGTGGGAGGGATTAGTCCCATTAAGAAAAAGTTTTAAATATCTTATTTACCATTATAGTGTAAAAAAGTTCAATCTTGGATAAATCACCTAATTAAGTGACTATTATGCCTTAGAAAATTGTAAAGATAAAGCTAGAGAGCTCTAGAGCTGGTGAAGATTCATAATTCAAAATTTATTATTCTGATGTTTTAAATTTAGAATGGAAGGCTTCAAAATAAACAAAATAAACGATTTTTATTCAGCACTTAGGTATTTACATACACTTGTACTTGTCAAGAAAATTTACAATGCATATAAAATTAATTATAAATAGGTAAGATTTACTATTAAATTATGTTTAATTTATTTCAGGTGTGCTAGAAGTCTGTCAGTCTTGTGTCAGTAAACAAGCTCTTAATACCTATTAACGTTAATATCTATTTACTATATCTATTTATTTTATTGAAACATTTTATGAATAAAAATAAAAATAAAATATTATAGCACATTTTAGAGTGCAATGACCGGAGACCGGTCAAGTGGCGAGATCAGACGTCCTCAGCCAAATTCTATTAAATTTAAGCGACACACGCCTGCGGGCACTTAAGGGGTAAGGACCACGACTCAGAGCGCCGCTGAAGCTAGAAATAAAGAGGACGTGATCACTGGCACGGACTACAGGCACTGGATCACACGACAGGGGGCAAGGGTGAACGCGGTCCTCGGTCTGTCCGGCGAGGATCCTAGCCTAGCTAACCTGCAGGTTTCTCTAGCTAACTGAGTGGACGGCCCGGAGAAGAAACTCAGAAAGAAACTCCGGTTTATTCTTTTCCGTCTTCTTTTGTTCTGTATCTTTTTTTTTATGTATAATTATTTTTAATACAGTTTGAACAGTATGTGGGCTGGGGCACGCCCCTTACAGTTATTTCATAAAATAATAAACAAAAAAGATAATTGTTCTACTCAAGCGGATGAAAACTTTTGCATATTAGGAAAATAATAAAATAACGTCGGTTGCACCCCATCCACATTTACAGTTAAAATAAACAAACCTAAACAATGTCAACCCAGACACTATCAATGTGAAAACAAGACTATTAATTAGTGATAACAAGTAAATACCCTCAACTGCAAGCCGACCAGCCACCGCAAGCAGCACCCGTTCACGAGTATGACGTGTGACACAGCCATCGGCTCCCTCGCCATTTCAGAGGGAAGGAGGCGACCCGGCCCACATCGCCGCCGCAAGAAATGACTTTAATTGTAAGCATGACGATCTTACAGTTTTTCAGTATGAAAGAATATTTCAGTAAAATATATGACGAGGAAGGACGAACATCGTTGATTTTAATAAGGTGTGACGTCATCATTGCTGACGTCACATTCATCAGGATGGTTCTCTATCGAGGGTTGTTGATCCATAGTAACAGCAAAACTCCATAATATGGTTTTCAAGTTTTATTCCAGTAAATTGAGGAGCTCCGTACAGTCCGGCAGCTCGAGCGAGACTGAATTGCAATCGGTCCGCCGGCCGTATTTATACTAAACGAGCGGCTCACAAACAGTAAACAATTTAGTTTGATAATTTTCAAACTATGTGAACAGATAATTATTTCTACAAATATTTCAACGATTTACAAATCATAATTTGATCCTGAATACTTATTTATTAGTCTAGTATTTTATGAACATATTTGTGTTTCTATCAAATCATGCATTGATTCACAATTTATTTATTTTGATGAGACAAGTAATTGTATTTATGTGTTTATCATTAATGAAGTGTTGTTGCTATGCTTATTTTATGTGGTTGCGCCGATACGGCCATTCTGACAGGCGGTGCGCGCTCTGCACCAGCCTCGTTGATTCTCGTCGCGTAATTGTACAATTTTATTTATTTTATTTTATTATTTTGCATCTATGATTAAATCTAAGTTCTGTCCTTTGAGTATGTTATTATTTAGACGGACCATAAGTATCTCAACGAACGCGCTTTAGTGCTACCACCGGATCCAATACGCCCCAACTGAGAAGATCCGGCGAAACAAACTCAGTGGAGTTATTCTACTGCCGGTTTCAACGCGGCCTCATCGAGACGATCCGGCGAAACATACTCAGATAGGCATGTCCAAGAAGTTTTGGTCCAGTTACTTTTATTATTTAGTTGGCATTCACAATTTACCAATCGGTTGTCTTTATACGAATTTTATTTACGTTTTCATTAAAAAACAGATTAAATAATTTATTTAAAGACAGAACTGAATAAATATTTGGGAGTATTATTTTTATTATTACAGATAGTAATTTCTGTGTAAGTCTAGGAATATCAATGCTAATAAGGTGTTGGAAGTTCTCGACGAGTTCTCGGAGGTTCTCGTAGAGTTCTCGGAGGTTCTCGTAGGGTTCTCGTAGGGTTCTCGGAGGTTCTCGTAGGGTTCTTCGCGAAATCTGCAATAATAGAAATAACTTTCTCTGAGTTGGGTATCTGTGAGCAACTTGCGTTGCTTTATATTTAGTTGTTATGCAAAAACATGCATTTCTATGTTAGTCTAGGAATATCAATGCTAATAAGGTGTGTAAGATGTTGGAAGTTCTCGGAGGTTCTCGTAGAGTTCTCGGAGGTTCTCGTAGGGTTCTCGGAGGTTCTCGTAGGGTTCTCGGAGGTTCTCGTTGGGTTCTCGGAGGTTCTCGTAGGGTTCTCGGAGATTCTCGTAGGGGATGTAATGATGCTGTGCTCTGGGCGGTCCTGTTCGCCGTGGTACACAGAGGCTCTACTGGGAGTATGGAACTAGGTTGAAGGTGTTTATACACAGGTTCTAAAAGAGTTAAATTCAAGGTAATATTTTGTAAATATGTTCAACTCACAGTTTATTGTGGCAATGAATCGTCTTCACTTTGATCTCGTAGTTTTTGCTGAGGCAACCCGTCACTTGATGTGCTTGGTACGGGGCTCTATTTCTATTTCAGGTGATGGTAGTGGCTCATCTTCTGCCGATACGGTTACCTGATCACCAGGTTGTGGTGCACGACGAAGTTTAAATTTAGGCTTACCTCCAGAACATAGCGCTCCGGAAAAACTGACCCCGGCAGGAGAACTCCACTCCTCAGCCGTCCGCACCACGAAAGAGGAAGCAAATCGCCTCGTGCGTATCGAAGGAATGTCAACAACAAAAGGGTGAAACCGCTCGCCGCACCCAGTCGTCCGGTGATGGAAGGGTGAAGGGGGCATCAGGTTATGTAGAACCTCCGCACACTCCCTGAAATGTAACCGATAAAAAACCGATAGGCAGGCCACTCGAGGCTCCGAAGACTTGCCTCCACAAGTGAGCCATTGCCTATGACTCTTCGCTCGACGCCCCAATGCATCCAGAGCATCCAGCTAATATCTGAAGATAGATAGAAAGATGTGAAGTACCGCCCCACCCTGGAGAGGAATGCCGTCAGGACCACCAGCCTTATTCACATCCAGAGTGCAAAGAATGTTTAAGTACCACTTTTTGCCGAATGTAGAAGTCCAATGAGGTAACCTGGGTGGACTTTTACCAGCAGCATCTAGTTGTGAATTCTTAGTAAATAGAGATGCAAATAAGTCTGCTTTCTCCTTGGCGGTGTGAGCTAATGAACCGTTCGGCTCCTGCAGTGGCGGAAAAGAGGACCGACAGAAATAGGCTTCGACCGATTTGGCAAGAAACCAAAAAGCTTTACTCCCAGATGGGTAAGATGCTAGTGTGACTCCAATGCGTCCAATATGGTCAAAGCGGGCCCTGCGTAGCGCAAGTTTGCAAGACTTGGCAGCTTATGTGCTTCAGTACTATCACACTCAGCACCGAACCATGAACGGGCCTTGTCTCGGAGTGAGACATCAGAAAATGGAACGAAATATTCCATAGTCTGGCATATCACCCCAGAAATAGCCTCCGCGCAGCAAGTTGGGTCGTCTGAAGAGAAGCATAAGCGCAGCCAAGGGTAAGACGCGAAGAAATACCGCATCCCATCCCAATCTGCTGACTTGTATCGCCATACTCGCCTAGTCCCCTTGAGATCGGGATCGGGTGGCGAGCAGACAGACACAGATTTCACCAGACAGTGGTCGGAGCCACCCAACGGCGAGGAAACCGCGACTTGACATGGGTCTGGATCAGTTGTCAGCAGAAGGTCCAAGCAACCGGCCGCATGGCCATCAATGTCGGGCACCCGTGTCAGTCCAGTCACCAGTTGGGAGGGACCAAGCGTCAGTGCGAATGCACACGCCAATCCCCCAGCATGGCCGGTGCTCCGGCATGGGCACAGCCACTCCTGGTGGTGGGCATTGAAGTCCCCCAGAACAACAAGCTGCGCCGATGGGCACCTGAGCTGAGCCAGTTCAGCCGAGTCCGAAAGATAGTGAAACAACCTGGTTGTCCCCATGTTGTCGGTGTGCGACTGATAGACACCAGCATAGTATCTGCTCCAAGCCAGTGTCCACCAGAACCCACAATACAGAGAAACTGGAATCCTCAATGTTACGGAGACGCCGACAGCAGACGTCATCGCGAGCACACACGCAGGCGCCAGCGCGTGGCTTAAAACTGTGCTCCAGGGTCTACCCCGGGCGGCGCAAGCATGCTGCGTCAGCAGGACATCTGATTTGCGTCTCCATGAGGAACAGCAGATATGGTTTTTCGGTCTCATGGTGGTGATGGACCGGGATGAGATCGGAGTGCAGACCTCGGATGTTAGAGGTGCATTTTTTTTTTTTTTTGATCATGAGCGACTTTTCGTTTTCGCCCTCTTCCCACAACTCTTGCATAAACGCTCGGACATTTGCTGAATCATTTGCATCATGTGCATGAAGAATTAAGGTGGCACCCCACCCATGGACGTATTGGGCATAGGTACATTGATCATCGGCTGTTGCCCCTGTTGCGTAGACCCCATTGCTTGTAGCTGAGGTTGAGACGCAACAGGTGGTGATGAAGTAGTTCCAAGGATCACTTCGAGTCCCACTTCTGATGACGAGGAAGGACGAACATCGTTGATTTTAATAAGGTGCGACGTCATCATTGCTGACGTCACATTCATCAGGATGGTTCTCTATCGAGGGTTGTTGATCCATAGTAACAGCAAAACTCCATAATATGGTTTTCAAGTTTTATTCCAGTAAATTGAGGAGCTCCGTACAGTCCGGCAGCTCGAGCGAGACTGAATTGCAACCGTTAGTCTTCCGCGTGGACTCTTCCGAGTCCCGGGGTGACTGCTCAGGTCGTTGGACCTCTTCAGTGGTTTTCTGTCGCCACCTGTAAAAACAGGTGGGTCCTTGGGTGGGGGCCCTTGGGGGGCCCAGTTGGTCTTCTGATCAGGTGGGAGCGTCGCGGCTCGCACAGTCTAGCCCCTACGGTACACCGTTAGGGCGACCGGCGTGCCAGCGTTGCTCAGGGTCAAGTCCGGTGGGGGGCCGCACCCTCTGTGCTCGGCGAGGTCGAGCTCACCCGGGAGGGATCTCCCGGGGAGCGCCCGTCAGCCGGCGGGGGAGGGGGCGGCGGTGTCTCTGCTGATGGTACCACGGAGTCAAGGTCACGTGGCAGGGCGAACCTGTCCGGCGGCCGACGATGGTAAGGCGCGAGTTCCCGCAGATGGCGGGCCCGCGATCTGTCGGTCCGCTCGAACATGGTTGAGCTCAGGCGTCTGACGAAGTCGTCCAGGCTCTCCATGCGCAGGTCCCGGGAGATGGTATGGTTCCGCACGTAACGGGGGGCGTCTACAATCGTGCGCAGCGCGAGTGATTGCTGCGCGCGCAGCCGGCGGCGATTCGACTCCGAAACGAGTGCGAACCAGGCCGGGGCAGCGTATGTGAGGCGCAAACGCAGGTACGCCTTGTAGACGCCGAGTTTCGCGCGGAGCGGTAGTCGGGACGACAGCACAGGGCGCAAGAGTTTGCGCGCCGCGCGCGTCTGGACGACGACGGAGTCCACATGGGGCTTCATGGAGAGGTTTCTGTCGATGGTCACGCCGAGGCATTTCACCTTCGCGGACCATTCGATTTCCTCCCCCATGAGCTTGAGCCGCGGAAGTCCCATGCTTCCCACGGAGAGCGCCTGAGTCTTCGCCACGTTGACCTTGAGTCTCCACTCCTCCAGCCAGCAGGGAAGGGCATCCAGTGCACGCTGCATCTTCGTCACCGCATGCCTGCCCGACATCGATGTTGTGATGTAGGCGGCATCATCGGCGTAGAGCGCGAGCTTCACGCCTGCGGTGACGGGGATGTCATCGGTGTACTTTAAGTAGCACACCGGAGAGAGGCAGCTTCCCTGGGGCACGCCTGCTTGGATAGGCCGCTCCGAGGACAGGGCGTCTTCAACCGCCACTTGAAAACGTCTGTCCTGCAGAAAGGTGCCCACGATCCTAACTATTCGACGGGGAATAGTGGATGTGGACAGCTTGTACAGCAGGCCGGCGTGCCATACGCGATCGAACGCCTTCTCCATGTCGAGGAGTACCGCAACCGCCCGCTCGCGCTTGTTGCGAGCAACGGCGATGTCATGCAGTACCCTCGCGACCTGGAGGGTCGTGGAGTGTTCGGCTCGGAAGCCGAACTGTTCGTCGCGTGGCTGGAGATGTGGTATCATGTGCAGCAGCAGCAGCTTCTCGAAGAGCTTCGAGGTCGTTGAGAGGAGGGTGATGGGCCGATAGCTTCCCGGCAGGAGAATGTTCTTCCCCTGCTTTGGTAGCATGATGACCCGTCCGAGTCGCCATGCGGAAGGAAAGTGTCCGGTCCGGAGGATGCCATTGAAGAGGCGCGCCATTGATGTCACGGCGCGCGGAGGCAAGTGCCGTAAGGCCTCATTGGGCACCCGGTCTGGACCGGGGGCTTTCCGCAGTGGCGTGCGACGGATCATCCGCTGGACTTGGCCAGGGGAGACCACGATGGGATCTTCTGTTGGGGCTATCGGTCGCTCGAAGTACTCTTCGAGTTTCCTCTCGACGTCTGCTGCGTGCTGCACGTTGTGGGCAGGGTTTGGCTGGAACTGAGTCTCCAGGAAGTCGGCGAAGAGCTCCGCTCGGTCCTCCGCACGGTAACGTGGGGTTCCGTCACCGGCCTGGAGGGGCCTAATCGGAGCTTGCTTCCCGGAGACTTGGCGGCACAGGCGGTGGATGCCCGACCAGTCCTCACCAGCGCGCTCAATGTAGTCGAGCCAGGACTCCTCCGCATTTGAGGCCAACGCGGAGGAGATCTTGACTACAAGGGCGTTCAGCTGGGACTTCATGGTCGGACATCTGGAGCGTTGCCATTGCCGGCGTAGATCCCTCTTCTTCTCGATCATCGCCAGGATGGATGCGGGGAGCTGAGTGGGCCTTCTTGCGGACGTGACGTCTCGCTTCGACTCTCGAAGCGCGGCCTGGATGGTCGCGCTGAGTCCGTCGGCAAGCTTCTCGACGTCGGTTGGTGTTTCCACGGGGTGGGAAGGCGCGTGCTCTGCCATATGTTCGGCAAAGACCCGCCAATCCTGGCGTGATCGAGGGGGGAGCGGTAGCGACTGAAGCGGGCTATCTTCCAGAGTCAGACACACCGGTTGGTGGTCTGAGAGGAGGTGATCGTCCAGGACGTCTAGACTCGCCGGTGCGTGGGTGTCACGCAAGATCGCGAGGTCGATGACGTCCGGGGTGTAGGCTGCGCAGTACGGATAGTGCGTAGGGACCTCTGGTCCGAGCACCTCGTAGCCGTTGCGGTCTGCATCGTCGTGGAGGCGGCGGCCGTCGGGGCAGATATAATTGGAATTCCACGCCGTGTGTCGCATGTTGTAGTCGCCTGCAATTAGCGTGGGTAGCGGCGAGTCCAACAATGTGTGGACGTCAGCCACTGCAAATCGCTGTTTTGGCGGCTTGTAAAAAGCGAACACACGGGTGGGGCGTCTTCCGATGCAGACTTCGACTCCGAGGGCGTACGCAGTCTGCAGCTGTGGTACTGGCAGCGGTTGGTGGACGATTCTCCTCTTGACTAGGACTGCCAATCCCCTGTAGGCAGTCCCTGCTGGCGAAATGTGGTCCTCCCGGTAGACGTGATAACCGGCTATGCGCCAGTTGTCTACTGGTCTGAGGTGTGTTTCGTTGAGCAGGGCTATATCCACTTGTCGCTGGGATAGCAACAGCTTCAATAGCCTAGTCTTCTCTGGGGATAGCCCGTCGGCGTTCCAGAAGAGTATCTTCAGTCGCTTAGCGTCCATTTTGTTGGTAAACATCGAGAAGGCACTGTAGAATTAGTCGGGTGGGGTCCCGCTTCTCCCTTAGTGCCTCTAGCACCTTCTGGAGCGTGTCTACCACGCTGGACATCCTGGGGTCCATGTCCACTGCTGGTTGAGGGACCGGGTTTGGTTGGGCCTGTTGTTTCGCCTTCATCCCCACTTGAGGGGTGGCGACCACGGCGGCTTTGGGGGTTGTGGCAGGTCGCGATGGCTCCTGCTTGTCTTTGAGCGATTTGGCGTTCGCCTGTCGCTTTCGCTGGCGCCTCCGCTTGGATGAGCGCCCCCCGGGGGCGTTTGCGGCTGCCATCAGGGAGGTCGGGGCATTCCCCTCCTCTACCTGGTTGGGCACAATGGGCTTCTTGCCTGCGGTGGTCCGGGCTACTGTTCCGGCCTTCTTATTGCGGAACTCCCGCTTGAAGACCGGACAGTTGATGTGGTTGGCCGGATGTGGCCCACCGCAGTTGGCGCACGTCGGCGGCTCCTCCCGGGGGCGTTGGCAGTCTCGGGCAGCGTGTGACTCGCCGCACCGCACACAGGCAGGAGGCCTGTGGCAGTTTTGCGACGAGTGCCGAAATTGCTGGCACCTGTGGCACTGCGCGGGGCCTTTCTTCCCGCGCCAGGCTTCTATCTTCACACCGGGCATGCACAGAAGTTCACTGACTTCGAAGATGCCCGGGGTGAGGTTCGCAGTCCTCTTCAGCTGCGCAAAAAAGATGCAGCCGGGGCGTCCTTGACGGGCGCGGATGGGACGCACGAGCTCAGGCGCAAAGCCGAGCTCAGTGAGTTCGCGCCCGATCTCCTCCGGCTGAGTGTTCACAGGTAGCCCTCGGATGGCTACCTTGAGGCTTCTCTCGCTTTCGAGGGTGTACGAGAACCACGAGAGGGGAGGGGTCTTCCCTTCTTCATCCAACGCGTAGAGGTATCGTTGGATGACCCGGTGTTCCTCCTCGGTCTTGGGTATGAATCGTACACCCTTCCCGAAAGGTCGTCCGTTGGGCGCGAGTCCGAGGACTCTTTTCAGCTCCCTGAAGTGGGAGGGCCAGTCCGGCATGGACTCAACCACGAAAGGTGGGAATCTCGAACTGGCCCTCTTTTGGGAGGCGTCGATGGTGGCAGCTGAAGGGGCGGCGGGTGTGGCGGCATTTATATGGACCGGCGGTGAGGCCGCTGGTGAGGTGCGCGGTGACGGGCGCGGTGTTGTGCGCGGTGACGGGCGCGGAGAGGCAGCCATGGCAGCATATGAGGGGCCCTCCTGCATGGGGGACCCCTCCGGATGGCTGGGACAGGAGAGGCCGAGGAATGGCGGTGTCCTGTCCAGATCAACCCTTTTTGTAAAGGGCTGTGGCGGCGATGGGAATCGCTCCGGCGCGACGGGTGTCGGCGGAGCGAGGAAGCGGGGCGGCGACACTGTCAGTTTCGCCTTCGGCGCCCTCTGCAGGAGGGGCGCGGGCGCAGTTGGTAGGCGCGTTGGTGGGGGTGGCTCCTTCCTGACGGCCGCCCTGCTCTGCGGCACGGGGGTCAGGGGGAGCGTAGGTAACCCGTGCAAATTTGGTAGCGCGGGATTAATCGGAGCTGGCCCGCTCGGCCAGCTTGAGGCAGCATGCTGGGTCCCGGTGGGGCCCGTGGGGCGAGGCTGCGGGGTGGGGGGGAGACTAAAGTAGTCGTCCCCCGCTCCTGGTGGTGAGGCCGATGATTCCGGCGCTGGTGTCTTCGGACGGGCGGAATTGCGGGCGGTCGCTACGGTCGCTAAGTCGGCGGCCACCGCTCGGCCCAGCATGGACCTCACGGCGGCCAGCGACGGCGACGACCGCGAAAACACCCGCCGTCTTGCGCCAGTTGTTGGTGGCGGCTGGGGTCGGGTGGCCCGACGGGTTGAGGTGGGTGACGGCCTCGGCATATTTCAGCCGTCACCACACGGGTTCTTTTTCCCCTTGAGGGGGGGGGGGGGGCGCAGCGCGTGCTACGGGGGTACCCCGGAGCAGAGCACCCACTGCACCGAACCTCCGGGGCTTGCCGCTGGTGGCAGACCGGAGGACGGCACAGCAGTGTGCCCCGCTTGATCCGGGGATCCGCAGGCGAACGCGGGGGTATGCGCGGGGTGAGGGGGCTCTTCTGCCCAAAGGCTTCGAGGGCGCCGCCGAACGCGACCGCTCCTCGACACTCCCAGCACTGATGTGGCGGGGTGTCGAGACAATCTTGGCTTTAGGTGCGGTCCGAGCGTTTGCAGTTGTTGCTATCTCGACGGCGCGGCGAATCCTGAATTGCAATCAGTCCGCCGGCCGTATTTATACTAAACGAGCGGCTCACAAACAGTAAACAATTTAGTTTGATAATTTTCAAACTATGTGAACAGATAATTATTTCTACAAATATTTCAACGATTTACAAATCATAATTTGATCCTGAATACTTATTTATTAGTCTAGTATTTTATGAACATATTTGTGTTTCTATCAAATCATGCATTGATTCACAATTTATTTATTTTGATGAGACAAGTAATTGTATTTATGTGTTTATCATTAATGAAGTGTTGTTGCTATGCTTATTTTATGTGGTTGCGCCGATATATATAAAAAAATAATATGCAATGTCAAATACAAAATGAATCATTTACTTAAATCTTATGATAGATATAATCATAAAAAATACGATAGGTACATTAAAGTGTCATAGTTAAGCGTTTATTCTTAAATACTTTAATACATTTTTACGTTTTCCTGGTTAGCCAAGCGACCAAGCGTTATTATCATTTAAATAGTCATTTAGTGCGTAATAAGCCTTTCTCATTAAAATTTTCTTAATTTCCAATTTAAATTTAACAAATGAAAGGTCTTGTAAGTTTTTCGGTATTTTATTGTGGTAAATGGGAATAGCCAGACCCACAAAAGAAGAATGCACTCTTTGTAAACGATGATATTCGGCACATAATTTATGATTATTTCTAGTGTTTAAATTATGCACGTCGCTTCTTTTTTTAAATGAGTTTATGTTTTGTCTAACATAAAAAATACAAGAGTATATGTATTGGGCAGCGACTGTTAATATATCTAAATCTTTAGAAAAATTCTCTAAGGGAAAACCTCGCACTTAACTGATAAATTGATCGAATCGCTCGTTTTTGTACTTCAAGTTTCAATTAGTTTAGAATCGGTAAATTTTGGTACATGGCATATTCCGATTCAACGTTCGAGCCGCAGCGTCTAACCGCCGGTCTACCATCGGCTACCCTCATTCAAAGCGGTATGGTAGCAATTCAGATAAAGCGCATCTTTACAAATTGAACTGAAAAAATACTGAAACATAGTATGAGACACTCCCTGTCTGTTTAACGTTCGTTTTTTTACATTTATGTAAAATTTTATGAGCTTTTTATTATGATAGATATATTATATGGCTTTTAAACGGTACTTGCCTACGTGTTTTGTGTGTAATATTGTTTTATATCGTAGGTAGTATAATTTGTAGAATAGGAATGATGACTAAAAAAAAATATTTAGTTCGTCAGTTAGATTAGCAAAAAATATTGGACAAGTTTTTTTTTTCGTTCCTCAAACAAAAATATGAGGAAGTACAGGGCGTTAAAATTTCAATTTCATGTGACGTCGCTTCTATAAGTACAATTTTACCTAGAAGTGACGTCACAAGCCTGAACTTTATAGTTCGTTGTATCTCTGTATCTTGGCCAATTTTTATTGATTTAATAAATAAAAAAAACCGTGTCCAATATTTTTTTGTAATGTACCTAACTGACGGACTAAATATATTTTTTTAGTCTTAATACCTTTTATATATTTACCTATATGTTGTTAACAATTAAAACATTTATTAATAATATGTTTTTATTTTTACACTACCCCTCTCTCAAACTTCTTTGTTTGACTCCTTCCTCGGTTGGCTGGAAGAGATCACATTTTGTGATAAGGCCGCCAATTGTACATTACTCTGTATACCGATTAGTTTGTAAGTTTTCTGTGTTCTTATTTTATTAGTGTACAATAAAGAGTTTATCTATCTATCTATCTAACCATCCGATGCCCTCGTAGAGCCGAAGTCCGAGAGGCCCGTGAACTGTAAAGTAGAGCGACAGTTGCACAAAACTCCCCTAAAATACTAAACGTCATAATCCCTCAATCTCATCTCCAGCGACCGCCCTGAGCCGAAGTCCAAGCCCCACAGGGGGCGCCCTCTTGCGCAGGTTGCTTAGTTTGTAGTTTATAAACCATTTATTAAGGCTGGAGCTTTGCTCGCCTTTATGCCCAGTGAAGTAGCAAAAGCCTCGTGGCTAACTACGTATGTCAATCCGAAAATAAAAAAATAAAAAATCTATCTATCATCATCATCATCGGCCCGTATAACGTCCACTGCTGAAAATTGGTCTGTACCTTCCAAAACCTGGTGTTCTAGAGGTGTGAGAACAGAGAAACATTTGTATGAGCCACAGGTAACTGTTCCGAGTCTGGGTGTTCTTTGTGTCTGTGAATTAGGTAACCCTCCCCCCCTCTTAAAAAGGGATTAATTTACCTACTATGTGAATTGTCTTAAAAAATACTGAAAAATGCTGAAATCGATTAACATCCAATGTCGTCCCACGGAAGTTCTCTTTCCAAGAGCTTTTGCTACTTAACCGGGCATAAAGGCAAGCAGTACCCGAGCCAGCATAAATAGCTTAAAAACGAAAAACTAAGCCAACTGCCAAAGAGAACCCCTGTGAGACACTTCGACTTCAGCTCAGGGTGGTCATTATATGATCATCTATAATAATCGTATATCAAGGAATGGGCAGCAGCGTTTCCTTGTATGGTACAACATAATACTGCGGTCACCAACCCGCCTGCCAAGCGTGGTGACTATGGAAAATACCCTTCCTCGGGAGAAGGCCAATGTTCAGCAGTGAACGTAATACGGGCCGATGATGATGATGATAATGATTACAATGAACAAGGGTGCGAGCAACTACATGTTGACTCCCTGCATTACTCTTCAAATGGACGGACAGCTTTATGTCCTCCCTTAAGTTGTGGTAAGTCATTATCATTATCATTCCATATCAGGTCCACTGCTGAACATGGGCCTCCCTGGAAGAGTGTGTTGCCATAGCTACCACGCTTGGCAGGCGGGTTGGTGACCGCAATATTATGTACAGCACATACACAGGTAAATGCTACTAATTAGATGGCATACGATTGTCCTATTAAAAGTGATGTTATACCTAATAATCGGGACCAAGGGCATGACGTGCTTTCTGAGGTATGAAAGATAGTCCCTCAACACCAGACCTGAAAGGAATCTTTGATTTTAGTTGAAGGTGCCGTGTGGTTTCCGGCTTAGAATAGACCACCCCATGTCTTTCCATAGGTGTCGTAAAAGGCGACTAAGGGACATACGGCTGATGGATGGGCAGCAGGATCTATTAGCTCAAGGTTTACTGCGATCACAAATCCGTCTGCCAAGCGTGGTGATTATGGCAATATTCCTCAACGATCCTGGCTTGCCAAGGTCTGTTAAGAGGAGGACCATGTTTAGCAGTGGACGTAAACGGGCTGTTGATGATGAGTTGGAGGTCGGGTGTTGCCATACTCACTTGGCAGGTGGGTTGTATTTTTGCGATTCTGAGATATTTTTTGCGTAACGATATCAACTTTGGTAAAACTGTCTTTACTACTGTTAATACATTATTGTAATACATTTTATATGTTATTCTATTAACTTAATAATTTGTTGTTTGCTTGAACGCGCTAATATCATTAACTACTGGTCCGATTTGAAAAATTCTTTATTTCATTATCAAGTTAAGAAGGGAACTGGAGTTACGTGGGTCAAATCGCGCGTTCGAATCAAGTATTTTTTTACTTTAGATCATGAGTAGCAAATACAGTAATGATCAAATCTATGACTTTTATGTTTTATTATGGTTTTATCGCCAGCACCCAATAGGTATAGAAAAAAAATAAAACCCAAAAAATAAAGTAGACAATTTTATTTACAAAACAGATCTTAAAATATATTTAATACTTTGGCATAGCGTCTTAACTACAAACTCATTGCACAAGCATGCATTTACACTACAAACTAAATCAATAACAAAATTTAAAACTAAAATAATAATACTCTTTGGGAATCAGTCTGAAATGGCACATTTTCTTACAACAACTACAAAATATTAAAAAAAAAAAACTATCAACAAACAAAATTTAAAGGAAAATACTTTTTAACATCAGACTCTTCATATAATTCTTTTTGTTCATTAATACTTGTACTATTATTATCAGTCGCATACAAGTCTTGCATATCCGAACATGTTCCTACTTGGTCAATATATTTTTCATTTTGACTCTCATACGTTGTATCCTCAAAATATAGTATAGTTGAACTTAAAGGCTCATTAGTATTAAATAATCTGTCTGTATCATGCCTAGTTTTTTCATAGGATTCATAACTTGGGGCCGGGATTTGAACGTCTCTACTCTCTGGTTTGAAAAGCTTTCTTCCATTGATACCTTTGCTAGGTTTAGCGTCAGTAGATGTGGTTACTTCAGGTGATTTTATCCGTTTACTCTTATATCTCCTGTTTTGGAACCAGATTTTGACTTGGGTGGGAGAGAGGTTGAGAGTGAGTGCCAGTTGTTCTCGTTCTGGAGCTGTGAGGTACCGCTGGTTTCTGAACCTGACTTCAAGATTGTGAACTTGGGTTTGAGAGAAGAGGATGCGGGGTTTCCTTTTTGCGTTCTTGTCTTTTCTTTCTGATTTGTCGCTAGTTGGAGTTTCTGTGGACAAAAAAAATAATCGTTAATCATTTTGACCTGTAAGGTTCTATCTATATTTTTCGTGGAATATTATTATAAGCGACTAGCATCCCACGGGCGGTTTCACAGGAGTAGCTTCCGTTTTCATGGGAACTTCAAAATGAAATATTGCCTATGTTACCTACTCCTAAATAACGTAGCTTTGTAATAGTGAAAGTATTTTTGAAATCGGTCAAGTAGTTCCGGAGCCTATTTAATGCAAACAAATCATTTTTTTTTAAGTATACTAGCAGAGTTTTGCAGTCTACTAGTATTCTTGTTAACCCCTCGTGCTAAGTTAAAATGGTTGTGTTACGAGTGGGTTCACGTCAGTAGTGCAATGGGTGGGGATCGAACCGGCGACCCCAAGATCACAAGTCCGACTCCCTAGCCATTGGGCTACGGCCGCTTATATTGTTAAATGTTTCCGTTTTTACAACACCTATTGGTATGGACTAATTAGCCAGGGCAAAAGATACACCATATGTTAAGATGCTTTAGTAAATTTTAAGTTTACATAATATTACAATAGTTAAATTAATTCAAAAGACACTTACTCAAGTTTTTTCTACATAAAGTAACTTTATCTAAGTTTTCAGTTGGGAACTGCGGACTTATTTTTTCATTTCCAATCCTTTTTTGTCCAGCTACTGACGTCACCACTGCATTAGATTCTCTCATTGGTTCTTGTACTTTTGGATGAGCTTCAACAGTATTATGTGGTAAAGGAACTTCATTATATTGTTCATGACTACAGTAAGAATGACAATATGTATTGTAATTGTTATAATAATCTTCTATTTTGTGGTCGTGATAGACCTCCTGGTTCCAATACGGGTCCACATTTGGCACGGGAACGTTTGGGTACATTTGCGCAAAATACTCCGGCGGGCAATATCCTTGTCCTTGATAAACTTGTTCGTAATCGTATCTTCTATCTCTGTCGTTGTATTTCCAAGGTTCGTTTCTTTCGTAATTGTAATTCGGTTGGTTGATATTCAAAATATCTTTTACGGAGAACGGTGTCGATAGATTCTGATTGTTTTGTTCTTCTATTTTCACTCGACAATTCTTTTGTTCGTAATAGTCTTTAGTGTCCATTTTGTCTTTTTCGATATAAACTGGATCGACGTAATGATAGAAATCGTTTTTGCACTCATTATAATTATGTTTCAAGTTATTATTATTGTATGACGTTGAAACTTCGTTATGTTGCTCATAGTTTTCCATTTTACACAGTCACTTCATTAATCACTTTTATGTTGGACTAATCGCTTAGGGGCCCGAATGATAATTAAGTTGTTGTTTAAAAGGCAAGCGATCGAAGACTGATGGTGTGTAGATTGTCGGCTGAAACCAATCCACGTCGCTGAGTGAGTTGTGGGCGGGGCTTTGGGTATGCTGCTATCCTTGTTGCACTAATTAAGGGTGAGCATATCGTTGTTTCTGTCAGCCGTAGAGTGTTTACAATGCAGTGTAAATAAAGCGTATGATTTCATTTGGTTGAGATGCCCTTTTGATTTGGCTAATGACTTAATTATGTCGGTCTGGGAAAATGGCTGTGCTATAGAAATTGTTTGTGAATGTATGTAGAAATGTATTCGTCTTTTAGTATTGATAAAAGTTTTGGTATAATATTATTTTTAAGTAAGTTATTATAATAAGGTATGGCTATTAGGTACTTTGATATATGTAACATAAATTAAAATGTTTTCTTTCCCCAAAACATTAAACTATTTTTAGGTATTGTCTACTTACATGTCTACTTTGTTCATGATTGATTTCTAATCTGCTCCAATTGGTCGTAGAAATATTATGTACCTGCCTATAAAACAATTCGTGATATTTCTAATTTGTGAGTAAATTTCAATTAAGTTCATTCACCCTTTTTTTTCGTAACATAATAAAATATACATAAAAATATGTTGAACTCTTTACATTAAAGTTTACCACATAAGTACTAAATTTAAAGAATGAGATTTATAAATTAAGACAAACTCCGGCAGGATTCGGCCACGGTAGATCCTAAATTTACGGTAACATTTGAAAACCACGTGTGAGATATGAATCATCAAATTTGGATGATTCATGCTGCATTTAACCTAAATTTGATCGTAATACACTTTTTAGCTTGCCTAATCTTGAAAAATATAGGTACTTACATTAAAATGAAAAAAATGGTCAGAAGTACCTACCTAATAAACAGACGTAAGTAACTAATAATTGAGTGTTTTAAAGCCAAAACACTGTAAGTCGAACTGACAGTCTTTGGCACGGAAAATTTGACCATAATAAGACCCTAGGTTGACCCCACATTGGACTTGTGTGAGAGTGACACATGCGGACAACAGCGGGGGTGACGGGGTCGGGTACTCGTGTCGTTTATGTCGTTTATAGCCTCGAAAAACGCTCACGCCCTATGTGGGGTTAGCCTAATACCTGTCGCGGGGCAAGTAGATACTATTTTAAATTCACAATCTTAAGCTGACAGACAGAGACAAAGAATTTGAAACAAAACATTGTTTGTTTCTATCTCAGTTTCGTATTTCAGACAAAGTTTCATGTTACGAAGGAACATGTCAAGTTTTTTCGACTTTACTTAGATAATGCTAGGGGAATCTATTGGAATGAAAGACAAGTCTTATTTCGTGACCAACAGCTGTTATATAAGGCGAGATTGTGTGAATGTTGATAAATGTTGTGACTAGGCAATAGGTCAATTGAGTTTTTTTATGTAGAGTCTATTAAAATTGTGAAATAAATCATTGAAGTCTGTAACTAATATAAGGTGAAGATAATAATATTATTGTATAGGTTACATTTTATTTTATCGCGGTATAACTTTTTTCAAATATTTCACGTTGTATTTTTTATTTACGACACGTCCTTGTGAAATGTAAGTAGGCATCATACACCGCGAAAGTTAAATCGTTGCTTATAATTGGCAGGATCTATACTATTTATACTATCGAAATGTTACATACAAAAAAAAATCGATATTTTTTTACAAAAAAGTTGCAAAAAAAGACGCTGTGATAAATGTAAATGGAAAAATAATCTGGGATTTCGTAAATTATATATTCTTATAAAATATGAATACTTAAAAATTTGATAACGAACGTTGTTATAAATATTTTTTTCAAGACTATATACTTATTATAGAAAAAAATATTTATAACAACTTTACACTAATTCCATATTTTGTTAATTTTTACTATCGAAATCAAACGATTAAATAACAAAAAAAAAACTGGGGGCCCTATTAAGTCTATTACCTACTTCTAAAAATATTTTTCTTTCAAATTAATGACTGTACATTTCGTTATCTTTAAATTGCGCTCCTAAATCACAATAATAAGTGTACAATAGGAGATAATACAATTAGGTATCATCTGTAAAAAATTCAATGGTAGCTTCTTATTTTTTGTTTTCCGAGGGGAAATGCTTTTACGCATTCCCACCGCCGCTGCAGCGTATTCGCGCGCTGGCGGTGGGATATGTGGGACTCGCCCTCTCCATAGCGTGGTATGCTAAACTCATACCACGAGGAGAGGACCCTACCAACCACTAAAACCTCCCGGACACTCCTTCGATCCGCCGTTGGCGGGAGCCGGGTACGCCTAAGCAATCCAGCCCCCCGTCGGCACATTCAATGGTACCTACTTATCCTGTTTTACATTATCTAAGGACACAAGCTCGCTTCCGTATCAGTTTCTTGTGGCTTACTAAAATTTTATTTGGCATTTAAATTTTTTACAAACCTCCTATTTGAAAAGTAAGAAGTCATAAAATTATTTATGGTTAATTCCGGTAGTTCGGTAGTTAATGGCAATAAAAACTATTATTTTTAATAGTTTAGTAGCAGTGTCAAAGTTCTTATTTTGTTTCTTAATTTTATAGCTTTTAAATATGCTATTTGAAGGGTATTCCCAGAACATAAAATGTGTGGATTACCTTTTTTACTTGGAGTGAGATCTGAAGAGTTTTTGACATAAGGATTAAGTTTTATTCGGATTTTAGAACATGTAAGCGTTTTAATTGAGCATTATGATTAATAATGTCAACTCAAATCAAAGTTGTTGTATGATTTTATTGCAATGTTAGATAATATTTTAGTGTTTTTAACTCAAAATTGGTAGTTCCAAATGCAAAAAGAATACCGTCTTTAACCTTATGGAGGCCTTGGTACACAAAGGTCAAGTTAGGGCACATAGCGTACAATGTTCAAGAGGCCCCCCTTGACCCTTGTGCGCCCAGCCCTGCCTAGGTAGGTAAACAAAGGTCAAAGGGAGCCCAAGGAACATAATCTGTGGGTCTGGGTTGTATGCTTAAAAGGCTCGTATCCAAAGTTTTTTCACACAATTTCCATTTATTTATTTTTTATTTTGTGTTACAAGGGTGTTTCGTTATAATAGATCGTACCATTTAAATTATTGTATCACCATATTAAGCCAATCAATACAAAATGGCATACAAATATGATTTTATAGAAATTCACAAATTTCTTCTTAAAATTAGGTAGGTACCTACTAATAATTTATCATAATATAATATAACACTTAGTATTTATACATGCCATTTTTTTTAATAACAATTTTATAAATGTCAACAGCAGGACTTACTGATAGTCCTCGCAGAGGCTGTGTGAGGGGTACGATTACTATTAGGGACACTATTGGGATTAAAACCTTAACCATGAGGTTAAGGTTTTGATCCCAATAGTAATACAATCTATACTAATATTATAAAGCTGCAGAGTTTGTTTGTTTGTTTGAACGCGCTAATCTCAGGAACTACTGGCCCGATTTCAAAAATTATTTTTTTATAAAGTTTCTACGGGAACGGGAGTTACGCGGGCGAAACCGCGCGCGGAAAGCTAGTATATTAATAACATTCTATCACAGCTCCACAAAGCTTCACACACAATTTCGATTTGTAATTGTCAGTATTTCATAATTATAATGTTCCGTTGTTAATTATTATTATAACTGCCCCTATATAAACTTACTTTTAAACTTTCTTTCCTAATTGGAAGAAACATTAAATTATTTCTTTGTTAGCGCGTCTCCATCAGCCAGGTTTGGGGGTTGTGTTTGTCTTCGATCAGTAGGTATAGGGGTAGGTATCCAATAAATTATTTATTAATTTCGTGGTTTACTGATATATTGAATTTAATTAAAATATATACAAAAATGCAAGTAATCGTCGTCGTTACAGAGATAGACAGATTATATTAGACATTAGTTGACGGTGTAGGTAAAACAGTAGCCCGCGCGCCGAACTGTTGTACCGATTGATCCGCCGAGGAGTTTCTCCACGCGAACCATAGATGGCGTTACTTGACATGCCCCCGGCCTTGGAAGCACCAGGTTCCAAAGGGTTGAAATTCTACATCTATTGAGGTTGCGTGTGACCTTCTTCATTCGGATACAGAAGCGGGCATATCTTCGTGAATGATCTCCTTATAATGTCAGATGCGGTTTTAATGGTTGCTACACGTGAGATACCATCCTTGCCAGGGAACGTCTGCAGCACTCGTCCCAAGCGCCATTTCAATGGTTGTAAATGGTCTTCCTTAATTAAAACCAAAGTATTTGGAAGTAGTGTGTCATGGTTGAGCTGCCATTTCGTCCTCTTCTGTAGCTCCGAGACATATTCGGTCGCCCAGCGACGCCAGAAGTTCTGCCGCATCTGTTCTATGCGATCATAGCGTGGGAGGCGCTGCGTAGCCGTCGTCGTGAGATCTTGCCTGGCGGGAGCTGTGAGCGGTCGGCCAATCAGGAAGTGAGCGGGAGTGAGAGGAAGAAGGTCGTTAGGGTCTGTGGACATAGGTGATATAGGCCGAGAATTAAGGACTGCTTCGATTTGTGCTAACACAGTACTTAGCTCCTCGTAAGTCAAATGTGCATTACCTACTATTCTGTATAAATGAAATTTACAGGACTTGACCCCTGCTTCCCACAATCCCCCAAAATGAGGTGAATATGGCGGAATAAAGTGAAATTTTATTGAATTATTGGCAGTAAAATTTAAAATATCAGTCTCTGAATCTTGTAAAAATTTTGAAAATTCCTTTAAGGCTCCAACAAATGTTTTACCATTGTCAGAATAAATTTGCAATGGTTTGCCTCGGCGAGAGATAAACCGTTTTAACGCGAGCAAGTAGGCTTCTGAAGTAAGACTTGTAACTAATTCCAAGTGAATAGCTCTCGTCAAAAAACACACGAACAGACAAATGTAACATTTTACTAACTTTGCCCCCCGTCCAGCACGGTTCAATATAAACAATGGTCCGGCATAATCGACTCCACAATGTATAAATGGATATCCTGGTTCCAGCCTTTCAGGAGGTAAGTTTCCCATTTGAATATTTAAAGGCTTAGCTTTCATACGTTTACACATCACACAGGAATGCACTACTTGTTTAGATAAATTACGACCTTTGATAGGCCACCACGTCTCTCTTATTGTAGCCAGCAAAAGCTGTGGCCCCGCATGTAATAAAATTTTGTGTTGATATTCAAAAATACGTCGAGTTAAAATATGTTTGGCACACAACAACAAAGGATGTTTTTTATCATATGAAAATGATTTAGAATACTCTAATCGACCCCCTACCCTAATTAAATCATTTTCGTCTAAAAATATATTTAAGTTAGCAATGTGTGGAGGACACTTCAACGGCTTATTATTTTTTAAATCATTATAAATATCTGGAAAGGCCTGTTGTTGAGCAATTCGCGTTAAAATTCTAGTCGAATAGTCTAATTCCTCCACTGTAAGGCTACCAGTGAGACGCTGTGATTTTATTTTATTACGACTATTATTAATAAAACGCTTAATGTACGCTAATACACGTCGCATACGATTAAAACAAGAAAATGATTCAAACGGAAACGAAAATAAATTAGTTTGAATTACCATTACACATTTAATTGGTTTCAATTCCGGTAATTCGTCGGAATTAAAATTAAAATGATCAATATTACTTTCCCAATCGGAATTAATATCACGTAAGAATGGCGGTCCGTGCCACCAAATATCAGATGACTTAAGAATATCTAACTGCACTCCGCGTGACAGCAGGTCGGCCGGGTTTTGTTTACCGGAAACATGAAACCACGGCTTATCGCCCGTGAGTTCGTTAATTGTAACTACGCGGTTTTGAACGAATGATTTTAACAAACTCGGTGACATTTTCAGCCATCCTAGCACTATTGTCGAGTCTGACCAAAAATAAACATTATCGAACTTGAGTCTTAGCGATTTAGTTATTTTGTCATACAATTTCGCTCCTAATACCGCGGCACAGAGTTCTAAACGCGGTATACTAACTGGTTTCACCGGTGCGACTTTACTCTTCGCACATAACAGGTGAACAGTTATCTGTGAATCTGTATAGCTACGTATATAACTACATGCACCGTACGCGCTCTGCGAAGAATCGCAAAACACATGTAAACTCGTGTTATCACCATCTCCTAACACATAACGAGGAATACGTAAATATGTTAAATATTTTAGGTTATTGATAAAATGTTGCCATTCAATTAAAATAGGTTTAGGTACAGGATCATCCCAACCTACTTTGGATAACCATAACCTTTGTAATATTATCTTAGCGGTAATAATAATTGGAGTGATAAGACCTAACGGATCGTATATCTGTGCAATCGTAGAAAGAATAGTGCGCTTAGTAGCATGAGTCACATCGTGATCGCATTTTGTTGTAAAATATAATTCATCATCAATATTACTCCACCCTAATCCTAATGTTTTTGTTTGGCAGTTATCACCTAGTGATAATTCTTTGGAAGTTAATGAGGATTGTATGTGTGAAACTGGTGAATTAAATAACCACTTTCTTAAATGAAAACAACCTGATTCCAATACCTTGGATACTCCGTTACAAATTTCTAATAATTTTTGTTGATCCTGATGTCCACAAACTAGGTCATCAAGGTACATATCCTCATTAATTACCTGCGCGATGACGTCATCGTTACATTCTGAAGCGAGTTGCCTTAAACATCTAATACTCAGATATGGTGCCGATGCAGTTCCGTAAGTTACCGTCTTAAGCTGATATACACCGAGAGGTTCGGAGGGACTCTCGCGCCAAAGTATTAACTGTAAATCTCGTTGATCAGACTGTATTAATATTTGTCTATACATTTTTTCTATGTCCGCGCATGCAACATATTTATATTGCCGAAAGCGGAGCAATATTGAAAATAAATCATTTTGTAATGATGGTCCTATGTGTTGAATATCGTTTAATGATATGCCTGAAGGTGATTTTGCACTCGCATCAAAAACAACCCTAAGCTTTGTGGTAGAACTGTGTTCTCGATAAACACCATGATGCGGCAAAAAATAACATGGTTTATTATATTCTGATATGCGCTTCATGTGTCCCAAGCTTAAATATTCGTTCATAAAATCTATGTACATTTTTCTATAACTAGGCGCGCTTCTAATTAGTTTGCGTTCGAGTGCAAAAAAACCTGTTTTGAGCCATTGTGAATGTATCTTGTAGTACATCAGCTGATTCGCTCAGCGGAATGCGCACGGAAAAACGACCTTTATTATCACGTAAAGTCGTGTTAATAAATAAATTTTCGCATGCAATCTCCTCTTTTGTGAAATTATTTTTATTATTAGAATAAATCTCTTCTAATTCCCAAAAAAGTTTAAGTTGTGAGTTTAAATCTATAGTTTGACTAAGATTGCAATGTGATTTATTAATTTGTGAATTTTGACGAACCGCTCCCGATATGATCCACCCAAGCTTTGTGTTTTGTAAATATGGACCATAAGGTAAACGAATAAGGCCTTCATTTAATAACTCCCAGAACCTATCCGCGCCTATAAGTAAATTAATTTCGTGTGATAAATAAAAATCGGGATCAGCTAGTTGTATGTTATCTGGTATTTCAATTTTGTGGTGTAAACCTAGTGATGGTAACTGCGACGTAATGCGAGACAAAACTAAGCAATTAAACTGTGTGTGATATGAGCTTGTCTTGGAACGCACGTTTAGTCTACATGATTGTGTGGATTTGGCTATGGAATTACCTACACCGATAACTTGGACAGTGGACTGTATCTTTGAAATGTTAAGAATATTACATAATGTTTCCGAAACAAAACAATGTTGGCTCCCGCTGTCGAGAAGAGCCCGAGTTGTGTGATAGTTGTTGTCTTTATCCGCGATCTCAACTAATGCGGTCGATAATAATACTTGATTATTGAAATAATGTTTGTTTGTATTATAATCTAAACCGTAAAATGTGTGAGTTTTGTGAGTTGCGGTTTGTGTTACGTGTGTGTGCGTGATGCCTGTGCTTGTGCTTGACTCTGGGTGAGGAGATGGTTGTGTTGTGAGTGACAAATGTGATGATGCACCCACGTTGACAAGGTCACTGTGTAGTAACGTATTGTGCTTCTTGTTACAATGTTTACACGGCCCGTACCAGCATTTGGTAATTGTGTGACCGCCGCGTAAACAATTAGTACACAGATTTTTCTCCTCAACCAGTTTTAATTTATCTTTGGTCGATAAACTAAGGAAACCCTCACAAGAATACAATGGATGATTTGAATTGCACATACTGCACTTATAACGTTGTGCTGATGAACTAGAGGGTTTATTATTATGTGTAACAACATGACTGTGTGATTTTACGAACGACGATTTTTTTGTATTAGTGTTTTGAATATGCTGTGTATATGTGTCTGTTACTTGTTTGTTTTGAGATGGTTTAATCGTTTCTAGAAAATCAGCCCTATCTTTAAGAAATGACATTAAATCAGACAAAGAAAAACGTTTTTCAGAGGAGGCATTCGTGACGGTGCTTTTATGAAGTTCCCATTCACGTTCTGTTGACGAATCTAACTTTGAGACTATTATGAAACTAATTAGAGTATCCCATGTATCGGTGGGTTCGCCTAGGGTTTTTAATGCACGAATATTTCTTAAAATAGTGTCAATTAGTTTACGAATTTGCGCTGCTGATTCTTTGCTGATTGATTGAGCCGTAAATATTGCCTTGACGTGGTTATGTACAAGTAAACGATTATTATCATACCTATTTTGTAAAAGGTCCCAAGCAATCTGGTAGTTATCAGAAGAAAACTCTAATGCTTTAATAACTTGTAGTGCATTGCCTGTGAGTACTGAACGCAAGTAATGAAACTTTTGAATATTATCGAGACTGTTACTATTGTGAATAATAGACAAATAAGTGTCGCGAAACTCGAGCCATTGGTCATATGAACCGTCGAAGTGTGGCAAAGAAATTGTGGGTAATCTAACTACATTATTTGAATTTAAATTGTTAATTTGAGCGCCTTTAGGTGTGTCTCCCAATATACATTTACACTTAGCAATAATTGAATAAAATTGATCTTCAAAGGCCTCTCGCTCGACCAATTCTTTGTCGACCTGACTACCCGACACTAATATATCTATGTCATCTTGGATGTTTGTGAACTGTTCAAATAATAATTCCGCTCGTGGAATACGTTCCTGTAATTCAGCTTTCTGAATTTCACTTAAGGTTTTAACATTCAAAGAAGTAACAAACTTTGTGAATAATGTAAATTTGGCCTTAATAGAACCTCGTTTTTTAACTAAATCTCGAATAGTATCTTCACTACTATCAATATCTAATAGAGACTGCCTCTTTTTAGTCATTTTGGTGGTTGTGAAAACAGAAATCAAGTACTCACGGTTTTGTTCCCGGACGCACACGATACACAAACACTATGTTAGCACAATCTGAGCCAAGGATTTGGGAAGGATTGGATGATTGATTTGGCGTTACTTGACATTCTTATACAAACTGGTATATTGTTGATCCCGTTTCTTCACATTCCTGCTGTCATCGCCCATGACCAATAATCTCGTCGACTATACGCTCCGAGTGTTGACACTTGATGTAAACAAATTCTTAACACCCTTCGCCCTACAAACGTAGGTATAATAAATAAGGTCAGGCTTACTAAACATCCGTGGCATGGCGATATGGAGTATTACTCATTCAGCGTTTTTTTGAGCACCTAAAGTTTAATCATGAATCATTATCAGCCCGTGCAACGTCCACTGCGGAACATGGGCCTCCTCCCGAGGGAGGGTTTTGCCATAGTCACCACGCTTGGCAGGCGGATTGGTGACCGCAGTATTATGTTGTAATACACAGGTAAACGCTGCTGCCTGATACGCTTGTTATACCTAGATAATGTTATAACAATCGGGACCAACAGCTTAACGTGCTTTCCGAGGCACGGAGGGTAGTCCCTCAGCAACCAGACCCGGAAAGAAATCTTAGAATTTACACAAAGATTTCTTGTCCGGTGTGGGGATCGAACCCACGACCTCCGAGACTTAAAGCGAGCCAAATACCTGGAGGTTCTGAAATTATGGTGCTGAAAAAGGAATACTCCGGTGCTATAAATCTCGATTGAAGTCGCAAATCGGAAGTAATGGGTCCGATTCTCACCCCAAAATATATCTAGAGCTCATAAGCATAAGGTCGGATGTGCCATTATACGTCAGAAACATTCGTCGTATGTGCCTTTATCGTAAACTGGCTCTTACGACCAGATGCTTCTGAAGATAATAGTACATTCTTTCTTATGATTCTGAGGTATAGATATATTTTTTGGGTGAAATCAAAGATTTGTTTCCAGACCTGATTGATTATGTGGTGAGTAGTCCGCCGTCCTCCATGCCTTGGAAAGCACGTTAAGCTACAGGTCTCAATTAGTATAACACTTGTTAATCCCCCGTGCTAAGTTAAAATGCTTGTGTTACGAGCAGTGCTGGATTAAGCTAGCGCGGGTACTATAGCAAATTCCGACTGGACCCCTCTTAGTAATGACCCAGAGTCGCTCAACGAGCTTATTTTTGTTTTTATAGGCCTATTAGGCCACCTATTTTGAAGCATCATGATGCGGATCCATAGGATTATTAATTTTATACTTGCGCACGTATCTTGGTGTGCGGGGCCCCCTAAATCGCGGGGCCCGTAGCAATTGCTACTCTTGCCGTATGGCTAATCCGGTACTGGTTAATAGTGGGTTCACGTAGTACAATGGGTAGCGATGGCAGCGGATCGCAAGTCCGGACTCGCAAGATCGGAGTCCCTGTAATTGGACTACGGCCGTTTCCAGATTGTGAAGAGGTGTCGACAAGAGCTCCAGCCTTAATAAATGGTTTAAAAACTACAAACTAAGCAACCTGCGCAAGGGAGCGCCCCCTGTAGGGCTTGGACCTCGGCTCAGGGCGGTCGCTGCCGATGAGATTGAGGGATTATGACTTTTAGTATTTTAGGGGAGTTTTGTGCAACTGTCGCTCTACTTTACAGTTCACGGGCCTCTCGGACTTCAGGTCTACGAGGGCATCGGATGGTTTTTTGCAAACTAAGGGTCAGGAGGACGAGACGCTCCGACCCACTGGAGCAGAGTGACGCGGGTAAAACCGCGGGGCGCAGCTATTACCTAATATTTTATATTTTATTATGTGTTGTGCTGGAAATTAGATCCACTCTTACCTCTTGTCATACTATGTCATACTTTTTCGACTCCCTCTAACCCTCTATCTGTGTCGTACCTTATGGATGGCGCCTCATAAGGGTTGACCTATACTCAGTCCCTTATTAATAGTTATTAAGTACACAAGGGCACACAACTGAACAATCAAAGGGCTCCGTCCGATGTCCGATGATTAATGGACATGCTAAAATGTCATTAGTATTGATTGGGTTGTACAGTTAACAACATCTTTTGTTTTTTCTTTTTTTTTGATACAGATTACTAGCAGTGTTTTGCCGTCCACTAGTATTCTTGTTAACCCCTCGTGCTAAGCTAAAATGCTTGTGTTACGAGTGGGTTTACGTCGGTAGTGCAATGGGTGGGGTTCGAACCGGCGACCTCAAGATCATAAGTCCGACGCCAATCGTCAATCGCCAATCGGCTACGGCCGCGTCAACATTCTAATTGCAATATACCTACTGAGTTTTTATTTTGAGTTTTATAATTCGTTACAGAAGTTTTTTTCGTATTTTGGAATTCATAAATTAGTCTCCATTAACTTACTCCACATCACTTATCGATAACAGAAATAACTCCATAAATTATATAAACAAAATATTTCAAGTTGTTGGGAAAAAGTTGCTAAAAGTTTGAAGTTCAATTAGCCTGCCATCTTGTCAAATCCTTGTAATAAAATTACTACTTTATGATCCTTTCGTTTCAAGTGGGTGCCGCGGTTAGGGTGACCAAGCGTAACAAGCAAAAATTCTATTTAGACAGAGATTATTTCTTTCTATTGAGAGAAAACATATTAGACACGTATTTCTTTTTTCCTCGAACAAAAAATGATGAAGATACAGCGCGGCGTCTTTCCATTCTATACAAGGCCAGAACGCAACCATAGGAAACTGCTCGTGTATATATTGTAATGCTGTTTTGAAGTCTGTGATTACAATATATACACGAATTTTGCGTACTAATCGTGTATAGTTACTTACGATTCGCGAAGCGGGGCTCCGTCGAGCTTAGTTAGTAGACGCCATATGAGGTTTATTTTAGGTTTAATTGTGAATAAAAAATCTGTGTCTGCTAACTAAGCTCGACGGAGCCCCGCTTCGCGGGGCTCCTACTTCTGAGCGGTTCAAAAAAAAAAACCATGAAGGCTAAGGCGGGAGCGAAGCGAAGCGGAGCTCCCGCCTTAGTCTTCTAACCTAACTTATCCGAGTCGGATTGACAACAAACACAACGTTTACAACGTTTCTTTTCTACACAATTGGTCCGCATGCGTACTGGCGCTGTACGTTTTGGAGCGCTGTACATACTTACATCACTACAAAGTATACGCGAGTATTTGCGTACTGCTCTTGTATATATTGGAAGAACTTAGTACAAAAGTTATTTCCAATCTGTACGTGATTAGTTTCACACCCTTGCGTTCTGGCCTTGTATAGAATGGAAAAACGCTACAGCGCGTAGAATTTTCATGTGACGACACTTCTAGGTACAATTTTACCTAAAAGTGACGTTACAAGCCTCTCTTTGTACATGTTTATTGATTTGATAAATAAATAAATACGTGTCCAATATTTTTTAGTAATCTAACTGACGGATTAAATCGATTTTTTTAGTCTTCATGCTCATATTCTCAGTTTTTATATAATTATTATTGACTAAGAGGCTAAGCATGGAACGTTATTTCTATGACTTTGCTATGAATGTCTTCGCTACTCAGTTTAGGTACTATGCATGCAAAAATATATTAAATATGTCAATTTATTAAGTTAATAAATAATACATAACACTATCTGTCCTCTTCGTGATAATATTATTATTTGTGTATGTATTATAAATATTTATCATGTTATGTATGTATTTAAGTATATGTGTAGTTATTGTATGTATGTATACACACCTACACACTATTATTGCTTTCTTTATTTTCATCTCTTCTTTCGCAAGTCTACTGGAAGATATTACTTTAGTAATAAGTAGTACATATTTACATTGCCTTTTGTTTGTATTTGTTTTTCTCTTGACTATATTTCTTGTGTGTACATAAATAAAATACAGTAACAATGACATGGGAAATGCGTTATAATAACCTTACGATAATGAAGACATTTTTAGTGATTAGCATCCAGATTTCCGCGCGATTCACCTGCATAGCTCCCATTCCCGTGGAAACTTCATAAGCAAAAGTAGGTAGTTTTGACGGGTCCATTGCTCACATAAAATTCCAGAAACGAGATGCTCTTAGGTCGAAGGTTAAAAAAAAACACCAAGATTCCAACTCATGTAGGTTAGGTTAGGTTAGAACTGTGACCACAACGATCGCCAAATCCAAATTCCACACAAATTATCATTGCAATCAAAAGTGGTTTTGACCGATTATAAGTTTTAGTTAAAAGTTAGTTATAGTAATTATATAGTACATTTATAGACATTAAGCGCAAAGGCGTTATTTTTCCATTACAAACATACACTTTATATTTGATATCGGTATAAACAAGTGAAAATAACGTTTAATAGATAAATATTTTTTGATATATCTTATGACACACATCATAATTTAACATGAAATTCATGTTTGACAAGTAATACCTACTTCAATGTCCTTAAAGTGAACAGTTCTTATGGTCACCATACTCTTAGTAGAATAACTGTATGAAAAGCTGGCAAAAAGGGTAACTGATGAACCATTTAGATATTGTAGAACTTTGAGGCACGTCCACTTTTACACACAAGAAAAAGTCAATAGTAAAAAAAACAATAGTTAAGTGAGTTACTTACATAAATTATAAAATAACTACCTAGGTAAGAAGCATTATACGTATCTTCTATAGGTACTTATATTATAAAGAGGAAAGATTGTATTGTATGTTTGTATTGAATAGGCTCCGTAACTACAGGACCGATTAGAAAAATTATTTTACCGTTGTTAAAGCTACTCTATCATCGGGTGACTTATGCTATATTTAATTATGAAATTCCCACGGTAACGGGAATTACGCGGGTGAAACCGCGCGCGGGAAGCAAGTACCTATACTATAATTTCATTTTACTATCTACGTACTAATCACGAAATGATAAAACTTAAACTTGTAGGTTGTAACTTTATATGACCCACGCATCGGATTTGAAGAAATCCACCGAAGTTAGCAAAGTTAGTACTTATCGAGAATTCAAAATCTACTCGGACAAAGCAAAAATGTTGATGTAATTTTATTGAAATTTATTTCAAACTTAATAGAAATACAACAATTGCTACACATTATAAGAAGCTAGTTGTTTGCTTTTTGTTTGTTTTTTTACGGAATACCTATATTGCTCATATCTAAATGAAAATGCATAAATGGAATTTGCCACGCATAGCGACGATATTTTAGGCAAGGCCAATCGGACCTATATCAAACATCAATAAACATTCAAAGAGTTAGTTGAAATCGGTCGAGGACTAATAAAAATATTATACAGTGACATCTATCTGTATTATGGAAATATTTACGCCATAATACACCCTCTAGTGGTGAGTAGTAGAACTAAAATGTAGTTTAAGTTACAGCGACATCTGTGAGACATTTTGTAATCAACTATCTAGCATGTATCGCAATAGTTATAAAAAAAACTCCTTAGATGTCGCTTTACTTAATAGTATACATTCGACGCAACAGATGGCGTTGTTAGTAAAAGTTCATAATATGTGCGACAGATAGAGTTACTAGATGCGGTAAACGGTAAAAAAGCAAAATATTATAAGTTTATTAGGGATTTTGGAACCATAAAAATAAGGTTGATATTATTGTAGATATGAGATGATTTTCACGAATTTAAAATTCAAGGTTTTAAACATTTAGGTAATTCAGATTATTTACTTCATTCTACATAAATATGCTGATAAAATTAAATTATAAGTGTGCAAATCTAATTAGTTAAAGATTTTAGGAGGCTCATTCCTGAAAATAATTTATTTGTGTGAAGTGATTCACTATACTATGACCAAAAATACTATGATTTAAAATACGTTGTAACCGAACTTGCGGTTGCTCTTGTGGTGAATACTTTGGTACCTATTATAAAATTTATAAGTTTATTCAAACTTATCAATTTTAAAGTACCTACCTATATACCTAAATTCAAGTATTCACCTAGTATAAATAATATTTAGACATAAGTATTAGATACCTATAACTTAAATAACAAAGTAAGTAGGTATCTATCTACTATCGATATTCTTAGAGATTCAATAGTTGGATATAAATGCATATAGGATGGCAGGTTGACAGCTAAATCCCAAGCTAGCTCTGCTGTTATCTAACTTAATATATTTTATCACAAATTTGAATGATAGTAATCTAACACAAATTAAACACAGATTAAAATTTAACCCAAATATTTAGAGCTTGTGATCTAAAAACGAATTCAATTCCTTATACACAAAAAACAAATCAGTTTAGAAACCAAAACCAAAATGAGTTGTAAATATCAGATTAATTAGTAATTAAACAATCATGCACCGCGGCCGCACGCGAGACATAATTCGCCGAATCATCATAACTATCACAAAGACGATCGCCGAATCGATTGACCCGAGCTAAATAATCGATTATTAATCGAATTATTCGATTGTTCTAAGCCTCTCTCGATGGGTGGTCGACTGATTGCCCGCTAAGATTACTAAATGGGTAAATTATCCGTCACGTTTTGTGTTTCAACAAATAATCATGTCTTTAGTTAGGATGTAGATGTTTAACAGTGTGTAATATAATAATTTAAGGTAGAAAGACAAATATTATAATTTCTTAATATTGAAACTTGGTGGACAACCCCAATAGCGTAACGGTATAAGCCTCGCTTTAAGTCTTTGAGGTCGTGGGTTAAATCCCCACGCCAAATGTAAGCAGGCCGGCAGCGTTGTCGCGCCGAATGCCAAGACTTTTGTTTTAGTTAGATACCAGCCTTTAGAGCGGAGATGGTGTCGATCAGGTGCATAAGAAAATACATACATAATTTTTATCATAAAAAAAATCTTAGCTGATCAAACAACATATCAAGATCAAGCGTCCAAATCGTATACTATAAGTAAGTATAATTTTATTTCCATTGATTGTTGGTAAAACAATATACCAACATTCAATGGAAATAAAGTTATACCTACATCTACGAAAGCATTTTGGCAATGGAAATCAATCATTGAATAGAATTTACCTATTGGTGAGGGCAATGTTTTTTTTTTTTTTCAAACCTTTTTTTTTTTTTTTTTTTTTTTTTTTCGGCCGGACATATGTTGTTAGCCAGGAGGCTTTTGCTACTTCACCGGGCATAAAGGCGAGCAGAGCTCCAGCCTAGATAAATGGCAATGTACCTACCAATTTAGTGGAGTTGTTACATATAACTTGTGTTTTTTTAACTTTTTTAACTTATTGAATTTACTTGGCTTCCACTCTTATTTGTTATAGCGGCTTTACGTAGGTTTAGTAGCAGCTGTTATTATTAAAACATATATTAAGCTTTTAAATTTATTATCTTTGAAATTAACAGCAAAGTTTGGACAAGCCCTGTACGAGAAAAAATCGACTGTCACCTTTCTGTCATCAAATTAAATGTCAAGCAAAAATTTCCTACCGAAGTAAAACTCGATTTCAAAATTAAGAAACCAAAAATGACTATTACAATTCTAGAAAGGGTGCGTCATCTACCTACACATTATCCGTTAATTCGTGGCATGGTGTCCTATGCGGTAATATGGCCATTAAGCAGCATCACCCAAGAGTATATCGAGCATGGAACCCCCATAGAACGAGCAGATTGGGCTAGAGCAACCCGGTATGGGATTTTCGGCGCATTTTTCATGGCACCAGTATTCTATGGATGGATGAAATATACCAGCAGGTTCTTCAAGCGAAGAGACGTGTTCACCTCTGCAAAACGAGCAGTCATCGAGCAATTAACATACGGACCCTTAGCTCTATCATACTTCTTTTTCGGCATGAGTCTTCTAGAACGAAAACCGTTGGAAACTTGCGTTGCAGAAGTGAAACAAAAGTTCTTGCCAACGTATAAGATTTGCCTTGTGTTCTGGCCCACTGTGCAGACATTAAACTTCTATTTGATAGCAGAAAAGAATAGGATTGTATTTGTGAGTGCCGCTAGTTATGTTTGGACTGTATTTATGGCGCATATGAAGTCGATACGTCAAACGCACAGCAATCAGAAAATGGACAGATGATTATAGATATGTCACTGGTAAATGGATATTTATTAGAAATAACGAGTTCGGAATGAGGTGCTCCTATGTAGTTTGGTTTACCTAAACACGTTTAGGAAATTTGTATTCATGTGTCTTAAAATCCTTTTAATAAAGTTGCAATTTTAAAATGGCTTTATATTATCTAGTTATATTTTCAGGTGGACTTTTTCCATTTGACGTGTATCACCTCAGGTCCTTTTCGTGACACCACATAAGGTAAGTAACATTAAAGTTGATAGGTAGGTACTTGTAAATTTGTTAAGATCGCCATAAAGAACATAGGTACATGTAAAGTACAATTTTGTCAAGGCTGTGTAATAAAAAAAAGAATCGTCGTCAATTTGGATCCAGAGTAAAATTACATTAAATATTCAGAAATAACTTCTATTTGCTAGAATTATTTCCCTGTATGAAAAAGATAAAAATTCGCTGCTTTTGCATTGAAATGTAGCACAACACTGCTGTGGGTGCAATGGTCTTTTGCCTAATTTTTATTGAAAAATGGTAGATATACCACAGAATGATATCTTTAGTTATCTATAGATATAGCGCCGTTGGCCTCGTGGCCGGACAGAAAATCTTTGTATATCATAAAATTATTTCCTGTTCTGGTTGCTAATCACGCAACGATATTACTATGAATTCGATAAAAATGTCTTCATTACTGTAAGATTAATGTTACTCATTAACTTAAGCAATTGATATACAGGGTGTCCCAAAAGGTTAAGTAGCTGGGAAAGGGGGTGACAGGGGTGGACACAATGGTCACTAGAAAAATAAAAAAAAATCCGCTCTGAATATTTAAAAAAAAAATGGCATTTTTTTAAAAACTTAAAATTTTACACCTTGTTATTTTTGATGTTGATGTTGATGACCTTGTTGTTATTGAAGATTACATAACAGCATTTTTTTAAATACAGCCATATTTGTAGGTACAGTTAGCACAAGGTGTAAAATTTTTAGTCTTTTAAAAAATGCCATTTTTTTTTTAAACACCCAGAGGGAATTTTTTATATTTTTCGGGTGACCCTTGTGACCATCCCTATCACCCCCCTTCCCAGCTACGTAATCTTTTGGGACACCCTGTATTTAAGATATTTTTTGCATCCACGTGTAAACGTTGAGTACGCAGCGAAAACGTTATTAACAAAGTCATAGTAACATCGTTAAGTGATTAGCCTTCTAGTTGGTGAATGGACTACGCTTCATGCATTGAAAAGTAATCTTTAAGACCAGCAAAATTGTAGCTATCACGATAACACACTTAATTCAAGCAAGAACCATGAAGTTATAATCAATCGACATTGTTAAAAAGACCCTCTCGTCGTTGTCCATTCTTTATTTTTTTTTATCCCAAAAAGAGGACAATATTATAAAAATTAATAACCTGAATGAATTTTTATATGATCATGTTTTTATTGGACATCATTAATCATGTTTTGTCGTCAGCAGAAGTTAATGTGTCTGAAAGTTTATGAAGATAGATTTTTTTTCTATGAGTCCAAGGTTTTTTCTTACATTTTTTTATTATGAGGTACCCTGTTATGGGAGGTATAATTTTGTTAGTGGAATTTTACGATCTATTGTTAAGTCGCATTCCATTGACAGCTAGGATTTTTAGTTGAAGATAACATAAACGATTATAATATTAACGTTTTTATAAGAATTAATGTTTTCATAATATTGTAATAAACTCAAGTGGTAATGTTATTCAAATTTATTGTTATGTTATGGAGCGATCATCTTTGATAAAAATAGGCCTTCTAGAAACAATCTCGAAAAACGATAAAAAAACAAAGAGTCGAGATTGGTTTTGTGCAAAGATTTTCAAAAAGGCACCGTTCCGTAGGCTTTAGAGAGTTAACATCTGGACATAAGAAGGTACTTAGGAAGATAATTATGCCAAGACCCATCAATGTGACTTGCAACTTTATTAGAAGCAACATTCGCTCTGCAACTTTTAATAATACACTTATGCTTACACGAACCATTCTTTTCTATCTAGTACGAAACACCTAAAACATCCCCTAACACTTCCCGTCACAATTCACATCTACATATCCAAAATGCGAGCAATCCTGCGCATACGCAGCCCATAAATAAATAAATAAAACCGGCACTGATGACAGTGGCGTTATATATCGCGACATTGTCCCATGGTTTATGGGCGCCATATCAAATTGGTAGCCAGAGCAGCCATGGGCAGCACCCTACAGACAGCCAGACACATATTCTGTATGTTTTGATGACAGCTTGGGATTTAGTGTTATTTTTGTTGAAGAAAGTTTTGTGATCCCACGCTTGTGGCAAATAAAATATGACGGAATTTTGGGTGTCAGCAATATTTTCATTCTTTAATAAAAGTAAAGGAGACCAACAAGGGTCTTTTCAATTTCTACCTTTCCATTTTGAAAAACAATCTTGGGGCAATATATGTAAGTAAATTTTGGATTGTGGTTGTTTGATCAGCGGTCTCTTTCATGATGCGATAAATTGTAAAACTTCATTTTAATGTCCTTAGACGTGTTCTTATCCTATTAGGGCTGCATTCAGGCGCGTGTCGCTTAAACGTCAAAATATTGTATAAGAACTAAGGTTTTCATACTCTCGCACTCTCAAGGAGATCTAAGGATCTCCTCGAGAGTGCTTCCTTTCTTTCGAGCCATTTAACCATGAAGTGATGTTTGACTGTCAGACCTGATGATTACTTTATCCGCAATAGATTTTAGTTATCATATTTTTTATTATTATTATATCAAGTATAATAATACAAAACACACACAAACACACATACATATAAAAGTGCCCATTTAACTTATAAATTCAAAGTAAAAAAGGCGTCTTATCTTACCTGTGCACTCTGTTAAAATTATAAATTATAATTAATTATATTATTGATCAAACTGTTAATTTTCGAACCTAACAGATTGTAATGACATGTAATAAACAAAAACAAACAAACAAAAACAACTCTGTACTTCTTTGATACCAATAAATTTATTATTTATTATTAAAAAATAAAAACTGTATTATTGACAAGCACAAGTGTATGTAAATTGACCTACTTACATAAATTTTCAATAAATATATCATTTGATGTCAATCGAATTAAACCGAATCGTTCATTGGAATCTAGATTGCGTTCATCATTCATCTACATAATAACCTAATGGCCAAATTCAGAGGACTAATTCCTCTGAATTTGGCTACCTTGCGTTATGCCTAAAGAGTATAACAGCAATTCAATCTTTGTTTACGCTTCTTCAATTTTGAGGAATTTGAATCAGTAACATAAAGGCTTTCTATAGAGGTCGTCAAACCACTATCTCTCTAAAAGACCGACATCAAAATGTCTCCACTTACCGCTTCGCCAATTTGCGTTCTCAAATTAGCCGAAATTGTCCAACTATCTCAATCCAAATACATTAAATTTCGTATTTTGAGTACAACGATTAATTAGGCCGATAATGGCGGTGTCATATCAGCTACCGTCCACACTCCGGTCGTCGGTCCACGGTCGGCAAAAGAGCCGAAACAGGTTCCTTTCTTAACGATCTCGCTTCAGGTTGCTACCAAAAAACATTGCTAAAAAAATACGACTTTTACCTGAGTTGGGAGTTGTGTGGAGCTGTTAATACCAATGTTTGGAAAGGTGGCAGAGATCGGTAAATAGTTGCCTATTTTAAAATAAGAATGCCAATCAACGTGGATCCAAAGCTTCAGAGTAGTGTATTGATGTTGAGGAGACTGTCGTGGAGATCTTTGTGTATATAATTTATGTCTTGTTATGTATATTTAAAGATCTTGTTATTCTGAGAAAGATGAAATGTAAATCTCAGAAATGACGCTCCAAATCAATTGAATTCATTATAATTATAGATGAATTGTATAGACAGAAATTAATTAATCCTGGACTGGTGTCCTGACTAGATGCGTAAGGCCGAGGCGTTATAAATTTGTACTGTTTTTTCCATTTACCCGTACTTAACAAGCATGTATCACTATTAAATGTTAGATTTATGAATATGGTCGTCAGGTTTCAAAATAGTAATTTATTATTTCCACTAACTATCCAAAGATAAAAATAAACTACATTACAATGACATAATTTTCTCCCCAAATAAGGTTTTTTACTCAAACGTGGAGGTTTTATCCCCTACTCATACATCTAAAAGTGACTATTTCACGGTAAGACCAAAAGGTCTATATTTTGTTAAAAGATAAAACTGACCAAAATCACAAGACATAAAGTCAGTTTTTTGTCCATACCTAGTCCGATTGTCCCAAGCTGTCCTCACCTGCCGAACACATTATTTACGAGTTATTCGAATGAAAAAAATCGAATAAAAAATCGCATCGGAACAGCATAATAATCGATTTTATTTTGTGACTTTATATAATTAGTGTGAATTATTGTCGTTAGAGGTCGTTCGGGTTTTTGCCTTTGCGTTTTTATGGATTCTTTTGTTGAAAAAAATGTATTTCTGCCGATCGCTTTAGGAAGTTGAATACATTTTTTCGGTCATTAATGGCCGGCCGATAACTTTGAAGCACGCATGATAATATTTTATTTCAATATAATTATTTCGAATGTTATCAGTTATCGATACATGTGGTTTCATATTCTCATCATAATTTTAACGTTTTATTGGAATCAAATTATATTTAAAATAATGGCTGTGATAATATAATCAACTGAATGATCAATTTCAAATAATCATTATGAGAAAATATCAGATATATACGCATAAAGAATTAGACTTTTGTATGCCGGTTGGGCTTATTTAAAATAATTTGGTGCGTGGGTTTGATTCTCAGTCAGAAACATAAAGTATTCAGTGGAAATTTATTGAGAACGCTAAAAGTAATGGGAATTAAATTGAGGATACTATGTCTGAATTAAGTTGTTTAGATTTTAATTTAATTAAAGAACTTTCTTAAAATACTTAGGTAATACTTTGCGTAATAATTAAAAAAAAATGGTTACTTCCTTAAATAAATATCTGAATCTACAAATACACGTAATAAACTAAGTAAGTGTTTTATTTACAAATATTTATGATTTTTTCAAGTGAACTACATATCACATTTAATATTTTTTAATTGACTAACACCCGACTTCTTAAACGTCAATCAAAGCAACAACGACCTCATTGCTAAGTTAAGTTCGCTAAACTTCGCTGTCAAATTAAATTGAGTTTCTGTAATTTAGAATACTTAGTACATCCAAAATTACTTGTTTAATTCTGAAAGGAAATGTTAATCATAGATGAACTAACACGATAACCAAATCTAATTATCTACTTACTTCTTCTTATTCAAATAACCGCGATTTTGCCAATGAGAGAGTGTTTAAAAATGTTATAGCGTAAAAACATTTTTTTTATGGCAATCTGCCGACTTTTTCAGTAATTTGTGCTAGTAGTGTCATGTAATGATTCTTGAATTATAGCAGATGCATGACAAAAGTTTTGACAGCCGATTACTTGTCAACTTCAGTTGGTGACTAAAGCAGAGTAAAAATTTATAAAAAGAAGGTCTACTTTTTTTTTAAAACGATTCCAAGAAAAAAGTACTCAAATGTTTATTACTGCTTCTGTATACAGTAGTTTGTAAACCGGCATTTCAATAATATAATAATTTAAACTTACAATAAAATCTGTTTAATTTTTATTATCTTTCACAGACAGGTTTTCTCAGGCGCCGATTCAAATTAGTTTAAAAAGCTGATAAAAAAGATTTGTAGTTCCACCCAAACAATAAAAAACATTGGCTCCCGATCTTCCGGCCCTTATTATATTTTTATGTTAATTGAGTTATTTAAAAAAAAAGAAGATTGAATTTTATTTTGGCTTCGATAATAGGTGGGCGGGAAAATAGCGGGGGTTCCATAGACTATGAGCTTTACTTTTTTTTACATTGACAAATGAAGTTATCGGTGAGCTCATTTTTTTCAATAACTAAAAACAACGTATTTGAAAATTGAACTTTACTAACAAGTCAATTAAGTTAAATGTTGGCTTACATCTTTTCAACAAATGAATATGTTACTGTTATGTTTTTTTTTCTCAATCCCTCGTTTTATGTCTGACGGGAGTAATAATTAAAAGTAAAAATTATTGTGATTGGTTTTGGCAAATTGCAAATTGGCCCTTAATAAAGTTGGAAGACAAAAATCAAAACGATTTCGTTCCGTTTTTATTTAAGTTCTGTTAATTGGTTTGTGGAGAATGAAGATTATTGAGATAAACTGATAAATAAATATTCATAAGATCCGTTTCGCTAAAAATCTTGTTTTTGTGAGTGCCAATATTTTGGTCTGATAAAATTCTTATGCAATGCGAAGAATTATTACGTGTAATAATACATACACTAAAATCCAGGGTTTTTAAATTAAAAAAACAGTTTATAGTTTAATATTAAATAAGGACGCTAATTACATAACGATAAATCTATGACATCGATAAATGCCTACTTTTACTTTACTAAGGTGTAGGTTTTAAGCAAGCAAAAAATATTTTATTATCGAAGTGTTTCAGGGTAAATCTGTGACAGGGGTAATTCCATTTATTTCAAAAATAAATAAACGCCCTTTAGCGCAGCTTGTTTAGTTTGTAGTTTATAAACTATTAATAGTCTAGAGCACTGCTTGCCTTTATGTCTGGTGAAGTAGCAAAAGCCTCGAAAGCCTAAACAGTAGTCTCGTTGCTAACCATATACCTATTATTGTTACCTAGAAAGGTCCTGTCTCCTGAGATACAGGTCAATAGCCTATTTCAGGAGACAGAGCCTTCATATAGCACGCATCAATTACTTGCTTGAAATAAAGAGTTATTATTATAATTATTATGTTCTTCTGTAAAAAAGAAAGCGATAAAACTCTACATGTAGTTAATAAAGGTTAAAATTGCTTGGTAGTTTGTTTGTTTGTAAGTAGTCAGTATTGGTAAATAAAACTGTAACTAACTTCGTAATTACGTCTGGCGCCAACCTGTAGGTAGTATTTGTTGGACTAGTTCACTGTATTTTTTATTAAACATTTATCTATACAAATCATCATCGTCATCATCATCAGCCCGTACAACGTCCGCTGCTGAACATGGGCCACCACGCTTGGCAGGCCCAGTAATAGGTATGTTGTAACGCTGCTGCCCGTTCTCTGTATATGATTGTTATAGATGAAGTTATAACCATCGGGGCCAACGGCTTTACGTGGTATCCAAGGCACGGAAGGTAGTCCCTCAACCATCCAGACCCGGAAAGAAATCTTTGAATTTGCACAATTTTTTTTTGTCCGGTGTGGCTATCGAACCCACGACCTCCAAGATTTAAGGCGAGCCAAATACCGCTACGCTACGGAGGTTGTCGTTGTATTATAAACAAATACAAATATTTAATTTTATCTAGTTCGGTCGCAATGACTCAACTAAGATAAAATAAAAAAATATATCAATAATCCTATCAATCATAGTATATACATGTTTCTTGAAAATATACAATTACTAGCAGCGCCCCGCGGTTTTACACGCGATACTCTGCTCCAGTGGGTCGGTGCATGATATTTTAGCCTATATGTTAATCCAGCTTGTTAACTATCCCCGTGCAAACTTTCATAGTCAAATTCATCCAGTAGTTTTGGCGTGAAAGAGTAACAAACATCCATCCATCCATACTTACAAACTTTCGCGTTTATAATATTAGTAGGATTCAGTCATATAAAGCCGTTGGTTGGTCATATAATTAATGACAGTCGTGTATCAGCTGACGCAATTTTAACTGGTGTATATGCTTAACACAATTCATAGTGACCAAACAGGTCACCAAGTCGCCAGCTAAGCTTGGTGACTATGGCAATATTCCCCTCGTGGCCCTTTTCAGTTCAGAACTTCATACTGGCTGATTATTCTTTCCTATTCCAAATTCAATTTCCTGTTCTCAAAACATAAAACCGTAGTTTAAAACTTTGTCAAATACCTAGATAACTATATTCTGTGATGTTCACAAATCATCACCAACTGTCATTACGTCTTGACAGCTGTCATTCGCACTCATAAAGTTTGTTTTTTTGTGTTTGTGTGTTCTGTGATAATGTTATTCATTAGACATTTAACGAGCGGCGCCCGGTAATGTGTTGATGGCTAGTAATGAGATGGTTTTGTTAATGACATTTAAGTAAAAGCGCGCGTAACTAAAATTACCTATAGTGTTGTGGGTATACGTAGGTATTTGTGGTTTTTTTTATGTAATCTAATTAAGCATTAGTGTAGGCTTATTATAATTTTATATTTAGTTTCGTGGGTTTTGCCATAGTCACCTCGTTTCACTTACGGGTTGGTTGGTGACCGCATTTATTATATTGTAGCTAACACACACAGGCCCCTCTTCCCCACTGGGCACACTGGGCACATGCCCAGTGCCCCGCGATGGTTTAGGGCCCCCTAGTTCCTACTCCAAACGATAACCGATAGCCACTTTAAGGACTTATCGTAGATGCTTAGTGTGGATTACGTTAAGTTATCTACTCATCATATCTAATGTCACCGTAAAGAAGTAAAAATAAAGCTTAAACTTTTCATATCCGAGTTCTTTGTAAAAAAAATATTCTAATTTACTATGGTCATAGGGCCCCCCTTATGCTAATGTGGCCAGGGCCTCTAATAGGTAAAAGACGACACTGAACACACAAGGTAACGAAGTAGAGCGGCAGTTGGACAAAATTCCCCTAAAAATCTAAAGTCATCATTCCTCAATCTTCCCCGCGCGCCAGCGACCGCCTTTAGCCGACATTCAAGTCCCACATGGGGCGCCTTCTCGCGCAGGTTGCTTAGTTTGTAGTATTATTAAACCATTTATTGAGGCTGGCCTCGTGAAGTAGCAAAAGCCTCCTGGCTGACTACATAAAGTACGTCCGAAAAAAAAAACACAAGGAAACCCTGGTCAACGCTTGCTATAGACGATGTAACAATCGGGGCCAACGGCACAATGTGCTTTCCCGGGCACGGAGCGTAGTCCTGTACCAAACAGCCCCAAAAAGAAATCTAAGAATTTACACGAAGATTTCTTGAAGGAATTAAGCCCACGATTTCAGAGACTTGTACCGCTACGCCATAGAGGTTGTACCAGCTACCACTGCGACCAAAATTAGTCGTAAACTCATCATCATTAATCTACAATAAAAGCTTTAATCCTATTACGACTGTTTACTATAAGCCCAGCCATTAACTTCGTTTCAGTAACGTAAATTCAGTTCGTTTAGTTCAACCCGTAGCGCCACCAACGGAAAACTATTTTTAACATGTTTTACTAATGCTGTTATTTTCTAATGCCTAATAAATTTAAAGCTCTACTTACATGGAGCGTTTTATATTTATTATTAACTAGATTCCCGCACGCGGTTTAAGCCCGCGTTACTCCCGTTCCCGTGGGAATTTCATAATTAAATATAGCCTATGCTACCCGAGGATAGTGTAGCTTTTGAATAGTGAAAGAAATTTTCAAATCGGTCTAGTAGTTTCGGAGCCTATTCAATACAAACAAACAATCAAATCTTTCCTCTTTATAATATTGGTATAGATAACTGTTAAAATTTTCTATAATCTACAGGCAACAATTAGGTTAGAACTACGGCTGGTATGGCAGGTAGGTTTTGAATAGAATCATCATCAGCCCGTACAACGTCCACTGCCTCCTCCCGAGGTAGGGTTTTTGCAATAGTCACCGCGCTAGGCAGGCGAATTGGTGACCGCAGTATTATGTTGTAACACACAGGGAAATGCTGCTGCCCACTTCCTGGTAAACGATTGTTATAGATAATGTTATAACAATCGGGACCAACGGCATAACGTGCTTTCCGAGGCACGGAGGGTAGTCCTTCAACTATCCAGACCCGGAGAGAAATCTTAGAATTTACACAGATTTCTTGTCCGGCGTTGGGATCGAACCCACGACCTCCGAGTTTTAAAGCGAGCCAAATACCACTACGCTACGGAGGTTGTCTAGAATGGTGCGTTGCAATTAAATACATAATTCTAAAGGGCTTTACAGTAAAAATAAGTTTGGTAAGTCCTGATAATTTCAGACACCAGATCCTCATATAGAGTTTAACATTGGAACTTTAAAAATAGAAAGGTGGTTTTGTTTATATGAGAAGAAATAAATAAATAATTAATAAATTATGGTTTCTAAGGGTAAATAAAAAGATTGATAGCAGTGTTTTGCAGTCTACTAGTATTCTTATGTTAACCATTATGGTAATTACTAATTGGAGTTGTGTGGGTGAAACCGTGCGCGGAAGCTAGTTGTTTTATAGATTACCTGAGATATAATTCCTTCCGATGCTTTCGTAGACACCAAGTCCGAGAGGCCCGTGAACTGTAAAGTAGAGCAACAGTTGCACAAAACTCCCCTAAAATACTAAAAGTCATAATCCCTCAATCTCTCCGCCAGCGAACGCCCTGAGCCCAGTCCGGCTAGCATAGGCAGCGCGACTCGAGTCTACTCTACGGAGGCCGACCAATCACATTGCAGAAAGTGTCACGTGACAGTGCGTTTCTGCAATGTGATTGGTCGGCCTCCGTAGAGTAGACTCGAGTCGCGCTGCCTATGCTAGCCGGGCAGGTCCAAGTCCCACTGGGGACGCCCCAATGCAGATTGCTTAGTTTGTAGTTAATAAGCATATCTAGGCTGGAGCTCTGCTCGCCTTTATGCCCGGTGAAGTAGCAAAAGCCTCGTGGCTAATATGTCCGTCCGAAAAAAAGGGATCTAATTGCCGAGACTTTTCATTAATGGTCACCTCTCTCAACCACCATATAAACCCACCACCCACACCCATTCTCAGCTAACAGTTAAGCCGAATAAATAGTATAAAAAAACCTGCCAAATGCGAGTCGGACTCGCCCACGAAGGGTTCCGTACCATTGACTAGGTAAACAAGGTGCCTACCTGGTGCTGTTATTGATATCGAGAAAAAAAACCCGTTTAAACAAAATATTAATAAATAAAAAAATAACCTTTGTACATGTTGTTTCCGTTATATAAATTGTATGTTATATATTCACTGTGTGCAATAAATAAAAATAATAAGTAAATATTTAAGGGGGGCTTCCAATCAAAATGTGAGCCACCTTAAATATTTATTATATATTTTTTTTATTTGTTGTTATAGCGGCAACAGAAAAACATAATTTGTGAAAATATCAACTGTCTTGCTATCGCGGTTCTTGAGATACAAACAACCTGGTGACAAACATACAGCGTACCTACTTAGTCTTAGTAATAGGGTCCCGTTTTTACCCTTCGGTTACGGGACCCTAAAAAGGCGGCAAGATGAGAGCTTAGCGATAATTATGGCGTGGCGGAAACGGCGCGATTAGTGGCCCCCGTGTTAATGGCTTCGGAATAATTTAGCCAGATTGAGTCGTCTTGTGACGGTGACATTTTAGGCAATAAAGGTATGGTTCCAATAGCAGCTGGTTATTTAAAAGAAATCTAAATAAGTAGAATGCCAAATGTGTTACTTATCTTTATTTTTCGGATGGACATATGTAATTAGCCTCGAGGCTTTTGCTACTTCCCCGGGAATATAGGTGAATAGAGCTCCAGGCGCAGGTAAATGGTTTAAAAACTACAAACTAAGCAGCCTGCATAAGAGGGCAGCGTCCCCTGTGGAACGGCCCTATGAGCCGAGGTCCAACTCGGCTCTTAGGGCCGCACATCGGCTCATACACGCAAATGTAAATGGTACTTAACATTTGTCACATGGCATTTTGTGTAGGCCCTCAGGGCGGTCGCTGGCGGTGCGGCAGAGAGATTGAGGAATTATGACTTTTAGTTTTAGGGGAGTTTAATTCAACTGTAGCTTTACATTATGTACTAAAGGTATTACCATAATGACGGCAGTTTACGTTGTTGGGTGGTTTACAGTTGTCTAAATTAATTCCAAAGGCGTTAGCTATTCTTATTAATATTCTACACTTCAATTCTTGAAAATGTGGCGTGCATAGTGTTGCAATGATAACAGGTCTTTATCTATGAAATTGCAGTTTTGTATGAGAAAATTTAAACGATTTTTTTTCATGTATTTTTTATTTGTATTAATCGAAGTAATCACCCATGCAATCAATGCATCTTTGCCAACGCAGTGGCAGTTTATCGATGCCCTTCTTAAAGAAATCAGCTGGACTGTAGCCGTAGGCAACAAATTCTTCAAAAGCATTTTATACTACCTCTCGGGTATTGAATTTTTTTCCCGCCAAGAAGTTATCCAAAATCTGGAAAAAGTAGTAGTCTGTAGGCGCAAGGTCTGGTGAGTAGGGCGGATGACGGAGAGCTTCCAACCCCAGTTCTTGCAACTTGGAGACCGTCTGCTGTGCAGTATGAGGTCGCGCGTTGTCGTGCAGGTATAGCGGAGACGAGCGATTGACCAATACTGGTTGGAGATGTGCCAGCTTCTCCATTATTGTGTTCAGTTCTTCACAGTTCACATCTTCAGTAATGCTCACCCCGTTTGGTAAGAAGCTGTGATGAATCACACCGACGCTAGACCACCAAACAGTGACCATCACTTTTCTAGGGGTAAGTTTTCGTTTAGGGCATTTTTTAGGTGCTGAACCAGGATCTAACCAACTTGCTGAGCGCTTGCGGTTATCAAACAGAATCCATTTTTCATCGCAGGTAACAATGCGGTTCAACATTCCTTCAATTGTGTGTCTGTTGAGCAGTGCAAGGTACGTCTCGACGCGTACTTCGCGCTGGCGATCATTGAGTTCGTGGGGCACCCATTTGTCAAGCTTTTTTACCTAGGAAATTTGACGCAAAGGACCAATATTGTTTTGACGCTAACGTCGAAAGCTGCTGCTAATTCAGCCGTAGATTGTGTATCATCAGCTTCCACAATCGCCTTTAATTCGTCATTGTCGACCAAAGTCTTCGGACGGACGCGAGGTTCATTTTTCAGGTCGAAATTTCCAGAACGGAAGCGAGCAAACCAATAACAGGTGGTGCGTTGGTTTGTAGTGTTAGCTCCGTAAACGTCGTTGATGTTGCTTGCCGCTTGTGCCGCGTTGCTGCCACGACGGTACTCATAGAAAATGCAACACTAATCAATAAACAAATGACTACTTTTGGAAAAAAAAATCCATGTTTTTAAAATAAAATGAATTTGATTTGAAATTATAATTCTTAGCCTAGAATTTGAAATTATAATTCTTAGCCAAACAAAAATTATTTTGATTTGAAATGGCCAGTACTGCAGAACGGCAATTTCATAGGTATAAGACCTTATAATATATACGAAGGTGACATAAGTCAACGGATTAGCAAGCTGCACATAGCTCGAAAAACTGACGGCCGATGGAGCAGAAAGGTTCTCGAGTCCACCAACTGGCAAGCGCAGCGTAGGACGCCCGACGACCTCATAAAAGTTGCAGGGAGTCAGTGGTTGCAGGCCGCTAGCGATCGTTCCCGCTGGACATCGATGGGGGAGGCCTATGTTCAGTAGGGGACTACAACAGGCTGATGATGATAGGATCCACATAATTAATATATAGCCTATTTTATTCCTAGATAACGGAGCTTCCTAATGGCGAACAATTTTTTAAAATCGGTCCATTATTTCCGGGGGCTATTCAATGCAAACACACAATCAAATATTTCCTATTTATATTTGAGCGTTTATGGATTTCTTTACTCCTAAACATCTTCTAGTTTATATATCGCAATGGGACCACACCATTATGTTACAATTACAGTTTGTGTATAGAGATTGATGGTTTGTGCGTAAGTAGATTAGACGTGCCAATTAGAAGTGTGTACAGTGTTTTGTTTATGCGACATTTTATATTAATGATTTGAATTAAACTGAATGATTAATCAGAATCCTACAAATAAGTGCAAATGTTGATAAGTAGGTGTCAGTCTATTTGTTGCTCTATCAGACAAACACTTTATAACCTGAATTTCGGTACTTGAGTGTTTTCAAACGGTAATTAACTATCTACGCTGACGTTAACTTAACCTCGCTGTCAAATCAAATTCATATTTTGAAATCTTTGATGTACAAAGAATATCAATTTCATACTTTATACAAATACATTAAATTAAAGTGTCTGTTTGTAATGGTAAAATAACAGGTTTTTATTAAATGCATATAAATGTGTGTAGGGCCCACATGGTTTTTTAAAATATGTTTTTGTTATTAATACCTATCAATCTCAGTAAAAGCTTGAACCGATTTTGATATGACTTTCATATCACCGGTACATTTTGTAAGGTATAATACAGCTAGTTTTTAATTTGTCTGTCTGTTTAATTGCTCTTTTATTCCGTTTAATTGCCAAAATTTTATTAGGTACCGATTCAAACGGTACTTTTATTGTTACGCGGATGAATTCTGCTTGTGAATTGTATAAGTATTCAATAGGTACATTTGACATTTGATTCTAAATGAAAATGTTAATCATAGATTAACAAAAACAATAATTACTTAACCAGAGTTTTGACAATTCTTATTGACGTTTGAGAAACCGGATAAGAATGTAAAAGATACATTACTACTACACGAATAAACTATTTTATTTCATTAAAAAAACATTTTAAAATTCAAAAACTTTGACATTGGCAACATTGTGGAACCCATAGCAGAACTTTTGTTATGATGTCTCTAATTACGTGTCATCATCAGCCCGTACAACGTCCACTGCTGAACTGCTGCCTTCTCTCGAGGGAAGGTTTTTGCGATAGTCACCACGCTTAGCAGGCGGGTCAAAGACCGCAATATTATGTTTGTAACACACAAGGAACCGCTGCTGCCCGTTCCCTGATATATAATTGTTATAGATTGTGATGATGTTATAACAACCGGGACCAACGGCTTAACGTGCTTTCCGAGGCACGGAGGACAATCCCTCAACCAAACAGACCCGTAAAGAAATCTTAGAATTTACTCAAAGTCCGGCGCGATCGAATAATCTTTATATATAAGAATGAATCCCGATTTCCCTTGGTCACGGCTTCGTGCGTGATGGCTGCAACCATCCGATGCCCTCGTAGACCCGAAGTCCGAGAGGCCCGCGAACTCTAAAGTAGAGCGACAGTTGCTAAAAACTCCCCTAAAATACTAAACGTCATAATCCCTCAATCTCATCGCCAGCGACCGCCCTGAGCCGAGGTCCAAGCCCCACAGGGGGCACCCTCTTGCGCAGGTTGCTTAGTTTGTAGTTTCTAAACAATTTATTAAGGCTGGAGCTTTGCTCGCTTTTATGCCCGGTGAAGTAGCAAAAGCCTCGTGGTTACCTACGTATGTCAATCCGAAAAAAATGAAAAAGACGTGATGGCTGCATCGATTTTGCTAATTCTTTTTTTGTTGTGTTTATTATTGTCAGAGAAGGTTCTAATGAAATAAAAAAAAAATTGCACGGAAAAGTATAAAATGTAAGAAAACTTAACCACCACATTAAATTTCATTTTCTAATGTACATAGCGCTTTTGACAATATAAACTTTTTTAATGTAATCTTATGGCGTTTGACATAACATTGTCAGAATGCGTGCTGCTCTTAGTGAACATCACGGTATTAGTTGAGAGCTATTACAGCTAATTTTTTTTTTGTAGCCTTTATTATCCCACTGCTCGGCAAGGGCTCCCCCATACCTCCACTGTTCCTTTTGTGCGGTTTTCTTCGGCCAATCTATCCTGAATGCGTCTAGATCGTCACGCTAGCGTTTTCTAAGACTTCCTCGGCAACGACGCTCGGCAACGACCCACTGCGTAACAACTCTGGCCCACCGATCCCAGCTAATATTAAAAGTTCAATTTAATAAAGAGTTTTAGTTGAGACAGGACAACGTCTGTCGGGTCAGCTAGTACGATATAAATCTAATGACGTGTAACAACGTCTAATCCTCAGTAAGTCTCAGTAAGGAAAGCGACTGGTATGCTAAGGAGTGGGGGAGAGACTTACTCCCCCTCTCCTTAGCATCGGAGGTCGGTTAATACGGCTGATGTCTCAATACCTCCCAGTGTGCGAGCCTATTATTTCTGTCCCACACGACGATTCGAGCCGGAAAATGTGGAAAGGGATCATTTGTTTAGCACTGATTTGAGTTTCAATATTGTGATAGCTAATTAAAATCTGGTACTTGATATTGGTATTTTAATGAAGCGGCCGGAGCCCAATGGCTTGGGCGTCGGACTTGTGATCTTGAGGTCGCCAGTTCGAACCCCACCCATTGCACTACCGACGTGAACCGACTCGTAACGAGGGGTTAACAAAAATACCAGTAGACTGCAAAATTCTGCTAATAACATTAAAAAAAATTGAATCAATCTTAGTCATAATAAAGTTAAAATTTTTGGTGCTTATATTTCCCTCTCGATGCCCTCGTAGACCTGAAGTTCGAGGGGCCCGCTAACTGTAAAGTAGAGCGACATTTGCACAGAACTCCTCTAAAATACTAAATCTCATAATTCCTCGAATGTCATAGTCAGCGATTGCCCTGAGCCGAGGTCCAAGCCCCACAGGGGGCGCCACCTTGCACATGTTGCTAAGTTTGTAGTTTTTAAACCGTTTATAAAGGCTGGAGCTCTGCTCGCCTTTATGCCCGGTGAAGTCGCGACATCGACATAAATAAATAATTATATAAAACCGTTTTCGCAACTTTGTTCGAAACATAAATAAATAAACCAAATATCTTGCTGTAAATATAAAATACTATATTCCGCGCGCGGTTTCACCTGCGTAACTCCCGTTCCTGTAGGAACTTCAACAAACAAACAAACTCTTCAGATTTATACATAGATATAAAATAATACAATAATAATGTACCTTCATACCTGACAGCTTTTAGGCTAAAGTTATATAAACTATTATTATACGTAGCAATAAACAAATAAAATTAACTAATTAAATCAAAAATAAGCCAAATATGTTTTGACTATTTACAAACCTGTAATAGGTTTACGTGAATAAAAACTTTTTTTATTTTATTTTATATATTAGTATATATATAGATAAGTGTACCTTTTACGGTTGTCATATTTTGCTATTCACGGTAATTATATTATATAATATTTTATAAATTATAATCTCCATCGCCTTAACTAATGCCCGTTCTAACACCTTTATCCTGTTAACTAACTGTAAAACATTTTATTTATGTTAATGTTTTTTTTAAACAAGAGCCTTTTCCACTACAGTGATCACCCCTTATTTAGGTGTACAAAGCGTAGTGCATGGAAGTGCACTACAATACGTTCGTGTGTTGCACTTCATGCATACCAACCCTAATATTAAAAAGACAGTCATTGTTATCAATCAATGAAAGTTATATTCTAGGAAGAAAGCTTTACAGTTCAATCTCCTTTGTTCCTTCAAATGATCTTGTCTATTACAGTTGGCAGACAGTTGTCTTCCATATAATTTGAATTTCGAATGTAATTACAAGCAGTACGGGTGATTTTTATTCGAATTGTACCTTACTTAAGATGTTTTGGAAATGGATTGCAAGTTTACAGATTTTGAATTGCGTTCCTTTTGGAAGAACGTACGAGGCAAAATGTAGTTAAGTTGATTTTGATGTTTAGCTGGTTGGCTTAAGGTTGGTTTTTCATTGATACGGAGTAATTTATAAGTTAATAAGGGTTAGTTAGAGAAGTAGCTAGTGTGAGGTAAGGTGAATCGCGAGAAAGTAGCGCTATTTGCTACCGTATCGCGCGCCATCGCGCATTCAGTGGTTACCAACAGTTTTTAAATAATTGCATTTTTTTTGTGCGATTTATCGCAATTAATGTGCGATTGAAGGTTGCGCCCAGTTTTATAACCGCTTTGCTCTAGTTCCTATGGGTCTCTGTATTTTATTGTTTATCAAATATAATGATTATTACTACGACTAAGAGCAGTCCAACTCGGACTAGTTAGATTGAAGACATTTTTTAAAACCACCCAAAAGTAGGAGCCTTACATAATTATTTTGGTGTGCAATGAATTTGTTCATACTTAAGTTCATTTCAAAGTTTTGTACATTTTGGTGTCCAATTAATATTTTTAATAGGAATTTTGGTAAATTTAGTTGTAGTTATAGCTAGTACCTAATTAGGACTAACATCTCCTGAATAACTTAGCTTTCGTTAATTAAAATGAAAACGCGTAGGTAGACAATGACATTATCTTATCATTTATGATTAAAACTTTTGTAATTAGTTTTGAACATAAAATAGCTACATGTTTCAACTAATAATTATAATTTCACAACATGTTTATACTAACCCATAAATAGCTTAATGAATTAAATGCGCAAATTACTTATTCGAAAATGCAAAAACATTACTATAGGATAACATTGTGCTTACAAAGGTAGTTTACCTATTAACCTATTCCCATATAAGTAAGTATGTTGTCTATTGATGATAGACTTTCAATTGTCATTACAAGACAGCTACACACAAGTAGGTATTCACAATTAATTGTGGTACATGTTTATAAACGAAATGTTGGCTACCCCAGCACTCGCATACGATGTCACATCTGCCGCTTGCATCCGTCCAATCAGTGGCATTATATGTTAATAGCCTATTAGAATATATGCTGCAAACTCTTCGCGCCGCCGCTTCGAAGCGGCTATCGCAACACTATAACTCCTCCACCAACCCAACGAGACCCTCAACACAATACCCCACACCAAAACTCAAAGATCACCTTAAACTGGTTGATTCGCGACTACAGCAAAATTATTCCACATTTCAAATATCGAATTGAAAACCACAAAATGGCGGTAATAAGAGTGCTGCCAACTGTAAATACAACTTTGTCCCCGTTTAGCACGGTGGCTTGTTAAGAGAAGTGTTCATTGTTTTGATCTTTTATTGTATTTTATGTAAGTTGGTGCTTTGTTACCCATTGAGTCGTGTTTTAGTGGGTGGTTCCACTTCCTATTATAACCAAACCAAGAATAGAATAATGTTCACAGTTTTCGAATCTCGCTAACTGTCATTCGTGTTTTAACGGAGACAAAAATTCTAAGAAGTTCCTGCATTAAAAAGTACGGGGGAAAAAAAAGAAAACATATTGAACGACCCATTCCTAAAACATATCAGGGCCGTTCCGTCCGCGGTGTCTTTGCTCGAGCGCGATAAGATCTCTTTTATAATGTTTCAATTAACCAGTAGCCAGTATTTATTGGGGACATGAGGCGGTGGCGGGCGATTCATTACCTGCCCGCTACGAATTAACAAAAAATGCAAAGGATATGCCGCATTTTCAAGTTAATCCTGCAACACCTACATGTTTAATGGGAATTTTTTGTTCTTAAAAAAAAGCTAAATGTTTACGTTCCATTATTAAAACTGGAGTTTAATTTAAATTAACAATTTACTACAAGTTCTAAACTTCTTAATTGGAAAGCGTGTAAGTAATACTTATCGCCTTGTATTCAATTATTTTTAAACTTTTTTTTAATAATATACGGAATTGCTTATTGCTATTTATGGTTGTAAAATACGTTATAGAATTATATCTAAAACAAACATAAAGGTCTATGCGATTTGTTAATTAAAAAAGTAAAAGTACTATTCTAAAAAAATCCTGGGAAACGCAAAACAGACGTGAAATTTTATATATGGGCCAGTTAAAAAAAAATGTACCTGCTGGGGAAGATGTTTAAGAAGCATGTAGGTACTGATCGAAAAGCAATACACCTTCTGATTGTAATTATAATAGATAAATACTATTAACCTAAAATTATAAAACAATGTCCCGTTTTGAATTTAAAAACTTTATAAATAAAAAAAACCGGAATACGGTTAATTTTTTATTATTAATTTAATTAATCAGCAAGGCGAGGGTCGACTCGTCAAAACCCAAATTCAAACGCCAGTCATAGGAGCACGGGACCTAAAATAAAATTATCAAATAACTATATTCCTACGGGAACTACGCGGGAAGCAAGTTTTTAATACCCTGAACCCTACACATAAGAAAATAAGAAAATGGCTAAGTATTACATAAACTAATTCACCTGTAATTGGATTTATCGTTTCACGGCTGCATATTTTCAAATCCGTCCTGTGTGGTGGCTAATTATGCCGCTTTCTGGTATTTTAATACTATTTATTGTGTTGCCAGCCATCTTAATTCTCTGCTAAATGGTATTATCGAGCGATGATATTGGATTATCAATATTAACTTTGTTGTTTTAAATTCTACTTTATTTTTGAGTAGCTTGTAAAGGATTTTGTATCTTAAAAGTACAGTTTTAGGATTGTTTTGGCTTGTAGTTTTTGTGTCCAATTAGGAAAAGGTGCAAAATGTTAGCGGTTATTACTGTAGGTTCATTATCTGCTCATTGTAACAATTGCATTGTGTATGGCAGTTTATTAAGTCGTCGGCTAAACGAAAATGATCATTTATCGTATCATTTTACTAGTGGCGTAACTATAGGGTGCATAAATGGGCGTAAGGCCACGGGCCGGTAAAGGCCTTCAACATATTACCTGACCCTGTGTGTGTGATTTAACGTCCAAATTGCATTTTTTATACCTTACCTACGATTAAATACTTATTTACAAAAAAACATTCTATATCCGTTTACTGGCTTGCCGCGCGCAGTTTCATCCGCGTAATTCTCTTTCCCGTAGGAACTTCATAATTTAATATATAATAGCATTCCTCGATAAATGAGCTGTCTAACACTGAATGCTTTTATTCAAATCGGACCAGTAGTTCCTAAGATTAGCGTGCGTTTGTCAACAATTTGTTGGTCGTCAAGCAAACTCTTCAGCTTTATATATTAGTATAGATTTTTTTGAATACCGAGTTTCAAATATTTAAAAAATATAAGCAATGTGGACTTTGAAATCCTTTCCTGTAAAAATGCTGATTTGCAAATCTAACGATGTGAATAGGGATAGGCGATATAAGCGAACAGAAATAAACACTTAATAAAATGTTAAATGAGTAGGTACTAGACGGTGTATTCCGATAGCGCGTAGGTCTCTCTTTCAACCGAAAACTGAGAGGATAAAAAATAAGATTAAGTAGGTATTTTTATTTGTCACGCGCCCCGGACTTTACGAGTAGCTACCTATATAGTTACGCCGCTACATTCTACCATTTTAATTTAGCTTATCTACTGAAGTTAAATATTATATATGTGTTATCTTTTACAATCTACTAGCATTTAATTGTTTTAATAGCTTTTACGAAACCTAATGAGCGAATTAAATTCTATTCGATAATATTTTAAGGTCTCGAAACCCGTGTTGTATCTTTTAATTATCATTCGATCACGATCTATGTAGTAGGTATGGTTGAACAAAATTATATACATTTTTTTTTGTATTTTATTATAAATTCATTATTTAATTCTCTCTCGTAATATTAATTTATTATAGTTAACTTTAAGGAATGTTTGTTAAAACAAGTCAGAAAATAAATTATTATCCTCCTTGTCTTGCTTTAAGACTTATAGTTTATGGAATTTCTAATATATTTTTTGGTCTGGTTGGTTAAGTAGCTTACCTTCCATGCCTCTTCTTCTTTCGTGTCTTTGGTTCAAATTATTAATTTTTACACTTTATTTAAAGCCATTTTGACCAGTATGTCGCCACTCCAATGGCCTCTGTGGTTCCCGCCATCAGATCCTCCATCTTTTAGGGCATGAAGGGCAGGCCAACGTGTGCGAAATACACTGCGGTTGAGTGTCACAGTCACATTGTATGTCGTTGTCGTCAATCATGCCCCACTTGTGGAGATTGAGCCTTCCGCGGCCAACATGTGTTACTGGTCATGACCTACCGTGGCCAATATGGGTATATTGGCCACTGTAGGTCATGACCAGTGGGAAATTCTTTTGTAGGCTCAATGTAATTTGGAGGACTACTCTCAGATGCTGTGGTGTTATACAGTGGATGTCTTTGGTCTACTTCTTGTGTTCCCTTTTCGATGGCACATGCAACTTCTCTTCGGACATGTGGAGGAGCGATTCTAGGGGAAAGAGCTTGTTTAAAGCAGTTGTCTTAAGACAGCCAGTTACTAGACGACATGTCACTTTAAGTGTCGTGTCTACCTCTCGAAAATGGATTGTCCCCCCAGCTGAGAAGCAGAGGGGCAGCCCTGAAGTGCGAAGGACTGTTGGCGAAGCTCCCCAAGATGTACATGTAATACGCAGCAAATTATTTCTGGTTCCAACTTTTACCTTGGTTTCCAGGCAGTGACTATTAAAGCTCAGAGTCCTGTCCAGAGTGATTCCGAGGTAACACGGATTTGGACTGTGATATATTTTGGTGCCTCGCCATTTTATATTTAAAGGACGACTAGAGTGCGTATTTTTGAGGTGGAAAGTACAGGCCTGAGTCGTCATTGGGTTGGGCCGCAGAGAGTTTGCATCGTAGTAAGCACAAAGTTCTTCTAGAGGCTGCGTAAGGTGATGCTCGGCTATATTAAAATTGGTCGTTTATGTCGTTAATGCTAAGTAATCAGCGTAAATGAAGCTTCGTATAAACGGGCGTTCCGTGCCTCTGAAAGTACGTTACGCTGTTGGTCCCGATTGTTATAACATGATCTTTAACAATTGTATACCAAGGATCGGGTAGCACGGGTAGTTGTGTACTACAAAATAATACTGTGGCCACCATCCGCCTGCCAAGCTTGGTGACAATGACAAATCCCTCGGGAGGCCCATAATATGGCCCTCAACGAGCTGATGATGAATTAAATTAACAGTAATCCGATCAGGGTTAAGGTATAAAAATATGTTTATTTATACGATTTTACCCAATATACATACAAAATACATATTTCACTAATTTGTCATATAACATTTTCTAACACTATCCATCATACAACATCATAATACGTCGTGAGAACAATCTTTCTTACAAGACATGTACCTACATACGCCGGTCACTCAAACATTTATTATTATTAAACCTATTCAAACGCCATACTGTATAAAATACGATCGAAAATTTATACACGGCCGCCTTAAGGGCACACTAAGGGTTTCGTGACGGTCAACAAGAAAAAAAAGATATAAAAGATAAAAAAAGATAAAAAAGGTAAAAAAGATATATCGTAGCGCCATATCACGTTATTATTTTGGAAAACAATAGCGCCTGCCCTGTCACATGAAGCGCGGGCCATGCAAATAATCATAAATAAATAAATAAAAATAAATATGAGTGGAAAGACCGACGTCTTATTTTCGACCGCGGGTTGGCTAGCCCTGATGTCGAAGCGCTGGATGTGACATACTTATAACCTTTGTATGGGACAATTAATGTTATAACTACGCCCCGCGGTGTTACCAACATTACTCTGCTCCAGTGGGTCGGAGCGTGATGTTTTGTAGCCTATATGTTAATCTAGCTTAAAAACTATCCGCATGCAAACTTTCAGCCAAATCCGTTCAGTACTTTTTGTATGAAAGAGTAACGAATCCATCCATCACAAACTTTCTCGTTTATTAATATTAGTAAGGAAGTTAGGGTTTTTATTAAAATTGATGAGCTCTTAGAGAGATTTAACAGAGGTAGAGCACAGGGTTAGTATGTCCAATGACCTTACTGAATACCACAACCAAATAACATTATTGATTAATACAAGAAAAAAGTACCTATATTTAGGTCAGAGAAGAATATTGAACTGTATTTAAAACAAAATGAGGAGTATGTACATGTCACACTTGATGTCTAGAATATTTGACATAATATATTCAAATAATTGGCTCAATTTCTCAGTCCAATATTATAGTGTAAGCATTTTGACGCTCAAAACAGTATTTGTTTACTTTATTTTCGTTCAACAGTAAAAAGTATAATGTTATGAAAAACAGTACAATACTGTTTTTGACAGTATCGTTGGTAACCGTAGTTACTTTTTAATAAAGTAGCAAACAAAAGTCAATTCTTTGCCATTCATTATCGTCTTAGAGGCGGACCAACGGGCTTCGTTTCCTCTATACAAAGTTTGTATAGAGAAATCGAAATCACACGAAGTCGAGGGCAATGGCTAGTTTCTAAAACTATTAGGAGAAATGATTTAGTTGTTTTTTTTTTTGGGTTAGCTATGAAACTAATGGACTGATTTCAAACATTAATTCACAATCAGAAAACTAGGTATGTACTTTTTTTTTTTGGGCGTACATATGTCGTTACCCGTTACGCTTTTGCTACTTCACCGGGCATAAAGGCGAGCAGAGCTCCAGCCTAGATAAATGGTTAAAACACACTACCTGCGCAATAGGGCGTCCCCTGTAGGACTTGGATATCGACTCAGGGCGGTCGCTGGCGATGAGATTGAGGGATTTTGACTTTTTGTATTTTTGGGAAGTTTTGTGCAAATGTCTCTCTACTTTACAGTTCGCGGGCCTCTCGGACTTCGGGAAACTCGGTACATTATTTAGGAGGAATACAGGTTTCTCGTAAACCTACAACAGGCACCAGTCTGTCACAAAGTTGGGTTCTAGCTGGCATTATTTGCATACTATTAGTTACTATGTATATAGTTATATAACCCAAAATTGTGTACAGAAAAATAAACGAATTTTGAATTTTGTTTTTAGTTTTGTATTCATTCCCTATATTTAATGATATCTATATAATTATTAAATTATAATGATAAGTTTCCACGGGAACGGGAGCTATGCGGTTGAAACTGCTGGTGAAACGCTGAAGAAAATTTTATATTTTCGTAAATGTAGACACTTCTAGTACATTCGATAACTGGGTGTAACGAGCCCGAAGTGGTCCAAACAAGGGACACTGTCACAGACGCCATCTTGAATTTGTAACAAATGTCGCCGTAATGAAAATAAAGATGTACTTAATATTTTTACATAAAAATATTTACATGTTGTAAATATATTTCAATTAAAAACAGTTTGTTTAAATTGAAAACTGAAGATCTGTGGTATAATAATTGGGATGGCCACTAAAATAAATATGTTTGATCCGTCAGTTAAATTACCAAAAAAATATTTGATACGTACCTACCTATTTCTTTTTCATCAAGTTCCATAGATAAAAGATTACGAAGACACAGCACGTTGAAATTCCAGGTGACGTCACTACTTCGTATAATTTTACCTAGGAGTGATGTCACAAGCCCCCCCATCTCCTGAACTTTTTTGCTCCGTATCTTTGTAAATTTTTATTGATAACGTAATCAAGAACTACTTAGCCCATATTTTTCGGTAATCTAACTGCCGCTATCTAGGCTACATTATCCAGGAGTAACATCTATTATATCTATAATATAAAAATGAATCGCAAAATGTGTTGCTAAGCGCATAACTCTACAAAGCCTGGACCAATTTGGCCAATTCTTTTTTTTTAATGTTCGTGGAAGTTCAAGGATGGTATTTACGGCGAGAAAAATTCGAATAATTGCCTGAAAACCCCTTAAAACAGCCTTTTTCTTTTTCCCATACAAACGTTTTCTAACTAAAATGTAGAGTCAATTTGAGCTTTATTTTGTTTATTAAAAACTTGAATTTTTTTGCCAAGATTTTTTAGGGTAGGGGTAGTGTAGGGTAGGGGTAGTGTAGGGTAGGGGTAGTGTAGGGTAGGGGTAGTGTAGGGGTAGGAGTACCGCATAAACGAAGTCTCTACGGCCCAGTTTATTTTATACAAATGTTTAGGTCTTTTATGTATCGATTGAGGCAGTACGAAGTCTGCCGGGTCAGCTAGTTTAATTATAAAGTTGGAGTAAGTGGGGAAAAAACGTGAGCGGGAAGCTAGTTAAATTATATTTGTTTAAGGTGTCGTAAGTAGGTACTAAATCAAGCTACGTTAGAAAGAAAGAAAATACATTTATTTGCGGCAAATACTTGGAAATAAAACATAAAAAAGTGATGAATACTATTACAGTTATATGCACCATAAATGAGAACTGGCTTCAGTATTAAGCTACACAAAAATCTAAAAGATAATTGCGCTGGTATTCTAGCCAGGCCGATTTTTGTTACAATGTTGTTCAGATATTATTCATCCGTACTTAATATTATAAATGCGAAAGTAACTCTGTTTGTCCGTGTCCGCTTTCAGACGAAAACCAATTAAACGTTTATTTAAATCAAATTTCGTACGGAGATTGACTGGACCTTAGGACATGAGAAATTTTGTACGGACCTGTTGGGGTTGAAATAGGAGATGAAAATTTGTATAGAACATAAAACCATGAAACTTTGCATTAGGGCACTTTGTGAGAAATAAATCTAGAGCTCAGACGCATAAGGTCGGATGAGCCATTATACGTCAGAAACATTCGTCGTATGTGCCTTTATAGTTAACTTGCACTTACGAACAAATGTTCAGAATTAATAGTACATACATCCTTATGCTTCTGTGGTCTAGAAATAAATAGGTATATACATAACATGTAACAGACTTTCTTTTTAAATTCTCCATTTTTGTTATATCACGTTGTAACTGCATGCTACCGATACTAAACTAAATACATGAAATAATTTCAGTACAGATGCATATTAAAAAATCAATTTAGAACAAAAATATAGACAGCCAATAACCAATAGTCACACTTTTCTATCTAAAAATGCAAATATAGACAGCACCTATGCAGCCAAATAAAACGTCACAAAGGTAAGAAAGAGACGGCAATAAAAGTTTCACTCATACATTTTCACATCTATATTTGATAAAGATTACTTTGCAACTACTATTTTAAAATTGAACTGTAAGCTTTAGTAATAAAGATGATATTTGCATGACAACTCGTGTGGTATGTGACGTTATGTATGCAAAACCGGCATTGGCGCGAGTTTTCCGGGCGAAATTGGAAAAATATTCGTATTTTCACAATGGCGGCGGCGCGGCGCGCGCCAATTTGAATATAGATTAGAAAATGTGACTACGTGCACTCTAATATGTTTTTTTAGTGATGTTGATGATGTAGTTGTCGATGATATAAATTATGTATGTTTTTGTTTATTTCATTAATAATTATGTTTGTATTTAATACTTTTAAATTAGATTTTAACAAATTATGTTTATGTTTTATTATTTTAATCATATTTTAAAGAAGAGGCACTAATAACTAGTGGAATTAGTAATTTTCCTTTAACAAATTTGTTTCTGAACCTTATTTTATATCATACTTCAGGCCAAAATTTTGTTACATAAAAATTATTAGGTATACCTAATAATTTTTATGTGTTGTATGTGTATGTGTTATTATGTTTGGCCCAAAGTATGATGTTTCATATATGAAACATCATACTTTGGGCCAAATATTCAATCGTTTGATAAAAATGATCAGAGGAATCAATTTATTTTTTTACATATTCTGTATGTAAGTTATACCGAAATTAAAATTTATTCTTATGATGATGTCCTCCACGACGTGTCCGTCGATGGCGAATCTCTGCTATGTATTTCTATGATAGGCGCGGATGTGGCTCGCAAACCCAAATTTTGTTTTAAATACTCTGTCACATGACACGCAGTATAGTTGGCCGAGTATAGTTGTATACGAGCTTTGGCTTCGTTTTTTGAAGTTGACCTTTAGCATCCAGGTTCACAAGGCGTGTGGCCTCGTATTGCTCAGTAGCCTTATGTACAGTCCTACGCCATTCAGTCCGATGCCGTGCCAGTTTCTCCCAGCCTTCACACGCAATGTCACTTGCAGACAGGTGGCGTTTAAGGACATCCTTATAGCGTAAGAATTGACCCCCCGGCCTACGCTTTCCCGTAGCAAGCTCAGAGTAGAATACCCGTTTAGGGAGCCTTGAGTCATTCATGCGTACGAGATGCCCACACCACTTGAGTTGACCTTTCATAAGCAAGGATTCCATGCCAGTCATCTTCGTTCGGCGCAGAATTCCCGAGTTCGGAATACGATCTTGCCATTTTATATGAAGGATTGACTTTAAACATTTCAAATGAAATATGTCTAGGCGTTTTATATCAACTTTGTAGAGGCACCAGGTCTCGGTAACGTAGAGCAGTATCGGAAGTATTACTGCTTTATACACAGCAATTTTAGTGTGCAGACGCAGATCGTGAGAGTTCCAAACTCGTTTGCTCAGTTTGCCAAATAAAGCGGCAGCATTAGCAATACGCGAAGATATTTCAGTGACCAGGCGGTTATCATTGCGAACAAAACTTCCCAGGTACCGAAACGATGAAACTTCCTCAAGGGGCTTCCCATTTAACGTTAAGACTGTTGCATCAGTAGTATTACCCCGTGCTGGTTGCTTCATGACCCGTGTTTTGGGAACACTTATGACAAGTCCGAATTTGCGACATGACTCGTCTAGGCTGTTAATGTAGTTCTGGACACTTGTGATACTATCCGCCATTAGGCAGACATCGTCAGCGTACAGTATATCCAAGACGGAGACTTCCCTTGTTTTATGTTTCGCACGGAAGCGTGAGATGGCAAAAACGCTTTTATCGCTACGATCATTGAGTTTGATTGGTTCGTGGCAGGATTGGTTGGCGTCTCTCATCACAGCAGCAAAGTAGATGGCAAACAAAGTGGGAGCCAGTACACATCCTTGTTTAACACCGCTGGTAACTGAAAACCATTCCGTGAAGCTATCTTCATGCTGGACCCGGGCCATCATTCCTTCATGAAGACTCCGTATCAGGCCAACAAACTTCGCGGGATAGCCTACTTTCTTCAATACAATCCAGAGTGCTTCTCTCGGTACACGGTCGAAAGCTTTCTCTAGATCAACGAAGCACATATATAGTGGACGATATTGTTCTAGGCTCTTTTCTTGTAGTTGTTTTACCACGAAGATAGCATCGACCGTCCCCCTGCACGGTCTGAATCCACATTGGGTTTCGGGGAGTAGGCGTTCCGCTAAGGTGCTCAGTCGGTGATTTATGATGTGTGCTAAGACTTTTCCAGCTGTACTAAGGAGCGAAATGCCCCTGTAAGATCCACACTCAGAAATATTATAATATCTGAAGATTTAAAAATTACCCTATAAACACATGATTTTTGTTCATACGTATTATTCTTTATATCTTTTGAATAACTTAGTTTGACGTGATATTAAATCTATCCACTGTGTGAAAACTAGAAACTATCACATTTATAATATTGGTGGAATAGTGTCTAGGAGGAAACAGTGAGACTGAGACAAAAATATAAAGATCTTCATTCTAAACAATTTAATAATATTTGATTCGATAGGGACGGGCAATGTAGAGTATATTTACTAGTTGTTGGCTTATCTATAAGCTTTTTTCGAAATAGCGTATTTAATTAGGTATTTATCGACAAACATTGCCCGTCCCTATCGCCACCTACACCCATAGCTACTCCTCCGGTGGGTAATGGATTTCCTGCGCCCGCCCACTCCTCGTTCTGCTATTTTTGTGGCACAATAAAACCCATGGATTGGGCCAATTTATAGCTTCTATGTATGCACATTCTTTAATATATGTATGAGCTTTTTTCCCAGTTGTATTCATTTGATTGTATTGGATTTGAATGTTGGTTCAATGTTTGTTTGGACTGTTGGTGAGAACGGCAACTTAACTATTTGATATCTATTTATATATGTCACCGGAAAATAATAATAATCGTAAGTTGATAAACTGACTAGTAAGTTGATCAACTTCCTAGTTAGTTGATAAACTGACGAGGTTTTGAGTATTTAAAAAAACCTGAACTAATGGGGTTCGACAGGATTTATTGAAGTTGAAGTTTTATTGTTTTGTTTCAACAGTAGCATAGTCTCGTTTGGTTATGTTAGGTCAAGTGTAATAATAATAAAGTACCTTAATAATATAATAATTATGCGCATTTACTGAATCTGGCAACTAAATTTAACAATATCAGTGGCACGACAGTTGATCAATTTAGGTAGGATTCGTATTATTTTCCGGTGACAAATATAGATACCATAATAGGGTCTCGCGCGTAATCTCGTTTAAAATAAGAGCTTACAGAATCGTTACTCAAAGGGCCAGGAGGACCATGAGGCTTATCACGTAACGATATGACAATAACTTCGTTTTTATTTTTTTCGGACGGACATTATGCAGTTACCTAGGAGGCTTTTGCTACTGCTCCGGACATAAATGTGTCTTTGATAAAAATCTCTTATTATTCTAGTAATGAAGACATTTTAAGTTTATTTTACCCTATTATTAATAGCTGAAAAATTTATTTATTTGTATTATGTATCAAATAAAACAGTCAATGTTTAATAACACACTATTTTATATTTCATAATCAACATCTGTCATTCCATTGGTGTTCCATTTTCAAAAATGGTTACACTATGGTTTACAAGCGGCCTGTAACGCTAAGCGGCCAGTAACATACACAACAATTTGCTTGAACGAGTTAATCTAATCTCGGGAATTATTGGTTAGATTAAAAAAAAAAACAGTGTCAGATAGCTCATTCATCGAGGGCTACTATGCTATATCTATTTAATTATGCAGTTATTATGGGAACGGGTGTCACGTGGGTTGGGAAGCTAGGTTTGATATAATGCGCATAACAAGCCAAAATAGCTTGGTAACGCCAACGTTTGGTACTATTTCCAAAACAATTTTGCAATTATCAGCCAGGGTGTCGGACTTGCGATCATGTGGTCGCCGATTCGATACCCACCCATTGCACTACTGACGTGAACCCACTTGTAACACAAGCATTTTAGCTTAGCACGGGGGGTAACAAGAATACTAGTAGTAGGCAATAACTCTGCTAGTAATCTTTAAAAAAGAAACTCCTGACTTGACGATTTACAATGTGTTCATTCATTCCGTTTTAAGTCTTTTTTTTAAACGAACCGTTTAAAATAGTCTAACAAACTTATCACACCGGTAATGAGCTGTTAAAAGCTTATTTTTTGTGCTTCCTGCAGCATTGGCCTCCCTAAGTACTTAGTAGATAATGTTAGCGAATCCTTCAGTTTGCCGCCGACTATGTTACTTCAGAAGCGTTAGAACTTAAGTAGTTTCACGCGTTATTGCTATTAGTGACGAATAATTAATACTTCGTATTTTTGTCTCCGTGACGTATCGGTGGAAGTCTTGCTTTTAGTGTCGAAGGTCGTGGTTGCTATCCTCTTGTCGGATAAGAATCACTGTGTAAATTCTTAGATATATTTCCGGGTCTGGATTACCCTGTGTACCTCGGAAAGCATGTTATAAAAATATATATACATAGGTACCTACGTAAATTACAAAAAGATGAAAATATATTCTTTTACTAGTAATATTTTAATTCTAGTTCGGATGTAACTTCTGGAACAATTGGAACAACTTTACTAGGTAAGTTTATACTTAACAATTTAGTGGAACATGTAGGTATCTACTAGGTAATATATAAAGTTGAAGAGTTTGCTTGAACGCGCTAATCTTGAGATTAGCGCGATCAAGCAAACTCTTCAACTCCAGAATCCCAGGTCATGAGATTTTTTATTTTTTCGTACGGACATACTTAGCCAGCCACGAGGCTTTTGCTACTTCACCGGGCATAAAGGAGTTCTAGCGACTGAATAAATGGTTTAAAAACCACAAACTAAGCAACCTGCGCAACCTGCGCCCCCTGTGAGACTTGTATCTCGGCTCAGAACATTCGCTGGCGATGAGATTGAGGGATTATGACTTTTAGATTTTTTAGTGGAGTTTTGTGCAACTGTCGCTCGGGTCTACGAAGGCATCGGAGGGTTCACTACTGGTTCAATTATGTAAAAAAATACATAGTGTTAGATGGCCCATGTATCATCATCATATCATCAGACTAAAACCAATGGAAGCGGATCACCAATAAACAATGATATAATGAAAATGATATTCCTCGCCGGTAACAGTTAGTTAAAATACGCATACAATTTTTACTTACTGTTGACATAAACTTACTTGTCAATAATTCCTAAGTAACTTCAACTAAAACCTAGTTCCATAAATAAATTCACACCTCTCGATATCCGCTATAAACACTAACTAATATCAAACTAATGCGTTCTAACGTGTGAACGTCCTGCAGAAGTTTTGTTCTCAGGGCGGCCATTATAAGAAAGCAAATACAATAAATAAATATTCAGAGACTTTTACGTCGCATTTCCTGCATAATAGAATAAAAAGAAGAAAACAGCGCGGTTTATTTGACGAAACGTTTGTAGGAAAGTATATAAGTTAAACTAGTTCCCTAGTTAACTACTCCCGTTCCCGTGGTAACATCATTATAAAATATAGGCCTATATATTTCTCGAGTAAGGCACCCGAGAAATAGGCTATTTTAACATTAAATCTAACATCTAACTTTAGTTAATTGTTTTTGATTGACTTTTCAGAAATCTAAGCCAGATTTCTCAAAGTCAATCAAAATTATCTGCTTAAATTATTTAGAATCATTGATTTATTGTTAACTGCTTTTCTCTATCTATACATGATCTATACTAATATTTAAAGCAGAAAAGTTGCGAGTTCAAGACGCGCCAAACTTAGGAACGACTGGCCCGGTTTTAAAATATCTTTCAGTATTAGATAGGCCATATAGCACTGAGAACAGATGGCCGTTGGGGCCGAAAAGTTCTCGAATGGAGACCGCGGATCGGCAAGCGTAGCGTAGGACGCGGCCTTAACCAGACCTTCCATCCACATACTAAATGGACGGATGATCTGGTTAAGGCCGCGGGATCACGGTGTATGCAGGCCGCTTCTAACCGCAACAACTGGAGATCTATGAGGGAGGCCTATGTCCAGCAGTGCACGTCCTACGGCTGAAATGATGATGATGATTAGATAGCCCACTTATCGACAAAGGCTATATTTAATCTAGAAGTACTAACTGAAACGGGAGTGTCGTGGATGAAACCGCGCGCGGGAATCTATATACTTACCTATACGTTTCTGTAATCCCTTGTGTAATACCCCAGTGACTCTTCTTTCGCAAAAACAACATTAAGACATACACCATACAAGACCTCACACCTTGTACACGCACAGTTTTTCTGTGAGACAAAAAACATCACGTTTTTTTTTTTACCATTTAAGCGCCATACTCAAAGTTAAGCGCCACTTGAGATAAATGTAACACAAGTCGGCGGCATCACAATAATCTTCTCTTTTATTTTGCCGCCGTATACCGCCATATTGCCGAAAGTGAACTAATATTTGAACACCTTTATCCGCTAGTTCGCTGTGTTTGATCATCGTGAAGTTTGTTTTGGAGAAATTTGCGATTGTTACCTACTTGATAGCAAAAACTGCGGACCTTATTTCGCTCATTTGAAACTAAGCTTTGAATAGTTGTTAATAGAAATCAGTATTCAATGGATTTGAACAGTTAGTTGACCACTTAAGTAAGGGGAAGTATAAAAGGTGTATAGTGAGGGTTTGCTATAGTAGCGACGAGTAAATAAACATAACACAACCTAATATTAAGTAGGTACCTTTTTTCTAACTTTGGCTTAAAATTGCCGCTTTTCTGTATCAGCAAGAAAAGTAGGTATGGGTGATATATGACTTGGTAATACTATTTTTGGTGAAACAAGAGGAATCTATACTTATAATAGGTATTAATATATAAAACTAAAGCATTTGATTGTTTGTTTGCTCGAACGCGCTAACCTTAGAAACGACTGGTCTGATTGGAAATTGAAAAAAAATCTTCGATTTCAAGTTCCTACGGTAACGGGAGTTACGCGGATGAAACCGCGCGCGGGACGCTAGTACGTCTATAACAGGCAACAGGCAGCAACGTTTCCCTGTGTGTTTCAACATAATACTGCGTCTTCACCAAACCGACTGCCAAGCGTGGTGACTACGGCAAAAACCTTCTTTCGGGAGGAGTTCCATGATCGCTAAGCGGTCTGATGATATATATTATATAGAAGATATACAAGTTCTGATCACCGTTCAAAGAAGATCTTGATTCTCTGCAGAAGCACACCACCAACCGATCCTTTACCTCACTATTTTTACCTTTACATTTCTTATTCAATCTTTTAATTACATTATTCAATCTAACCATTATGAGAAATCACATAAAACATAATTTAAATATATAAAATTTTCACAAAGAAAATTCTTTTCATTACATTTTATCAGAGTCACTTAAAAGCAGCTTCGTGAAAAACAAATGCCTAGCGGCTTCCCATAAAAAATATCTTTGTAAATGAGTTTTTATGGGGGTAAAATGACACCCCATAAAAACCCCATAGCCGATACAAAACGTTTTCACAAAAGTTTCATTTCCCACAGTTTCCGTTATGTTTGTGTTATAATATTGTGTTTAATTGTTTTAAAGCTATGACTAAGTAGTCCGCTTATAGGCTCAGCTGGAATGAAAAGGTAGAGTAGGAAATGTATAGAGGAACTTTATTTTAAACCCCCGACGCACAAACGACGGGGTGTTATAAATGTGACGTGTCTGTGCGTGTACGTGTGTGTGTGTCCATCTGTCGTATCGTAGCTACCGAACGGATGAACCGATTTTGATTTAGTTTTTTCTATATCTACATATTCAAATTAGTATAATAATAATAACAACTTATTTATTTATCCACACGTAAACAAACAATACATTTTCAAGAAATCACTAATTGATGTCTATATTTAGTAATACAAATACCTAGGTTCTATTTTATTTAATTGCAGGTTAATTCAGCTTTATTTATTAAATTAGTTTCAATTATTTTACTTTAATAAACAATGAAAACTAATAAAATATAATCTCTATAACGTACGTTCCGCTATAACGTTCGTTATTATATGTGTACTATTTTTTCGCATACTTATTTCAAAATACTGTCATATAATGAAATAGATTTAAAAAAAATCTAAACTTGCCCAAAATAGGAACGAAACAAATCGTAAAAGTATAATATAATAAAATAATTCTGATAATTTTACTATACAAGACGGGGCAACATTAATTGTTTCAGTATAAAAGATATTGTTTTACATAATCAAATAAGAAAAATACGAAAAAAAATCACGATAAAAAAAAATCGTCTCTAAGGCCGTTACTAATTAAATGATTCATGGCCACAAGATATGCATATATTTTAGAAGCAAATAATACGTATGTTAATAAATTATTAATTAAGTTGTATTAAATACAGTCGAAACAAATCTATAAATTGACATAACTCTGAAACAAAAACTAACAAATTCATGCTCATTATTGCTCATGCAGTCTCTACATTCGTTTGACTACTCTGTGATCACAATATCACATTCCCATCAATCAAAGGGTCCTATGGCTTAATCGTCCCACAAATATTAGCTTTGGCTATAAACTGAGAGTTTAGCGCCCATGGGCACCCCCGTTCCCGCTAACGAGCACTACAGTTCCCATTTGCAGGAGTTGTTTGATTTAGAGATTACGACAAAAGTATCAGGTTTTGTGAAAATTATTTAATGGGATTGTTGATTTTGGTTTATTGTTTTTGTGCGGGTTTTAGTTTTTACAAATGCTTATGAATGGAAGGCTGGAGCACTGCTCGTCTTTATAGCCGGTGAAGTAGCGAGAGCTTTTTTTTCTGACGGGCATACTTAGCCACGAGGCTTTTGCTACCTCACCGGGTATAAAGGCGAGCAGAGCTCCAGCCTTAATAAAAGCCTCCAGGTTTAAAAATGACAAAATAAGCAACCTGCGCAAGGGGGCGCCCCCTGTGAGGCTTGGACCTCGGCTCAGGGCGGTCGGTAATTCCTCAATCTCGACTGCAAACTTTTCGCCAAATCCATTCAGAACTTCTTGCGTGAAAGAGTTACAAACATCCATCCATCCATACTTTCGCCTTTATAATATTAGTATGGATTTTAGTGGTGTAGGGTCCTCTCCTCGTCGTATGACTTTAGCATACCACGCTATGGAGAGGGCGAGTCCCAGATATCCCACCGCCAGCGCGCGAATAGGCTGCAGCGGTGGTGGGAATGCGTCAATACATGTCCCCCCGGACAACAAAAAAAAATAAAACAAAATGATCTCTATTATCTTCATTTAGGTAAAGGCCAAGTTAAATACAACATTTTATATAATCTTAACCTAAATGGAGATAATTCGATGTTATTTATAAGTAGCAGTAATTATTTTCAATTAAATAAGGATTTATTGTATTTATCGTGTTTTTTATCATTATCACAGTCATTGCTTATAATTTACAGGACAATTTTCCATCTGTATTAAAATCGAAATCTTAGGTAAAATAATTAAAATGTGTACTTAAATTATGTTTTTTACAAATCATTTGCCTCAAATCTTTGCAATACAATCCAGGATGTACGGACCGGCGCCCCTAACAATTTTCACCGCTATTTTAATCTGTAATTCTAAATGTATAAGTGTATATTATTATGTTACTCTAAAAGCTCGAGCTACGGCAAATTCTAAGATTTTCCAGTAAAACCTAAGATTTACCAACTATTAATGATAAAAGTCCGAACAAATTTGCGATTCGAGCTTTTACCATACCATTCACTTTGTAAATCTTAACGTAACCTAACCTAGTTTTTTTTTTCTCGGACGGACATGTGTATTTAGCCCCGAGGACATGTGTATTTTGCTACTTCACCGGGCATAAAGGCGAGCAGAGCTCCAGCCTAAATGGCTTAAACACTGCAAACTAAGCAGCCTGCGCAAGAGGGCGTCCCCTATGGGACTTGGACCTCGGCTCAGGGCGGTCGCTGACGGGGAGATTGAGGGATTATGGCTTTTAGTTTAGGGGGGCTTTGTGCAACTGTCGCTCTACTTTATAGTTCGCGGGCCTCTCGGACTTCGGGTCTACGAGGGCATCGGAAGGTTAACCTAACCTAGGATGTACTAAATTCTAATGGTAAAAGCCCAAGAATATCATTCCGTCTTCATTAATGCTTACTTACCAACTCATGTCGGTAAATCCTAAGACTTCCTCATAAATCTTAGGATTTACCCAGATTTACTTCAGATCTTGTGTTACCAGTGATGACATATGGATCTGAGACGTGGTCTCTTACTAAGTGCCTCATAAGAAAGCTCAAAGTCGCTCAGCGAGCGCAGCGCAGGACGACCGCCTGCATGACGAGTCGGTGGATGCAGGCCGCTAGCGATCGTTCCCGCTGAAAATCGATGAGGGAGGCCTATGTTCAGCAGTGGACTACAACAGGGTGATGATGATGACTCCAGACGATGATGACGTGATCTAAACATGCAACCTTCTGAAGGTTGCATGTTTAGATCACGTCGGGGTCACCAATCGTAGAGGAACGGTTGGTGTTGTTCCTCCTCAGAAAAGGAAGATCTTCTTTGCCGGGCAAGGTGGTATGCCCGGCGGCCGACGGCCATTTGTTGATATTCAGAACTTGTATCTCTTTGAATTGGCTTGAACTTGTATAGCGCGATACAGGTTAGTTAGAATCCTAGGTGGTAGATGGCGCTGTTTGTCTTCTTATGGTTTGTCCGGATACTGTAGATGTCGCTACAACCGTAATTCGAAATTTTACATTAACATATACATATATAGATTGGTTGTACTAGACGAGGTCCAAGTCCCACAGGGGACGCCCTCTTGCTTAGTTTGTAGTGTTTAAACCATTTAGCTAGGCTGGAGCTCTGCTCGCCTTTATGCCCGGTGAAGTAGTAAAAGCCTCAGGGCTAACTAAATACGTCCGTCCGAAATTTTATTATGATGGCATACAGACAAATAACTTAATATTAATAACATGGTATTGTATATCAGTTTGTACTACAAAGATAAATAATTTTGCTGATTATCGACTTTAAAATCACTGTGTGTTATTTTGAAGAACAAGTTTAGTTATATTATCTAAGTTTTGTAACAACGTACACGTAACAAAACTTAATGGTTCATCGTCACAGCATCCATCCAGCCGTGAAGATAGGTCACAGTCCAGTCTATTGATAGATGTGCTCTTGTTAGCTAAGATTAGCCTTTTGTTCTTATCTAAGTCTATATTGTCTATAGTCTGTTACGTACGGCCTTTAGATTCCATGTCGGAAATAATCGAAGCCTTTATGAAAATAGATTATTTAATTTTTCTTTACTAATATAATAATGGATTGAACTGGATGGTTGAGTGGCTACCCTTCGTGCCTCGGAAAGCACGTTATGTTAAGCCGTTGGTCCCGACTGTTATTATATCATCTATAACAATCCGATTGATATAACACAATTTATAATAATAGTATATAAAGGAAAGGGCAGCAGCGTTTCCTTGTGGGTTACAACATTATACTACGGTCACCAACCCGCCTGCCAAGCGTGGTGACTATGGCAAAGCCCTCCCTTGAGAGGAGGCCCATGTTCAGCAGTGGACGTTATACGGGCTTATGAATATGATGAATATAATAAAGAGGTATGTCAGTCCGTTTGTATTGAATAGGATCCTAAATTACAGGACCGATTTCAAAAATAGTTTTACCATTAGAAATATACGTTATCCAGGAGTAACATCTATACTTATATTATATAGAGGAAATATTTGTATTTTTGTGTGTATGTTTGTCACTACATCCCTATGCTTTGATCTTTAAAACTACACAACAGATTTTGATGCGGCTTTTTTTAATAGATAGAGTGGAAGAGGATTCAAGAGGAAGGTTTATATGTATGATACATAAGCATTGCACCCGTGCGAAGCCCGTGCGGTTTGCTAGTAATAAATAATCCCAAAAATTACTGAACCGATTTCAAAAATTCTTTCACCATTTGAATGGTACATTATCACTGATTAATATAGGCTATATTTAATTATGAAGTTCCCACGGGAACTGGAGTTAAGTGGTTAAAAACTCACGTACGAAAACAAATTACAGATGCCGTTTGTATAGTTTTTTTTCGGTTGTATGTCCACTATGAAGTTAGCCAGGAGGTTTTTGCTACTTCACCGGACGTAACCAGTGGTGTATGATCGTTGCGACAAAACTAAATATTGTATGTTCGACTGGATCACGAACCGTTGCCCATTGTGTTTTTAAAACGTTAACAGTGCAGATTTAAATTTGTAAAATACCCCTCACGTGCAAATATGTTTTGCGGAAATTTGATAAGATAAGCATAGGTAATGACATATAACAGGAGAAAAAGAAAAAATAGAAAAAACATTTTTTAAACATTTTATTATATGGTTCATTGTTCATACGTGTATATCATAAAATCTGGCGCAGTTAACTCAAAAAGTTGCACGTAGCAAACTCAAAAAAAGCATTCCATTGATATAGACTCGTGGCCCATTTGTGGTGCACGTACGTGTGATGATGTCTTCGTAGTGGCCCACATGCGGTACATGCATTGTCAACGTGTTAATAGATAACTAGCTTCCCGTTCGCGGTTTCACCCGCGTTACTCCCGTTCCCGTGGGTATTCCTAATAATTCCCACGGAAATAATTAAATATGGCCTATGTCATTCAGGATGACACAAGCTTTCCAATGGTGAAATAATTTTAAAATCTGCACAGTAGTTTTTGAGTTTATTCATTTCAAACCTACACATACACACACTAGGTATACAAATCTTTCCTCTTTATAATATTAGTATACATAATTAATAAAAACGCAACCGTCGAGATAGTAATAAAATTAATGTATTTTCAGTTCCAGCAATGTGACAATAAAAAAAGACAAAATCAAAACACTAATACAAATAATATAAAATGAAACTATATAACCAAACTATAAAACAAAAAGAATTTAGGTCGGTAACACTTAAGACGTAATTTTTATAATATCTCTCTCTTTCTCTGATATTTTTTATCTGAGGATTGGAAAACTAGACCTAACTACATAAACTAACTAGATAAATATGAATTCATTACTTAGCCGCATTTAGACCGTCGTCCCCACCAGGTTTCTACCCCAACTTTTAAACACCCTTTTTTACCCCACATATTAAAAAAAGCGATAAATAAATAACTTACTAGACACAACAAGCTACAAAGAATTCATACCATAAACATAGATTATTACACTTTAACGCTATAACTTAACACTCGCCTACTCCATAGTGTTACACCTTACGCCCCCGTATGATGCATGGTGTCGTAACATCCGGTACTGTATTTCCGGTACCACCCCTCACAATTTTGTAAACATTCACTAGTTTACTTACTGCATATAATATTATCTGTGACATAAATAAGGAATGTGTTTGAAAGAGGGTTGGTTTAGTAATGATTGGTATCTTATCTTTACTGTTAAGTTTTTGGTTTTGTTGTGTTTGTTTGGAATAAGCTCCGAAACTACTGGACCTATTTCCAAAATTCTTTTCTCATTAGAAAGCTCCGTTATACAGGAGTGACATTGACTATATTTAATTATAAAGTTCCTACTTTGTTTAGCGGTAGAAGACGCGATTTAAAGCTTGGGTTCGAGCATGAAAAGTATAAAGCTGGAGCTCTGCTGGCCTTTATGCTCGGAGAAATAGCAAAAGTCTCGTGGCTAATTACATAAATGCCTGTCTGAAAAAAAAGTAATTATTGTTATCTTATTTTTACTGTTAAGTATGAGACTTTGATGTGACATCCTACTTGCTCTAGCGGTAAAACTATACCGCATAAAGCCTGGTCGGGATTTAAAGCTTGGGTTCGAGCATGAAAAGCATATAGCTGGAGCTTTGCTCGCCTGTATGTGCGTCCGAAAAAAAAAGTAATGATTGTTATCTTATTTTTACTGTTAAGTATGCGGCTTTGTTGTGACATCCCACTTGGCCTAGCAGTAAGACTATAAGTCGCGATTTAAGGCTTGGGTTCGAGCCCAAGAAAGCATAAGGCTGGAGCACTGCTCGCCTTTATGTCCGGTGAAGAAGCAAAAGTCTCGACGAAATACATGTCCATCCGAGAAAAAAAAATATGCCAAGAAATATTTTTACGTTTTGAATCTTTCCGGGTCTTAATCATTTGATAGTTGTGCTCACTAGCATCTAGCTGTAAATCTGGGGTATACTGGATTCGATTCCTGCACCGGACAAAAAAACTTTATGTAAAATGGCTAACTACATAAAAGCTCGTCCTAAAAAAAACATTAATATCGTATAAAATAATATTACGAGTAATACTATATCATACCATTATACAACCATTCAAATAGCGATATAATGAAATATTCAGTTTTTTCTTTTATCGTCATACCAGCTATCAACAATAAGCTATATAGGTTTCTCAAGTTATCCTACAAAATGCCAGAAAAGTATACAGCGCCCTCTAGTGCATATATACGGCGGAATTATTCTGATCAAACTCATTTTGAATAGGTTGATGGTTTTATACTGAGCTCAATGGGAGTTTTGTGTGTGGCATTTAGGATGAATAGGTTTTAAATAGATGTGCTGTTTTGTATTGTGACGTTATGCCCATGGGACATGACGTCATAATATCCCATGGGCGAGTATTTTGAAGATGTATTCTAAATTTAAATTTTAGATTATATTTATTACGGTGGTTTATCCGTCTTTGGATTTTGTTGTGACTCGGAAACCGATCATTCGATTTAGGTGTGGGTTTTTTGTATTGGAAACCGATTATGTCAGATTTTTTAATTTTCGTACAAAGTTATTAATTTCGTATTTAAAAATGCAATTATTTTGATTGAAAACTAGTTTCATCTTGATAATTTATCTATACTAATATTAAAAACGGACGGCCGATGGAGCAGAAAGGTTTTCGAGTGGAGACCACGAACTGGCAAGCGCAGAGTAGGACGACCGCCTGCACGATGGACCGACGACCTCATAAAGGTTGCAGGGAATCAGTGGTTGCAGGCCGCTAGCGATCGTTCCCGCTGGAAATCGATGGGGGAGGCCTATGTTCAGCAGTGGACTACAACAGGCTGATGATGATGTATATTATAAGGAGGAAAGGTTTGTTTGTTTGTTTTTCTTCGGAACTACTGAACCGATTTCAAAAATTCTTTCACCATTAGAAAGATATGTTATCCAGGAGGAATATAGGTTATATTTAATGTTGAAGTTCCCACGGTAGCGGGAGCGGGAGCTGGTTTAACTGCACTTGACGTTAACAATCACATTATAACGACTACGCATTATGGCGACGGAATTCAGTATAAATACATAATGGAGACATAAAGACACCATTATGGTAATGTTATTTTTATGTTTGTTTGTCATCTATATGTGAACCCAGTTTTTGTATGATACATAGGTAAGTATATTAATATCATGATCATCGTCATCAGCCCGTATAACGTCCACTGCTGAACATGGGCCTCCTCTTGGGATGGGTATTTGCCATAGTCACTACGCTTGGCAGGCGGGTTGGTGACCGCAGTATTATGTTGTATTACACATGGAAACGCTGCTGCCCGTCCAAGTCCCACAGGGGACGCTCGCTGCGCAGGTTGCTTAGTTTGTAGTATTTATAGGCTGGAGCTCTGCTCGCCTTTATGCCCGGTCAAGTAGCAAAAGCCTCGAGGCTAACTAAATATGTCCGTCGGAAAAAAAAGTAAAATAATTAGGTACCTAAATTAATAAACATAGTACATTTTTACGGCTGTCATTAAAAACGTGCTTAATAATCCTGGAAACAGTTAAGATGTCAACTGTTTTGTGATGTTTTTTACTGTCCTGTTTAACGGCTTTCGAGCAAAATCCAGCATCCATAATATATTTCAAAATTGAGATTAATAAAATTCGACCACTAATTGGTTAAGGCATTGGGGGCTTTACCTAAAGATGCAGGTTCGAATCCTGCCGGGGGTCGAATTTTATTAATCGGGAGCAACTGCTTAACGTGCTCCCCGAGTCACGGAGGGTAGTCCCTCAAACAACAATACCCGCAAAGTAATCTTACAATTTACCCAAAGATACCTTGTCTGTCGTGGGGATCGAACCAACGACCTCCGAGACTCATTCCGCTACATAACGGTTGTATCCATAAATTCCTATTTACAATATCTGGCGTCTTGAATATTTAGTTCTTTTAATTTTAATTTAACTACATGCTTTATGAATACTCGTAAACGATAGATAGGTAATAGGTATACCTAAATATACCCTTAACATTATTCAAATATGCGATCAACAATACAATCCAATTACACTGTCAGTCGTACACACCCTACCGTCTGTCCCCCCTTCCCCACCTTTTCTCAAAAGAAATCAAATCTCAATGCAAATGGCTGGGTGTTTATTATTAGACACCTTTTGTAGGCACTTCGACTCGATTCAATCTTCAGAATAGTCCCCTTCAGCAATAAAACTGTATACGCCTACTGGTATGCAAAATTCTTTTCACAAGGAAATTGGGGGCCTATTCTAGTGACTCGATAATTTAAGTTTATTAGGAAATCATTTTAATGCCAACACTCGGTGTCTTAATTGTAAATCAAAGCAAAAATCAGTTAATATACCTGTTAACTTAACTGTGCAGTTAAACTAAATTCAGTTTCCGAATCATGAATAGGCTAGTTGACACTTTTTTGAATTTTTTTTTTATATTTCATTTATTAGAGATCTAGAAAGCAATATATATTTTTTTATGACATCTATTCAAAAAGAGCTAGTTTATTCCTCGTAAACAGGGGCCAAAACAGCTCATTAATCCCTTAGGGACCAAAATTGATTTGAATTTGGAATGTGGATATTGTTTATAATTTTATGTCTTATGGTTCTTCATTGTACGTAAATAAATTCTTGTTCATAAGTTGCACTAACTTATTTTCTCATAGAGGGTGATAAAATGACGGTCACAGTAGCCTAGTTGGTAGTGCTCCTGCCTACGAAGCTGGTGGTCCTGGGTTCGAATCCCGGTAAGTGCAAATATTTGTGTGATGAGCAGGAATATTTGTTTCTGAGTGTTTTCTATGTATTTAAGTATTTATCTATCTATATAAGTATGTATATCGTCGCCTGGTACCCATAGTACAATCTTTGCTTAGTTTGGGGCTAGGATGATCTGTGTGACATTGTCCCTAGATATTATTATATACATTATCTGTGTTCGAGATGGATGACGTCATGACTCCGAAAGTGTAATAGTAAAGGATCGCATTCATGTTTTTTAACGAGACGTATGACGTCGCAAAATACCTGATACCTTTTTCGGAAGTTAAAGACATAGACAAAAGAAATAATTTTCATATTGAGTTTATACAAACATATTCAAGTTTTTTGAACAGAAATTATTATATTTAGGTTCCATATGAGAAATACTTTCAGAAATAAAAACATTGTAACATTAGGTATTTCATATGTGTCAACTAGCCTATTAAAATATAGTTTTAGTGCGTCTAAAATCACAATGATTTGAGTCGAACAATGAGATTATCTAATCAGCTGTCAAAACTGACAGCAACGACAGAAATCAAGTGTCAAATGAGTTTCCGAAAACATGACAATGAAATTTGATTCTATTAACATATGTAGTGGTTATTCTATGATAACCTATTAGACTACTATTGTAGATACGATAGTTAAATCTTCGTTTGGAAAATGTTCTGTTCAAAAACATATGGCAGACGTTTTGTGTTGGCGTGTTTTGCGTTTGTGCTGTCTGAAAGTAATTAAAGTTCTTCATAATGTAAGATTCAGCAACTGTTTTTTATTCGAAAGTTAGGTTAAGTTAACATGGGCCAGATAGTTCATGCGTACCCGGCCTCCGCCAACGGCGGATCGTAGGAATGTCCGGGGGGTTTTAGTGGTGTAGGGTCCTGTCCTCGTGGTATGAGTTTGCATGCTATGGAGAGGGCGAGTCCCATATATCCCACCGCCGCGCCAGCGCGCGAATACGCTGCAGCGGCGGTGGGAATGCGTAAATGTATTTCACCGCGGACAGCAAAAAAAAAAGGTTAAGTTAACATCTATGTTAGCTTTGAGTAACGTTTAAGAAACAGGATGTAAGCCACACCAGAATAAGACTTCCCAATAACATAGCGAATAAAAAGAGTTGCTTTTCAATTTGGAAGCGGGCGCTCGGTGGCAATTCCCTAGATCTTACGATACAGATTCGTAAGGAAATCAAACGTGAACATGCAAATTTTACGCAGCTCCATACTAGTTATACTGCACGGATTTACCCGCATTGCTACTCTGCCGTCACAATGAAGAATGGCACAACTAACATTTTTTTAAATTAGGATTTACTAAATATAATAATATTATATACTATACTAATATAATAAAGCTGCATTTGTTTGGTTGAACGCGCTCATTTCAGAACTTACTGACAGAGTAGGCTGCCGTCATAATGTAAAAGGGTACAATTTTTTTTTTGTATGACCTCTACTAATATTATAAACAGGAAAGATTTGATTGTTTGTTTGTTTGAATAAATAGGCTCCGAAAATACTGGTCCGATTTGAACAATTCTTTCACCGTTAGAAAGCTACACTATCCCCGGATGACATGGGCTTTATTTAATTATAAAGTTCCCACGGGAACGGGAGTTACGTGGTTGAAACCCCGCGCGGTAAGCTAGTAATACAAATAATCTGGGTATAGTAATAAATATAATCAAGCTGAAGAATTTGTTTGCAGAATTTGTTTGCAGAACGCGAAAATTTCAGAAACTATGGGTCCGATTTGAAAAAATCCTTCACCATTAGAAAGCGACGTTATTCAGAAATAACATAGGCTATATTTAATTATGAAGTTACCACGGGAACGGGAGTTACGCTGGTGGATCTAGTTAGGCCTTTTTTTCCTCCTGATCCCATAAATATACGTAAAGGTATTTGGCGCGCTTTAAGTCTCGGAGGTCGTGGGTTCGATCACCACACCAGACAAGAAATCTTTGTGTAAATTCTAAGATTTCTTTCCGGGTCTAGATGGTTGAGGGACTACCCTCCGTGCCTCGTAAAGCACGTAAAGCCGTTGGTCCCGATTGTTATAACATCATCTATAACAAGCGTATATCCAGGGTACGGGCAGCAGCGTTTCCCAGTGTATTACAACATAAAACTGCGGTCACCAATCCGTCTGCCAAGCGTGGTGACTATGGCAAAACCCTCCCCGGGAGGAGGCCCATGTTCAGCAGTGGACGTTGTACGGGCTTATGATGATGATGATGAGTTTGATGAGTGTAGTCACGAAGCCTATTCAATGCAAACAAACAAACGAATCTTTCCTCTTTAATTTTAGTGTAGATTTTGTCAGTAGGTATCCTATACCTACGCTACGTTATCACAACAAAGACGCAACTCCAACAAAATGCATTTTAAGTAACCCGATAAGTCTTCTAATTAATTAGTTCCATTTACCAGCCAGTGTGAATTAATTAATTAATAAAACCGCTGTCATAATTTAAAAAGCCGTTTGCATTAGTCACATATAATAAGATAATTATGCAAAACGTCGTTCTGAGGGAACAATAAACCATAATTACGCCGCAATTAATTAACAAAACAATAAAAGTCGAATTTTAATGTAACTACACACGAAAATTTAAAAAATAAGGCTAAAAAAACTTCATTTTAATAATAAGAAAAATGAGTTAATTATTCACCTTAATTAAGAAATTAAGATAAGGCGGGGTACACAAACAAAGCATTCGTAATCTACTCCGGAAGTGGGTCGGAAGCTATCCGAATCGGACACTCGGCTTAAATTTGTGTGTATAATAAGAGCCTGTAATCGCCTTTCTATTTTATAAAATTAACGTGATGGGATAGTATCGAATCGATAATTATATCGATTGTGTTAATAGTCGATATAATAATAAAGCTTTTTAAGTCCTTTAATTGTTTTTGTTTTAATAATAGTTTTTTTAATATGACTTTAAAAGCTTTCTATAATTGATATCAAATTTTGAAAGTATTTAGTGATGTATACCACTACTATTTAGGAGTTTAGTTCCATAATTAGGCAGATATAAAAGATCGATAACTTACAAACTAATAATTTGGTACTCACAGTTTTCATACATTTTCCTACAAAATTAATCGTTATTTTACATTTTTTTATCTATACTGATATATTAAGTTCAGTTTTATATATCAGTCAGTATAGATAAAAAAGTTTGTTTGTGTGTGTGTTTGTTTGTTTGCTTAAATGAATTATAATCTAATTACTGATCCAATTTGAAACATTCTTTCAGTTTTAGATAGCCCATTTATCAAATAAGGCTATATATCATTATGAAGTTCCTACGGGAACGGGAGTTACGCGGGAGAAACTATAAAAAATATTACACAACATTAAATACTATAACATCAGCAGCGTTTCCCCTGTGTATTACAACATAACACTGCGGTCACCAATCCGCCTGCCAAACGTGGTAACTGTGGCAAAAACCCTCCCTCGGGAGGAGGCCCATGTTCAGCAGTGGACGTTATACGGGCTGATGATGATGATAATGATGAAATACTACAACAATATAAATCGAAAGGTGAAAATTAAAATCAAGTAACAAAAAATAAATAAAAAATAATATGGTCAAATTTAAAAATACAGAATTAGGTATACTAACAGTTAAAAAAACACATATCATTATACTTCTAAAGTAGTATCATTAACCTTTAATATACAACCTAAACATTACATACAAATATGCGTATATTTATCGATCAAGGCGTATCGCATCTCTATCTCGACAAAAACTGCCGACACACGATTAGTTGGAGCTCCCGTTTTGATACAAAGAGACATAAATTTCAATTAAATAGAGGTGTGACACCGGAGCCACGAATTTTATCGCGTATCGGATGTTTAGAATACATTATCGTATAACTTTATTGTTTACTTCGTTATGACAGCGAACGATTCAAAGATGCCTGCCGTGTATTTTAGCTTTACGTCTGACTTATTTCGGTCGGGTGTTGTGATGTGAGGTGTTAAAATTCAAGTCGGCAGTTGTTCTTGTAATGATAAATATCTTTCACAATCATAAGTTTTTGTTTTAATGCCTTTGTTAGGGGAGGTAGTTGTTGTGTACATTTCACTCATTTTTCTACATTAATTGCAGGAGGTTTTACGACGCTCAGTAACTTAAAAGTATTTTAGATGCTCCCAAAATATATACCTAGCCTTTAACAGTTATGTGTAGCTATTATGTTAGTGAATAACATGTGAATTAAATAACTAAGCTCACGGGTGAATATTTACCAATTAGTATGTAAGACTTGTCTTATTGTAGGCTCGATCTCGATTACGATTATAATTGAAAATAGATGAAATAATAGAAATCAGTCAAACTAATAGCCGTCACTATTGGTGATTCTTCTTTCTTCTTCTTCACAAGTGCTACAAGTGTAAAAGATATTGTAGTTTAGAAAGAGTTTGTTGATATACAGGGTTATTTTTAAAACACCAACAACCTTTCAGGGGGTGAAAGTACTGATGATTATAAACAATTTTTACAATGAGACCAAACTTGAAATCGCGAAAAAAAAATCAGATATTCCATACATTTTGTCGAGGTAAGTGAACATAAATGTATGGAACAGCTGATTTGGTGTTATAAAAATAACCCTGTATAGACAAAGAGTCTCAATAAGCAAGTTTGTTTTACACTAAATAGAGAAATAGTATTCATATCATATTAATTTTTTAAAGCGTTTACGCTAATTACTGTTAAGTAGAATCGGTCGAACAACTAACCATCGCTAGGCAAACATTTACGACGCCATTACCACCTATTGTTGGTTCTACAAATATATAATGATGATTTTTGTTAAGAAATCGGGTTTGATTTTGACTTCCATATCGAATTCTACCATATTATTTTGCAGGATAGTAGATAAAGTTTTTTTCAAATGAGCTAAGGTACATGTATTAATTTTTACTCAGTCTTAGATACTTTTGAAGTAAAATAATAATAAACATCTCTTTTACATTCTATTCACATTCATCACATTTATTCACTAGGCTATTCGCATAGTTGGGCCGGATTGCTCATGCGTACCCGGCCCCCGCCAACGGCATATCGAAGGAGTGTCCGGGGGGTTTAAGTGGTGTAGGTCTTCTCCTCGTGGTATGAGTTTAGCATACCACGCTACGGAGAGGACGATTCCCACATATCCTACCGCCAGCGCGCGAATTCGCTGCAGCGGCGGCGGTGGGAAAGCGTAAATGCATTTCCAGCGGAACAAAAAAAAAAGACTATTCACATAGCCATCCATAGTATTATTTCGCTATTAACAGTTTAGTAGAATCGGTCAAACAACTACCCGTCGCTAGGCAAACATTTACGACGACATTACCGCCGCCTATTGGTGGTTCTACAAATGTGTCGTTAATGTCTGCTTTTGATTTTATTTCGTCCAATTAATGTGTTACCGTGAAATCCTGTACAACGAAGCAAGGCGGTGCCACGCCCCGTACACTCGGCGACTGAAGTGACTGTTATTTATTTTTCGAATGCGTCTTTTTTGCGGGTAAAATGCCACAGATATAATTTGGTAAATTAATGGACATCTAAGATAAACGACATAAAGTGATTGAAATGCCTATTTCTATGTGATACGATTATACATATAAGAATACGGCCCTCATATATTAGATAGCGGTTCTCGTAGACTATGGCCACTCTCACACACGGTTAGCAACCTAAGTTACACAAACATACCTACTCGTATTTGGCTGTGGTATTCTATAAAGTAGAAGTACTTCCCCAGTCAAGCAACTCATTGAACGTAGGTACTAAATCTCTATCACCTTCATCAAAACTACCAAATAATTTAAGTATTTTTATATTAGATATGTGCAATTTATACATCACGCTGCTATGCAACTAAACTGTAAGCCTAACATTCTTAACTGCAGGTATATTACAGTATCCCAAGAAGCCATTTAAAAACATATGTAATTAGAAGCTTACGCGAGCGGTTTCACTTTCGTGACTCCCGTTTCCTTTGGAACTTTATAAGCAATAGCCTATAGCCTACCTCGATAAATAGGCTATCTAACACTGATTTTTTTTTAATCGGACCTTATCGCAAATCTTGAAATTTGCACTTTCACGCAAACAAACAAACTTCTCAGCTTTATATACCTATTAGTACCTACATAAAAGTATAGCCTACATTATATAATACTCAAACACTTGTTTTCGCGACAGTCCTTTCATCGCAGTCCTTTGTACTCCCTGAAAGCTTCTCAGCAGATAGTAAAATCTGTTTACAAACGCCGGCGACTGAAGTTCCCGCTTTATGAGCAAATACTCAGTACTTCGGTTCTTTGTAGCGATTTAACTTAGTATCGATACCTAACTTTGTTCGATACTGTAATGAGGTACGAGGAAAGAGGGTTGTTATGAAAAACTTATGGATTGTTGTACGACGGGAAAACTCTAATCGATAAATGGGTTCGTGCTGGAATCGGGTTCGAATGGAAACCTTTATATCGCAATATTTAGTCGCTGCGAAATTATTAATTTTTGGTTCTACACTGTTAGTCCGTATAACGTCCACTGATGAACATGGACATACCTCCCGGGGAGGGTATTTTCCATAGTCACCACGCTTGGCAGGCGGATTGGTGAACGCAGTATTAAGTTGTACCATACAAGGAAACCTGCCCGTTCCTTGATATACGATTATTAGATGATGTTATAACAATTGGGACCAATGCATGGCTTAACGTGCTTTCCGAGGCATTGATACTTACCTTAGACCTTCAACCAACCAGACCCGGAAAGAAATCTTAGAATTAACACAAAGATTTCCTGTCCGGCGTAGAGATCGAACCCATGACCTCCGAGATTTAAAGCGAGCCAAATACCGGTACGCTACGGAGGTTGTCTAAGATCTTAAATGTATTACAGCAACGCAATAAAGGTTAGATCTAAAATTTATTGCATTTTACAAAAATAACTTGTAGGTGTAATAGTGAAACCTAATGTCAATTTATCCATTAAATCTCTTTAATTCGCTATTAAAGCCATATTACCATTTATTAACATCATTCGATTGATTTTAAATCTGCGCAAGTACGATCATGTCTCTTCATATCGTGCCGAACTTAAGTGGCTGTCCATACGACAGCTTAGACACAAGAGGGCTTACAACTCTCTTTTCTATACTTCATTCACCTTCCTCTCCCTCTTACCTAACTTCTCAATTTTAGTTTCGCTTCACCAATCACAACAAAACTTTGCGTTCCTCTCATAACCGTCTTCTTCACTGTCCTCCTCACCGCTCTGACTTTTTACATTCCTCTTTCTTTGTCCAGTCACATTATTATGGAACGCGCTTCCTCCCGATATCAGAATTTAACTATATTTAAGCAAAAAGTGCGTGACACGAACATATCAAGCGCCCAATGGCTAGGGCGTCAGACTTGTGATCTTGAGGTCGCTGGTTTGAACCCCACCCATTGCACCACCGACGTGAACCCACTCGTAACACAAGCAGTTTAGCTTAGCACGAGGGGTTAACAAGAATACTAGTAGAAGGCAAAACTCTGCTAGTAATCTTTAAAAAAAAAAAGGACTCTCTAAAAATGTCACTTAGTCGTAACAACTTTTAGGCATAATTATAGCTATCATGTGTATATATTTATTTATTGTATGTAGTTATGTATGTATAATAATATTAGAATGTATTTCTATGTAGCAAACTTATTATAACTATATATTTACCACAGCGGTATCTATTCTCCATAAAAATTTCTACTACCTTAATACACCTACCAGTAAAGTAGAGCGACAGTTGCACAAAACTCCCCTAAAATACTAAACGTCATAATTCCTCAATCTCATCGCCATAGACCGCCCTGAGCCGAGGTCCAAGCCCCACAGGGGGCGCCCTCTAGGGCAGGTTGCTTAGTTTGTAGTTTTTAAACCATTTATTTTAAGGCTGGAGCTTTGCTCGCCTTTATGCCCGGTGAAGTAGCAAAAGCCTCGCAGCTAACTACGTAGGTGAATCCAAAAAAAAAAAAATGCACCTACCACACTGTCTGTATGACCCAATGGTAGACTGGGAGAAAATGCCTCAGGCATTAAGTCTACCATGTATCTACTATTTAAGTGCTAAAGTTATAAATAAATAAACAAATAAACTCCCAGCCACATTTTTTAAACACAGATTTCAACAATTTACTTAAATTAATTGTAGCCAATTCATTTATACTCATACACATAGCTATTTTAACAACTTGCGATATCAATTAAGGTTTCCCGCGTAACTCGGCGGCCATATTGGAAGTGTTAAACACGGGTTATTTTTTAATTAAGGTTTAATTAAACGGCGATGCGGTGTCTTTATGTCAGTTGGGACATTAAATGATTCCTAGAAGTGAGGAATAGCATTGTTGGCCTGTAATTTGTTTAATAATACCTACAGTTTTTTTAATTAAAGAAGTGAGTTACATTGACTAAGGAACGGTTGAAAATGTTGTCTGGGAGTCTTTTCGTTCCGGCTAAGCTCAGTAACGGCAGGACCGTTATTGACAGGTTTTTTATGGTAGATAGAAAATTTTGTCATGGGCTACTTTTTATTTTGACGATTTATTTGTTTGTCCGTGTATTACGTTTAATCTCCAAAACGGTAGTACCGATTTAGTCGGGAATTTCATTGTCCGACAGTTTATATATATATTTTACCCGAGCGTAGTATTAGCTACTTCTTAGTATATAAAACGTTAATAAAAATGCAACTTTTTCTACCTATACGTCAACTGTCAAAATATGATAAGTAGTTTAGTAGTTATGCTGGAACAAATGAGCATAATGCTTGGTTAATTAAAACATTTTTAATGAACGTCTGTATAGTAGATAAGTTCAGTACGCGAATACTGATGATTTCGTAGAAAACTTAATGAAATATAATTGAGAAATAAATATATTCCTTTTTTTAATAAAAAAAAGTTGCTCAGGACAAAATATAGGTTTACACTATACCTATGGCGTTCCATGTCGTGTGGTTTTGGGCTTAGAATAGAGCACACCATCTCTTCTCAAAGATAACAGACCAGACTTTCTTTTGAATAAAAATTATTATACCACCAAGGAATACTTAGAGGATAAGACATGTGGAGGTTTAGGTAGTAGTATTATTTACTACCTATTATTTGATTTGAATGGCCGGAGTGATTTGGGTAAATATTTGTAATTTAAAAATGAACTCAAAACTGAACTAAAATAATATAATATTTTCATAACATGACAAGAGAACAGAAAGAAAATCTTTTTTACACCAAAAACAAAACACTTACGAAAAAATAATTAAAAATAAATTTTAAATATATACACTGGTTATTTACAAAGAGGTTTTTATGCACAACATGTAGAATGTAGGTTGGTTGTCACTACAGAGGTGTTCAGACTACTGGACTAAGAGCTGACAACCGAAAAGGCAAGGTAATTTGATCATTCATAAAAATGATTTATCAGCTTACCTGGAGCATTCTAAGCATAAAGACGTCGACCTGGCAGGATTCGCGTGGTGGATGTGAGAGTTATGGGGTGGGAAAAAAATAAAAAAAAAGGTAATGTGATCAGGATTACTTTTTATGCCAAATGGTGTGCCTACCTCCCCAAAGCACACAAAAAAAATCTGGCGTCATTTGGTTGGTGGAAAGGTATCGCCAGGCTTAATTAAAGTGAGGAAAAAAAAAAATTATTTTTAGGTAATAAGAACAAGGCTGGCTTTTTTTGTGCTTAAAGTTTATTATTCCCAGAGGCTAGGAAAAAAAAGCCATATAAGCACAAAAAAAGCCAGCCTTGTTCTTATTACCTAAAATTTTTTTTTTCCTCCCTTTAATTAAGCCTGGCGCTACCTTTCCACCAACCAAATGACGCCAGATTTTTTTTGTGTGCTTTGGGGAGGTGGGCAAATCATTTGGCATAAAAAGTAATCCTGATCACATTACCTTTTTTTTTTATTTTTTTCCCACCCCATAACTCTCACATCCACCACGCGAATCCTGCCAGGTCGACGTCTTTATGCTTAGAATGCTCCAGGTAAGCTGATAAATCATTTTTATGAATGATCAAATTACCTTGCCTTTTCGGTTGTCAGCTCTCCGTCCATACCGGTGTAAATAATAATAAAATATTTAGTTTAAGTATTTACAACGAGTTTATAATTATAAATAAAGAATATATTTTACAAATGAACAAGCAGAGAAAATTATTAGAATGAAGTCACGGTTACTAGGCAACCATATCCACATGCGTGCGCAGAACATTATTGTTATAAATATCACCACAGACATTTAAATAGACGATGATACAAAATATACAGAATTACAGCAATTGACTCATTTTAAAACTTGACCTAATATGTTATATGTAACTAGCGACCCGCCCCGGCTCCGCACGGATGCAATGCTGATGTATTATGCATATAAACCTTCTTCTTGAATCCCTCTATCTATTAAAAAAACCGCATCAAAATCCGTTGCGTAGTTTTAAAGATTTAAGCATACATAGGGATATAGAAACAGAGAAAGCAACTTTGTTTTATACTATGTAGGGATATGTAAAGTAGATAATTTGCACGCCCTAAGGGGCAGAGTATGTCGGAACTGTTACACTATTTATATCACCCATCAATGTCACCATCTTCTGGCAAATAAATGATTCTTTCTTTCATTCTCATGGGTGTTGTACGAGGCGACTAAGAGACAAAATCTGACGTGTAGGTATATTAAAGATTTAGTGACGAATTTTGAAAAATGACTGTCTTGTTTTTAGATACAATGTTTTGTCATGACATGGCAGCGTACTCAGCGAACGCGTGTACTTTTTTTAATAACATTAAAAATTATAGATAAAATGACGTAGATTAGATTTTATTCCAAAGTAGCTGCGCCCCGCGGTTTTACCCGCGTAACTCTGCTCCAGTGGGTCGGAGCGTGATTTTTTGTAGCCTACATGTTAATCGAGCTTATTAACTATCCCCGTGCAAAGTTTCAGGTAAATCCATTCAGAAGTTTTTACGTGAAAGAGTAACAAACATCCATACTTACAATTAGAGGATTATCCTTATTAGTAGGATTCGCTAACCCTGTGCAATATAACCATTTATAAATTCTTTCTCCATTTTTTCTCTGCACCATTCTATGGTTGACTGGCGGAAAATGCCACCGGCATTGAGTCCACCATGTACTTTTTACTGCTTAAGTTTCAATTAAAATAAATAAATAAACTTCTAGCCTATTAATAATTTTAATTTTACAATTTATATTTAATTTAATTTTTAGCAATAAAATTTATATATTTAATATTGAACAATTTATTTATTAAAATATTTTTCTATACTAATATTATAAAGAAGAAAGATTTGATTGTTTGTTTGTTTGTATCGAATAGACCGATTTGAAAAATTCTTTCACCGTTGGAAAGCTATAATATCCCCGGATGACATAGGCTATATTTAACTATTAAGTTCCAACGGAAAAGAGAGTTACGCGAGCGAAACCGCGCGCGGGAAGCTAGTTCTTAATAAAATCAAAGATTAATTTCATGAATACGAATTACGAGATAGAATATAAAATTATATTTGGTAATTTATACGAATTGCGAAAAAGAATTTCGTGAAATCAATCGATGTACCAATTAGCATTAAATTGCCTTTATTTGCAACGTATCACTACACCGTGTCGTATGTTAGAGGCACTTTAACCCTTCTTCTAACCTATTTGCACAATTTTAATTAGACGTCTAAGCAGTGAAGCGTGGGCTTGCTTTATTAATATTATGCTTTATTGCAACACCAGTAGCAGATGTAAACTTCAACATTTCGTGTGAACTTGTTTTATTATTTTTATAGTTTTTTTTTCTTTTGCAAAAAAGCTAAAAGTCTGTTTATCTGCGTTGTCAGAGATAGCGATGTACTTGTAAATGTTAATCTTTGTAAATTAATGTATTTGCTAATGATAATGAAGTGGCGAGCTTTGTGGATGTTAACCGTTAACTGAGTAGTGAAGGGTTAAACATTGGACTGTAATTAATAATTTACTAGCGACCCGCCCCGGCTCCGCACAGGTACAATGTTGATGTATTATACATACCTATAAACCTTCCTCTTGAATCACTCTATCTATTAAAAAAACCGCATCAAAATCTGTTACGTAGTTTTAAAGATTAAAGCATACATAGGGATATAGGGACAGAGAACGTGACTTTGTTTTACACTATGTAGTGATATCAGAGACTATACAATATATAAACAGACAATAGCAGTACAAAATATCGTAGCTCCTAAAAATCCCTGAAATCCAGTGGGCGCCACCATCGCGCCCCTTTGTTAAATTGCCGCTGAGATAACACGTACAGTCCTTTACAAAATGTATTTTTTTTAATCATAGATGGCGTTAAAAGTAAACTTCATGTTGACATAACGTTTCTCTTTATAGTTACGCTGCACAGCTGTCATAAATAGTTACTTTACCTACCTACTAATATTATACATGCCAAAGTATTTTTATCAATTGTTAAACGACTTGAAAAAAGGACTAGAGGAAGGTCTGGTCGCTTGAGGGAATACCCTTCGTGCCTTGGATAGGACGTTAAGCCGTTAGTCCCGATTGTTAGATAACTTAAGGTATATATTAAGCTAGTACAATATAAATGCACTTTACAATGCTCTGTTATTTACACCACGTTGAATTACAATTAAACTCCTATAGTTTTTAAGAATATTACTATAGTAGAGTTTTGAAGTGTGTGTTTTCTTGTTAACCCCCCGTACCAAGCTATAATGCTTGTGTTACGATTGGTTTCACGCAATAAGTGGGGATCGAACCGGCGAACACAAGATCACAAGTTCGACGCCCTAACTATAAGCTACGGCTGCTTTTAACTTTAAATCCTATAAATCAATATACAATGTTTTGAGCTGCAGATCAAGACTCAGTTCTCGTCAAATATATCGTACAAATTAAGAAGATAAACTATTTTTTTAATTATAAATTATATTTGAATAAAATATAAATATATTTTCCCTAACGAGAGAATCACCGTACTTAAACGTAACATCGAGGCGCCACCGAGGCAATAAAATTAATTCTAATTATTAAAATAATGATATAATTCAGTAGTTAGAAACTTAAAAAAAAAATTAAACATCTTTTTGTACAGTCATAGACAATTTAAAAGTCGTAAAACTACTAGGCATTACGGTATTAATTTTTTTTTCTAAGTTTAAATTTCATAAATAATAAAAAAATAAGGCTAGTTAACAATTGTGAAGAATTTGGTAGTTGTAAAAGAGCTCAGAAGCACAAGGTCGGATGTGACTGTATCATAAACTGGCATTGCTATGATGTCAATAGTAGGTATATTACCAATTTTTTTTCTTTTTTTTTTGTTGTCCGGGGGCAAATGCATTTGCGCATTCCTACCGCCGCTGCAGCGTATTCGCGCACTGGCGGTGGGATGTGTGGGACTCGCCCTCTCCATAGCGTGGTATGCTAAACTCATACCACATGGAGAGGACCCTACACCACTAAAACCCCCCGGACACTCCTTCGATCCGTCGTTGGCGGGGGCCGGGCGGGTGCAACTTCATCATCATCATCAGCCTGTATAACGTCCACTGCTGAACATGGGCCACCTCCCGAGGGAACGTATTTGCCATCAACCAGACCCGGAAAGAAATCTTAGAATTTACACAAAGATTTCCTGTCCGGTGTGGTAATTGAACCCACGACCTCTGAGATTTAAAGCCAGCCAAATACCGCTACGCTACGGATTCTGTCGCATTTGCAACTTCCTCTTTCAATATTCCTAAGCTAAATTTATTCCGCATTCCAACCAAAACGCAGATAAAGTGGGTGGTAACTGCAATCCCATAGATAATTTATTTACTTACAAACACCCATGTTAACCCTAGAATGCCAATATTTCTTCAAGGGGCGGGCTTCGTCACCCTTAGGGTAAGCAGGGGTGCATCTATCGCGGTCATAAAGTTTAACGTCGCATAGGTATTTAAAGTTAGATAAATATGGCTGAGATATCGAGGGGGTAATCTGAGCTGTTATTTCGATAAGTCTTTATTTTGTTACGTTAAATAGTTACTTTATAGGCCCGTAGACCCGTATGCTGAATAGTGAAATAGTGAAAACCCCATGTCGAAACAATCGTAGACAAAACGATCTGACGGCGAATATTCCATAGTTGAAAAGTCCTGTCGTCGAAACAAACGAATGCGAACCATTCTGTCGGCGAAACATCCATAGGTAAAACGTTCTATCGACGAATCTCTTAGAAAAGAAAGGTTCTTTTTTTTAGACATAATAATATGTAGTTAGCCCTGAGGCTTTTACTACTTTACCGGGCATAAAGGCGAGCAGAGCTCCAGGCTAGATAAATGGTTTAAACACTACAAACTAAGCAACCTGCGCAAGAGGGCGTCCCCTGTGGGACTTGGACCTCGGCTCAGGGCGGTCGCTGACGGGGAGATTGAGGGATTATGGCTTTTAGTTTCTTTAGGGGAGTTTTGTGCAATTGTCGCTCTATTTTACAGTTCGCGGGCCTCTCGGAATTCGGGTATATGAGGGCATCGGAAGGTTCTTAGCAATCTAAGGGTCGGGAGGGACGAAACGTCTTGTCGGCAATCAGTCCAAAGGAGAAACGACTGTCGGAGAACGGTTGCTGAATCGAACATGGGCCTCTTTAACAGACCTCGGCAAGCCAGGGTCGTTGAGGGATATTGCCGTACTCACTACGCTTCTCATGCGGATCGGAGATCGCAGTAGTATCTTTGAGCTGATAAATGCTGCTACCCATCCATCAGCTCTATGTCCCTAAGTCGCCTCTTAGGACACTATAGGAAGATATGTGGTGGTCTATTCTAAACTGGAATCTAAGCGGCAAAATAATAGTTAAGTAAGTTTCATAAAAAAGGGGCTCAAGTTTGATTTTATGTTTAATTCCCGCGCGCGGTTTCTTCCGCGTTACTCCCGTTCCCGTGGGAACTTCATAATTGAATATAGCCATAAGCTACTCAAGGTGAATATCACACGAATTGACCCTTTTTAATTTGCGCGTTAAAGACGGCATCATAGATCTCTTTACATAATTCCGTTACATGAATCTACCATCTTATCTACATACATTCCTTTTTAAATACATATAGTTTACTATGGGAGGCGAGGGAAGGTTAGAAAGTTATGTCATTAAGTTCCTAGAGGCTTATCTTTTTTTTTCGACCGGACACACGTATTTATCCACGTGGCTTTTACTTTACCGGGCATAAAGGCGAGCAGAGCACCGGCCTTAATAAATGGTTTAAAAAAAACAAACCAACCTGCGCAAGAGGGCGTGGGGACCTCGGCTCAGCTGGGCGGTCTGTGCCGATGAGATTAAGGGATTATGACTGTTAGTATTTTAGGAGAGTTTTGTGCAACTGTCCTGGAGGTTAATCACGTAACGATACTACTATGACTTGATAAAAAATGTCTTCACTGCTCAGCGGTAACTATGCATACAAAAATATTTAAATAGTAGCTGCGCCCCGCGGTTTTACCCGCGTTACTCTGCTCCAGTGGGACGGAGCGTGATTTTTTGTAGCCTATATCTTAATCAAGCTTATTAACTATCCCCGTGCCAAATTTCAGCCAAATCCATTCAGTAATTTTTGCGTGAAAGACGGACGAACAAACAGACACACACATGCACTTTCCTATTTATAATATTAGTATGTAAAGTAAAAAAGAAGTAATGAAAATGTATTCATTACTTCTTTTTTACTTATCGAAGTCATAGTTATATCGATATCTGATTAGCCTCGGTCTTGTAAAAAACTGTTCTGCTACCCGTGTGAATCCCGGGCGAATAACTAGTGTAGCATAAAACGTGCAATAATCACAGCAAGTTGACATCAAAACAAGACACTAATGAATTTTAGCTTCTCACAATTCAGCTATAAAAAGTCACACAAAGCGTTTCCGTCGCATGCGCAAACGCATGAAGATTTACGAGCCGCCCCCTTCCGACGATAGATGGCGCCAGTGTGACAATGTTTGCGGCTCACTTTAATATTATGTGTTTTAATGTCTGTTGTCACTTGTGTTCGTTTGTTTGTTTGTTAAATGAAGAGGGTTATAACTTCGTGTCAAGTAGTACCATCTTTCAATTCTACGAATAATATTGTAAATGCGCGATTTATGACGATGTATGGATGTGTGGATTCCGGCTTAAAATTGACCACCCTATGGCTTCCTATGGGGTTTTTTTTTCGGATTGACATACGTAGGCTACGAGTCATTTGCTACTTCAACGGGCATAAAGGCGAGCAAAGCTCCAGCCTTAAAATAAATGGTTTAAAAACTACAAACTAAGCAACCTGCGCAAGAGTGAGGCACGAGTCCCTCAACCAACCAGACCCGGAAAAAAATCTTAGACTTTACACAAAGATTTCTTGTCCGGCGTGGGGATCGAACCCACGATCTCCGAGACTTAAAGCGAGCCAAATATCGCTACGCTACGGAGGTTGTCCGTCTACCAACACTCCATTGCGATTCCGGTGAACTGCTAAACATGGGCTTCCTCTTAACAGACCTTGGCACGCTATGAACGTTGATGCATATAGCCATAATCACTACGTTTAGCAGGCAGGACTTTCATCGCAGTAAGATGACAACCTCCGCAGCGTAGCGGTATTTGACTCGCTTTAAATCTCGGAGCGGCGTGGTTCGATCCCCACGCCGGACAGTAAATCTTTGTGTATATTCTTAGATTTTTTTCCGGGTCTGGTTGGTTTAGGGACTCGTGCCTCGGAAAGCACGTTAAGCGTTGCTCCCGATTGTTATAACATCATCTATAATAATCGTATATCAATGAACGGGCAGCAGCGTTTACTTGTGTGGTACACACAACATAATACTGCGGTCACCAACCCGCCTGCCAAGCGAGGTGACTATGGCAAATACCCTCCCTTCGTAGGAGGCCCATGTTACGGGCTGATGATGAAGATGGTAGGTACACTTGAGCTGAAAGATGCTGCTGCTCATGCCATCTGCTGTAAGTCCCTTGGTCGTGTTTTACGACACCAAGAGAAACATGGGGTGGTCAACTTAAGCCGGCATAACACACCATAATACGAAATATCTATTTTCAGTCTCATAATCTCAAGCGATAAACTCAAACAAACATAAAAAATGTAATCAAATATTGCAGTTTGTAATGGAATTTGCAACGTATTTTATCACAGATTGCCATCAAATGTTTTCAACTGTTCTGAATTGTTATCAAACTTTAGTCGATATAAAAATCAATTTCCTCCGCTTTTGTTCACCGTACGCTTTCGTGCATTGCTACAGTTTTTTGTAAATTAACCATGCAGTACTACATGTTATCTACCTACTTTGATTTTATTGTGAATGTGATTCGGTTTAGACTAATCAACTTACGATTCTTATTTTTTGGTGGCATATATATGTGTCACCGGAAAATAATAGGAATCGTTAGTTGATCAACTTGCAAGCAATCAATCAAACTTTCAATCATAAACTTATTCGTAAAAATAATAAAAAAATCATGTGGGTGAGAGAGTAAGTGGTGAGTAAAGATGAGTTTATATGTAAGTGAGTTTATCTATTCCTAAGAATAACTTAAATTTGCGAATTGTACCTAATATATTTACACTTTATTAAGGTTGTGTCTATAAAGAACTGTGAGCACAGTCAATTATATGATTTTCTTTCCTCGTAAGTATAGTGATTCATAAGCTGATCATAAGTGACACGAAATTTGATCAACTAACGATTCCTATTATTTAATAGGAATTTATTTAGTTAGTTGATCAACTTGCGTGTCACTCACATTGTTTAATTTAGTTGCCAGTTTCAGCGAACGTGCATATTTTTTTGTATTATTTACTTAATTATTAGTGCTGTGCTGTTTCAAGTCCTGTTGAGTTCTATTGGTTTAGGTTTAAGTTGTATTTTTTAACCACCCGAAACCTCGTTAGTTTAGGTATCAACTATAACTATAAAGTTGATAAACTTACGATCCTTATTATTTTCGTTGACATAGGTAATTCGCTGCTTTAATTTGATAGTGACCCAAAAAGAAAATATTATTCAAAGCAATTTCATCTGTATTTCCAGGTGCCTAAAACTCATTATCAAAAGGCGACACATTTGGTTTTGGGCCATTATAAAATTAAAGCAGCAAATTATATAAAGCTAAAGAGTTTGTTTCTTTTCTTCAAAGCGGAGATCAGTAACTATTGGAACGGTTTGCAACTTACTTACTGACATTGCCCCGTTGAATATCGAAGTACTACTAGAACATTGCCGCATTGCCCCGATGAATACCCCTATTCCAATCACTACCAACGAAAACAATACCGATACACCTAACCCACCGTATAATATCAATACGTAACTCAGACAACCAACACTTTAATAATACGCGCTACCAAAAAAATATACCACTCCGTCCTAAAAATAGGGTGGCCAGACAGGGCGGATTTCCCCGGATTTTTCCAATTTCCACGTATCCCCGTATCGTGTGTCCACCCGAGTGACTTGTGCATTTTTTCACCCGTTATTGAAATCGTACGAACGACAGCTCTATTAAATATAGCTAGCTTTGACGTTTGATGGATTAAAAATGAAAGGAAAATATGGGATTGTCGGTATATTCGCTTTTGTATAGAGATGAGCTTAATTTCGTTTTTTTAGGGTTCCATATCCGAAGGGTAACAACGGGATCCTATTACTTACGGCTTCGCTGTCTGTCTCTCACCAGGCTGTATCTCAAGAACCGCGATAGCTAAACAGGTGAAATTTTCATAGATGATCTATTCCTATTGCCGCTATAACAAAAAATACTAAAAATAAAATAACCCCAAATGCGCTTTTTTAGGAAGGCACTTGAAAATGTTACCAACCCGCCTGCCAAGCGTGGTGACTATGGCAACTACCCTCTCTCGGGAGGAGGCCCATGTTCAGCAGTGGACGTTATATGGGCTGATGATGATGATGATGACTTGAAAATGGTAAGGAACCCTTCGTGCGAGACTCCGACTTGCACTTGGCCGGTGTTTTTTATTAAGCGTATTGCATAAACAAATCTTGATTTATATACCACTTGATTTATGTAGGTACTATATAGAATGGAGATATATATTTTCGACTTAGTTTTACAGATATATAAGGTATAGTTAGCATTTTATAAGTTAGTTATAATTTAAGCTACTTTTAGTTGTATATTACATCATTATATTTGTTTTATTCATGAACTAGCGACCCGCCCCGGCTCCGCACGGGTGCAATGCTAATGTTTTATACTTAAAACCTTCCTCTTGAATCACTCTATCTATTAAAAAAAACCGCATCAAAATCCGTTGCGTAGTTTTAAAGATTTAAGCATACATAGGTATATAGGGACAAAGAAAGCGACTTTGTTTTATACTATGTAGTGACTTTTTGTGAGTAACAAGATTGTAACAGAAAATAAAGTCTTGTCACGAGAAGGCCTAGAAGTGATGACAAGGATATTGAAGCAAGCAATCAGAAATATTACCCTCTTAAATAGACTAAAATAAAATTATGAAGTCTTGATATAATAAAACAAGGAATCGTAATCTTATTAGTAAAAATAATAAAAAAGCAAATTAAAATTATATTGGTGTATGGGTGAGTGAAGGTAAGTTTATATGTAAGTGAATTTATGTATAGGTACTTAAGAATAACTTAAATTTGCGAATTTCAATTTGCGATTTTTGCGATTTATTAAGGTTATATCTTTAAAGAACTGTGTGCACAGTCAATTATATGATTTCCTTACCTAGTATAGTAAGTTAGATTCTTAAGCTGATAATAACTCCTAGTGTTCTGTACCTAATATATATTGAAGTTTAAACAATTCAATATTCGAAAAATCTTTTATAACTCCGCTACTTGTTCGCGAAATCCTAACATTTCTAAATACTTCCGGACAAAATCGAAATGAATATTTCCGCAATTTCCCACGAGTACTAAAACCTGACACTCATAAACTGCGGTCAACAATAATTCAAGATATAACTTTCACTTAGGTACAACAAAAGAACAACCCTAAAAAACTTACCCCACCAACACTTTTAATTAAAAATCACACAACAATACTGTAACACTAGATACAATTTTGAAAATCCCATAAAACCATTACACTTCCCTTCGCAAATATCGCAGCCGCAGCGATAAACTGTTGTAATTCACGAATATCACATTATATCGCATTACGATGTTACCCCACGTGATGCCCGACGTTACCCGACGTCATCCGATCGCATAACGCCGCCCGATAATACGCGACACGCGCCGATTATGAAATCCGATGTAATCGTCTGAATAGTTGTTTGGGGGAATTTGTAGAGGGGACATGAGTTTTGTGCCTACGAAATCTTTGATGGGAAATAACGTATTTTGATTCAAAGAAAACATATTTTTGTATAAAGTTAAGTTCTAAATCGTTGGAGATACTACAATACCGCGTAAGTGACAATAATAATAAATTGTGTATTGGGTCACAAAAGATTCCATTTTCGGAATTTTAAATGAAACAGCCCCTGTAAGTAATTAATAATACTTGTGTTGGGTTGTATCGGTCCTTCCCAGCATGTTAGACAAAAATGAGACTATATAAAACAAAAACAAGAAAAAATAACAATAACTAATAAGGTTGAAAATCAAATGTATCAAATTGATGTTTTATCCTCTAAAACATATATAAAGAAAGATTTTCTTGACATATGAAATTGCACCTTACTAGTAACTGTTACTTGCGCGGTATTTCAGTATCACCGACGAAATATTGAATACCATAAAATAACTGTATTCAATTGACTATACCAGACATCAAATTCAATATAGCTAATTTAAATGGAATTTCATGAACAAAACCGTTTATAATCCAGTTAATACTTACAAGTAGTAATTTTTTACGTAATATACAATATACAGGGTTCATGTTCGAAGAGGCGGTAGCCCAATGGCTGGGGCGTCGGACTTGTGATCTTGAGGTCGCCGGTTCGAACCCCACCTATTACACTACCGACGTAAATCCAATCGTAACACAAGCATTTTAGCTTAGCACGAGGGTTTAACAAGAATACTAGTAGACTGCAAAAACTCTGCTAGTAATCTTTAAAAAAAAAGAAATGTTCAATACCAATTTGTAATGAACACCTTTTGTAACACATGAAAGCAATAAGGAACTTACTTACTTCTCTTCTTCACCAAAGAAACTTCTAAATTTAGGCATAAAACTATCACCATTTTTTTTACATAACTTACAACTCTACATTCCATCCCTCGTTAAGGGCGATCTACCCTTGTAAAAGTCAGCGTGAATAGAGCTAATCCTTATCACAAGCGGGGGTTAGAGTGAATCAATTAAAGATAAGCAAATATGCTCCATTGTACGTTAGAGGGATTGAATTTGTTGGTGTGAGAAAGGAAATTAACTTTTGCCGGATAAAGCGATCCGTCATCGTGTGACGCGCCCTTATTAGGTATTAAAAATGTTAGTTAAATATGTTTTTTTTTGTTACAAGAGGAATTAGTTAAAATAAAGTAAATTTTTATTTTGAGAACTTAATTTAAAAAATTCATCAATCAAAGGAGTAGGTATCTAATATTGTCAATGTCACTTGAATTTTAATCTGTAAACTTCAATAGCCCATTTACAACCACTGTTAAACATACATAACAGACCTTGGCAAGCCATGGCCTTTGGCATGACATTGCCATAATCACCACGCTTGGCAGGCGGATTGGCGATCGCAGAAATATGGTAATTAACCTCGAGCTGATATATGCTGCTTCCCATCCATCAACTGTCCCCTTACTCACCTCTTACAACACCCATAGAAAAACGTAGGTTGGTCTATTCTAAGCCGGAATCTCTATTGTTAGTCCAGTATTAATAAGGGTAAAAATTAATAATACATTTAAAAATTAATTTTAAATTTAAACTGATGTATAATCAGTTTACACCTCTGCTTCGCTACGGAGCCGTAGCGGTACTTGGCTCGCTTTAAATCTCGGAGGTGGTGGTTTCGATCCCCACGCTGGACAAGAAATCCTTGTGTAAATTCTAAGATTTCTTTCCGAGTCTGGTTGGTTGACTACCATTCATGCCTCGGAAATAACGTTAAGCCGTTGGTCCCATATGTTATAATATCATCTATATTAATCGGATATCAAGAGACGGGCAGCAGCCTTTCCTTGTGTGGTACAACACAATAACTGCGGTCACCAATCCGCCTGCCAAGCGTGGTGACTATGGCAAATACCCTCCCCCGGGAGGAGGCCTATGTTTAGCAGTGGGCGTTATACGGGCTGATGATGATGATCATCAGTTTAATAGTATCATCATCGTAATTTCAGCCGTAGTATGTCCACTGCTGGACATAGGCCTCCTTCATAGATCTCCAGTTGTTGCGGTTAGAAGCGGCCTGCATCCACCGTGATCCCGCGGCCTTAACCAGATCATCCATCTATCTAGTAGGACGTCCTACGATACGCTTTTAATAGTAAGTACACATATATTAAATGCGGACATCATATAAGTAGCTACTTTTAAAAATAAATTAGTTTATAAATATTTCAATCATAAAGCGGACTATTATAAAACCATTTATATGGAATATAATTTAGATCAGTCACATAAAATATGTCTTTAAATCCAAAGCTAGTTCTAAGTGCAATAAAATAATAAATAAATGTATCAAGAAAATGAAATAGCCGATGAATCATAAATTTTATTAATAAATCCATTACTGGGCTACGACCGATACTACCCATAGTAAATTATTCATAACCAAATTAATTATAATAACAATGGAATACATTATGGTCGTCATTTATTATTAGAATTACTCGGTCGGCCCTAACTGACGATTATTAATAAAAAAATATATATATCAAATGAGTTGGCTTACATTAGTAAGCTGTGGATTAGGATTGTTTAAAATTCTCACCATAAAACAGCTAATAAATAATACGTGTGTGTGAGTGAAATGTGTCGTTGTGTGTGAGTGAGTGTGTATTTCTGTGAGTGTGTGTGTGTGGGGGTGTTCGTTTGTGTGAGAGTTATAGCTTAATTGTGATGTAATGTGGTGTGCGGTAATCCCTTGTGTGAAACGTCAATAGTTTGGGTAAGGGATATAGTTATGATACGACTTATAATCCCAGAGGAATTGGAGGGAAGTTATAGGGTTTATTTTAGGAAATCGTAGGTACAATGTTATTGAGTTGGTTTGTTTGTTTTCTCATAGAAGAGAGGGAGATTTTCACATTGCAAAAACACGCCAATTCAAGTCAAGTTTATTAACAATCTATAACAACTTATGTAATAAGTAATTACTGCTGCGCCAGTGAATTTGTGGTTGCGATAGTTATATCTAAATCTGGTGTTCTGGGTTCGATCCAACCCTGGACAATTATTTGTGTGAACCACGAATAGATTCAAAGTTTAAGTTGCGCATTGTGTCCGTGTATTGAATGTTTGTAAATTACCCGCGCCACGGGGATTAATTTAACTAGTGCGGGAAACGTTTAAAAAAAAAACAAGGAAAAGGATTATCACAACGAGGTCAGACTTTGATCGAATCTCGATCATAATTTTAAAATTATTAGCATTCTTCATCTCGTCTATATAACATGTTTTTATATAATAATGAGTAGATTGATAACACATACTTATAATTAATAGAATCAGACGTTACTTTGCGGAAATCCCTAGTAATCTATTTTAAAAAGACAAAATATCTAGAGTTAATTCCGCTAAAAAAGCCTCCAAGGAGCAGATTTGCGCAGTAGCATTCGAGTAGTTAACATCGCCCTGATGATGCTCCGTGGAGGAGCGAAACACGTGGCTGGTCTTCGGCTGGTGATTGTATTTTTGCATGATGCTACTATCTCATTTATTTCATTTCATTTATTTATTCAGTTTGTAAACATAGGTAACAAAAAGGTGTTAATAAACAATAGAGTTCGCTATGTCTTATCAATAGTGATGTACAAACTTAAATATATTACAACAATATGGCTAAAAATTGTTTATAAAGAGGTATTAATTGAGATAAATTAGATAATTCAGAAATAAATATTAAATTAATTTCAATAGTACATTTTCCACAATAATTATTACACGCTATTCTCTCCTGCATATTGTGCATAATTTTTGCGGGCGGGAGGTCAGTACAAAATAGCTTTCCAGCATAATTATAGACACATTTTTTTGCGGAACTAACACGAAATAGTTTGTCCTTATAAATTAAATTAACACATACTTGAAAAAAATATTTCCTTAAAAAATATTTCATCCCTTACCTTACAGTCCTTAAACAATAAAGAAAGCAAAACCCCGTTGAAAATCCAGCGTACACAAATTTATCAAAGTAATTTCTTCCGAAATTTTCCTGATTCGCTTCATTTGGAAAAGCATTAAGATTAGACACCTGTATAAATACGTCATCAAGGCACATTAGCGTCACGGGGTGTCACTGATAAAACGCTAATACATATATTATAACTATATATAAGCAGCACATAGGTATGTATGTATGTACATCATGTCATCATCACATTAATAATATTGACGCGGAAAAATCGCTAAGTGGAGGCGTCGTAGTATGGTTACGTTGTTTAATACGACACGAGATTCAGAGGCTTTTGGTATAATTTTAATATTTATTTTTATCAATCATACGTAACTTCTATTTCATGTAAATATTAATATGTATTGTTTACAAAAAATCTACAGAAAGTTATAGCAAATCTTTTTATAAATTCCAAGATTTCTTTCCGGGTCTGGTTGGCAGTGGCGGACTTACACATTTGCCGCCAGTAGGCTATTCAAATTTTGCCGCCCCTACTATTAAACTACAAAAAGTTTTACTATTGAGCATTTTAGACGTTAAGATTTTTTTTGCTATAAGAAAAAAAAGGGCCAAATTTGCCGCCCCCTAAATTCTGCCGCCCTAGGCTCCAGCCTACTTAGCCTGCTGGTAAATCCGCCACTGCTGGTTGGTCCGGAAAACACGTTAAGCCGTTGGTTCTGATTGTTATACCGTCATCTATAATAAGCGTGAATCAGGGAACGAGTAGCAGCGTTTCCTGTGTTTTACAACATAGTACTGCGGTCACTAATCTACCTGCTACGTAGTGACTATGGCAAAACCCTCCTTCGGGATGAGGTCCATGTTCAGAAGTAGATGTTGTACGGGCTGAAGATTAAACTATAGCATTAAATGTAAGTATTTATATTATTAAATTGGACATTCTTGCGCGATTATTTTTAAATGGTCTACTTAATAATTCTTAGTCTCATCTTTTGTTAAAAGATGAAGTTTTACCGTGTCATTCTCCCATATTTTGACAATGTAACAAAACAGTCTTCAGTTTAGTTTATAACTGATATACTAGAATTTTCTATTTGCATAAAAGTCTAAGTACCAGCCCGAAGTCTGAAAGTTGTTGGTGATCCACCTCTACCTTTGTGAGCACGTTAAGATGTCGCTCTTGTGTCTGATCTTTCACCAGTCGTGTCGGTAGAATCGATTCACCGGATTTTGTGAGTACCTCTAATATGGCCTGCGCAGATGGCTAATCTCTGTATAGGTGGGGAGGACTATATGTGGCATGTCCTGTAGTTTTTTTTTCGCACATATGTAGTTAGCCACGCGGCGATAACTTTGCGAGCCTATTCCTTTCTTAAAGGCCGGCAACGCACTTGCGACTCCTCCGGTGTTGCGAGTGTACATGGGCGGCGGTGATCACTTACCATCAGGTGACCCACTTGCTAGTTTGCCTCCCTCTTCTATAAAAAAAAACTTCTTTATCAGGCATAATGCGAGCAGCGCTCCAGCTTTAATAAATGGCTTATAAACTACAAACTAAGCCACCTGTGCAAGAGCGCGCCTCCTGTAGAACTTGTACCTACCTCGACTCCGGTCGCTGGCGAAGGGATAGAGGAATGTTGACTTTTCGTTTATTGAAATGAAATGAAAACGTTACGATATGAACGATAATGTAGACGAATCGATCGTACTTATTATAGGTAAGTCAAATACAATGATAAAATGATACAAAGAAAAAAACGTCTTGCCTAATTAATAAGTATACATTTCAACAGTAATGTTATTAAATAGAATTAAAATCTACCAATGTGGCATGTGATAATCGCGTTATTATAAATATAATTAGAATCAACAAGCGCGGGCTGGGATTAGGTCAGAAGCATAGAAAGCGTCGCGAGCCTCGCCTTGCAAGGACGACCGGACCCTTTCCTAGCCTCCTACGAATCTTTCTCTATCTACCTACGTTGTGACACCCGGGGAAGAAAGACTATAAGAAACTCTTTTTAAAAACATTTTTAGTACCTATCTAGGTTTGAGTTAGTATTTGAGTTTTTTGCAACTGTCATATCTAGCAGATTACGTAGAAAATGAATTAGCACGGCGTGCCAATGGAAACGCACCTACGACAATATTTCATTTAGCTACACGTGGAACTCTTGGCGCGTACATTATAAATGATTATTACGTATCGAGAGTAATGGCATGTGGGTGCCGCGATCGAACAATAACATAATGATCGGGAAACTACGATAGGTTACAATAATTAAATATTCCGGTGGTAATAGGAGACAAAAAGAAAATCAATGATGTTTTTGGGGTCTTTTCACTTTTAAGATACGATATTTATTCAGCACATATGTATTTACATAGGTAACTACACTTAAACTTATCAAAAATTTCACAATGTATATTAAACTAGCTTCTGGCGCGTGGTTTTACCCGCGTAATTCTCGTGACCGTAGGAAATTTATAAAGAAAAATAGTCAATACCTAGTTTTATTCGAAAAATAAACTATCTAAGACTGGAAGATTTTTTCAAATCAGTACAGTAGTTCTTAGATTAGCACGTTCAAGCAAACAAACAAACTCTTCAGTTTTATATTAGTATATAGATAGTTAAAGATAAGAAGGTATATATTAATAAACGTAACATTTACTATTCAATTATATTTCAATTTATTGCAGGTGTGCTAGAAGTCTATCATTCTTGTGCTAGTAAATAAGATTTTAATATAATTGCTATTAACTATTAGCTACGTTTGTTGTTATAAAGCTATAGTTTCAAAACCGATTGAATGGTAAGAACAGAGATTCTCAGTCAACCTTTATTTCCCTCACAAGATCGTCAGTAAACTAGGAACCTTGGCCTGAAAATCCTATGAATTGAGTAGCAGATATATGTATAGGCCATTTTTCCTGGGTAGTCATTAAGTTAGGTATCGCCATCGCCACAATGGCGGAGTCTATCTTCCTTCACCATAGTGAACACATATTATTATGCTAATCATACCGCTACCGCGCGAAGAGACGGTCTTTACAAAAACGCCCATAATGCTTCGGGAACTGCGGGAGCTTGACATCCAATGCATTACAAAAAACAAAACAGAAAATCTAAGTTCAATCAATTTACCACAAGTCCTATAGGTTATATGTCCTTATGTTATATATATGAGTATATGTCCTTAGGTATTATAAATTAAAAGGTTTTTCAGTAGTCTCAATTTAAATAAACCGAGAACTGTATCTACCCAGGCGCTTATGCTTATGTTCAACTGTGGACTTGCTCTATAGTTGTATACCTGCGTTCATTATTCAAAAATTTTAAATGACCCATCAAGGTAGTTACCTAGGTACTATTTTTTTGGTAAAATCGTCTTTTTACCGTAGATTTTATTAATATTTTAATTTAAACAAACCTCAAAAAAGAATGTGCGCATTTGCACAAGTCGTTCTCAAGTTATGCGTGGATATACATTTTGGAGATTAATTTTTATTTAAATACATATTACACGACACAGCTTAAAAGATACTAAGATACATGAAACAAAACATACATTTTAGTTTTTAAATCGAAGTTTAGAAGGCCACATGTGTGACTCCTACTACAACACCTATACAAGGTCAACTACCAATTTGAACACCATAGCCAGTTTAGGGTCAACAAGGTGTGCGATGAAGCCCCATAATTTGGGGGGCTAATGGGGTACGCAAACTTCGGACAGCGACCACCCATAGAGAAGCGAAGCTTGTTAAATGAAAGTGAAAATTGTATTTGTCCCTCCAGGGCCGTTTATTTGATGATTTACTATTGGTATAATATTTATTCTAAGAGTTAAAGCTTCCGTTATCAGTTTATCCCTTAAAAGGTCAATAATACGTTTAGTTAGTGAGTTCTGATTAGGGCTAAGGTAATTAGCAATGCTATCAGTAATAATTGTATGTGGGATTTTGCTAGTGCGCCGAACATAGAATGTAAAGTCAGTTTATAAAAGAAATCCTATATCCGATAGCCTGGCACATTTACAGTTAAAGTTTATTCGAAACGATCAAGCATTTTTGTTTCCTTTTTAAGCGGTAACACTATTGTTTTTCGTGTCGAAAACAATCAGGCACGGATCGTCTTATATGAGGCAGCTTATCACAATAACTTTAGGCGAAGTTATAAAAAGGTCTATTTTTACTTTTTTAGTACTCCCATTACCAACGAATTTACAAAGAATATCGAATCCTTTCTTAATAGAAAGTATACTGGGTGACTTATTTTACCGTCTTGAAAATAATAGGGCGTGATAATTATGTTTATGAAATAGATGTCTAAGGCATAGTTATTTTATCATTTTTTTACGATTTTTACTCTATGTAATAGAGTGAAAATCGTAACGGTAAAACTGCGTACCTAAGTAGGTAGATACGCTATTTAGCGCACTCTTTTCATTCAAGTGTGATTGTGGCCTAGGTATTATAGGCACCTATTCTGTTATTATGCACGCGCCATGTAGGGAGTATTTTTTAAAGTAATTTATGCCATTTTTAAAACTTTAACTACCGAAATACCATTAAGTTGTAGAACTTGCGCCTTCATTTCACGTCTGCAGAACCGTGACGTCGGCTTTTAAGAGTAAAGGAGTGGAGAGTGCACCTGTATTTGCGCGTATTATGTCCGGCGCTGAACTCAACTCAGCATCATATCAGCCTGTTGTGGTCCACTGCTGAACATAGGCCTCCCCCCGCAGCCACTGACTCCCTGCGACCTCGTCGGTCTTTCGTGCAGGCGGCCGTCCCACGCTGCCCTTGTCAATTCGTAGTCTCTACTCGAGAACCCCTTTGTTCGCCGGACAAAAGTCTTTGGGTTAATTCTAAGATTTCTTTCCGGGCCTGGTAGAGGGACTACCCTCCATGCCTCGGAAAGCACGTTAAGCCATTGGTCCCGATTGTTATAACATCCGTTACTTGTCCGGTGAGGGGATCGAACCCACGGCCTCCTAGATTCAAAGCGAGACTTATGCCGCTACGCAACGGAGGTTGTTGCTTTAAATATCGCATATTATGTTGAACCTGGATAATATTATCTTTCTAACGGTGAAAGAATCTTTGAAATCGGTCTAGTACTTCCAGAGCCCGGAGACAAACAATCAAATCTTTCCTCTTTACAATATTAGTAAAGCTATAAACATAGTCAATGGCTATCTAACACTTTAGTTAATTTACACTAAAAAAACAAAACTCGTTATGGACCCAGGTGACTTCTTCACACTTTATAAGGTATTTAGCACGTAACTGGTAGCTGCTAGCACCATTATTCGATGCTCTAATGTCTTCAGTAAACAGTCCCTGACCACCAACGAAGTTTTTTTTTTCTGACGGCCATATATACTTAGCCAAGACGCTTTGCTACTTCACTGAGGAAGGCAAGCGAGCTCCTGCCTAGATAAATGGTTTAAAAACTACAAACTAAGCAACTTGCGCAAGAGGGCGTCCCCTGTGGAACTTGGAACTCGGCTTAAGGCGGTCGCTGGCGGGAAGCATGAGGGATTATGGCATTTAGTTTTTTTTAGTAGTCACCCAAGATACTGAGAGCCTAGACAAGTGGCGTCTTGAATATTTTCGAACGAATAGAATCGATTACATTTCAGATTAATTTTGGTTTTCACCATTTTATAAGTGATCATTGTTAAGTGACTTGCTTCTCGCGCCCGGATTTGCCCGCGTTACCGTTCCCGTCGGAATTTCAATATTAAATATGCCCGTGAGTAACCGAAATCCGTCAAGAACTGATTGAGTTTATGCGTAACAAACATCCATACAAAAATACCTACAAATCTTTCCTAATAATAATGTGCCATAATTGGTTTTTGGCATACTGCTTTATTTAGCATAAATATAGTTTATCCTATTTTTTTATTCATAACTTTGATATGCATAAAGTTGTAAGGCATACTGTTATTCGTCTAATGGTTATTTGGCATAATGTTAAAGCGGCCGGCGAGTCTGCGAATGACAATCGGTTAGGTTAGGTTAGAACTGCGGCTATACAATGCACGAGCCGAGCGAGGGAAGCGAGCGGTGCCGCGGCAGCGGCCCGCGAGTGCCAGAACCGAATTGTAAGCAAATGACAATCGGTTAGATTAGGTTAGAACTGCGGCCATACAACGCCAGAACCGAATTGCCGAACCGCCGCGCGCCGTTGGCCTGGAGCCGTGAGAGATACGCTGCATGCTTTTTACGGGGAAATAAAAACCACATAATATTTTAGTAGTAAATTTTCGGTGTATAGTTGTTATGCTTATACGTCATTATAATTATTATGCTTATAGTAGTTATGACTTAGAAAATTATGGTTAAAAAGTTATAGCAAATTAGTATTATGCGTAACAAATGTTAGGACAAGTAGCAGTATGCCATGTTAAATTATGACATACCTAAAATGTTATGCGTAGAAATAGAGAACCGCTCATTTAGGTATAGTTGGTGCATTATTTATGTACCTAATACTATACAGAAATGGGCGAGCAGGACTCTTCTGTAAGTTAGCTTTAGTTAAAACAAGTTCATTTAGCTTTTTTTTTTAATTTATTTTATAACATGAATAAAATACAGAATATACAACTAAAAGTAGCTAAACTATATATATAAAAGAAAGTCGTGTTTGTTACAACACTTATAACTCGAGATCAACTGGATCAATTTTCATGGTTTTTGTTTCGTTGGATTTGTCTCCGCCCTGAATAGCAGAATACATTTTAAAAACAAAAGAAAGTCGTGTTAGTTACACTATTTATAACTCAAGAACGGCTGAACCGATTTGGCTGAAAATTGGTAGGGAGGTAGCTAAGAACTGGGAGAAGGACATAGGATACTTTTGGGTAGAGGTAGGGTAGGGGTAGGGGTAGGGTAGGGTAGGGTAGGGGTAGGGTAGGGGTATGGTAGGGGTAGTGTAGGGGTAGGGTAGGGTAGGGGTAGGGTAGGGTAGGTGTAGGCTAGGGGTAGGGGTAGGGTAGGGTAGGGGTAGGGTAGGGTAGGGGTAGGGGTAGGGTAGGGGTAGGGTAGGAATAGGGTAGGGTTAGGGTAGGGGTAGGGTAGGGCAGGGGTAGGGTATAAAAGTCCACCCGTGCGAAGCCGGGGCGGGCCGCTAGTTTAAAATAAAACTAACTTATTATTACAACTAATCTAAATCAATTCTTCTTGGCAAGGTTCCCAGAATGCTGGCAGCATTACCTACCCCGTTAACAGTTCTTTTAGTTGTATCTACAACTTAAGTTTGAACTAAAACTGTTATTAATACACATACTAAACTTCATATCCTGATACGTATGTAAGTTTTGTAACGTTATACGAATTTCCACATAAATCATATAATATTTTCGCCTGAAATATCAGAGCTTCTTAATCACTTTCTTTAACGTTTCCTAACATCCATAAATATTATCCGTAATTCTTGAAGGTATTAAAAGTAACAAAGGAACATTGGCTTCAATGCGAGCGAAGCTGTGGGGAAAAGTTAGTAATATTATAAATGTGAATGTAAGTTTGTTTGATACTCTCTCACGCGAAAACTACTAAACCGATCATAATGAAACTTTTGTACACATATTCTTGGAAGGTATTAGAAGTAACATAGGATACTTATTATATAATAAAAATTCTGTGCGAGCCAATTGTCTTAAGCCAACTGCTTTAAACAAGCTGTTTCTCCTAGTTGGAATTGCTCCTCCACATGTCCGAAGAGAAGTTGCCTGTGCCATCGAAAAAGAAAACAAGAAGTAGACCAAAAACATCCAATGTATAACACCACGGCTTCTGAGAGTAGATTGAAAAGCCGTAAAAGCTTCCTTCGATCGACGTCATCAGCTATGGTTAACCCAGGAGACGCTAGACTAAAACTGTGGCCCGTAAAGTTTCCTCCTCCTCCAAATTATATTGAGCCTGTAGAAAAACTTCCCAATGGTCATGACCTACCGTGGCCAACATGGAAAACGCTAAACAGGCTTAGAACACAAGTTGGCCGCTGCAGGCTCAATCTGCACAAATGGGGCATGATTGACGACAACGACATACAATGTCACTGTAGCACCCAACCACAGTCTATGTCGCACACGTTGGCCTGCCCTTCATACCCTAACAGCTGCACGATGGAGGAGCTGATGGCGGGACCGTCAGAGGCCATTGGAGTGGCGACTTACTGGTCAGAATGGCTTTAAATAAAGTATAACAACTAATAAGTTGAAACAGCGACACGAAAGAAGAAGAAGTGCGAGCGCGGCCGTGGGTAAAAGCTAGTACCTACAATTATAAATTTATCTCGAACATTCATCGTTGATGCCATTACAAACAAGTATTCGAATATCATTGAAAATATCAGTTAATCTTGCTTATTCCGATAAATGTACAATCTATGAATCTAAGAAGACAATCTAATTGCATTCCTAGATCTTAATACAGGTTAGCAGTCATATTTATTATTATTTATGTTATTAGACATACATCCGCCGAAACAAGTAAATTAATTTTATCATGTCTACTTTGATATATTGAGATAGGAAAATATTATATGTCATTACTTAAAAAAAACTGGTGACGACACAGAAAATATAAGGTGGGTGGACCCTGGAAGGCTATTGTAACGAATAAACAGTTTTTATTCGTTTATTAACTGCATGAATGATAAAAAGAAAATTATTTTTGACTTATTGTGTAACATATAGGTAAATTATTTTTCCTGACTTTAGATGTAGTATTCACTATTATTAAACTAAAGTTTTATGCTGATCAAACGGCCTTTCAAGAAACAGAGCTCCTTGCAAGGCCTATATAAGTCAGTCGTTTGGTTTTACAATGGAGTCGTAACAATCAAAATATCCATTTTTACTGAAACTACATCTACCACCAAAAAAAATGATGCACGATTTTTTTGTTAGTCACAAATAGACACCGCGTTCCAATGTTTAGCTTTCTACCTTGAAAATTGCGGAATGCACCATACAAACTTCCACCCCCCATTTTAGGAAAGTTAAAGTTTAGGTTAGAAAGAGAAAAATGCCCTTGTCACTCTCCATCCCTTCACCTATTTCCACTTAAAAAAATACGTCAATTCGTTGTTCCATTTTGCCGTGAAAGACGGACAAACAAACAGACACACACATACATTTTCCCATTTATAATATTACTAGCTGCGTCCCGCGGTTTTACTCGCGTTACTCTGCTCCAGTGTGTCGAAGAGTGGTTTTTTGTAGCCTATATCTTTATCGAGCTTATTAACTATCTCCGTGCAAAGTTTCAGCCAAATCCATTCCGTAGTTTTTGCGTGAAAGACGGACAAACAAACAAACACACACTTACACTTTCCCATTTATGTTAATTTTAAGTGTGGAAAACATTGTTTTAACTTTTCCGGTCATAAATCATTAAAATTAAAAATAAAAATCATTTTTATTTACGTAAACCAATTACAGGCACTTATAAATAGTCAAACATTAATCAGAAAAAAAACATTCATTGTAGGTATTTGTTATATATTTAACAACATCATCATCATCATCATTTCAGCCGTAGGACGTCCACTGCTGGACATATATCATAGATTATTATAATTTATTTAATATATATAGTACTTAGCAACGCAAAATGCTTGTTCTGTCTATATTATGCCAAAACAATTGTCATTATTTAGGTGGACCATGAGCATATAACGACGGACACGCTTTAATGCTACCACCGGATCCAATGCACCCCAAATGAGAAGATCCGGCGAAACAAACTCAGTGGGTTACTTTAATACCGGTTTCAACACGGTCCACATGAGACGGTCCGGCGAAACATACTCAAATGGACAAATACGCGGGTATTGGTCCAATTATTATCATTTAAAAATTAACCTAAGAACACTGACTTTTTAATGATAAAAATCTAAGTGTATTTAAATGATTTGTAGATGTTCCTAATAAGGTCCATGAAGGTACCTAAAGTATGCCACCTCCTACATTATTAGACACGATTAGTTTCCCGCAATTTTGTTTCATTTTGTTTGATTATTTCTTAGACTTCGGTCGGCGAATTTACAATTACTATAACACTTATTTATAGAACATTTAAACTCTTCTTTTACGAATAACATTAAATACATTTTTGCTCTACGCCATAAAAATAATTTCATTGACGACATTCTCCAGTCCCTTTATCGACTAATTATCCTTTACGTATCTCATACAATGCGATTACCGTAATTACATCTCTTTGCCCTCCCCAACATAAATCGGAATGATTAGCCTTCCGCAATTTATTACCAACCGCTGGATTTCAAGAGCGAGCTCAAGCATCCGACTTACATTCAGTCTCAATTCTACTCCAATTGAACGTGTACACTTCATGTCCTGATAAGTGTATTGCTTAGTTAATTACCCCCTTGATTCATTACACCAACGCCCGCCTGACCCGATTACACTGCCGTACATGATTAATGGTACAACTAAATATACAACATTTCGAACTATTTATTCGCGGTAATTGCTTATAGGTTGTGTACGAACGCAATTATCGTATCTATTGCAGAATTGTTGATGCTTATCGTTTTACCAATTTAATACTCATAATTCAGCGTTTGAGAAATGTGACAGTTGAATGTTACAATGTGGAAAGGATTTCATTTAAAAAAATGATTTATGTATAGGTACTATTTACTTTCAGTATGTATTTATATATAGCATGTAGTTTACGTACCTATGTTTAGTTATCGTATGTATGCATATCTACCTACATACTTCTAAATTCTTCTATCTTTCGACTTCTGTCGCAGGTCAACTGGAAGAGATTTCTGTAGAAATAATTAGTACCTTTGTACGTAGTTGTCTTTTTGTGTTTCTTTTTTTGTAGATAAATACATAAAAAATAATAAAAAACTTTCGTTCAGTACTATTACAACAACGTATTAAATAATCAACTATTTTATCGTAATGTAATCATCTTAACAAACAAATATTTCTGAACAAAGGAATTTAAGAACAAGTTAAAACGACAATTTAAAAACGATATTTCATGAGCCGGCGCGCCAGTTATGATCACGGACCAACCGAAACAATTACTTAATGTCAACGAAAAATATAATTTAATAATTGTGGCCGATGATATATGATGGGTCCACGCCCACCTGGGGCCCGATATTAAAATAACCGATACTTCTTCGGGCCTTATTTATGCTGGCACAGACTTACATCTTACTCTGTACGCCGTCGTGCATTTGTTAAAAGAACACGGTAATAGTCGCTCGAAGATTTCTAATGTCTCAATTTCCGAGATATAGCAATCAAAATTCAACCTTAACACATAGTTAACTACGTCCAATTCAGTTTGAAGTATAAAATACACGAGCTTAAAGCTCCAATTTTGAAATGCAGTAACTTGAACAATTGTTTACAGACAAAATTGGAACGTGTTCCTTCAGTTTTGAAATACTAAATTGAATGTTGCCACACAATACGTTTAAATTATGTCTTGTTTAATGAGTTGATATGGTTCTCTGACCAAACAATAACAAGCGCCCTCTGAGATTTTACGAATATAAACTTAATTCCTTTACGATAGATGTTATTTTGGCGAGAAGCGCATGAAATTGTTAAGGTGTACGTTTAGCGTTGTGGTTTGCGAGATGTTTTCACTGAGAACACAGTCATGTAACTAATGCAGGGAATCTACATATCATTAAGAGATGTAGGATCGTTTTATACGTCTGTACCGCTTTGTTTCTTATATTTATCGTTCGATGTATAAGTATTTATGACATCAATGCGTATGCTATTCAATGTTATGCCATAGCATTGAGCTTGTAAGCAGACGCCTATCGTATCATACTACGACTTTATTCGATTTTCAATATTTATAAGAACATCGGTCATTCGACGAAACATGAAGGTGTGTTATATGTGAATTAATGAATGAGAAATTAGAAAGATTTGTATGGTTATTGTAAAATCTACATTTGAAAAATATTGAGGTACTTTTGTACAATTAAAAGAAACAAACCTTACTTTGGTTTCGAAACAAAAGTTAAGAAACTTTCATCTTATACTTGTTTTTTTTGGTTTTTTTTTGTCAACCGACACTGTGCCACTGCTGGGCAAAGGATTGGCCAAATCTTTCTAAGCATCCCAGTCGATAGTGTATGTTCTGTCTTTTCAGAAAAATGGTCTAATTTTATCACCCGAGCGCTTCCGACGACGACTTCGGCGAAGAGGTATACTTACAAATTTACCTAGGTATATATGCAAGTAGAAAGTAACGGAGATATTTAAATGTTTAAAAAAAAGGATTCTTCTGAGTTTCTTGCCAGTTCTTCTCACCCGCGTCACGTTTGCCACGTCCAGAACTGGGGGTATAAAAATAAGTGACGCATCATAAGAACATAATATAAAATATTTTAATGATTTTAAACGTGTCTATATGATTAAGAATATTTTGTTTTTTGGTTTATATCGAAGGAAAAAAGGCTAATTAAGGCCACTGCGGCCGATATTGATTTATTAGCCATGTCATGAAGTCGGAGTTTAGTCCCTAAACATATTAAAGAAATTAAAAATATTTACGGTACTTACAAAAATAAAACAACACAGTTAGCCTTTTACCCGTCGGTATGAGAGGTTGAGAAGAAGTTTTTCTCGAAGATTCCCTATTTTATTATACCTAGCACTCCATCGTAGGCAATACCGCGGGACACAACTATTTCTTAGAAAAACGGAGCCTCAATCTTGAAAACAAAATCGCTATCCTGACGTTTTTAGCGTATTTTAGTTCATCATCAGCCCGTATTACGTCCACTGCTGAACATAGGCCTCCTCCTGGGGAGGGTATTTGCCATAGTTACCACGCATGGCAGGCGGGTTGGTGACCGCAGTATTATGTTGTACCACACAAGGAAGCGCTGCTGCCCGTTCCTTGATATAAGATTATTATAGATGATGTTATAACAATCGGGACCAACGGCTTAACGTGCTTTCCCAGGCACGGAGGGTAGTCCCTCAACCAAACAGACCCGGAAAGAAATCTTATAATTTATAAAAAGATTTCGTGTCCGGCGTGGGAATCGAACCCATGACTTCCGAGATTTAAAGCAGGCCAAATACCACTACGCTAATTATAAAGTTTTACTGTTAGCAATGATTGTTAATTAAATAAATGAATTTTTATTCAGCACTTAATTATTTACATACATTTATACTTACTTGCGAGAATCACAGATTTAATGAAACAAAACGAAAATTACGAATAAACTCCTCATTCTTTATGCAATATCCAACTAAGTGAGTTTTGTATGATTTGCCTTTTACTGTAATAGGCAAATCATACAAAACTAGAAATACATTCGTACGTCCGTCGATCCTGACATATATTTCTCTTGTCTATTTATTAAATTTAGGAAATATATTAATAAAGCAAAATTAGTTTATTGTGAATCTTTTTCTATTAAATTTTTGTATAAACTATCGATTCAGAATATAAATGTAATACTTTTAGTATTTTGAAAACATCAACTCACTTCCCTTAAACGAATCATAGTTTGCCTTTTTCTTGGTATTTTGTATGTTGAAAAACTTCATATTGATTGTTCGGTTCACGAAAATCTAGTAAGTATTTTCTATTATCAGTAACGTTTGTTGTTGTGACTATAAAAATTCGTGCATAATCCAGAAGCAAATCAATTTTAACAAATTGGCAAGGTGTTCTTGAAAAACAAGATGTAAAATAATAAATTAATCAATCAAGTTTACAGTATGTCTTAACAGGTATTGGAACACATCAACAAGTTGTTTGATCAGTGACTAGTTGACACCCACAATCTTGATCTTAATAAGAAATTAAACAATGTTGAAACAACGTAGGTTTACCTACTTGATTTTTAATGTTTCGCTTTGACGCGCTTAAGTTACTAAGGACTAAGACTTGACTAAGGACTTGATGTCATTTTTTCTGCGCATCATTTTTTTTTTTTCAATACAAAACGTATCTTTTCGTCGTCATCATCTGTATGAGCCGTTGGGTAGTTTTTGAGTTAACTGGTATTAGACAGACACTTTAAAGGTTTTTGTTTACAATCATAAACTCACATATTAATAGGTACTATTATTCTTAAAATAAACATCTGATGCTGGTTTATGGATAAATAAAGTGTCTACTCCAAAATAAAGCTCCTATTAATTTTCTGACATATCATTATTAGCCCATATAACGTCCACTGCTGAACATGGGCCTCCTCTCGAGGGAGGGTTATTGCCATATTCACCACGCTTGGCAGGCGGTTTGGTTACCGCAGTATTATGTAGTAAAACACAGGGAAATGCTGCTGCCCGTTCCGTAATAAACGATTGTTATAGATATTGTTATAACAATCGAGACCAACGGCTTAACGTGCTTTCCGAGGCACGGAGGTTAGTCCCTCAACCAACCAGACCCGAAAAGAAATTTTAGAATTTACACAAAGATTTCTTGTCTGGCGTGGGGATTGAACCCACGACCTCCGTGATTTAAAGTTAATACCGCTACGCTACGGAGGTTGTCTGACTTATAAGCTTCATATATTTCACATAAATTTCTAAATTAACTTAATGACTGCTTAACTCTTTTTCCTGTTAAATTTATGGCATGGGATATGTTTTGTAGGGACCTTATATTATAATTAGAAATACTCATTTTTGAATATATTTTTCTGTACCTCCTTACCTACCTATTAAACAGATGCAACCCGATAACATCTACGCTCGGACTTACCACATTATACCTCTTAATTGATACGTTTTGTGAGCTCCTGCTTTTAGATTAAAATAGTTTAAATCGCTAATTCTGTGATTTAACTCGGCAATGCGAGATCGAGAGATTACTAACGATTTATAGCTGCCTCGCGAATTGTATGGTTAATCGATGGTTAAGCGGTCGTGAAGTTAGCATTTTTCAATGTATCCTTTACCTGGTAGTTTCTAGGAATTCGTTAAGGACTTAATTATTGTCTAATTTGTGTTTGTATTATTTGTTGAATAAGTTTCTTTATGTTTGTCTCATATGGGATATATGAGACAAACATAAGGAAACTAGCTTGTGTCCGTGACTTTGTTTATTTTATTGCGGACCCTCAACAAGGAATATACACATTATATAGTACCTACCTAATAACTAGCGTTTTACAATATTTGAGGTAGTGTATCCTCATTCAACAGGTTCTTTCGCGTGGAAGTTACTTTGGGTTAACTCCGATTTTGAAACATTCTTCATCGGTGTTCTTATTGGACTTTGGTAATATAACCTTAATAGCCTTCCTCGATTAATGGGCTATCTAATTTTTCAAGTTGTACCTGAAGTAGTTTCTGAGATTAGCGCGTTCAAGCATACAAACAAAGAAACACTTCATATCTGTAATTTACTGCAGAAGTACAGTGTACGTAGTAAAGAAGCCAATTAAAGAGAATAGAGGCATTACTGGGGAGCATTATATGATCAATGTGAATTAAGTATTTCCGCGAGGTAACACCTGAATCTATTAATTACAGAATATGGCATCTCTACCAACCAAAAATCCTGAAATAAAATCGATTTTATACATAGCAACATTTTGACACAAAGCAAATTTAAAAGCTGTTAGGCGGTCTAACAACTTTATTTTTTTTACCTCTTACGACACTCATGGGAAGTTATTGCGACAAGAGACAACTTATGGATGCATCTATCAGCTCAAGGATACTCACCATCTTACTGCAATCAACAACCTGCCTTGCGTGGTGATTATGGCAATATTCCTCAACAACTCTGCCAAGTTTGCTAAGGTCCGTTAAGACGAGGCACATGTTAAACAGTGAACTTAAACAGGCTGATAAAATAAGGTGAAATCTAAACGACTGCAACTTAAAATTACATTACCATTAAATCGGTTTCACCAAGACAATAGAACACATACCAACACATAAAACAATCACACCAAACTATTAATACTGCATCACAGAACACGGTGAGATGGCAAAAATGGCGTCTGCTTGCTTCGTATATCATAAATTTGAATATTCCTGGGCAGAGATAATATAGTGGCTTATTGTCATGGCCGGCGCGACGCAGCGCAAATAAAACATGGCGAAAAATCCGATTTTGTGTCGAAACTGCCCGCCACAGAGTATTCGAAAAGATGAGAGGATTATTGAGATATTTGGTTTTTGTATTTAGTCAAGTTAATTCTATTCGATATTAAAATGAATTCTGGTATTTGTGTTTAATGTATTTTCATAAAAACTATAGTTGAACTTAGTAGCAAAGTAATAGGAAATTGGTACAATCAAATCTGTAACCATTTTTCTTGCAGAATTGACTTATTACTCCCGTGGCTCAGTGATTACGGTAGTTGTTTCTGAAATGTGGTGTTCTGGGTTTTGAGTCTGGATGAATTTTGTGTCCGTTAAGTGTCCTCAGCATTATCTCTGAAACAAGGATTAATTTCCATTGAGTGAGAGGTTTCTTTTGGAAAAAAAGAAAGAATTGAATAACACCTCTGAAAAGACTCCAACCTCTTCTCCTGAAGAATACTAAGTAGAGTAAAATACTCTTTATTCTAACTACATTAGGAAGGAATATATAAACAAAATCATAAAGCTTAATAATTAAAAAGTACATAAAGCGGTCTTATTGCATTTTCCATCTCCTAAAACAGCTTCAACATTGAATTGTTATAAAGAAATAACAATTATATCATTAGAATATTCTAAAATGGAACAAATAAATTTACCAAAGGCAAGTTCAGTTAGCAAAATACGTTTTCAAATTAAATTGTCATTCTCAAGATTTTTCGGATATAAATCTTTTCCCTTATTAGGTTGATTTGCACTTACATTCACGACACAAACTTGTGGAAATGTTAATGCAACTTAAGAGGTCAAACATCTTAATTAGCTTGAGATCCTCTCATTAACTTGAAGTTCTGGTGACCTTCGTCTCATTAGGATGTAAGAGTTGAGGTCAAATGTCACATTGACACGACTAGCTAGCTTTGAAAGTGCAATTGAAAAGGTTTATGTTTAAATTAGTGTTCAGCTTTCATTAATACGTGAAGATCACAAAGAAGAAAAACCATTTTTGTCGTGGAAGACAATGATTGTTAGAAGTTATTTCTATTTTTATAAATCAAAATTTGAATACATATTATATTTTAAATGTATGCTACTCAGCACGTAGCTAAAGATACTGCAATAAGCGTAGGTATGTGACTTATAATAATCAGTTATTTCATGTGTCATATGTGTCTGTCAAATGAAATCTACGTCATTTAGGTACCTACTTCTCAAAACCATCTTTCTATAGTCTAAATCAGGGGTCTCCAAACTTTGGAGCCTTAGGGACATAATGATATGTTCAGTATGCTTCATGGGCCAAAACAGATTATTAACAACAATAAAACATTGGCAGTCGCGTGCCAGTTTGATGACACTGGCGGGCCGGATTTGGCCCGCGGGCCGTAGTTTGAAGTAAACTGGTCAAAACTATCTTAGTTTTGTAACTGGTGATCGGCAAAATTATTCGTTTTAACAGTGTTAGTATATCATACATACAAAAGGAACAGGCATTTTTTTTTAATCGTATTCTTAATTATGGGAACAAGGGTACTAGATAAAACAATATTGAAAAATACAAGGGATCTGGGGCCTGAATCTACTATCGAAATGGTGTGTCGTGGTACTGTCACTGACGTCGAGATGGTCCGTTTTCTTTGTCTGTTGGATTAGTAGATTACCAAATGTGCAAAAAATCGACTATCGAGACGTCAGCGACAGTTCCACGACACACCACTATGATAGTAGACTGTTAGTACCTACCTCGGACGGGCGGCACCGGCAAGTAATAAGTATATAATGACACATCTATTGGTATATACACATAAATAAGTTCTAAGTCGTTAAGTAAACTACATCCTGATCCTGATGATAAATATATGTTAAACTGCCTTCTATTCCCATTTCCATATAAACGGGGCTTCCTAAATATGCCATGCCTTTAACAATATATAGTATCAAGTATAGTCAAGTTAATGAAGCTTTTTTTTAATAATAAACTTTACGTTTAAAAAATATTTGTTACTACTATAAAAATTAAATATTGAGCCCTCCATCACTCCGCGTTACACTGGTTAGTTAGGACAACTCAACTATTATTCAAAAATTCTACTTTTTTCATAGCAAATATTACTTTTAATATAATTTTATTGAAGTCATATAATTGTATTATGCTAATGCTGTTGATCCTAATTGTTTTAACATCATCTAGATGTTATAACAATTAGGATCAACAGCTTGACGTGCTTTCCGAGGCACGGAGTGTTGTCCCCCAACCAACCAATCCCAGAAAAAAACTTAGAATTACACAAATATTTCTAGTCCGGCGTGTGCATCGAACCCACGACTTCCGAGACTAAAAGCGAGACTTATACCGCTAGCTCACGTAGATATTAAATAATTAAATAGATTATTTCACAGAAATGTATTCCCTTAAGTAATCAATCAACAAACTATTCAAGACATAATATCTACTGTTAATGGGATGGCATATACTTTGAAAGCACCTCATATATTCAAATGTCTTGAAATCCAAGACTAATCATTACAAACTAAACCCCCATGAATACTATTTCAGATATGCTAACTTCATTCCTCAATGCTAAATCACATATCACAAAAAATACAGTACTTTAGTGCTCTGAAGTCACATTCTAGCTATCATCTACTCTGTATATGGATTGAGACATCTCTTGAATCTGTTGCGCAGGCGCAGCGCGTCTCGCTTGGAATGTTAATATGCAAACCCGGCTTGTTGGTGTTGCCGTATCAATATCCATTTTTAGTTCATTTAGGAAATAAATTTCGATTAAATTGAAATATTTAGGAGATGATGGTTTAAGACAAAGTGAAAATATAGGATAGCAAGAGTGGAAGATAAAAAATATAAGTTGCTGACTAGTTGCATATCTGCATGTTACTATTATGACAACGTGTTAAGAATTTATAAATTATAAGTAGCTACTAAAGATCTGAACTGTACAAACACTTGTGGCAAATAAATAAATAAAAGTTATGTTAAGAAATACGCTGATTGTCTGTCTATATTTGATAATGACGAGTACATATTCCTACCATCTTTTCCTGTAGTTACCTTTTCTTTAAGCGAAAATGAGGCCTACCCTATTTCAAGCGACCTAACGTGGAATCTAGGGAGGTAAAGAGATTTACCCGTGAGGGAAATACAGAAAAATATGGTCGTCATATTTTACTCAGCATTCCAACCAACACATTATCTAGTAGTGTTAAAGGCAACATTTTAAGACAAAATCCCCACAGAAATGGGATCTACGCGTGGATCAGCTAGTATAGTATAAGTAACAAAGAGTTTTAAAATGAGCTTTTATTTTATTATTCGTAAGAATCCATTTTGTATTGGCAACACTGCGGTTCGCTCCCAACAGTAAATACTGCTCATTTCTCTTTGATACACGGCATTTTTCCTGTGCGATTGTTATTTGTTTCTCCATATCGAAGAATTTAGGAGTTAATATTGTTGTTTTACTATTTACGGACTACGGCGAAGCAAAATGGAGGGTTATGACTTTTGAAAATGGTATATAAGTATTTTGAACACACGAGTACTTTTATGGTAGGTATTATATTCTTATTTCTTTTTTCTTACTTTATTTTTCTTTTTGAAAGATTACTAGCTGAGTTTTGTATTCTACTAACTTAGTATTCTTGTTGATCCCTCGTGCTAAGCTAAAATGCTTTTGTTACGAGTGCGTTCACGTCGGTAGTGCAATGTGTGGGTTTCGACCCGGCGACCTCAAGATCACATGTCCGACGCCCTTACCATTGGGCTACGGCCGCGCCGCTTCAAAATATTAATATATTTCAACCTTATTAAGTTTTTTTTTAATTCACTAATTAGCTTATAAAGCTAACCATTCAAACACAAATGCGACAAATATAAAAAATCTATTGGCACTTTTCAATAGTCAAATTTATTTATTTACGGATTTAACAATCCCTCAATGACCCTTACCATGTTTGGCTAGCGGATTGGTGATTGAAGTAAGACGATAACTAAACTTGAGCTAATAGATTTTGCAGTCCTTCCTTCTTGATGGCCCTTAGTTACTTTCGTCACCCATGAAGGGAAGACACTGGGTGGTCTATTCTAAACAGAATACCACTCGCGACCACATGAGATAGTTTATAAATTACTTTTTTGGCCTTACCAACTTTCAGTTTGCATTGAGCCTTGCAATGCCATCGAGACCCCGTCTATAAGGCCTACAACGTGAAGGCCTTATGTTAGTAAAGAGCGAGAATTGCTCAAAACTTCTTTAACAATTTGAAGTCATTACTTCCCAATCCTCTCCACCAGACATCGCCCCGAGCCGAGGCCCCAGTGCCAAAAGTGATCCCTCTTGTGCAGCCAAATCATTTAATAAGGCTGATATTTAACTAATAGCACATATAAAATATTAAACTATATGGCACAAAAGTTCCCAGCAGATATTTAGTATCTACTTATGCGTAATTAATTTAACTACCTTTCGTAAAACACACAGACAAACTACGCGGCGTAGCAGTAAAAGGTTCGCTTTATACCTTAGAAACCGTGGGTTTGATCTCCGCGCTTGACAAGAAATCTTTGTGTAAAAGCTATATATTTTTTGGGTCTGGTTATATCCTATACCAGGGAACGGGCAGCAGCTTTTTCCTGTGTATAACACAATTACAATTGTGGTCACCAACCGGAAAAAACCTACCTCGCATGTTCAGCTGTGGACGTTATATGGGTTGATGATGATGATGTTTGAAAAAAAATATTTTGGATTATAGAACAACCATATATCTGTTACTTAGCATCTGAATCAACTAGTCTGATGCTTTTGGGATCTGTTGGAGTCATTTTATTGACCCGCCGCACGCCGCGGCCGGTGTAACTACATTCCCTTTGTTTATTTGCCCGGCATCTGATGTCAAATTAAACCAAGAAATATGTTAATAATTCTTATAAAGTAAATGCCGCAGCTGCGGAAACCATTGAAAAGTTGTATGTTCCCATTCATAGGGTTGTAGTTCATACAAAAATATCCGGAAGCCATTAAAACGGTAGTCAAGTAGAGCCATTACTTACACACATTATTACGACAATAAATACAAAAGTTATCGTTAAATCGTCAATAAAAACGAAATCCAATTAATTTAATCTGAAATAAAATCACGAATTTGTTTTATTCATAAAATAAACGGAACGTATCTCAACTTGAAATCTGTCCTCAGCCTTTTTGATTGAAAACTATGTTTTGTGCGCCAGCTTTTGCTTACAGCTTGTTGATACGTTGCTTATCGAATGTCAACCTTATTGTGATAGGAATAAAGGGTAGTTAGAAGTAAATTCTAGAAGAATAATAGATGGTATATTCGCATAGGATCCTATTGTTATTTCCATACGTCACATCAAGGGTACGCGATGAAGGGACATAGTTTAGTATAATTAGTTTGTTCGTTATCTCAATCTTTGTTTGCGAAGCAGATCTATAGAGTTGCATTGTTTGTAATGTAGAATGGTTAGCTGTGATTGTCGTTAATAGGAACTTTTATAATCATCAACATGAATATAAATAGAATGAATTAAGTAAATCCTTTAAACCTATAAAACATTGTTTTTTTCGAACAGATATGTAGTTTTTTGAAGTAATCGAACCCTGCTTTGATTATTTAGCCGGGCATAAAGGCAAGCAGTGCTTTTTCGTGAGAATAATAGCAACGCGGGTATAAATATGCGGTGAACCTGTGTTTCATAACACTGCTGCGGTTGCCTATAACAGCTTAAAACCATTCAAAACATAAAGTATTAATCGTTTATCAGCTACAAATAAATTAGGTTTTTTTCTGCAGGACATTATGCAGTAAGCCTCGAGGCTTGCTACGTCACGGGCATAAAGGACTAGAATTTAAGGGGACTTTTGTGCTACTGCCTACTTGTCGTTCGTACGACCTAAATTATCTTTTATTGCAAGGCACTAAAGCTTATTTTGCCATGTTGCTGCATTTATCATTGCTATCTCAAGACATACAAGCCTTGAGGGCAACTTTTTGGTAAAAAGCTTGCTTATTTTAAGACTTTAATATTACATTTTTATGAAAATACTGATGACACATTGGCGTGCCAATTATCAGCTACTTTGTTTTAAATTTATTGAACTTTTTTCTAAGCGGTATTATCATCTCTAACAAATCTCCCTGTCTCACACTTATCAACTCTACAATCACGTCGTTGATGTACTTGATGAATGAACGTTTTGTGATGCTAATACACAGATTATGTATTAAAACTACTGTACCAACCCTTTCAAAAACAAACAACTTATATCCCTCCACCAAACAACATAATTTGTACCTTAATACTAAATTGTAAAGTTTAGTTTCCAATGAAGATATTCATAGAGTTGTTGATAAAGAAATGTGTGGTAGGTAATGAGGTATATTCTAATAGTACACGTGTTTGTGTTATCAGGGATTAGTGAAAGTCGTAAGGGCTTTGTCTCGAATGTCAAAGGGTTGTAAATTGGCTGTGAATGATTTATTGGTGACGTTAGCCGATTGACTCTGATTGCGATCAGTTAATCGATTAGAGGGATAGGGAGTACTTCTGATTATTATTGATCCTATTTTGTGTGTAGCTGATAAACGATTCAAACTATTCAAACTTACAGTTATTAATGCAAACTGTTATGGCAACAACAGAAGTATTAAGAAACGTAGGCCACACATCACCGCACAGGTGCCAACGCCCTCGTCCTCCTGACCTTTGGCTTTTTTTTATGGGACTAATCCCTCCCACACTCCCGCCACTGTAACTCCTGTATGTCAGGATCAACAGCGGTACACACGAAAGAGCCTCTAAGCTGTTAGGCTAAGGCCAGCCTTAGCCTAACAGCTTAGAGGGACCAGTCCCGGGACACCTAAATGTCTTGGATCCCGCATCGACCTTTAGCTTTCAAATAAATTTCCAATGCCCTCGTAGAACCGAAGTCCGAGAGGTCCGCGAACAGTAAAGTAAAGCGACAGTTGCACAAAATTCCCCTAAAAATCTAAAGTCATTCATCATTATTTCTTGCCCTGAGCCGAGATCCAAGTTCCATAGGGAGCTTATTAAGCCTGGAGCTGGAGCACTGCTTGCCTTTATGAGAGGTGTCTTAAAAAGAAAGTTAAAGTTACAAACAAAAATCATCATCATCATCATCAGCCCGTATAACGTCCACTGCTGAAAATGGGCCTCCTCCCGAAGGACGGTATTTGCCTTAGTCACCTGGCTTGGCAGGCGGGTTGGTGACCGCAGTATTATGTTGTACCACACAAGGAAACGCTGCTGCCCGTTCCTTGATATACGATTATTATAGAGTAGGGTAGTCCCTCAACCAACCAGACCCGGAAAGAAATCTTAGAATTTACACAAAGATTTTCTATCCAGCGTGGGGATCGAACCCACGACCTCCGACATTTAAAGCGAGCCAAATACCGCTACGCTACGGAGGTTGTCAACAAAAATAGTCTCTTATCATTACCCATATTACTTAGTTTAAGAAACACACAAAAACTAGAAGCCGCTCAAATTAAATACATATCATTGGCAACATAAAACAGGCGGTAATGAGAGCGTCTGATGGGCCATACATCACGCTATCTGATCAGCTCACCGATTGATTTTCGGAAATCGCCTCCGAATAACCCTGACGATAAAGTGATTTACGGTTGATACATACGGCTGTAACAGAGAACCAACATAAAGCAATGTGTTGAGGAGTTGATAATAATGAAAATGAAATGATTTTACATTAAAATACGTACGTAAATCAATCAATTTATTAGTGCCATAGCCAGAAGCTAATTGCCAAGCCATTATATGAAGCTATGAAATTGTAAAAAAAACTAAAGAGATCGCAACACAGAAGTTGAATTCATATTTGCTCTTTTGTAAAATCTTCTTCAACTCTAACTTCTAATAGTGGCATTGGTAAATTTCGTCGACCGGTGGGGTTTCATCGTGGCCGAATGTTTAAGGCATTAGGGGCTATACCTATGATGCAGGTTCGTATCCTGCCCCTCACCAAAAACGGCGGACGTAGGAGTGTCCGGGGCGTTTAAGTAGTGTAGGGTCCTCTCCTCGTGGTGTAACTGACTATCATACCACGCTATAGAGAGGGCGACTCCCACATACCATGCGTAAATGCATTTCCCCCGGACACAATTTTTTAATTTCAATGTGTTGGTCTAAATTTATTAATCTCAATTTTTTTAAACCATTTTTTTTCTATTTTATACAGGGTGAAATGTTAGTCACCAGCCAAATTTTTTCTAGGCATTAGGTATCATTCACTAACACCAATTTTGAAAAAAAAACGATACCTAAAATTTTCATAATTTATAATTTACTCGAAGGAATTATCCGCTCTGCGTGGTCACCAAGTAAAATGTTAATAATACTACGTGCCGCGCGAACATCAATGAGAGCGCACGTCGTTACCCCCGCCCCCACTACCCCTGAGCGGCACTACCTATGATCTAGTCGGCCACGCGCACCCCTTCGCGGGCCTTTGTGACGTGATTTCTCAATATTTTTGTATTGAGTGATACTAAATGAAAAAACACGTATTCAATGATTTTTACTAAAGATTAACATATCAAAATTTGGCTGGTGATTAAAATTTCACCCTGTATTTTATCCATGTTTTTTTTTCTTAGTTATTGTATAATTTCATTTAAATTACCTCTGTACCACTAATTTAAACATGATTAATGTGACCTAGGAAGGTCCTGTCTCCTGAGATCCAGGTAAATAGCCTAGTTCAGAAGACAGAGCTTTCATATAGCATGCACCCAATACTTGTTTAAAATAAAGAGTTATTATTATCATTATTTTATTATTATTATCATTATTAATTAGTTTTAGTTTAAGCTTACTCCTTTTAGCTATAGACTAAACTCGATGGCAAACTTTGTCAGCAGTGTGTCAAATACTTTTATCGACATCGAATCGCGCCGCCGATTGATTCGGTAATGGACTGATTATCTTATTAGACTGTACTGCTTATTTCTACATCTTCTCTTTTATATTGCACAAATTGATTGTTTGTTTGGGAATTGATTACAATGGAGCTTTCTTTAAAGGATTTGTTTTGATATGGTTAAGGTTAAATTGAAGTATAAATTTTACACCTTTCAGAAGATCTTTTTTTCCGGACAGATATTATGTAGTTAGCTAAGAGGCTTTTGCTACTTCACCGGACATATTTTAGAAGAGTAGATATTTATCTAACAACCGTAAAAACTGCTTTAAAAAAAAGGTTTAATGACATATAAATAACTATCTCCTGGCGCGCGGTTCCACCTGCCTATAGCCTATAGCCTAAATCGGTCCTGTAGTTCCTGAGATTAGTGCCTTCAAGCAAAGAAACAAACTCTTCAGCTTTATATATTAGTATAGAAGTTATAGATTATTCAGGCATATCTATCACTTTACCGAATGCATTTATTATATTGTTACATATTTAAATTCTTATAAGATTTCGATTTAAAATATCACATTGAATTTAATAATAAATTTATATATATCTAAGACTAGCTGACCCGACAGACGCTGTCCTGTCTTAAGTAAAACTCTAAATTAAATTAACTTTTAATATTAGGCGTTATAGCATTGAACTAACCGTGTTGTGCGCCAAGAGCAGCACGCATTATGTTATTGATATGTCAAACGCCTTAAGATTACAATAAAAAAGTTTATGTTGTCAAAGCTGGAAGTCATGGGGAGAGGCCTTTGCCCAGCAGTGGGATGATGCAGGCTAGCAGTAACAGTAACAGTATGTTGTCAAAAACGCTAAGGTTACATTAGAAAATTTTATTTTATTTTATTTTGTATTCTTAAATTTTTTAATTTTCCGCCCAATTTTCTTTCGTATGTACCTTCTCCGGACAATAACAAATACAACTAAAAAATAATTAGCGAGTTCACGCGTAATGCCGTGACCAATGGAAATAGGGATTCATTTTTATATATATTTAGATAACAATTAGCAGGCACATGGTTTTGCTAAATTTTTAACATCATTCTGAAAATGATTGTATATTTAGTAAATAGGTACTTATTACAATTCAACGGGAAACGCTGCGTAGTATCGTAAATAAGAAAATCGTTTACATTTTAAAATATAGTTTTATTTATACGTAAGTTAAATTTAGTTGTATGCATTTCTTATACTTAATATAAAAATATATCAGGAATAAATTTGAATCGGGATTAATTATTTTAAATTAATTTAAATTCAATTTGACAGATTTTGTATGAAATTGAAAACGATTTTTTTATTTACGATGCTACGCAGCGCTTCCCGTATGCAACTTCTGTCCAAATTCAAATTTATTCCTGATATTTAGTTTAATTCTGTGATAATTTTTATCTGACAATTAAAAATAAGTACTATTTTTTTTTTTTTTTTTAATACATTCTCAACTTTCGTAACTTTTATAAAAACTGCAATTTATCACATAAACAGCAACCCGTAAACAACATCTAAACCTTTGTACTACGTGTTAAACTGAAAATATATAACAGTACATCACGCTGTAAAGCGGGAAAAAGCTTGGAAAATGGAACAGGTTATTAGTTGAAAATTACCGCGCGTCCCGGCTTGTAATGTCGCCTGCAATAAAGCCTGCCAACGAGAGGACACACCGATAGTGAATAACTGGAAGCGTTATATGAATTATTTAACAGGGAAAAGCGTAGTTATAGAACGCGTTGGTCTGTGGAAGTACGCCGACGAAGAAAAATATGGACATAATTATCTAGTTTAGCAAGTATTATATCGGAGACTTATAAAATTAACCCACATAGAACAGCAGGTATCTGTGGTTCACACAAAAAATTATCCCGGGTGGAATGGAATCGAACCTAGAATACCAGGACTCAGAAGCAATTACAGTAGTTACTGTAATTGTTTCTGAGCCGATGCCTTAGTAGTTACTAAGGCATCGGCGCAGTCAGTTTCAAACAGTCTTCCGATTTGGACATGTAGTTATCTCCGCTTATAAAGAAGTCGATTCTCGTCCGTTGATGTCTTCTATATAACGCACACTGGCGCCCGTGGTAATATCATCATCATCAACACCAGCCCGTATAACGTCCACTGCTGAACATGGGCCTCCTCTCGGAAGAGGGTATTTACCACGCTTGGCAGACGGATAAGTGACCGCAGTATTATGTTGTACCACACAAGGAAATGCTGCTGCCCGTTCCATGATATATTATTACAGAAGATGTTAAAACAATCGGGACCAAGGGCTTAACATGTTTTCCGAGGCACGGAGGGTAGTCCCTCAACCAACCAGACCCGGCAAGAAATCTTAGAATTCATACAAAAAAATTACTGTCCGACGTGGGAATTGAACCCACGACCTCCGTGATTTAAAGCGAGCCAAATACCGCTACGCTACGGAAATTGTCCGTTGTAATATAATAAAAACAAAAAAATATTAAAATAAAGTTGACGAGTTGTGCCTTTATTTCTTCAGGCTTTCTATAATCTATATATATAAAAGAAAGTCGTGTTTGTTACAACACTTATAACTCGAGAACGGCTGGACCGATTGCCATGGTTTTTGATTTGTTGGATTTGTTTCCGTCCCGAATAGCAGAATACATTTTAAAAACAAAAGAAAGTCGTGTTAGTTACACTATTTATAACTCAAGAACGGCTGAACCGATTTGGCTGAAAATTGGTAGGGAGGTAGCTAAGAACTGGGAGAAGGACATAGGATACTTTTGGGTAGGGGTAGGGTAGGGTAGAGTAGGGTAGGGGTAGGGTAGGGTAGGGGTAGGGTAGGGGTAGGGTAGGGGTAGGGTAGGGGTAGGGTAGGGGTAGGGTAGGGGTAGGGTAGGGGTAGGGTAAGGGTAGGGTAGGGGTAGGGTAGGGGTAGGGTAGGGTAGGGGTAGGGGTAGGGTAGGGGTAGGGTAGGGGTAGGGTAGGGGTAGGGGTAGGGTAGGGGTAGGGGTAGGGTAGGGGTAGGATAGGGCAGGGATAGGGTATAAAAGTCCACCCGTGCGAAGCCGGGGCGGGCCGCTAGTATTATGTAGAGGAAAGATTTGATTGTTTATTTGTCTTCTAAACTTCTAGAGCGATTTCAAAATTCATTCACAATTAGAAAATAACTTTATCCATGAGTAAAGTAGGCTATATTTAACTAAGAAGTTGCCACGAGGACTGACACAGACCTACAGAGTACCCTACGTGTACTTAAATAACCGCTTATGTTGTCAGTATTAACATAATTATGAGTACAATTATTTAAAGAAAACAAAACATTTGTTATCTTTTCCATTGATTCTTACTCCACGCAACTCGTTGGGAACAGGGCGGTTGTGGGGTCTAAACCCAACCCCCAGTGGGGCCGGAAAGGTGGGGGTTTCAGAGGAGAGGGGGGTCTTAATTACCGCCGCTTTTATAGTTTTAATGAGTTCATTTTGGTCCGGGGCTAACAAGCGACGTAATACCTATTTAAACCAATTTTGAAATTAATATCATAGAGTGTTGGCGGCATTATGTCGATATAATGCAGTTTTTTGTTATGTTTGTTTTAAATTAAGGTGTAATATGGACTTTTGATCGGTCCCATATTTTGTAATGCGCCTTCGGATCGAGCATCAGTGTCTGAGGTCGCCGATTCAATCTCACGCCAAGTAATATTGTGTGTAAATTCAAATATTTTTAATGAGTTTGTTTGATGGTGAGGTTTTCCCTAATACCCTTGAACTCAGCAAATTCAGTTCTTGTACTTGTCCACGTTTCAGAATATATTTAAAAACGGTAGATACACCAGTTTTGGGAATAGACAAAAGGATTTTGAGCCACAACACTAAACAGTAGCTACCATTCTGAGGTGTGGTTTTATTATATGATTTTTTTTTGTACTGTTTCTATCTTAAAAACAAAAAAAATGTATCGCAGGCAATGCCGAAAAGCGTCTGCAATAGACGTAAAAGCATTTAGCCGTAAAAGTTATTTATATGTAACAGCTGGTTCACGTCCACAGCTGATCATGTGCCTCTTCTTTACAGTCCTTGACAGAAGATGTGTAACTTTGAATAACCGGCCTACAACGAGAGGAAAAGTCCTTCCTCGGGAGGAGGCCTAGGTTCAGCAGTGAACGTTATATAGGCTGATGATGATATTAGACGAATGAGGCAGTCAAGGTAAGCAGCCTCCGTAGCTTAGCGGTATTTGGCTCGCTTTAAATCTCGGAGGTCGTAGGTTCAATCCCCACGCCGGACAGGAAATCTTTGTGAAGGTAAATTCTAAGATTTCTTACCGGGTCTGGTTGGTTGAGGGTCTACCCTAAGTGCCTCGGAAAGCACGCTAAGCCGTTGGTCCCGATTGTTATAACATCATCTATAATAATGGTATATCAAGAAACGGGCAGCAGCGTTTCCTGGTACAACATAATACTACGGCCAACCGCCTGCTAAGCGTGGACTATGGCAAATACCCTCCCTCGGGAGGAAGCCCATGTTCAACAGTGGACCTTATATGGGCTGATGATGAATATAAGTAGAATACCCTTACATCGACACCCAAACAAAACCCTGTCCATCCCTACAAACTTTTATCAGACGCTCGCAACTCGCGGTCGGTCGACTATTTTGTCGATATTAATTAAAAAGGGACCCGAACAAGTTAATATTAAAGAAAATTAAGCATTCCCCCTTCTAAAGTTACCTAATGAATTTACACAATACATTTTGACGATGGCTCGTAAATTGCTTTGATGACATTTTGTTGCTTAAGCGCCTCGTTTTGTTGATAAATTGAATTATTTTAGTTTGTATTTTCAGCCTGTATTTGTTGTAGATACTTGTATTGTTTAAAGGTATTTAGTCGAACTAGGGAGGGATGAAACGCATGTTACTTAAAGAGTTCAAAGTATACATGTAGATAGATGGAGAGGCAGAGGATGGCCAAAGAAAAAATGGATGGATTGTGTGAAGAGATATGAAAGAAAAGGGAGTTAGTGATAGTGTGACGGGTGACAGGACGGAATGGAAGAAACGTTGCGCCGACCCCTAATATGGGATAAGGGCAGGAAGAATAAGAAGAAGAAAGCTATTTAGTCGAAGTTGTTGAAGTATGATCACTTATACATAAATAAACTAGCTTCCCTTGCGCGGTTTTACTCGCGTAACTCCCGTTCCCGTGGAAACTTCATCATTATATATCTTATAGCCTCAATAAATGGGCTATCTAACACTAAAATATTTTTTCAATTCGGTTTAGTAGTTCCTGAGATGAGCGGGTTCAAGCAAACAAACAAACTCTTTAGCTTTATGTTTTAGTAATAGCTGCCCCGCGCGGTATCACCCGCGTTAACCCCTTCCCGTGGAAACTTTAACTTAAAATACATGCCTATGACACTCACAAATGACGTGGCTTTCTATTGGTAAAATAATTTTCAAAATCTGTTCAGTAGATCCAGGGATTACCCCCTACAACGTCACAAACTCACTTAACTTAACTAACTTACTGACTTAACTTTATAATATTAATATACTAGCAACCCGCCCCGGCTCCGCACGGGTGCAATGCTGATGTATTATACATATAAACCTTCCTCTAGAATCACTCTATATATTAAAAAATACCGCATCAAAATCTGTTGCGTAGTTTTAAAGATCTAAGCATACATAGGGACGGATAGACAGCGAGAAGCGACTTTGTTTTATACTATGTAGTGATATTGAATTGAAGTGTCTGTTTATAATGGGAAAATTAACAGGATTAACTAAATGCATATGAATGTATCTAGTTTGCAATAACAAAACTGACTGGACTAATTTTAATGGTAAATATAATGCTAATCTAATATATTATACTTATATATAAAGCTGAAACGTTTGTTGGTTAGTTTGAACGCGCTTATCTCATCTGAAAAATTCCTTGAGAGTTAGATAGCCTATATTCATCCAGGAACCTTTATGCCGGGACTCCGCCAAAGCGGAGATGAGTGCGGTTTGCTGTGTGCTGTGCGAAAAGAGATGTTTTTCAGCTTGGGTGAATCCACCGAAGCTGTGCCAAAATGCGTGGTGTAGCTGAGATTCGTACTGGCTAGCCTTGCGAGTGTGCGAGGCATTGAGTGCTCATTACTCAGGCTCTGCGGGTTGCTGAGTGGCGGGAGGGGGGAGGGTGACATCGATAACTGCACGCCGCTCACATCTCCCGTCTCCGCCATGCGTCGTCCGCGCACAGCTCACATCTCCGCTTCCATCGCGCCCTACAAATATTACAGCGACCTCAACTGAAGCTGAGCGGAGAGGAGATGTGTCAATAACGTAATTCTATTGGTTGTTTAAAAAACATCTCCTCTCCGCTCGCCTCGTCTCCGCTTTGGTGGAGTCTCGGCCTTAAGTACCTATAATATATGAGTATGACCATCCAAAAAAAACATAGGTCGATATAAAAAAACTTAAATAACATTCAACAATATGCTATAGTAAACAAACTAAAACTTAATTAAGTAGCGTATAACTAAATGCACAATACAACCCTCCAGTCGGGTAGGGGTGGGTTGGACAGCCCCGCAATTATCGCCCTATTAACTAGTTTGGGCCGCTACCCCAAACATATCCGCTGAAACAAACTTGGGCAATAACGACCCGAGTTATATATTTATATGTAAGGTGATCCCAAAGTATATGCCTTCCCTTTAACAGTAAATAGCAGTAGTAGTAGTTTTTATATAAAAACTAACTTACCGCGTATGGTTTCATCCGCGTATCTCCCGTTCCCGTAGGAAATTCATAATTGAATCCTCGATAATTCCTAACACCAAAATATTTAATATGATTATGGACGGTAAAAATATGATTAGCGCATTCAATCAAAGAAACATACTTATAAGTAAAATGTATATATGTTGCAGTCAAAACTCTAAACCAGTGAAAAGTACTTTTAACTAGCAAAATCAGTCAAAACTTAACCTAACCTAACCTAAAACTACTTTTGACTGATTTTACTAGTTAAAAGTACTTTTGACTGGGTAAGAGTTTTGACTGCAACATATATACCTAATTATCTCCTAGGTAAAAAAAAGCCAATAGTTCCTAATAAATAAATACAAATTTAAGAACCGGCCAAGTGCGACTCGAGCACGAAAAGTTCCGTACCATTTTCAAGTGCGACAAAAAAAAGTTTATCGTATGGGAGCCCCCCTTAAATATTTATTTTATTTTATTGTTAGTATTTGTTGTTATAGCAGCAACAGAAATACATCATCTGTGAAAATTTCAACTGTCTAGCTATCGCGGTTCTTGAGGTACAGCCTGGTGACAGACAGACAGCGAAGTCTTAGTGATAGGGTCCCGTTTTTACTCTTTGGGTACGGAACTCTAAACATACAAAAAAACCTAAGCAATAGAAAATCAAATTTTATATTTGTTGCACTTTTTTATTCAAAGCACAATTATTCTTTCACCGAAATATATTCACTAACGTTATTACAATAAGTACCCACATGTACTATATGCCGGTTAAGGAAAGGCATATACTATGAAAACACCTTACATATACATATTTCATATATGAATAGATATTTAGGATAATTAGTATAACGAAGTGTAATCATAATGGTTTTGTTCACGCGATGTAATTAATGAGTTTGGTAACTTGAATATTAAAATCAATGGTAATTGATGATTTCTTTGGTAACGAACTTAATTTGAATTATGAAAATAGATGGATTCAATTTGACATACTGTAACGATTTATTATTATAGAAATTTATATCCAACTAGTATTATAGACCTTAGATAAATTGTTGGTCTCGCGCGCCCGACTAGGGGTGATTCCCACCAGAGATGTGCTATGCTACGTTGCTATAAATGCGTTTCATATCCACCAATCATATTCATTAGTGCTCATAGCTTAGCACTAGTTGAAACGGATTCAACTAAGATATGTTTTTTATATGGAAGGATGCGTGCTATGGATGCGTGCTATGGATGCCTGCTATGGGTCGTCGCGAGTGGTGTAGCTATATGCAGCAAGAGAGTACCTACAGTAAGCCCGATTGCGATTGCGGCGGTGCATCTTCATAGCACATCTTACTTACACCGCTACATAGCTTGGTATCAGTGAAAATGGTCACATCGTTTTACAGCTTAGCTATTAAATCCTCGCAGCATAGCTGCATAGCACATCTCTGGTGGAATAGCAGCCTAAATACTGCCGGCAGTTTATTTATATTAGTTTTTATAAATAAGCCGGTATATTTGTTTTTAATTTATATATGTACAAACACACAACAAAACAAATACTAAAATTAAAAGGTACCTACTGCTTATTTGACAACCTCCGTGGCTTAGCGATATTTGGCTCGCATTTAATCTCGGAGGTCGTGGGTACGATCCCCACGCCGGACTGGAAATCATTGTGTAAATTCTAAGATTTCTTTCCGGGTCTGGTTGGTTGAGTCGGTCACCAACCCGCCTGCCAAGCGTGGTAACTATGGTAAATACTCTCTCTCGGGAGGAGGCCCATGTTCAGCAGTGGACGTTAAACGGGCGCATGATGATGATGAATATAAGGAATTGAATGTTATCAGTTGTAGAAACATCAGGATTTGCTTAGAGACATTTATTGTCTTAAAACATAGGTATTCTGTTTTATATTTGCGTCAGAAGCCTTCATTTAATAGTTCGCAACGGAGGACCGGTTTTTCAAACTATCCGAACTATTTACCATATTCCTGCAAGAGTAAAAGGGAAGAAAATATGCAAATTGGCTGCAAAAAGACAGCGTTCCTACTGCCCGAGTCGTGGCATACAATTTTAAACTATATTGAATTGATTTAAGATCTCTTTTTAATTAATTTAAAATAAGTTATGTTACTTTTCAAAAACTATAAACAACAGCCATTGTTATGACTTCATTTGCTTCTATGGTCAAGTTATTCTTTTTCGAATATTGATTCAAAGTGCCTCGTAAGTAAGAATGTTGGGAATTTTTACGATTTGCCACCATAATATAAGCAAAAAGTAGGTACTTAAACATACAGGATGCTAATTCAATCCAAGAATACTTTAAAGTATTAAGGTAGGTCATAAATTTCGTCAAATATTTACGGGTTGGCTTGGTTGGTATTGGCTCACCTAAAGTTCTTTACCCGAAATTGTTCTTCCTGAAATTTTTCATCCTAAAGTTTTCATTCATACTATTTGTAGTGCTACCGGCTATGTTCAAAACACTTATGTTTCCGAAAATTGTAATTAATAATATTAATGTAAATATATTTAAACTCCTACTTTTTTTTATCCTAACGCTTTTATTCCTAAACATAATTACCATAATATTTTCACTCATACTCAGAAAGAAAGTGTAATAAAAAATATATGTTTAGAATGATTAAAGGTCGTTTCACAGATTTTTGTCTTAAATGAATGAAATTCATAAAACACTACTCATTTACGGTTATGTTTACGGCCTGGGAGTTTATACCGCAGTTTTAACCGTACCTAAACCAATAACTATAAGACCGATTCGGTTCTGACACTTCGCCGGCCGCTGCCGCGGCACGTTTGGCTCGTGCGTTGTGGTCACAGTTCTAACCTAACATAAACCAATAATTATGAATAGGACCGATTCGTTCGTCGCGGGACACTGGCTTCTAACTTAGCTTAAGCCAATGACTATAAATAGTACCGTGGTATATATGTGAAAATAACTAAAACTGTAAAAGTTACGAAAAATTAATGTATATAATACTGATTATTATGAATAAAAAGAAATCTAAACAAAAAAGATATGACTTTGAATAATAGTGTAAAAGATGGTTATGTTGAGAAAATATAGGAAAACAAATAAAAGTATAACAGATGTTTATTGCTACTGACATCATGAAGTTGAATGCTTCGGAATTATGAACATACGCAACACAGAGTAGTTAGGAATTGTGATTGTTAGGATGAAAAATGTTAGGAAGAACATTTTCGGATTTCCAATTATCGGAGTTGAAAGTTTAGGTGAACTTTGGCGCACCAAATATTTACTCTACAGTCAGCCTCAAATCTCGAAACTCGCGAGACTAAAACAATCTATACTAATATATAACGATGAAGTTTTTTTTTGTTTGTGTGCTGGAACTCTCTTAGGAACTACTGGTACGATATAAAAAAAAATCAGTGTTAGTTAGCCCATTTATCGGGGAAGGCTATAGCTTATATTTAATTATGAAATTTTCCGGTAATAGGAGTTATGCAGATGAAGCCGCGCTCGAGAAGCTAGTTTATATACATAAAACAAGGTTATCGCGCGCGGTTTGATCCGCGTAGTAGAATAGAGTCTTATGTTTTTTAAGTTTTTAAAAAGTACTAAATAAACACCGTTTTTTCGGATTGACATAAGTCGGTTTGTTTTACGGGTCGTTTGCAACTTTACCGGGCAAAAATATGCCTATTTGAATAAAGCGCTCCAGCCTTATTAGCAGCCAGGCACCCTGTATATATTATTATATCGAAAGTAAATTGTTTTCTATAACAATAGTATTTGTAAAGGGCGTATTTATTTATGATTTTGGCTCCATTGTTGTGAACGCGTAAATTTGTTAGAATTCAATTGAATTACTTTGGCGTCTTATTTTATTGCGGTGCAAAGCTGTTTGTTAATCAAATTTTAAAAGCATATATATTATCAATATATACATACTTTGATTTCAAATAGACTTTTTTATGGTTCGTCAGTTGATAAAATTTAACACTGTTCATAAAACTTGTAGGTTTTAATAATAATTCTCAACATATTTAATCAATATAAGCTGTGTTTTGATCTCACGAATCCATACCACAATAAAATAATAGATTTTTATATTTATTTAAATTAATAAACGTGTAGAGACATCTACAGTAGAGAGCTCCAGCCTTAATAAATGGTTTAAAAACTACAAACTAAACCAGCGCAAAAGGGCGTCCCAGTGGGACTTGGACGTCGGCTCAGGGCAGTCGTTGACGGGGAGATTGAGGAATAATGGCTTTTAGTTTTTTCTACTTGACAGTTCGCGGGCCTTTCGGACTTCGGGTCTACGAGGGCTTCGAAAGGTCGTCGCCAATCTGATGTAATGCCAAGTGTATGTAAATGCTGAGTAACTCAAGTGCTGAATAAACTTCATCATTTTATTACTCTATACATATCGCTCAAAGTATTATAGCATATGTCCTGTAACCTGACTAACTAATACATACGCTAATATCCTTTCAGCCATATTTATAAAATAATAATGTAAAATATAAATATTCATAGTTCATATTCTTAATTATACCTCAATTAAGAGTAACTCACTAAGTGGTTAATATTAACGCAAAATATCTGCAAATTGTGTGGGTCCCTCGTAATAAAGTTAACGCGTTAGTGATTGTGCCGCGGGGGTCCAATCGACGCCCAATATGGCCGCCCCGGGGGGCCGGCTAATGTAAACTGACCATTAACACAGTGTTCGGTAATCATACAGTAGGATAAATCAGTTTTATAAGTCATTAGATTTCTATAATATGATAATAATATAGTTACCGTGGGCTTCCATTTATTTTCTTTTACAACGAACTTCTATACAAAAAGGTATCTTTTACCTTAAATTTTATAAAATGTAATCTATGTCATTTTCAAAGGTGTAGTTTATCTCTTGTCTTTTATTGAATCGGTTGAGCAGTTTTTGTTGTGAAAGCGTTACAAACATAGGTACATACTAACTTTTGCGTTTATAATATACGTTGCTGTTATGTTACTTTTAATACCTCCAAGAATACATGTGCAAAGTTTCATGATGATCGGCTCAGTAATTTTCGCGTGAAAGCGTAACAAACAACCTAACATTCAAATTTATAAGATGAGTTTGATTATTATTGCATAATATGATTGTTATCCTCGAGCGTCATAAGCAGTGTACACTGTACTCTTACATACTTTATTATTATTAAGCAAAAAACATCAATATTATTAGAAAGAGTAGACGCATTTTTGTTTTGAAACTTTGAAATTATTTAGCTTTAAGCAAGTGATTGTTTTTTATTCCTGACTCCTATTTGTTTTTTTGTAAAGTGCCAATACAAGATCAGCTATTGCCAGTAGCGTAGATAGCCACCCTTATCCTGCCAACTCTCTCTCTCTACCCTTTCTTTCTCCATCTCCCCCGTGAGCTCTCTCGACCTCATGCATAGGCACATTTTTTTACTCTGGCCTTTTTAGCACCAGGACACAGTATTGTGTTGGTAGTTTACTATCTGTTTAACCGCGATAAACTGTGGCAAAATGTTATTAGTCATAAACGCATTATTATGACTTGCGCTAGAGTGGATTGTTTTTATATTGATATATTATGTTAAGTAATTTTTGTGGTTTCAAGAAAATACTTTATATGTACTTACTACACTATAGTAAATTATGTAAAAATCAATTAAGGATCACACACACATTACAGTTGGTGTGTTCATTTCTCGACTCTGTGCCACATGGGGTCAGGAGCTCGGCGCTCGTGTCGTTCGAATGTTCACAGTGATTATTGCTTAACAATCATTAATTAATCTCACGTAAAGTAATATTTTATGACTAACTGACTGATTCATCAACGCCAAGGCAAAAATACTGAAGCTATAACGTGATATTTGGACCGTGGCTACAACCTCTAAGGGGTTGAAAAAAGGGGGCAAAATTAGTATGGACACAACGTGATTCCTTGGTCAAATTTTGCATAATCATTCTTACTATAATTGAAGAAATGGTTTGTATTTTATTGAAAAACGGATGAAAAGTTATTTTGGGGACTGATTTGCATCGAAGTTGACATCAATAGGTACTCCTTAATGAAAAATAATAATATATAGAAATCTACGTGGATGATGTGAGTAGTCCCATGTTCAGCAGTGAACGTTATACGAGATGGTGATGAAAAGATGTCATCATCATCATCATCATTAGCCCATATAACGTCCACTGCTGAACATGGGCCTCCTCCCTAGTTGCCATAGTCACCACGCTTGGCAGGCGGGTTGGTGACCGCAGTATTATGTTGTACCACAGAAGGAAACGCTGCTGCCCGTTCCTTGATATACGATTATTATGGTTGATGTTACGATAATTGGGACCAACGGCTTAACGTGCTTTCCGAGGCACGGAGGGTAGTCCCTCATCCAACTAGACCCGGAAAAAATCTTAGAATGTACACATATATTTCTTGTCTGGCGTGGGGATTGAACCCACGACCTCCGAGATTTAAAGCGAGCCAATTACCGCTACGCTACGGAGGTTGTCGAAGGTGTAGTAGTTAATATTTTAGCAACTACACACAGGTACCTACCCTTAAAACTAAGGCTGAAGTGCGCGTTTCCATCTACTATTAAAGGCATGGCATATACTTTTGGAAGCACTTTAGCTGTGCTATATTAACGCAACTCTTTCAAAACCGTTTGACTTTAATGTGAATTGCTCACCACTAAAAGAGTATGAAATTGCACAGATTTACATTATGGATGAACGTTTCCGAACAATATTTTATTAACCTCTCATCATCGTATAATAAGTGTTTAATAGACACCGATTTATCTCTTGAGAATGCAACGATATAAAACTATATATTAGAATAAAAATACACGATGTTCAACTCTATTTCTCATGCAATAAGGGTTGGGTAAGGTTGAGGAAGTATCGATATGATTTGTATGTCTATTTAAGAGTCGTATCATCATATCGCGTGCTATGATTCGGCAGAATTCATCAAAGCAATGTTGGACCACCACCAAGCGGCCGATAGATCCGATTAGAGTTTCATACGGGTTATCGATAAAACGATTGACCCAAAAAAAAAACTTTTCGGACACAACAAAAATAATACGATAATCAAATTACCTACCACGATATTGATAATTGTTATAATGAAATTTCATAACGACTTTATTTTTCTTGTACATGTACCTATCAGATGACGTAAATTGGAGCAATTTAGATTACGAATTATTGATAATTAATATAATACTATTATGTTATGTTTTGAAAATAATTAGTTGTTTATTTTACTTGTGCTCCAATCGTGCCCCGTAATAAAATAGATAACTTATTTTAAGTTTGGACGTGACGATCATCAGTTACAAATGTTATTGTAAAATTTATCGATATCGATAGATAGAGAATGTTATACAACTAACATCACTATGATACTAAAAAGCGTTCCCAAGAGGCACAATCAACACACATTGAATATTTCTTTGTATCGCCGAGTGATTTATTGATTGCGTCTCTGTCAACACGCGCTGGCATTTTACACTAAGCTGAATACTTCATTTGATCCGTATTTTTATCGATAATAAAACCTTGTGATTCACATCACTCGTTAAATATATTAAGTATACAAATGATATGATCATGATCATCTATACTTACTTTCGAATTTTATTCAAAGGCTTTCATTCTTATTGTTATGAATTTGCGGTTATATCAATTTATCATGTTGCTGTGAGGTCTAGGTATATGTTATTAATATGAGGAAACGGTTAAATAAAATAATTAGTGACGATGATAAGCTTTGCTGATTAGAATTTAACAATAACATTGTACTTAATTTAAATTAGACAATCAATCGGTTTCACGATGAATGTTATTGTTTTACGTAATCTACGGAAGTAGGTAGGTACGACTATTTAACAAGTCATAAGTACATATATATATTTTTTCTCTTTTTTAAACTTCATCATCAGCCCGTATAACGTCCACTGCTGAACATGGGCCTCCTCCAATTCTTTGAAGTAATTTTAATTTTAGACCTGTTACCTTTAAGGCATCTTACTATACCTAATGTGTACATTTGTCATTTATCGCTCGACAGACGTAAATACTGATTAAAAATTCTGTAAGATCAAATAATTATAACAATGTTTTTAGCTACTTAAGTGATACTTTAGTGATTCAGTCTTATACAGTGTAATTTTGACAAGTACAAGTGTATGTAAATACCTAAAAGTTGTTTGTTATCATGAGCACAATCATGTGTTTAGGTATCGGTCACTAATTACCAGTCACCCTATATAATAATCGTATGTCAAGGAACGGGCAGCAGCGTTTCCTTGTGTGGTACAACATAATACTGCGGTCACCAACCCGCCTGCCAAGCGTGGTGACTATGGCAATGCCCTCCCTCGGGAGGAGGCCCATGTTCAGCAGTGGACGTTATACGGGCTGATGATGATGATGATGAAGTGCTGAATAAATTTCATTATTATTTATCCCGAGAGGGAGGTTATTTGCCATAGTCACCACGCTTGGCAGGCGGGTTGGTGACCGCAGTATTATGTTGTACCACACAAGGAGGACTTGAGAGCAATAAAATCGCACACGTTGACTTTTTGTTGTTAAAGCAGTTTTTTTCATGAATGTGAATACATATTAAAATAAAACTTACACTATTTGAATGTTTACTTCAGTACCTTTCTAATGATATCAAATACAGTGTAAAAAAAGTACCCATAGGGAGTTTTAGGGCACAAAACCCAACATACGGATAAAATTACCCAATTTAGCTTAAGAAAGAATAAAAATAAAACTCAAAATGCTTGATCAAATTGTTTTTTAATAAGGTGTATTCCCTCCCCTAGCCTTGATTACAGCTCTTAATCGGTTTTTCATGGACCGTATTAATTTCACCATGAAATCTTGTGGTATGGCGTTCCACTCCTCTTCAATGGCAAGTTGAAGCTCTTGGAGGCGCGTAGGAGCAGGGCTTCTTGCTCGAACTCTTCTTTTTAGCTCATCCCAGACATGCTCAATCGGATTGAGATCAGGACTACGAGCTGGCCACTCCATCGCGGTGATTCCAACGTCTTCCATGTAGTCGCAAACTGTTCTAGCGACATGCGGTCTGGCGTTGTCGTGCATTAAGAGAAAATCTTCTCCCATAAGCCACGCAAGCGGCCTCACATGTTCTTCGAGCACTTCTTCGACGTATCGTGCAGCCGTCAAACTTCTCGATCTCGGGCCGGTATTCGCCGTAGTGATGAATACAATGTCAGTTTTAGTGTCCAACATTATGCCACCCCAAAACATACACGATCCACCTCCAAAAGCCACACGTTCGCTTATGCAGCATTGTGAAAATCGCTCTGATGACCTTCTGTAGACCCTAGAGCGTCCATCATGACCATGTAAAGTCATTCTGCACTCATCAGAGAACATAACAGCCCGCCATTGGTCATACGTCCAATTTAAATGTTCCCTAGCAAATTGTAGTCGGGCTTGTCGGTGAGCTGTGGTCAATTTGGGACCATTTGCTGGGCGATGTGAAGTCATTCCTGCTTCACCTAGTCTTCTTCGAACTGTCCACCGACTTATACTGACATTGCGAAATTCTCGAAGCTATTGTCCCAGTTGAACCGCGTTCAGTTGCCGATTTCTCAAAGACCTTGTCACAAGAAAGCGGTCATCACGCTCTGATGTTGTGCGTCGCCGGCCAGATCCTGGTCGCCGAATGTAGCCACCGGTCTCTTGGAACCTCTGGTATACACGACGAACAGAGTAGCGGCTCAAATTTAGCCGTCGAGCAACTTCACTTTGGTTATGGCCTGCTTCGAGCAAGGCAATAACTTGAGCGGCTTCTGCGGGCGTGGTATCCATATTTTTCCAGTAAATCCGTATGCTTCCAGTAGAGATGTTATCACGTTGACCTTCGGTATGCAACTGATTAAAAATTCCAATAAACCGACCTTTTTATACCTGCGGCTAAGGGTGCAAGTAGTGACAACGCAAACGCGTGAATTTGGGGAATTCGGTGTACGGTCGGTTTTTGTAAGTTACGTAAAGGTCAATGATTTTAATTTTATGTTTTTGTAAAGCTAAGCTTGTATGCTTTAATTTTGTCTAATGATTTTTACACAATATCTTTAGATTTTAGAAAACAATCAGTAATAAACCAAATTACAAGGGGTGTGCGATTTTATTGCTCTCAAGTGTATATAGGGTGACTGGTAATTAGTGACCGATACCTAAACACATGATTGTGCTCATGATAACAAACAACTTTTACTATGGCACCAACCCTGAAATCGCGAAAAAAAATCAGCTGTTCTATACATTCATGTTCACATAACTCGTCAACATGGTAGGGAGCAGCTGATTTTTTTTCGCGATTTCAGGGTTGGTGCCATAGTAAAAGTTGTTTGTTATCATGAGCACAATGATGTGTTTAGGTATCGGTCACTAATTACCAGTCACCCTATAGATGATGTTATAACAATTGGGACCAACGGCTGAACGTGCTTTCCGAGGCACGGAGGGTAGTCCCTCAACCAACCAGACCCGGAAAGAAATCTTAGAATTTACACAAAGATTTTCTGTCCGGTGTAGGGATCGAACCCACGACCTCCGAGATTCAAGGCGAGCCAAATACCGCTACGCTACGAAGGTTGTCAATTTTTTAAACTTAAAAGTAAGGAAAGAAATCATTGTTTGACGGGAACTTAATAAACACACAGTTTAAAGACATAAAGAACACCCAGACTGAGAGCAACTATTTGTGGTTGTGGTTAGTATTTACCTACGAAATTATTATAATTCGACATGGCTTAATTTTACGAGGATCTCGTAGACCCGAAGTCCGAGAGGCCCGCGAACTATAATGTAAAGCGACAGTTGCACAAAATTTCCCAAAAAAGAAAGTCATAATCCCATAAACCGTCCGTTAGCGACCGCCCTGATCCGAGATCCTAGTTCCACAGGAGACGCTCTTGCGCAGGTTGCTAAGTTTGTAGTTTTTTAAACCATTTATTAAGGCTGGAGCTCTCGTGGCTAACTATAAATGTCCGTCAAAAAAATAAAAAATGTACATGAATTATAAAATCACCTCGTTTCAATCTTTCACCTACTACGATCAGAAAAACACACACTTTCAATTGCTAATCGTAAATCAAACAGTTTTATAATGCTATTAATATATGAACAGCCACACATATGAAAAATACGTTACATGGCGTACTAATTGCAAAAACGTTTCCCCTTAAATGTCACTAACTGTCTAAAATTAACTTCCATTCAAGAAAAAGTTCTAGAACAGTGTTTCTCAAACTTTAGTTCGCGAACCGCTGGGGGTCCGCTAGTCAATGACTGGGAGTCTACAGTATTAGTCTTTTTACCTTCTTTCTTTAACTAGCATTTATTCGTCGGTACCTTACAGCTCTCATGTCTCTTACGACGGCAAATCTATCAAGATACTCTGTCTTTGCTATTGTTACAATAAGTTGAAGATCATTATTCTTAGGAGACCTTCACCTGCAGGGTCTATTGATCTTCATTAAGCGTGATGTCAACATGGAGTCAGTATGAGGAGGTTGGCAGTTCCATTTCTGTTACATTTAATGATAATAAATACACTATAAGTCTAGTAATTACAGCGTTTCTTTAGCATGCCGCATGTCGTAGGATATGTGATTAGTTTAGTAGTAATATCAAACCAAATCTACGGATAACAATTTACCTTCTATGAGGTAAATTCCATTAAATTCTATTCTTCGAGGCATTATGGTATAAGTCTTGCTTTCAGACCCGAAGGTTGTGGGTTGTTTCCGATTGTTATAACATAATATACAACAATCGTATACCAGGGAACGGGCATCAGCCTTTCATTGTGTGTTACGACATAATATTGCGGCCACTAACACACTTGCTAAGAATCGCGACTATGGCAAAGACCCAATCTCGGAGAGCCTTTATGTTAGTCTTTATTTTATAAGATTTTGTAGGCGTGACATAAACCGCTTTAGATCAATAGGTACATACACAAAAATAAAAAAAACATTTGTTTTGTACTTTTTAGTTCCCCTTTAGGTAGTAATTTCCTAGAGGTAAAACAGTTTAACAAACACTGTTCTAGATCAAAAAATACGTTTGCTAACTGCCTTTTATGTGCAAAAGACAGTTAGCAGAGAAAACACCAATTAACACAATGGGTGGTCGCTTATTACGGGAAACAATTGAATTCCTGTTTTACAGCACATTAACTCTATAGTAAAGGTAGCAGACTTTGTGAAAAGCGCGGATAGTTTCGTGTATCTGCCATGGTTTAGTTAGAATTGTTCAATTGACAACATTTCATTTTTTTAATATGTGTTTTTTATATTTCTTTATGAAACTGGATCAAAAATCAAGGAACCCATATTTTTTCGAAATTCAAAGATTTTGATACAAAAAAAAATAGTTTGGCTCATTCTAAATAGACGTAAGCGCCGGATGACGTCATTGTTACGGTTGTTTAACGAAATTTATTGGTCAGAGTTGAAAATAAAAATTAAGAATGGCAAATTAAGAATGTTTTAATAGTTTGAAATTTAAATAAGCAAAGGTGATATTTCAGTCCACCGTAACGATGACGTCATTACGCATGTATCCGTTTTTTTTAAATAACCGGCATAAAAAATAAAAATAAATTAAATATTTTGGGATCAGAATTTAAAAATAAAAAAAAGAAACGGTATTTTCGTTTTAGGGTGTTACGAATTTTGAAATGTTGTCAATTGGTTGCATTTTTATGACAATCTTTGTCATCCTGATTGGGAATGTAATTTATATACTAGCTGTATCTAGCGGTTTTACCTGCTTTGAACAGCTTCACTGCTCCAGGCGTTTTTTTTATGGACATTTATGTTGTCAGCCACGAGGCTTCACGGAATATAAAGGTGATCAGGGCTCAAGCCTTATTAAATGGTGTGATAGGAAGCTTTAGCCTATGTGTTTATCTAGCTTATTAACTATCCCCGTGCAAAGTTTCAGCCAAATCCATTCAGTAGTTTTAACGTGAAAGAGTAACAAACATCTACCAATCCATCCATCCATTCTTACAAACTTTCGCGTTTATAATATGTGTAGGATATGTTAATAAACGATGCCTGTGCAAAATATCGGCGGACTCGTTTCATCCATACATCCATCCATCCATTTGTGTTTATAATAAAAGTAATAGGTAAGAAATAATTATAGGTATACCTGTACTTGATTTTTTTTCTTATAAAATTATTGGACCAAATGAATGTTTTGGCTGCTTTAACAAATATAAATCATTATAAGAGGTCCAAATCTTGCTATAACGAGCAACGAATGGCTGGTAAAACACGAAGGATGTTGCTATTTAATGTTTTCTTCAAAAGCTCGCTTACGTCCATTGCTTTACTTTTACAGATCTTAGCAAACCCGGGTCGTTGAGGGGTATACCCTAAACACCACGCTTTGTAGGCGGATTGGCGATTGCAGTATGAAGGTAAATAAGCTTGAGCCAACAGATGCTGCTGCCCATTAGAGATGGGCCGACTATAGTATTTGCCGACTAACCGACTAGCCGACTAATCGGTTTTCAAAATGCCGATTAGTCGGCCGACTAATCGGCAATGCCGATCATTCTAATACCTACTTGTCGGAGGTGTTCGGGCGTTCTGTTACCTTATTGGTTTTTGAATATGTTTCAAGACTGTAACTTTAGATTTAAAATATACATATATAATTATATATAGATATTAAAGGACTTTTTTGTCACTAAACATCTGACTTAATGAATACTTACCATTGCCATGTTATTTGGTTATGAATGTGCCATATTTCGTTGATTAATGATGTTAAGTTAGCTTAATTACGGACTGATTAATACGTTCCTATGTTGTAAAGACTGTAACTTTAGATAACTACTCTAAGTAATGTTTAGAAATTATAAAACAAGTACAAATTATTTCTTTTATTTCATTTGTTATGCGCCGATCATAATCGGCAAATTTTGACGAATAGTCGCCGACTACAAACGATGCCGAATAGTCTGCTTTCCCGACTAGTCGGCCGCTAGTCGGCCCATCTCTACTGCCCATCCATCAGGGTATGTCCCTTCATTACATAAGCATATTGTCATCCGCTACTGCACGGATCTATGTTCAGAAGCGGACGAGTCCTGCGATTACCAGTGGGAACGACAGCTAGCGGCCTGCATCTTTTTTTGTCCGGGGCGAAATGCATTGACGCATTCCCACCGCCGCTGCATCGTATTCGGGCGCTGGCGGTGGGATATGTGGGGCTCGCCCTCTCCATAGCGTGGTATGCTAAACTCATACCACGAGGAGAGGACCCTACACTACTAAAACCCCCCGGACACTCCTTCGATCCGCCGTTGGCGGGGGCCGGGTACGCGTACGATAAGATCCCATCCCCTCCACTGACTCCCTGTGACCTTAATGAGGTCATCGGTCCATCATGTATGGTCCACGTTACACGCCAGTTCGTGTTCTTCACTCGAGGATCTTTTTGCTCTACCTGCCGTCAGTTCATCGAGTTGTGTTCTGCCCATCACCGTTTCAGCTGGCTAATTCGTTGAGCTATGAGTATATCCCTTATTTGCCTTACACAACACCTAAGGAAAGACATGGGGTGGTAAATAGGGCAGGGCCACCGGTGCTCAGGCACAGGGCGTGGACTATGGAGTGCGCAAGAATGACCAGACGGTAATACTACTGTTTTTTCGGTTTGATAAGTTCCCGCTGCTCCCCTAGTGCTTGATTCATACAACACATACGTTAGGTACGTATGTGTTGGGATCGGGCACTACTGAATAAAATAAAGTAGGCCTATACATAACATTGTTCTAGCTAGGATACCTATTATATAATGTAGGTATGTACTTATTTCTTTTATTTATCTCACTTCTTGTCTTTAAAAGTGCACCTTCCTTGTTATTCTCTGCATCACCCTAAGGTTGACTGGTAGAGAATGCCTTTGGCATTAAGTCCGCCTTTGTACCATATTGTGCATAAAGTTTTTAAATAAATAAATATAAACATAAAGGTATCTAAAAAATAACAAGGGCGCAGTTATACAAGCTAACATAGGGCGCAGCAAAGGCTATTCACGGCACTGTGAAAACGATACATTGCTTTACATAGTACTAAGATATATGTTTACTAGCTTCCCGCACGCGATTTCACCCACGTAGCTCCCGTGCCCGTGGGAACTTCGTAATAAAATATAACCTTCCTCGATAAATGGACTATCCAACACTGAAAGATTTTTTGAAATCGGACCTGTAGTTCTTGAGATTAGCGCGTTCAAACAAACAAACAAACTCTGCAGCTTTATAATATTAGTATAAATTATATAAATTGTTCTAGCTAGGGTACCTATTATATATCTCATAGCGCCCTTGTTTTTTTAAATTAAAAAAACAAGGGCGCAGTTATAAAAGCTAGCACAGGGCGCAGAAATGGCTATTCACAGCACTGTGGAAACTGTACATTGTTTTACATAGTTAGTACTAAAATATGTGTTTATTTACATTACACTTACACATAAAAATGATCAATTATTTACTAGAAAATACGAATGTTCCAATTTAACTGCTCATTATTGACTAATGAATTATTTAAACCGTCGCTTTCGAACTGACCAATCAATTTTATCTATAAAGAAACGCCGCTTAGTAATTACTTACGGAAGCCGATTTTTTTTTTTTGTAAAATAATTGATAGCAATTGAAACGGATATTTAAATTTTACATGTGCATAGATAAATAGTTAATGTACATGTTTGATGTTAGGATCAAGGTGTAGATAGGATGTAAACAAGATATTTAGTATTTTACATTAAGTATTAAGTTTAACAACCTCCGTAGCATAGCGGTATTTGGCTCGCTTTAAATCTCGGAGGTCGTAGGTTCGATCCCCACGCCGCGCCGGACAGAAAATCTTTGTATAAATTCTAAGATTTATTTCCGGGTCTGGTTAAGCCATTAGTCCCGATTATTATAACATCATCTATAATAATTCTTCTTAGCGTGTCTATCTATAATAATTGTATATCAAGGAACGGGTAGCAGCGTTTCCTGGTGGGGCACAAAATAATACTGCGGTCACCAGCCCGTCTGCCAAGCGTGGTGACTATGGCAACTACCCTCTCTCGGAAGGAGGCCCATATTCAGCAGTGGACGTTATACGGGCTGATGATAATGATGATGATGATTAAGTTTAAGCGACCGTAGCCCCATGACTAGCGCGTCGGACATGTGAATTGATCTTGTGGTCGCCGGTTCGATCTAATGTCATTGTCTCTGCGCCATCTAAAGGTTGACTGGTAGAAAATGTCTATGGCATTAATAAAACAATGAAATTTATTCTTAGGTATTTACATACACTTGTACTTGTCAAAATTACACTGTATAAGACTAAATCAAAAGTATTACTTAAGTAGCTAAACACATTGTTAAAATTATTTGATCTTACAGATTTTTTAATCAATGTAACATATTATAGTAAAATGCCTTAAAGGTGACAGGTCTAAAATTAACATCCAAGAATCCGGCCACAGTTTAAGCGACACCACAACGCTCAGGGTGCCACTGGAGTAAAGAGTAGACTTACGAACAGTGGTGATGAACGCTGGCACGAGATCACAGTTCGGGGAATAAGCAACAACGCGATCCTCGGTCGTGCCGTCGAGGATCTTACCCTAGCTAAGTCCGCCCATGTCATATTTCTTTTGTACTGAAGTAAATAAATACAAATAAATCCCCACCTATTTGCATTACCGACGTGAACCCACTCGTAACACAAGCATTTAAGCTAGTACAGGAGGTTAACAACTTAACACGAATACTAGTAGACTGCAAAACTTTGCTAGTACCTAATATTTTATATAAAAAATTAATAAAATAAAAGTATGTGCGAATTTAATAGTGTCCATAGTTATACTACTTATTCGTATATGAAGAAGGATTTTGTACTAAATTTATTATAAAAATAACTAGCTGACCCGGCAGACTTCGTACTGCCTCAATCGATACATACCCTACACTACCCCTACCCTACACTACCCCCACCCTACACTACCCCTACCCTACACTACCCCTACTCTACACTACCCCTACGCTACACTACCCCTACCCTACACTAACCCTACCCTACACTACCCCTACCCTACACTACCCCTACCCTACACTACCCCTACCCTACACTACCCCTACCCTACACTACCCCTATCCTACACTACCCCTACCCTACACTACCCCTACCCTACACTACCCCTACCCTACACTACCCCTACCCTACACTACCCCTACCCTACCTCTACCCTACCCCTACCCTACACTACCCCTACCTCTGATCTACCCCTAACTATGTCTGAAAAATAAAAATAAAAATTTAGGGGTGGACTACCCCTAACATTTAGGGGGATGAAAAATAGATGTTGGCCGATTCTCATAGATACCGGATAAGCACAAAAAATTTCATCAAAATCGGTTAAGCCGTTTCGGAGGAGTATGGCAACGAAAACTGTGACACGAGAATTTTATATATTAGAAGATTAAGGAGATAATTTATAAATACCTCGCAGCGGCCCTCTTTGCACAGCAGGTAAGCATTCAACGGGGTAATGCTGCCAGCATTCTGGGAACCTTGCCAAGTAGAATAGATTTAGAATAGTAGTATTTTATACGTAGTTTTATTTTAAATTAGCTACTTTTAGTTGTATATTATGTATTTAATCAAGTAATAATGGAAGTATTACTCTTTAAAAAAAATGGTGATACATATTATGTATTCTAATACTCACTGTCCCGTGCCTTTTTACCCTCGTAGATCGCATTCCCGTGGAAACCTTGACCTAAAATATAACTTATGACATTAACAAATAATGTAGCATTTCATTGGTGAAAGAATTTGTAAAATCGGTTTAGTAGATCCAAAGATAACACAAAAAAATTACAAACTTTACCTCTTTAACTTTATTAGCTACTAGCGACCCGCCCCGGCTTCGCACGGGTGCAATGCTGATGTATCATACATATAAACCTTGCTCTTGAATCACTCTGTCAATAAAAAAACCGCATCAAAATCTGTTGCGTAGTTTTAAAGATCTAAGCATACATAGGGACGGACAGCGGCAAGCGACTTTGTTTTATACATAATAGTGAAGTACAAACCTTTTTTATATGTATGTTTGTTTGTTCATGTATTCCGGCTTAACTCTTAAACAGACACAGAAAAAAAATGGGATAACCTATTATTTTCCACTACAAACAAAACACATTAATCTTATTTATATGTATAGAAAGTGACCTATCAATAGGTAGGTAAACTGCCTTTATTTTATAGGTAAGATCTACCTATAAAATAAAGGCAGTTTACATTAAGAATAGAAATGCCGATACAGACATATTTAATGGAATTCCACGACCAATGCTATTTTTACTCAATAACAATAAAAAATTAAAAGACAGGTCTCTTAAATGGTTTGTTTACAACCACCCTACATTCGTTCATAATGTATTACACCTCAAAAGCATAACGATGGATGTACTTACACATCAGAAGCATTTGATCGTAAGTGTCAGTTAACAATAAAGGCACATACGACGAATGTTTCTGACGTATAATGGCACATCCCACTTTTTGCTTCTGAGCCCTATTCTTTCCACATAACTGCGATCCCACGTATTTCATAATTATCATTATGTGTTATAATTGTGTTGTGTTTTTATGTGTTTGAAGCCATCTTTGTTTCTTAATGGGTGTTGTTGATATTGTTATACGAATGTCGTGTGTTATAACAATTTTTTAATGTGTAAAATTATATATGACGATGATGAGACAATCGCCGTGGTGTAGCGGTATAGGTCTCGGGGGCCGTGGGTTATTTTTATTTCGGTCGGACATACTTAGTTAGCCACGAGGCTTTTGCTACTTCACCGGGTATAAAGGCTAGCAGAGCTCCAGCCTTAATAAATTGTTTAAAAACTACAAACTAAGCAACCTGCGCAAGAGGGCGCTCCCTGTGGGGCTTGGACCTCGGCTCTGGGCGGTCGCTGGCGATGATATTGAGGTTTTATGACTTTTAGTATTTTAGGGGAGTTTTGGGGAACTGTCGCTCTACTTTACAGTTCGCGGGCCTCTCGGACTTCGGGTCTACGAGGGCATCGGATGGTTCTTTGCAAACTTAGGGTCAGGATGACGAGGGGGGAGGCCGTGGGTTCGATCCCCACGCCGGATAAGAAATCTTTGTGTAAATTCTTAGATCTCTGTCCGGATCTGGTTAGTTGTGGGACTGCCCTTTGAGCTTCGGAAAGCACGTTAAGCCGTTGGCCGATTGTCATAAAATCAACAATAACAAGCGTATATATTAAGGGATGGGCAGCTGCGTTTCCTTGTCTGAAACAAAATTATACTGCGGTTACCAACCTGCTTGTCAAGCGTGGTGATGATTACGAAACCCTGCCCATATTTTTATACCTACGGGCTAATTATGAAGTAGGTACTAAGGTACTAATTCCATTTTTTTTGAAACAGGTACCTAGGCATTAATTATGTTAAATACAATTACAAAAACATCTTATATCCAATTATAACACCCATTACGAAATCCATTACGTAATTGGGCGACGAAAGAAACAGACGAACAAACAAAAACATTGTATAAATATAATTAGTTACCGCATGATCAATGTGCGAAGCTGTTAATGCGGTTTTTACGAACGCCTCTGATTACCCACTGATAGCGGGTGACATTTACTGAGAACTTATCGAAGCGGAATACTTTGTATTCTTGTTATTTTTTACACAATTGTCTTCAATGGTTCATCATCACATGGGCCTCCTACCGGGGAAGGGTATTTGCCATAGTCACCACGCTTGGCAAGCGGGTTGGTGACCGCAGTATTATGTTGTACCACACAATGAAACGCTGCTGCCCGTTCCTTGATATACGATCATTATAGATGATGTTATAACAATCGGGACTTAACGTGTTTTCCGAAGCACGGAAGGTAGTCCTTCAACCAAACAGACCCGGTAATAAATCTCAGAACTTACACAAAGATTTCCTGTCCAGGGTGGGGATCGATCCCGCGACCTCCGAGATTTAAAGTGAGGCAAATACCGCTACGCTACGGAGGCGGAGGTTGTCCAGACTTTAATGGTTGAAATTAATAAAAAAAACTATGTTACAATTCTGCGACAGAGTGATTTAGGTCTCGGAGGTCATAGCGTCAATTCCCAGGCCGGTCAAGAAATATTTTTCTATACTAATATTATAAAGAGGAAAGATTTGATTGTTTGTTGGTTTGTTCGTTTGAATTTAATAAGCTCCGAAACTACTTGACGGATTTTAAAAATTCTTTCACCGTTGCGAAGCTACACTATCTCCGGTGAACATAGGCTATATTTTATTATGAAGTTCCCACGGGAACCGGTAGCTATGCGGGTGATACCTCAGTACCATAAACCAATGGAATACAACAAAAACCCAACGCAGCTTAAGCTTCAGGTCATAAAACTAGAAGAAGTAGATATAATTTCAATTCATCAAAGCACATCATACACGTACCATGAAAAATTTAATTAATAGAGTATAGTCTAAGTACAATCAAGACCCACGGGTGAGACCATTAATCATGTTAGTATAATTGTTAATTACACGCTCATTTCAGAGACTTAACGGCTACACGGCTTAGTTTATGAATGCTCCTTAATTAAATAGTACTACCTACCTGCTTAGCGTTGATATTTAGAAACTTTTGTTAGTAGGTACTTTGCTGTGTGTTATAAATATTTTTTTAAGACTAAAAAATTATAACTATTTAGTCCGTCAGTTAGATTACTAAAAAATATTGGACACGTGTTTTTTTTATTTATCGAATCAATAAAAAATTACAAAAAAAAACAAAACAACAACAATCTATAAAGTTCAGGAGAGGGGACATCGTGACGTCACTACTAGGTAAAGTTGTACCTAAAAGTGACGTCACAAGAAATTTGAACGCGCCGTTCCTTTTTTTTTCCTTTTTTTTAAGTGTTTTATGCACAGCGATAATGTCACCCCATTAAGTAACAACATACTTAAACCTTCTAAAACTAGCTTATACAGTATCCTCGCTTTATTACTTAAAGGAGATGCTAATATACACATACCAATATTATAACCATCCAAGACTTCATTACGACTTCTCCTGTTTCGGACACACTCCATCAAAATATTATGTTGTAGATCTTCAATAACACGACAATCAACACAGTCCATCAACCATGCAAAATGTTTTGATGGAATATGTCCAGAACGCGATTTCAAAGCAACCACCAATTCCCGCCTTGAAAATTTACAAAAATCAATCCAAGGATAATGTAAGGGTTGAGGTTGTATTGTTTTAAACCAAATGCCTTTCTCCTTAGAATGCTCATAAAATATTCATTCCAGATCTCCGCGCCGTATCTTCGTAATTTTTTGTTTGAGAAACAAAAACAAACACGTGTCCTATATGTTTTGGTAATCTAACTGACGGACTTAATAGTTTTTTTTTTTGTCTTCATGCCTATTTGGTAGTGCAAATCGTGTGCAACTAATTGATTTGTGTGGACTATGGGTAGGTTTGGGTAAGATAAGATCCGGGACTTTCTCTTCTCTCTCTCTAATCTTACTTCTCCGGGCATCCAAACGTAGGTAGACAGATATAGAGTTGTAGAAAGCTAGAATAGGATCCGGTCGTCTTCGCTAGGGGAGGATTGCGACGCGATTTATGCCTCAGACCTGATCCCAACCCACGTTGCCTGATTTTTAATTACAATTTATTGAAAACGCGTCACGATCAATTCGTCTACACATCAATAAACGTTTTCATTTTTATTTTTCCGGTTTGATGTCTAAAATAGAATAAATATTAATTAATTAACCTAAATTGTGTATATAATTTCCTAGTTGGCACTAAACAGATGATCTATTTTTATGTTCTGTAGGGATGATATAATTTTACGTATATTTAACGTAAAATACATATTTAAATAAAATACATACTTGTCATTCGTTTAAACATTACATAGAAAAGTTAATAATTATATGCTTTTAAATTACAGCTACTGCCATAATCAACAGCCCGTTTACGTCCACTGCTAAACATGGGCCTCCTCTTAACAGACCTTGGCAAGCCAGGATCGTAGAGGGATATTGCCATAATCACCACGCTTGGCAGACGGATTGGTGATCGCAGTAAGATGTAAACCTTGAGCTAATAGATGCTGCTGCCCATCCATCAGCCATATGTCCCTTAGTCGCCTTTTACGACACCCATGGGAAGACATGGGGTGGTCTATTCTAAGCCGGAACTAGCTAATGTAAATATAAAGCTACTGTTAATTATAATATGCGCATAACACTTAAAACATCGATAATTTTATAATCGTTCGATTAAATTACTGAATAATTAATGAATTACGGGATGATTGGCATAAAATCGATAAACAATTTCGTTTCTTTTTTAATTATATTCCGAAGCTGATCTAGGTTATATATTAAACTAATTGGTTAAAGTTAATACTAGATCTGTACCTATTTTTGCTTTTAGCAATTAGTTCAGTATGTCGTTCAATGTAGGTACCTACCTACATTCAACGACATACTGAACTAATTGTATATATTTTATATATATAATATTCATATCTACTGTACGTGTGTAAGTCACTAAACTCCTATTAAACGGCTGGACCGATTTGAATGTTTTTTTTTTTGTATGCGTTTGGGTGGCGCCCTGAATGGTTTAGATTCACAAATTATATATATTCATATATTATCATGCAGGACAACGTCTGTCGGGTCCGCTATTTTGTACCTACTAATAATCTCAAAAATGACTCGAATGATTTTATAAATTCTTTTAACAAAATGCGAGGACGGGAGCCACGCGGCTCAAAACGCGCGGTATTGTTAGTAATTTATATGTGACTAGCTACCCGCCACCGTTGCAATGCTAATGCCTAATACATATAAACATTCCTCTTGAATCACTCTATCTATTAAAAAAAACCGCATCAAAATCCGTTGTACAGTTTTAAAGATCTATGCATACATAGGGACGGACAGACAAGGCAGCGACTTTGTTTTATACCATGTAGTGAAACCCTAGGTATAAACAAAACCAAATAGACTTATATTAATCTGTCAAACTATCTTGTCAATGCTGACAAAGACAATTGTCAGAACAAACGTCAAATATTTAACGATAAAGTGATTTTTCACAGCGCAGCCGGCCAATTAAAGTTATTGGTAATTTAGCACATTTGGCCGCCATGACAGTTGGCGTGATTGGCGCATTGTGCCCGCGCTGTCACTCTAACAAACATGGGTTTCCTTGTAAACAATGTATACCCGCGCTTTTGTCAATATCACAGTGGTCAAATAGAGTAAGTCAGAAATTATATTTTTGAAGTATAAGTGTAGGTACTAACAAAGTAACTTTAGTAAACAAAAATAACGTTAATCGTTTAATATATTTGCATATTCAAATAAAACAAAATGGTTATTCACTTAAAATAGGAAACCAGTAGGTACGTAATTCACGGAATCTTTCATTAATATTTTATCATACATCATCATCTAAATAAATACCTACATTCATGAAGTAGGTACCATCTAAAAACTTGTATATGAGAATATAGATGGAAATGAATTGGAGCGGTGGTCATTTATAAAAATAAATTTAACGAAACGAAACGAATTTCGTTACTGATAAGTAACGAAATCCTAAAATGGAATTTGTCAGCTTATGCCATTCTTCCCCTCAAGCTTACCACCTACACAGTCACTAAAATTACCCAATAAAATTGGATTTTGTTCGGTATGATGCGCACTACAATGACAAGTCAATCATTTTCACATTACTGACTCCACACAATAACCCAAACTTCCTTCAATGACGGACAAATTTTAATCTCAAAATGACGGATTTATTACAAAAAACCTTTTTTTTTCTGTTACTTTAATTTTTAAGCAGGTGTTGTTTGGCAAGGATTACGATATTACAATGATACTTGTCATACTTTTTTTTGATGGATTGTGGGATCTTTGGGTGAATGCATTGAGCTCTTATAATTGCAAATATAAACAGAGCGTAACGTGATACTGTCGAGAAAAAAGGAAATAATTGTTGTTAGACACATTTTTGAGAATTCTATAAAGATTCAATATAGATCTTGAAATTAAGAAACATAATATTTACGTGCTAGGTTTGTAAAAGGATTTCGTTTTAACTATTTAATATTAGCAACGAGGCCGTATAGTATTATTATTAATACAAACAGCTATTGAGATTAATAAAATTCGACAACCAGCAGGACTCGAACCTGCATCTTAGGTCAAGCCCCTAATGCTTTAACCAATTAGGCTACGGTGGAACCCTACCGGTCATCGAAATGTATTAATTAATAAATTTGGTCGATATTTTAAATCTCAATTTTGAAGTATAATATAATTATGGAAACCTTTTCCGTAAAGTATTCAAAAACAAAAATCCTTACAAATTGTACATTTAAACTTCCTTAAAAATCACTCTATCTATTGGTAAAAATGGCATTAAAATCCGTGAAGTTTTAACGAATGGAGGCGGCAGATGACTTCGTTTTACAATATGTAATAATAAAGACATTTTAATATACTTAAATGCTTTCTTATCTTATTAGCTACCTATTAATAAATTTAACAATACTTTTAATTCTAGGGTCATAAATACCTATTTTGCAGGAATATGTAGCACCGCTTGTAGGTATTGAGGACCCTACAACCAATTTCTTAAAGGCAAGGTCAAATCTACAGCATAAGGATCAGTAAAGTCGAGTTTTTTTTTGTCGACATGTGTAGTTTTAGCCACGAGGCAAATAATAAGCATTATAAAGTCAGTGGAATTGTCAGTCGCTATTGAAAAAAATAACAAACAAAATACTGTCCCCTCCTTTCATTCTTCATTCTAAACAGCACGATACTCTCAAACCCTTCACACGAATAAAAACTAACAAGCACATTATATTTAACAAAAACAAATTATGAAACCATTCAGTTTTACAAAACGATAATTATGATCGCATCACTCCCGCTGATTTTATGTTAATTCCATTATACCACAAAAGGTTTAAGTTGTAAGTCTGTTTGTCGTAAGGTGTTGTAATCTCGAGCTTATCGGCTTATGCTTTTTTTGCTCTGGTGGAGTGGAGGACCTCTTATAATATTATGTGTGTACTTCCATCGATACGTATTCAAATGGTGCTGTCAGTTTTGTATTTTAATTTTGTTAGAGTAAACATTGAAATTTTAGATGAATGATTAATCTTGTGCGCTCGATTATATTTAAATTTAAATTTAAAGATCTCTATTTAGTTTAATAATTTATATCTATTTAAATGTTAGTTTTTAATTAATTTTTAGTAACTTGATTGTAGGTACCTATTTTATATGTGATCTCTTTGTATATGTATTAGTAATTGTAAAATATAGGTTAAATACCTGAAATAAACGATTATTATTATTATTATTATATAAATACAGCGCTTGCGCGAAAATGTGACAACTCAGTATTGTAGTGTGTGTGTGTGTGTTTTTTTTTTCCGGACGGACATATGTAGTTAGCCCCGAAGCTTTTGCTACCTCACCGGGCATAAAGGCGAGCAGAGCTCCAGCCTAGATAAATTGTTTAAACACTACAAACTAAGCAACCTGCGCAAGAGGGCGTCCTCTGTCGGACTTGGACCTCGGCTCAGGGCGGTCGCTGACGGGGAGATTGAGGGATTATGACTTTTAGTTTCTTTAGGGGAGGTTTGTGCAACTGTGTGTATAAGACACTATACTGATGGTATGTGATCCCATGACGTGATTATTTAGAAACTGACATATTACTCCGATTATAAGTTTATAACCAAATACCAATGTAAGACAATTTTCGATACATTTTCCTCGCACAGAGGCTGGCTTGGGTACGCCGATTTGTGCGTACCTACTATTTTTTACTGCATCGATCGCGCATGGCCAGTCATTTATTTAAGTTTTCAATTGCTATTACAATAAATAAAAACATTGTATGTATGTGTATAAAATGTGGTTGTTTAAATTAAAAATCTCACCTAAAAATCCTAACGGCAGTGTTGGGTATGAAATTTAAAAAAAAATACTACTTCCTAACCCGTGTGGTTTCCGACTGAGAATAGAACACCCCATGTCTTCCAACGCGTGTGGTGAAAGCTCAAGGATACTCAACATCTTACTACTATCACCAATTCCACCTTTTTTTTTTTGTCCGGGGGGACTGGCATTTACGCATTCCCACCGCCGCTGCAGCGTATTCGCGCGCTGGCGGTGGGATATGTGGGACTCGCCCTCTCCATAGCGTGGTATACTAACATACCACGAGGAGAGGACTCTACACCACTAAAACCCCCCGGACACTCCTTTGATCCGCCGTTGGCGGGGGCCGGGCACGCATAAGCAATCCGGTCCCATCACCAATCCCTCCTGCCAAGCAATGTCCTTCACCGACCCTAGCTTACCAAGGTCTGTTAAGAGGAGGTCCATGTTCAGCAGTAGACGCAAACGGACTGAAGATAACTCGGGAATTAAGCCCAAGACCTCACAATCGACAGTTAAACCAACACGTCACAGGCCAACCTTACGAACCTTTTTATGTTTCCAACTTTAATTAAAATCTCATTAAAGAGCTAAACTGTTATCGGTTCTAATGAAATTAATTTACACATTAAAATCATTGATTTCCATACCGTTTCACTGCGTTAAACTATCTGTTAATTGCTTAAGATAAGTATGTATGGATATGCAGTGAAACTTTTACGGTGAATAGCTTTATCAGTAATCGCATTAGGTATATATTGGGTTGAAATCAGAAAGTTGTTAATAGAGACAGGAAACTTGGAAGGAAATCGAAATATCTATACATTATAATGAAACTGTAGAGGTCGAATGTCTGTACATATAAAAAATGCTTAAAACCAAGTCAGGGGGATGTTAAAAGTAAAATAGATTACTCTAGAAACACATCCAGATTTTTTTATGTTTCTCTGTCTGTTTGTACGGGCTAATCTCCGAAACTGTTGCACCGATTTAAATGAAATTTGGCATGGTGGTTCTTTACATTCTCGGTTAACATTTTAAATACTTTTAATCACAAAAAAGTTATGAGTTCCCGTGGGATAGTAAAAATCCCATCACGCGGCCAAAGTTGCGGGCATCAGCTATTTTTATTTATAATACTTATATTGAAATGTAAACCTGTGTGTGTTAGAAGTACGCTAAACCGAAGGACATGCATTGCATAGGGAGATTTTTGATATCTGGGATCAGTGGTTCGTATGAATAAAATTGATTGCGAGGAGTGCTATCAATGAACAGGGATTTCTGTCCACGGTTTTTCCTATAGACCGAGATATCTACGAACAATGTTTCCTATCAACAGTCTATGAATATAGATTTCTATTAACTTTGATTTCTGTATACAGTGGTATCCAGCAAGCGTGTTTATTAATTTCCACGCTATTTCATCCCATGGTTGTCGTACAGTTGATTGATGGGCAGCAGCATCTATTAGGTCCTTGTTACTTAACATTGCGATCACCAATCCGCCAGCCAGCTGTGGCGATTATGGCAATATCCCTCATCGACCCTTGCCACGGTCTGGTAGCGGAGGCCCATGTTCAGCAGTAAACGTAAACGGGATGTTGGGGATATACTCTTGGCTTGCTGCAACAATGTAACTAGGTACAATCGTTTTATAAATGCAATCAATTCATTACGTGTAATTACTATTGAATGTATAATGAAAGCGATAACTTGTTATTTCCGAGCGGGCTAAGTGTGAGTCTTTTGATTACAGTTGATCAACTTTTTGTTTTTATTTTTGTTTGTGATTCATATTTATTTTGATTTCATCGTTTATACTAGTACCAGCTTCCGCGGTTCCTCGGTTTCCACATTTATTAAGGCTGTAGCTCTGCTCGCCTTTATGCCCGGTGAAGTAGCAAAAGCCTTATGGCTACGTATGTCCATCTGAAAAAAAAAGCAAAAGCGAAGGGGTATGTCGGACTCGTCCTCTCCATAGCGGTGGTATGCTGATCATACCACAAGGAGTGTACCCTACACCACTAAAACCCACCGATTACTCCTCCGTCCGCCGTTGGTAAGGGGCCCGAGACACCCTCCGGCACACTGTAGCAATCCGGGTTGAGTGTCCTGGATTGCTACAGGCGGCACCCGCGGCCAGATTGGCATCGCGGGCTCTCCTGGGCCATACTTATGGCCCATTTGCCCAGTTGCAGGGACGCCCAGAGTACCAAGGTGTCCCTACTTCTAATGGGTAGGCCTCGAAGGAAGCGGGGCCCATGTTCGCTACTCTCCGAGAAAATAGCAGTACCTACCTTAGTACAATTTCTTTCCTTATACATAAGTTATGAATTTTTGTATCTATGTTTTTGTGTGTTTATACATAAATTAATAAATATATAATGGTATCATGATACCACCATACACAGCTATCAGCCTTTATCAGGTTTTCTTTTGTCTCCACGGAACCCTAATAGTAACCACACAATATCTAATTATCGATTCGCGATTGCTCGTTAATGGCTGCTGTGTGTTTTTTCTGCGCACTAACAATTAACAGCGGATAGTAATTACAATCAGACTTAATTTATGATTGTTTACTAGTGTATAGTACGACCACGGTTGCATTTTCCATGTAGAGATCAATTTTGGATTTATATCGGCCATTTTTGACCGACTTCAAAAAAGGAGGAGGTTTATCAATTCGATCGTATATTTTTTTAGGTTTGTTCGGGGATAACTTCGTTGTTTATTAACCGATTTTGAGTATTCTTTTTTTTTTGGATAGAAGATATTTCAGAGGTGGTCCCATGATAAGGAAATCAGGGTTTGATGATGGCATGAAAACTATAGAGTGCAAATATTACTGCGGTCCGTTGCGTTGATTGAAAGCAGATTTTTAGAAATAAAATATGTATATTAGCACAACATTTTACAAATATTGATACTAACATTGGTTCTTGTTTGCATTGAATAGGCTTAGAAACTAAAAACTGATTTCAAAAATTTTACCAATATGAGTAAGGCATCATTTAACGTAACGCATTGGTAACACATGTTTACATTTCAGAAACGAAAAATAAGGAAACGACTTATCAATTTTGTCGTACTATAATAATTGTGTATAAAACACTTCATGTCAATAAGGATTTTCTTATTGATAGATAGTATAAGATATTACAATTTATGTTTCAGATACTACAAACCTTTTTGCGCCAAATTCCGTGTTTTTTTTCTACTATTATAGATATATTAGATAATAATTGATAGGACGCTTTGCCAATATTATTATGAAAACGTAACATTAAAATTTTGTAATAAACATCTGATATTTACTAAAAATGTCTCCCTTAAAGCAGTAAAGTTTATTTTACCTCGTACATTAATCAGTTTCCGTCTAAGTGTGTAAATATGCTTTATCAATAGCATTACAAAATTACAGATTAAAATGACATTGACTGAGCAATTAAAATGAATGATACAACCTAGATTATATCGTATTGCAAGGCATTAGAGTTCATTTTGGCATGTGCGCCATTGCCGTCTCCTTGAGAGTTTAAAAAAAAATCACATGATGGGTACAGGTAGAGTTGCGTCCAGATTTTCCCGGATTTGTCCTAGTTTAGAGGGCGTCCGGGGTGCGTCCGGGCTAGACTTCATTCGTAGTCCGGGTTTAAAAATTTAAAGTCTCGGGCAAAAATTGAAAGTCGTTGACATTACCAGCTGTAATTTATTACATTGACTATGCTTAAAAAAACCAGATGACATATCCGGGTTGTGGGCTCGAAAATCCGGGGGTATTCACGCGTCTTGTCCGAGTTTGCAAATTTAAGAAATGGCAACCACAGGCAAAGACCAGGGAATGTCCAAATAAAAAGATTATAAGAAAAAACGCAATTAAAAGTTAGTAAATTTATATACCATAGATGTGTAGGTACTCAATATACTCAATAATAGAAAAAAAAATGTGACTTTGCCTGTTGCCTGTACGTACACTTCTTATGTTTATTTTAAAATTTTAATGTTACATTCCGATAATAATATTGACGGCAAATCCTTCTGCTAATTATTTGCTAATATAAAAAAACACGTTGCACAGGAATTGAAAATATTTATTTATTAATTCCATATTTCAATACCCTTTTAGTACATCTGAATAACCCGATCATTTAATAATTTACCTAGGTATTTATAAAATATGACTAGTTAATTAACAATAAAATGTGTAGGTACCTACCAAGGAAACTGTCATGTCCTTATAACGGCAGTTTTTTTTACTAAAGATCGACTTCAAAATGATTAACATACTACATTGATGGCAATTAGTAGAAAAATAAAACATAATAAGAATGTAACGGCATGTTTACAATGTAATGTAAACAGGATTCCGAGAATTAGTTGTTTTGTAAAAATGCTAGTCGTTTTGCAAAATATTACTGTTATGTGTGTAGGTAGGGTATACAACTTAACTTCAAAATTGTCACGCGGGCTTAAAAAACTTTATTAATTATGTAATGAGTAAAAGAAATAATTTTTTTTTTTTTTGAAAATCATGATTTATTTTTCTTAATTGATCTGTAAATTTCATTAGGAACCAATTTCTATTCGTACTATCTTGGCTCTAATGATAAATAATTTAAGAAGACAAATAATTTATTTTTGCACAAAAACTTGGATCCCTTTTCGCAATAAAATCTATACCAGATTTTATCAAAATCGTTTCAGTGGCTTAGGTGTAACAGACTTTTAGATATCTAGACACAGTAGGTAATATTTAGTATATAAGTAACTTAATGTTAACGTAATCATAAATGACTGATGACGTTAACATTAAGCTTACTCTTTATCTCTCCTGAATAAATGACTCTGTCCTGCTGAGACGTCACATATCGATGTCCATTGAGAGAGAAAGAGAAAGATATAAAATTATTTATTTATAGTGCACTAATCGGTGTACAAAATATTAACAAAATTTGTCGAACCATGACTGGGTAAACTTACATGCACAGCACATGTACAAATTTTAGTATGTACGCAGCGCTGGTATTCTAACTGGCCTGGCCCCATTGATCATGTGCGTAAGAAAATATTAAATTCAATTTTAACTAATTTACACAAAATGCTGCAAAATTTATAGATCGATGCCATGCTGTTAAACCCTTCACATACCTACTAATGCCCTACTAATGATATCCACCACAGAAAAAAGATGACGGCCGTAAATATTGAAATTCAAAGAGAAAAAAGGCCCCCGTTACGATCGCTGTTGACACAAACCACAGAAATGAGGCCGAGAGACTTAACTAATTTCTTCCATTGCTACCGTATACAGTGTTAATTGCCATGTGCGACAGTGATGGCAATATATAATTACACACGCCAGAAAGAGAGGTGCTTTAACACGACAACAAAATAAAAAGTTGTTCCTACCAGTCGCAGCACTCACACAGTAGCGATGGCTCGTTAAAGTCAGTGCTTTTAACCCTTTAATGAGTGTTTGTGTTTGATTAAAAACACGATTTTATTGTAACTGTATAATTCACTGGCTTTATCGGCCAATGAATGTTAAGTGGGAATCTCTAAAATTTGTTTAATAACTGCAGTATCGTATTGATAGTTGCCGCGCACTATCTAATGAGTATTGCGGTCTATTTTTATTTATTTTTAATTACTTGGTATCTTTATTTATCATTACAATTATCAATCGAGAAAATGTATTGTTAATTGGTGGTAGTTATTTGCGGAATAATAATATAATTATGTAGATTACTGGAGCTTCTTACTTTTATTAATCTTTAGTAGCTTTATTTTTATTATAATTAAGACATTTTATTAAAAAAAAGCAAAGCATGAAAGAGTGTTTGATTTCTAAAATAAAAAAAAACACGCTTTGATACTGGCAAATTCGTAAAAAACTGAGTTACAGTTAAAACGTGCACATGCGTCTCATTTTCTATTAGTGCCCGCTTTTGTGCCTTTGTATTTCTAGGAGTAACAGGACATTTTCGGAAATAGTATATTTTTAATTAATTATCATGTGAACCAACAGCCTTTTGATACATATAAACTACCTTTTACCCGCAGTATCACCTGCTAAATATAGCCTAAATACTTCCTCGGTTTTGCTATCTAACAATGAGAGAAGTTTTCACATCGGACTAGTATTTCCTGAGATTAGCGCGGTCTAGCACATAAGCATACAAACTCGTCACCTTTATATATGACTTTATATAGTATATGACCTAACCTTTGACAACATTAGTATCAAAGTATATATTTTTAATTTTAATGGTATAAATGAAAGAGAAACAATGCAAACTGGATTAGATAACCACACACTATATTACAACAAAAATTAAAAAAGAAAAACAATATAAGATAAGTGGCATTTTTGCCCTCGTAAACCCGAAGTCCGAGAGGCCCGCGAACTAACGAAAGAGCGACAGTTGCACAAAACTCCCCTAAAATACTAAAAGTCATAATCCCTCAATCTCATCGCCAGCGACCGCCCTGAACCGAGTTGTAGTTTTTAAACCATTTATTAAGGTTGGAGCTCTGCTCGCCTTTATGCCCGGTGAAGTAACAAAAGCCTCTTGGATACCTACGTATGTCAATTCGAAAATTTACGATTTTCCATACATGATGACACTTAATATAATACTATCCATTGTTTTTACTAACCTCGGTCTAAAAAGCCCACCTGCGCATTCCAGGGTTATATCAACCCGCTGACAAGTTGACGGTCGCTATCCACGATATGGTTAATTAGTAATAAAGCCTCACCTTCTAGGGTCGGAACGACCGACGCGTTTGAGGGTTATCTTTACTGTGTTGCCAATTGCGAATCAATTAGGTTAGGAGCTGCCATTTTGAATTCTTTCAATTTCATTCGTATTATTACTTGAATGTCATAGGCAAGTAATGCGTTAATACGTAGCTGTTTTAATAAACATCATGATAGTTTAATAATTATTATCTCATTCTTCTACATATTATTATTAAAAAACTAGCCAAGTGCGAGTCTACTTGCGTACGAAGGATTCCGTGCCATTATCAATAAAAAAATTGACATTACATGATTTTAGTTTCACCTGTCCCAGTGTAATCACGTTTAATATTTCTGACTATCCTCCGTGCCTCCGCAACCACGTCAACCCCTTGGTCCTAAATGTTTTAACATTTATAAACTCCTACTCATATTATAAACGCGAAAGTTTGTAAGTATGAATGGATGTTTGTTACTCTTTTACGCCAAAACTACTAATCGGAGCTGAAATTTTGCACCGGGATAGATTATACGCTGGATTAACATATAGACTACAAAACATCACGCTCCGACCCACTGGAGCAGAATAACGCCGGTAAAACCGCGAAGTGCAGCTAGTCTTCTATAACTATAACAGGGAACGGGCAGCAGCATTTCCCTCTGTATTACCACATAATACTGCGCTCACCAACCCGCATACCAAGTGCGGCGAATATAGCAAAACCATCTTTCGCGAAGACTTAGCAAATTATTATAACGGAATCCGTTATACAAAATTTCTACGTGGCAAATTACAGCGCCATCTATTTAAGCTCTAAATTGTGTGTTGACAGATCAGTCAGTAACGACTGCCTTTCATATTGGTTGGGATATAAGTCCTTTAGTTGCCTCTTATGACACCCATAAGAAAATATGGGGTGGTCTATTCGAAGCCGGATACCACACGGCAGATATATGGGTATACAAAAGTCAAATTTATGTTTTTTTTTTTAAAGTTTACTAGCAGAAGTTTTTGAGGTCTAGTATTCTTGTTAACCCCTCGTGCTAGGCTAAAATGCCTGTGTTACGAGTGGGTTCACGTCGGTAGTGCAATGGGTGGGGTACGAACCAGCGACCATAAGATCACAAGTCCGACGCTCTAGACATCTTCAAATTTACTTATAGTCCAAATGATCACCCATACTTAAAAATCATTTTTGAAACGTTCCCCTTTGTCATGCACAAAAGCGCCCTACGCCTTCCACAACAATTACCAAAACTGACATTAAAACCATTATTTTATGTAAATCATATTAAATAACTTAATAACCAAAGCGTTCACTTAATTTTTTATCTGTGCCCATTAAAAAACAAACTACTGGTATATAGAAGAAAATAATAAACTTTATGTATATATGTTATCTTAAAATGTAATAAAACGTTAATTGCCTGCTAGGATTGCAATAAAAATTAAAAATTATTGCATTGTGTTATCAGAGGTCACGGCTCCGTAACCAAGTTTATATGAATTTGTATGAAAAGTAATTTTGTTTATTATTAACTAATCGTATTTAATGAACCAAAAATATAATTTGTTGTTCATAAAAGAATATTGGCAGCGTTGCCCCACTCAACGGCTCAACGGGGTAATGTTGCCATATTCTGGGAACCTTTTCAAGTAGCATAGATTTAGAATAGTTCGTTTATACTAATATTTATAATATTAATTAGAGGAAAGTTGGAAAAGTTTTTATTTTTGTATGTTTGTTTCGAATCAAGTTTATTTTATTTTACAGGTACAAAATTAACTGAACGGATTTCGATAATTCTTTCACCACTAAAATGCAAAATTTAAATTCCAAAGACTAAGATTTACATATTACAAGATGTGTTATATGATACAAGTTAAGCTATACCCCTCACAAAAAAATATGTTTACTGTATAAATTGTGTAATTATTGGGGAGAGGTCTACCAACTAAAATTTCCTAGGTGATCCTCCAAAGACCAGCTGTAGGGCACCAGGATCTGCTAATGCATGACATCCGGTGCCCCCTAAAGGCTGGATATCAAGTATTACATTCACCTGATTATATTATTCGATTCTATAATTTACCTTTTAAGTATACAAAACTTAACCTTGCACAAAAAGGCATCTGCGCCGGTGACCGCCCTAAAGCCAAGGTAGAATTCCCATAAGAGACGTCGTCTTGCGCAGGTTGCTCAGTTTATAGTTTTTAAACTACCTATTTCATTAGGCTGAACTGCTTTTTTTGCCCAGTAAAGAACAAGCTTCTGAGCTAACTGCATGGGAAATATTACTGAAATATTTTGTATGGTAATTAAAAGATTTCCTTTGGCCGTGTGGTTTTCGGCGTAGAATTGACCGTCCCATCTCTTCCCATGGGTGTCGTAAGCGTCAACTAAGAGACCTAGGTACAGTTGATAGATGGGACATATTCTATCAGCTTGAAGATATTCACCATCATACTACGATCACCAAACTGTCTGCCAAGCGAGGTGATTATGGCAATATCCCTCAACAATCCTGGCATGTCAAGCTCTATTAAGAGGAGCCGCCTCTGTTGTCTTATGTTCAGCTGTAAACGTAAATATTCTTTTGTAACATAGGTATAAGTATTAAAGTGAAAGTAATGTAACCGGTACACCAACATTATGATGTAGTTGATTTCAATCAGTCATCGAAATTAATTGGGAGAAATAATTTGCAATGCCAATTAACGACTAATTAACATTGAGTATAAACAAGTGAAAGGCTACAAGTGAACGCCTTAGGCACTTGGGCGATACATGTCCTGCACAGATGGCTAACCTCCGTACAGATTGGCAGCTGCGGCCGAAGATGGCTATAATATCCTATTTACTCCTGCGAGGTGAAAACGCCACGAAATACATATTATTTCATATAAATAACATTTTTCATTATATCCTATTCATACAAATTGGCGATGGTAGGACTTTCTTACCCCCTCGCCATCCCGACCCCTAGTTAGAAAAGAACCTTCCGATGCTCTCGTAGACCGAACTGTTACTTAGAGCGACGGTTGCACAAAACACTAAACTTCATAATCTCTCAATCCACCCGCCAGCGACCGCGCTGAGCCGAGTTCCAAGTCCCACAGGAGACACCCTCTTGCGTGGGTTGCTTAGTTTGTAGTTTTTAAACCATTTATTTAGGCTGGAGTTCTATCTGCCTTTACGCTTGGTGAAGTAGCAAAAGCCTCCTGGCTAACTACATTATGTCCGCCCGGAAAAAAAGACTCTTTTCTAGGCTGGCCAGTATAACACCCATAGTTTTGCAGATGAACAGGATTTTCTTCAAAATGTTACCATTCTTTTTTTCAAATCACAATGATCTGAAATGTGACACAGTTTAAGGTGTATCTAGAAAGAAGAAGACGAAGTGTACTTAATTGCCAAATATAAATAAACATAGTAAATGTCATGCAATTACTGCGTAATGAAAATTACTATATAGGTATAATTATATTTTGCAATCAGCGGCCTTATCTCTAAAAGCATGCTCTTCTATAATACATTTTGCATTTGATGGACCAAAAAGTACAATAAATAGGGAAGCTAAGGATCATAATCATCATCAGCCCATCTAACGTCCACTGCTGAACATGGGCCTCCTCCCGAGGATGGGTATTTGCCATAGTCCCCACGCTTGGCAGGCAGGTTAGTGCCCGCAGTATTATGTATGTAGTACCACACATGTAGATATATAAAGGAATAGAAAATATAAGGTAACTAGAATAAATTAAGTGTCATTATATAACCTAAACATGATAATTAAATAACTGGCAATAATCTCTAGTAAATGGTACGAAAGTTTATTAAAAACAAACCATTAAAATTAACGAGTTACCGATATTTAAATATAATAATCAAAAATAATAAGCGTAGAGTCATAGGTTAACACCTTGTAGCTTGTTTATCGGTAGATATCAAACGGATGGAGTCAATAGCAGGTTGTGCCACACAAAGTGGGTTCCGTAACTAGAGGCTTCTACCCTACTGTAACAAAGAACTTGTTTATGTTCGAATTGGCTTGCGTACTTGTATATCGCGATACAGTTTAGTTAGAGTGTTAGGTGCTAGATGCCGCTACTAGTCTTCTTGTAGCTTAGAAGCTACTGTAGATGTCGTTTCAGTAGCATCACGCGCAATAGCGGAGCTAAAATCTATACTAATATATAAAGCTGAAGAGAAGCTCGTATGTACAATCGATCTGTGTATATATATATATATATATTTTTTATGATTACTAGCAGACTTTTGCAGTCTCCTAGTATTCTTGTTAACCCCTCGTACTAAGCGAAATGCTTGTGTTACGAGTGGGTTCACGTCGGTAATGCAATGGGTGGGGTTCGAACCGGCGACCTTAAGATGACAAGTCCGACGGCCTAGCCATTGGGCTACAGCCGCTTCATAAATTCGTGATTGAATCCTCCTGTGTTTACGCCCGTTCGTAAATGCAGATTATTATGTATTACGAAGCACTAGAGCGTATTTTGCCATGTATTTATCATTGCAAAATCTTTGACGGCAACTTTTTTTGTAAAAAGCATTTGTCTTTTTTCCAATTTTAATGTTGTGTTACTATAATAATACTGACTGTCCGGGATGGAAAACGAACCCAGATTAATAATAATTGTGTGAACCACGAGCAGTAAAGTACTTCGCGACGCAATAAAGTCCCTCGTGAAATTTATTTCCCTAGTGCGAGAGTTTACAAATTTGTACCAACTATCTATAAACGCTAAGGTTGTATTTTAATAAAAATCTCTGTTAGTAAAGATAATGGTTTCATAACAACACAATTTATATAAGGATCTCTAAAAAACGTCAGTATTGATGAATTTGTTCGCGTCACAACGATTGTCGTGGACTGCACTGATAACCTTTGATTCTGCACCGAGCTAGAGGAAATAATAAAATTAATGAGTACCCTTTTATTATACTTTACAGACTTACAACGACATAGAGAAGGCATTTTTTTATCTATACTAGTGCATACTAATATTATAAAGTGGAAATGTTTGCATTTTTATATGTTTGTTTCGAATAAACTCAAAAACTACTGAATGTATATCAATAAATCTATCACCATTAGAATGCTACATTATTCCTGAGTAACATAGGCTTTATTTTTACACGACATGTGCACCCGTGCGTAGCCGGGACGGACCGGTATTTTACTATTACATACTTTTTTATTATTACATACTTGTAGTATGTACAAGCGTACCCGGCGTTGCCCGTCCGTTTCATAAAAACATTGTCCACATAATTACGAATATAATAAAAAAAGAATGAAGGAAATCGGTCAAGTAGTTCTCAAGTTATGCACATATACTTTTTGATAATTCATTTTCATAATACTTAGGTATGGATTCAATATTTCGGATAGATGGATGATAATGTGTTACCTACTCAATCATGCGTATGCACTTGAATGTAATTAGGGTCAGAGTTATAAATATAGACTGAAATAGCTCATAGGCCTACAGGCCCCACATAATGTACAAAAACATGAAATGTGAAATAGCAAAATCCTAGTGGTTAACAAAATCTTATGTTCGTCCAGATAAAAAAAAGTTAAACATGAACATGTTTAACGTAAATAATAAATATAATTTGTAATATTTATTATTGAATGTACTATTACAAATCACCTCTACATATTAATGAGTCTGTAATATCCAGTTTCGTAGAAATCTGATATGAGTCGGTCACAAGCACAGGATCACAACTGATATTGTAATTTATAGCCATTTAATATTAACTAACTGATTACTGTTATACATATAAACAACTAAAATTAAGTAATAAAATGCAAATTATTTTAAATCTTTACTACTTGGCACCACAATTTTGGCAGCATTGCCCCCTTGAATGGCAATGCTTATCTGCTGTGCAAAGAAACTACCAGTACTGATGGGGGAATGACCGACGCGGTTGAGGGGGGGGAATGCATTCGCTTCACCGCGGTGCCGGTGCGTCCCGGTCGTCCCATTGCTTAAAACACATTAGTTGCTCCAAACACCAATTTTCTTTCTTTCCACGAGAACATGCATTATGTATCACCTCCGCCGCAGCAGTGGTACTATTCATATTATAAAGAAACCCACTTAAACACCCCAGATTCCATACGTCAATGTTGGAGACTGAGTACTGTACCAGCATTCGTTGCAGTTGCTTCTGTGACCGAAGTTGACTGATTCTCACTTTCATTCTTTTAATTCGGACGGACGTTTATGTAGTTAGCCACGAGGCTTTGCTACTACACCGAGCAGAAAGGCGAGCTCCTACTAACTAAGCAATCTGCGCAAAAGGGCGCCAAAAGGGATTTGTAACTCGGCTCAGGGCGGTCGCTGACGGAGTGCGTGAGGGATTATGACTTTTAGTTGTGATTCTTACTCTAGGCAACCATTTATTCATATGAATGAATGATGCAAAATTCTGACGCTATATTTACTTTCAATACACACCGACCTCGATAAACAATATTACATTGTAAACAAATTATAATCACGTTAATGAAATAATTCAATTTAATCGTTTATTATCGACACTAGTATTCGAAGAATCTAACAAATTAATGGAAAATTATTATCATGAAACATGAAAAAGCATTCGTCCGGCGCAGGCGCATTACTTAAATCAATAGATAAAAATGGTGATGCATTTATTAATAATTAATTGGCAACATTGCTGGCTGATTATGTACGGACACGATATTTTGTTAAGATGAAGACTGTTCAAAAAATACAGAATAAATACAACGTTACTTATTTTATTAGCTCGTTGACGTCCACTGCTGAAGATGGGCCTCCTTTTTGACCTTTTTTCTTTTTTGTCCGGAGGGAAATGCGTAAATGCATTTCCCTCCAGGCAAAAAAGAAAGTGTCGTTGAGAGGTATATTGCCGTTATCACCACGCTTGGCAGGCGGATAACTGATCGTAGTAAGGTGTGGGTATCTTTGAGCTGATAGATGGAGCTGCCCATCCATCAGGTGTATGTCCCTTAGTCACCTTTCACGACACCATAGGGAGATATGGGTTGGTTTGTCCTAAGCGGGATCACACGGTGCGGAGCGCCAACAGCGCGTAACAAGAAAGGCAAATATATAATGATAAAGGAGATAAATAAATAAAAGTAGGTAGGTTATGAGGTGTTCTTAGTTTTTTTTCTAACTATAAGGATTAAATCAGGATTTAATTGTAAAGCTCGAAATTAAAAAAAATATACAATAGTATACCAAATATTTAAGACGAAACATGTTAAAATAAATATGACTGAATTAATTTGGAACAGACCGCACGCTAATTACTATATTTCCTTGTAAAATACATAATATTTATAAGAATGGCATAAATTTGTAACTTTTCTTTTGTTTCCCTTCTTATTAGTGGAACAAGGTATTATGTTGTAACTGTATAGTATCCTGCAATAATAGGTATGTTTTACGCAAATAAATAATCATTTTCCTTTAGCTTTCCATTCCAAAATCATAATTTTGCCTCAAAATCAGCTTTATTAGCCTGGCTCCTGAATGGTTTCATCACCGAATTTCGACGCCTGCGCAACTTCAATGTTTTAATTAACACCTTACAGTATAATACATACCGTTACCATATTATTCATACAATAACTAGTCTTATTGACTATTTATAGTTTTTTTTTTGAGCGGACATGTGTAGTTAGCTAATAGTCTTTTGCTATTCACCAGGCAAAATCCATTTGTTTATACTCGTAGCATTCTTTAGTAACATGGATATCCTCCTTAAATGAGCAATTATAACAGAAATCGAGGCAGCGGAATGAATCTAGAGGAAGTATTTTAACGAACGGTTTTACTTACTAATCACCACAATTACTTCGCAGGTAATTACTTAACGCACAAATGTACACGCATATCTACATGTAATTTTACTATGTTACGATAATTTCAGTAGATTGATATCGATTGCTCGCTTTGTAAGCGCGGCGTTATTTTCAGAATCAATTGAAACGGACATGGATTTGGAATATATGGGAATGGTTTTGTGCAGGCTCGTGATTATTGGTGATCATTCGAAAATGAAATTGAGAAAGTAATAACAGTTGAATCTGAATAATGCTACTCTTCGATACATCTCCATATAACGTAGAGAGAGACCGTATCTTCAGCGTAGGTTTAATGCATTTGTATGAAGCATTATATCACATTTTTGCTTGTGTTGTTACAAAAATAATGATTACTTACATGTATTAAAACAGACACCGTTTTATGATGGTTAGACATACCGTGAGTCAGGATAATTAGGTATCGGCACCATTTGCCCCGTAGTCTGAACTCTTTTAATAAAATGTTCGTCATGGTATTGAGACCAAAAATTAGCTGACCTTTCAGAACATCACAATCCAATAACGATTGACAAATATTGTACCAATTCTTGTGCACTATTGAGATCTCCAGAACTCATATATCAGGAGTATTTAAGTGCGGTGAGGTGTAAGTTTTTTTTTCTATTTGATTTACGAAGGTATCCTCGAGGCTTTTGCTACTTCACCGGGCATAAGGGCGTGCAGAGCACCAGCCTTAATAAATGGTTTAAAAATTACAAACTAAGCAACCTGCGCAAGAGGGCGCCCAATGCGGGGCTTGGACCTCGGCTCAGGGCGGTCGCTGGCTATGAGATTGAGGGATTATGACTTTTAGTGTCACACCGTAGGTAGATAGAGAAAGACTCGTAGGAAGCTAGGATAGGGTCCGGTCGTCCTCGCAAGGCGAGGCTCGCGACGCGTTCTATGCTTCAGACCCGATCCCAGCCCGCGCTGGTTGATCTTAATTATATTTTATAATAAGCGATTAATTACGGACATGCCATAACAATATTAATAAATTTAATAACATTATTGTTGAAATGTAAACTAATTTATTAGTTAAGATTTTTTTTTTTTTTTTCATTATCATTGTATTTGACTTATAATAAGTACGATCGATTCGTCTACATTATCAATAAACGTTTTCATTTAGTATTTCAGGGGAGTATTGTGCAACTGTCGCTCTACTTTACAGTTCGCGGGCTATTCGGACTTCGGGTCTACGAGGGCATCGGATGGTTCTTTGAAAACTAAGGGTCAGGATGACGAGAGGGGACGCGTCGCGTTCTCGGGCGGGTCGGATAGAGTGGTATCTGTGTAGTGGTGCTAGTTTCTTGCAGTCTTTTTACTGCTCGTTGGTAAGTTGTTATCTTGTCGTCCGGGTCATCTAGGACGCCCCGAGGCCGACGGTGTTTACGACGCTTTGTGGGCAAACGCCTGTAGTCGGATGCTGCAACAACCAACGGGTTTGGGTGTTGCGCCGCGGAATCGAAGAAGCGTTCCGACGCCTCTTTGGAGGTGAGGTGTGACACTGGCTACAGGCTGTAGCTGTAAATTTTGAAATATAGTATAAGGTAAACTTTTCCAGAAAGTGTTCCAAATATTTAAAAAAAGTCATATTTTTTTTACAGTAACTATTTGTGTCCCTACATCATCATCATCATCATCATCAACAGCCCGTTTACGTCCACTATTGAGCATTGGCCTCCTCTTAACAGACCTTGGCAAGCCAGGATCGTTGAGGGATTTTGCCATAATCACCAAGCTTGGCAGACGGATTGGTGATCGCAGTAATATGTTAACCTTGGGCTAATAGACGCTGCTGCCCATCCATCAGCCATATGTCCCTTAGTCGCCTTTTACGACACCCATGGGTAGACACGGGGTGGTCTTTTCTAAACGGGAAACCACACGGCATATTTGAACTTATTACTTCTACGTATTATTTTTTAACCAATGCCATACCAAATATTATGTATCTCCTGTAATATTTTTTTCAAGGAATTTGGTTGTTGTTATAAATGACGCCGCAAATGTAACCTGTAACCAAAGAAGTACAGTAAGCCCTTGTTACAAGTCTCTCACACTAATTACGACCTATAATTACTGCGTTATCAAGTCAGAATTAGGCTCGCCGTAAACTCAATCACTTTTAAAACTATAATCCATTATAGACGTGTTCGTTCACAGAGGATTCTTGCCAGTAGCGTAACTATACCGCCTGAGGCCCAAAGTCCGAAAGACCTGCGGACTATTAAGTTTGTTATAAATAATCCCCTTAAAAAACTGTTAAATTAGTAATTCCTAAACAGTAAACACCTTGCCGATGCCCCCGTAGACCTGAATCTGAGAGGTCCGCGAACTGTAAAGTAGAGCGACAGTTGCAGAAAACTCCCCTAAAAAACAAAAATCACCCCGCCAGCGCCCGCGCTGAGCCGAGGTCCAAGTCCTAAAGGGGACGCTATATTGCGCAGTTAGTTTGTAGTTTATGCGCGATGAAATAGCAAAAGCCTCATGGCTACCAACTTATTTCCGTCCGAAAAAAAATAAACATTCCTAAATCTACTCACCAGCAACCGCCGTGGGCTGAGGGAGTAGTATCATAGGGCGCACTCTTGCGCAGATTTCTTAGATAAAAGTTTTTTAGCGAAAAATTATTATAATAACTTAATAATAATAATAGCTTTCAAACCATGACAAACAGAATAAACTTGAAAGTAATCGATTAGGTCGAAAAATTAAGAAATCACTTGTCTAGGCCCACATGGCGGGATTTTACAACTGAACACTTCTATACCTATTAAACCTGGTCCATTGGTTCAATCTATACAAATAAACATAAATTATTCTCGGATTTCGCTTACAAATTGTGCCCAAATCGTCTTTATAGCTTATAAAAGCAATGTGAGATAAAAAGAGAATTTATAATTAACTTTAATGGCTCCCAACTATTAACGGCTACCGGAAAAAAACCGAATAAAGACATAAAAATAAATATATAAATGTAGATTGGTCGATAAAGTTTTATATTGAATAAAACGTCACGACACTTTGGTTGTGTTTGATTAAGATGCAGTGCTCACGAATTTTGTTTTAATATTGTTGTGTGGGCCTGACACCATACTCTGAATCATGTATTATTATCATCATCATCAACCCGTATAACGTCCACTGCAGGCTGAACATGGGCATCCTCCTGAGGGAGGGTATATGCCATAGTCACCGCGCTTGGCAGGCGGGTTGGCGACCGCAGTATTACGCTGTACCACACAAGGCAACGCTGCTGCCCGCTTTTTGATATACGATGATTATAGATAATATTATAACAATCGGGACCAACGGCTTAACGTGCTTTCCAAGGGTAGTCCCTCAAACAACCAGACCCGGAAAGTAATCTTAGAATTTACACAAAGATTTTCTGTCCGGCGTGAGGATCGAAACCACGACCTCCGAAATTTAAACCGAGCCAAATACCGCTACGCTACGGTGAATCATCTATACTTCTATACTAATATATAAAGCTAAAGAGCTTTAACGCACTCATCTAAAGAACAACTAGTCCGATTTCAACAATTCTTTCAGTTTTAGATAGCCCATTTATTAAAGAAGGCTATAGCCTATATATTAAAAAAATAAACAGGAACAGTTTTCCCATATTTTTGTACACCTAACATAACATTAAAAATTAAATAAGTTAGAAATAATTAATCCAATTTTAATCAAACATTTTGGTACCATAATCGAATTAGAACAAAAGTCCTTTTCGATTCTGTAACTTTACGAAAACAATGGCCAATTAACTGAATTGAAATAATAAATAATAGTAAAATAACTCTATTTTCGAATACATGACTGTATTGGAAAATCCTATAATATACACCTAATTAATTGAAATTTAGATACCTATACCTACCTACCTAATTTTAAAAATAGGAAAACCATTACATTTCAAAATATAATGTGATAGCTAAGATTAGGTTCAATCTATATGATTAAATACTAACTAGGAACTTTATCGCTATTTCGACATGGTTTTTTTTTTTTTAACTTTACTTTTATTTAATACTAGCGACCCGCCCCGGCGTCCCACGGGTGTACATATAAACATATAAACTTTCCTCTCGAATCACTAAATCTATTTAAAACACCGCATCAAAATCCGTTGCGTCGTTTTAAAGATTTAAGCATACATAGGTAAGCATACAGACAGACAGCGAGCAGAATGATAAACCCTAAATATTATGTCTAATATAGTTTTTGTACTGGCATTAGTAGCGCCCAGTGGCGTAGCGAACCTAAAATGGGCCCCTGTCTAAAACTAATTCGTCTAATACTAATTGGCCCTCTTCCACACATTTCAGTACACTTGTAGCCCAATATCACTGCTACAGTACCCATCGTGGCCCTCTAGTGGCCATCTAATTCCTCTCTCACAAAAAAGCAATCGACTTGCCCTTAAAAGCCGGAGATAAGGCGTTTTCGGTTATATTTCTCAGTTAATTGGTATAACGAGTCGGTGCCTTTCTACGAAACATAGGTACTTTCCTTTGGGTGGGCAATGAGACAGATAACTAACTATATGATATTTATACTGTGCTAACTATTTGGTAGGTACTACATATAATTTTATAGAATGTCTTAATTATCTTGAACATTACGGGTTTAATCAAAGATTTTGTTTCATAGTAAGTAGGTAGTTAGTAATAGAACAAGTTAACGAGCGGCGTAAAGTTGTGGGCTAAAGTGGGGGTAAACACGACAGCATTTCGTCACTTGAGGTCGCCGGTTCGAACCCCACCCATTGCACTACCGACGTGCACCCCCTCGTAACACAAGCATTTTAGCTTAGCACGAGGGGTTAACAAGAATACTAGTAGACTGCAAAACTCTGCTAGGAATCTTTAAAAAAGAAAAAAAAATATTTCAGCAGCCTTTTTTTGTTGAATGCTGAAGAGTGAAGATGTCCATCTTCAGTATTGAGCATATGCAACTGTATGCAACTCCTCTGTATGTTAAATAGTCTGGCAAGCCAGGGTCGTTGAGGGATATCGCCATAATCAATACGCTTGGTAGGCGTATTGGGGCGACAGTTAGACAGCACAAAACCCCTTTAATATACTAATATAATATCCCTCAATATCATCGCTAGCGACCGACCTGAGCCGAGGTCCAAGCCCCACCGGGGGCGCCCTTTAGCCCAGGTTGCTTAGCTTGTAGTTTTTAAACCATTTATTAGGGCTGGAATTCCGCTTGCCTTTATGTCTGGTGAAATAGCATAAGCATCGTGGCAAACTATTTATGTCCGTCCAAAAAACAACCTTAAGTTGATAGGTGCTGCTGCTCATCCATCAGGTTGTATGTCCTCTTACGTCACCCATGCCAAGATATGGCCCAATTGTATATTTTGCCATATACATTTATCATTGCCGTCTCCTTGCGCCAACCTTTTTTTATACACAATTTACTTAATTTTTTTTTATATTACTCTTCTGTATTATTATTGAAGCGTAGCGAACTGATGGCAAATCGTCGTGTCGGTTATTAGCAATGAATTAAATATTACGGTGTATACTTCTATGACTCTTTTTCATAATGTACTATCTTTATCACTTTATAACTATGCATGCTTCACATCGAGAAGATGTCAATCGTAAATCGTTTATTATGTAAGTTTACTTGAATGTAATTGATTGAACATCTATTTTGTGAAAAAACAAAAACAAACTATGTAAATAATAAAATACATACACTTATAAAATATTACTATGCTTAATCCATTATACTTGGCGAGGTTCCAAGAATGCTAAATGGCAATGCTTTCCTGCTGTGCAAAGTAAAAACCAGCACTCGGGGAACGTGCCGCAATAAAGAGGGTCGCTGCGAGGTTTCTATAAATAACAAACTCTGCTAAATATTAATGTATAAATGTCTATCAAAACGTAATAAAAGCATAATGATCATTATTGTTTTTATGAGTATCATTACGAGGTCTTAATTATAGATAATATTGTGGACCCCTGATGTGAGACAGTTAAATAATTTGGGTATTCAGAACACCTGGGACCATTTAACTCTTAAGTAGTTGTCAAATCAAGGTTGATTATGAATTTAAACTGATCTGCCTATTTGAGCAAACTGTAGCTTTTATGTTAATATCATAATATACCTTCTTTTTTTTTTGTTTTGTTGTCCGGGGCGAAATGCGTTTACGCATACCCACCGCCGCTGCAGAGTATCCGCGCGCTGGCGGTGGGAGATGTGGGACTCGCCCTCTCCATAGCGGTGGTATGCTTACTCATACACGAGGAGAGGTCCCTACACAACTAAAACCCCCCGGACACTCCTTAGATCCACCGATGGCGGGGGCCGGGTACGCACGAGCAATCCGCCCCCCCTACGGCTCCCGCGGCCAATATGGCGCCGCGGGATCTCCTGGGCCATACTGACTGTGGCCCATTTGCCCAGTTATAGGGACGCCCGGAGTGTAGGTAGAGGCGTCCCTACTCCTCATGATCATAATATACCTGCCTATCCATCAGGTGTGTATAATCGATTTTTACTGCCGTTCTCGTGGTAAGAAATTTTATGGTCTATTTTAAGCCGGAATAAGTAGTTCCTCCCCTCGTTTTATGACGTGCATACTATTGTAAATAAAGTGGGATACCCATCGCCTACTGCCTACGAACTACCTATTAATGCTGTACTACCTATTGCATCTACCAACCAATTTACTGAATTCGGAAGTGTGTATGTTTGATTATCTTTATCTCACAGCGCTTTATATAATTGTCTGTGAAACGTCAAAATTGCGTGAATGAGGAATGAAGATTTTTTTTTTAACCCCTGGCTCACCTTTATGCTTGGTGATAGCAAAAGCTACGTGGCTACACTACATATCGTCGGTGATACTACAATACCGCGTAAGTGACAATAGCTGATAAGGTTGAAAATCGAATGCAACAAATTGATTTTATGCCCTTTAAAACATAAGTAACGAAAATATTACTTGACAGATGAAATTACACCTTATTGGCAACTGTCACTTACGCGGTAATACAGTATCACCGACGATATGTCCTTACAAAAAAGCTTTTTATTGCAGAAAGATTTAAAAATATAATACTAACCTAAAAAAAGTGGTATAAATTCTAATAACAGGATAATAAAAAGACATGAGAGAACTATCACGTTTTATTAATTAAAAAGGTAATTAGTCACCATAATCATCAGCCCGTATATAACGTCCACTGCTGAACATGGGCCCCCTCCCGAGAGAGGGTAGTTGCCATAGTCACTACCCTTGATTATGTTGTACCACACAAGGAAACGCTGCTGCCCGTTCCATGATACACGATTATTATAGATGAAGTTATAACAATCGGGACCAACGACTTAACGGGCTTTTCGAGGCACGGACGGTAGTCCCTCAACCAACCAAAGCCGGAAAGAAATCTTAGAATTTACACAACGATTATATCTGTCCGACGTGGGGATCGAACCCACGACCTCCGAGATTTAAATCGAGCCCAATACCGCTACGCTACAGAGGTTGTCTACTAATTAGTGGTAGCAATTTATTAATTTAATATTACAAACGTGCTGTTTTAAATTATAGGAAAAATATTCATAAAATATGAATGTTGCAGCTGACAAATAACCTGTCTGAATGGCCAAAATTAAATGCAAATATACTTATTGATTGATTGGCAGATGTCTCATACATGATGAGAATATATGAATAAATACTATTATTATAATTTTTACACGATGTCAGTTATTATACATACCTACATAATATATTGTCACGCCGTTCTTCCATAGCAGTAGGCAAAGAGCGATAAAGAACGCCAACTGTTTCTATCCTGACACACCTCTTTTGCTTATTCCACATTCGTCAGTCTCGCTGCGAGCATACATGAAGACACTGAAATTATTATACTGTCGTGAAATATACAGTTTTTATAAAAAGTAGCAAATAAAAAGAAAGAAAGAAACAGCATTTATTGAACACACAAAAAAATACTAGATTAAAAAATAAAAAGGTACACAATGAAAGGGATTGCATTTACATTTAATAGTACAAAACATGTAGGTAGTGTGTTCAAATGGCTCAGTTCAGCATATTGTTACAGCCGCGAGGCGACTGCAACGCTGATTTTCAGCTGCCTGCCCAAGTGAGTCACAGATAAGTTAACTAATAAAATACATAATTGGGTACTTCTTGATTAATGACAAATAAAACGTCGGTAACATTAGCAAAATCACATAAATAAGCAAAATTACCAATCGATACAGTGATTTTAGAGGAAGGTTTAGGCTTATAATTTGTCAAGGTTTTGCGGTATTTAAGCTTTATTAAAATAGTATTTTATTATATATAATATCTATAGGATATTTTTAAATCTCTATAAAATCAATACAACTTCAACTGCCACTTTATAAACAAAACATAAACTTTATAAATTAAAACAATTTTATCTTCAACCTATCAACTTTAAAAAGCATAATTATTGTCCGAACTACTGGTCATAAAATAAAAATATAACACATTATTCGAAAAAGCTTAATGTGTGCTCATAGGTCACTGAGATCACTAAATAAAAGCTCATAAAATTTTATTGACTATTTTTATATTTGTTTGTGGGCCAATATCGGTTTAACCCTCCGTAGTGGATTTGATTGCCCGCTTATTGTCGAGAAAGTAAATAGGCTTTAGTGGAAGCGATTAGCGGAGGTACGAGCGATCGCGATGCCGAGATGTTTTACTATACACTTCTATTTAATCTAGTCTTGAGCGATAGATTGTTTATTATTTCTGAAACTTAATAGACAATACTAACAATTATATTTCAAGATATTCAATGGTATTTTAAAGATTAATGCTTATTGGTAGTAAACTTAATGCTAGATTTGTAATCATTCCATTAATAATAAATAACTCATTTTTTAAATTAGAGATTATTTTTTAACTCATTTAATTTAAAAGATACCTATTAGTGCGTAACTTTTTAAGATTTTTTGCACACGTTTTTCAGTTTTACCTAAATTGCAGCTTAAGCTCGGATCTATACACCGTGATTTTTTGTAGTTGCTAATAACTAGCGGAATTATTTATTTTCGGCTCAACAATCTCAATAATGACTTATTATCTAAAATCTGATTTAAATACGTCCGAGCCTGTGTTAAAGGCGCCGGTTCGCACAATCTATATTATCTTTTATTGTTAAGTACTAGAGCTCATTATGCTATGTATATTTATCATTGCCATCTCCTAGAGGAGAACAACACCGACTTTTTGTTTGTAAATAAGATATTTAATGTCTATTTTAGAAGTTTAATGTGTTGCAAATATCACTAATGGCAAATCGTCCTGCCAATTTTTAATAACGCCTAAAATATTACGGAGTGGTATCCCGCTGTCACTACAACCCTACTTCAAGTGGTCCAAACGACCGTCATTCACGGTTGCACAAAGAAGCCGCCTATCGGTGTATTGGAACGTGTCACGACTCCTAACGACATAAAGTTTAATAGTCAAAATGTTAAGTTTAATGTCCCAAACCGAGAATATAATAAAGTTTGAGAACCAACGGGTAGTGAAGGGTTATGAAGTGGGTGTGTATATATTTGGTTTGGAAAGAGAGTATTAATTTTTATAATAGTGATAGTAATGTTGATATAAAGTCAGTATGATTGTAATACTTAAGGTGGTCGTAGCCCAATGGGCGTCGGAATTGGGAACTTGAGGTCGCCGGTTAGAACCATTTTTTTTTTTATTCATTTGGACTTACGTAGATAACCTCGAGGCTTTTGCTACTTCACCGGGCATAAAGACGAGCAGAGCTCCAGCCTTAATAAATAGTTTAAAAACTACAAACTAAGCAACATGCGCAAGAGGGCGCCCCCTGTAGGGCTTGGACCTCGGCTAAGGGCGGTCGCTTGCGATGAGATTGAGGGATTATGACTTTTTAGTATTTTAGGGAGTTTTACAGTTCTCGAACCTCTCGGACTTCGGGTCTACGAGGACATCGGATGGTTTACGATGGCATCGGATGGTTGGTTCGAACCCCACCCATTGCACTACCGACATGAACCCACTCGTAACACAAGTATTTTAGCTTAGCACGAGGGGTTAACAAGAATACTAGTAGACTGTAAAACTCTACTAGTATTCTTTAAAAAAAAAGAAAAAGAAATTGTTAATACTTTGTACCAGGCGCTGTGTTACTGACTATCACATATCTTCCTATGGGTGTCGTATGAGGTGATTTAGGGACATAAACCTGATGGATGGGCAGCAGCATTTATCAGCTCAAGTATACCCACCATCTTGATACGATCACCAATCCACCTGCCAAGCGTGGTGTCACAGGTTTGTTAAGAGGTGGCTCATTTTCAGCAGTGGACCTCAACGGACTGATAAAATAAAGTAAAATGTACCATAACTCAATGACAACCTCCGTAGCGTAGCGGTATTTGGCTCGCTTTAAATCTCGAAGAACGTGGCTTCGATCCCCACGCCGGACAATAAATCTTTGTGTAAATTATAAGATTTCTTTCCGGGTCTGGTTGGTTGAGGGGCTACCCCCCGTGCCTCGGAAAGCACGTTAAGCCCTTGGTCCGGATTGTTACAACATCATCTATAATAATCGTATATCAAGGAACAGGCAGCAGCGTTTCCTTGTGAAGTACAACATAATACTGCGGTCAACAATCCGCCTGCCAAGCGTGGTGACTATGGCAAATACCCTCCCTCGGGAGGAGACCCATGTTCAGCAGTGGACGTTATTCGGGCTGATGATGATAATGATGATGATGTATCATAACTACGAAAATTCTCAGTTCTAAGCAATGTTTTAAAATGTATGCTTGACTTCTAACGCTGGTAAATTGGCGTAAGTTTTACTCAAAACGTGTGATAGGTAATATTCATTTGAAATGGTCCGATTTGAAAAATCCTTTCAGTGTTAGATCCTACTTAATATTATAAACGCGAAAGTTTATAAACGGATGTTTGTTACTCTTTCACGCCAAAACCACTTAGCGGAATTAACTGAAATTTTGCACCGGGATAGGTTATACGCTGGATTAACATATAGGCCTCACATCACGCTCCGATCCACTGAAGTAGTGTAACGCGGGTAAAATCTCGGGGTAAAATCTAGTAGCCCATATTTTGGGGAAGGCTATATTTATAGTATCTAAAGACTATATTTAATAATGTAATTCTAATAGAAACGGGAGAGACGTAAGCAAAACCGCGTGCAGAATCTAACAGAAAAATATGAGTACTCTTTCAGTCTAGCATTAATAACTAATGCTGTTTGGCTTCAGTATTCTGTGCAGCCAGTTAAAAATACCAAAGATACAGATCTATCAATTAAGATTCGCTAAGATAGAGCAATCATTCATTGCGCACCATTCATTCAGTGTTTAAAATAGCAACTATCTGAATACGTCGGCTCTATCTAGAGGAAGTCATAAAGCACTCAATACCGACTCTATCACTCAGTCACTGTGACAACTTGGCGTTTCTTTATTGTAGAGACGATAAGTATATGGCAAAAGGAGAGATCAATTTGCACGCCTGGTTAATTTACTCGGTTATATTCTAAAGCTAATGAATTGAAATCGATTACTTCCTTTAGATTTTTTTTCTTTTTTATACCGAGATACAAGACATTTAGGTGGTACAGTATATGTACAACCTATTCCCTATTTACACCATATAGTGACAGTTGGCCAAAACTCTCCTAAACAATAGTAATCTATATATATAAAAGAAAGTCGTGTTTGTTACAACACTTATAACTCGAGAACGGCTGGACCGATTGCCATGGTTTTTGTTTTGTTGGATTTGTTTCCGTCCCGAATAGCAGAATACATTTAATTTAAAAATAAAAACAAAAGAAAGTCGTGTTAGTTACACTATTTATAACTCAAGAACGGCTGAACCGATTTGGCTGAAAATTGGTAGGGAGGCAGCTAAGAACTGGGAGAAGGACATAGGATACTTTTGGGTAGGGGTAGGGTAGGGTAGGGGTAGGGTAGGGGTAGGGTAGGGGTAGGGTAGGGGTAGGGTAGGGGTAGGGTAGGGGTAGGGTAGGGGTAGGGTAGGGGTATGGTAGGGGTAGGGGTAGGGTAGGGTAGGGTAGGGTAGGGGTAGGGGTAGGGTAGGGGTAGGGTAGGAGTAGGTTAGGGTAGGGGTAGGGTAGGGCAGGGGTAGGGTATAAAAGAACACCCGTGCGAAGCCGGGGCGGGCCGCTAGTTATCAATAAAACTCATATCTCAATCCCTTCGTCAGCGACCGCCCTGAGTCGAGGTCCAAGTCCCAACACGGGCCTCCTCTTGCGCAGGTTGCTTAGTTTGTAATTAATAAACCATTTAATAAGACTGGAGCTCTGCTCCCCTTTATGCCCGGTGAAGTAGCAAAAGCCTCGTAGCTAACTACACAAATATCTGTCTCATCATTCCCCGTGACTAGGGTCACAGGGAATGATGAGACAGTCACTCACACACTGGAACATCTCATAAATCAATATTGCTATTTCACTTTGACACTCTGTAAGCATCCTGTCTGTAAGGTCCTGGTATCTTGATTTTTACCAGCAAAATCCCAAGTTATGTACAAAAAATCATGATGATGGTTGTGTTGCGGTAAGCTGAACAAAACTCAAAAAAAATTTAAGCAATACTCAATCCAAAGCCCGCGATTACCCTGAGCCAAGGATCAAGTTCTACTGAAGGCGCCCTCTTACGAAGGATGCTGAAGCTCGCCTTTATGCCTTAAAAAAGCGAATTAAATCTTACATTCTCTTGTAAACACCTAATTTATGACAATATAGGGATGCATGTATGTTTGTTGCCTGTCAAACGAAAACTATTCAACGAATTTGCATAAAACACAAATAGTTTAAACCTAATTCGACAAACCGGTGTGTCAATTACGTAAAAAATGCGACGTTGCTAATCACAAAAAAACAAAAAAATTGCATAGCAATTCATGGCTTATTGTCATCTATTTATGTTGTAAGTTGCTATCACTATGTTAAAAAAATGACGATTTTTTTTAATGTTTAAGGTATTTAATTTGCAAAATGATCGCTGTTGCATTTTTCACGTAATTGGCTTGCGGTATGCCCATGGGAGCTCCCAAGGCAAATAAAACGCCCGGACCACAGTTAATAACTTAAATACAACTTAATTAAATGATACAAAAGTTATTCTGATTTTAATATCGCTAAGCATACGGTCTCCTCATGTTTATTGCTCACAGATAATATAATCTTAATGTGTTCTTAACGGAACAATAATTGTTACAATATAATTATTACGATAGACACAATAAATTATGTCTGCCATTAATTATTATTGTGATTGAGAAATGCGTCTGCGATATGATGCGGTGGATTTTTATTGCTTACTTCAGGGTGTGGTTATATTGAATATAAATATAAGTTTTTATGGATATAAATGTAAAATATTATATTTCATTTTAGCAATGAGAAAAGTCCATTCCGTGAGTCTGGTTTATTGACACATTCGAATACATATTATATATTATGTATGCACTGCTTCATAAGTTTTGTGGTGATATGTTGAACTGTAACTAGCGAGGTGTTACCGTTTTGATTTCCAGGTCCGGCAATAGAATATGTTAGATACTATTGTGTGACTGAATACTGAATGTGTTAGGTAATTTTCTATATCCATCAAGTCTAAGTACTAGCCCAAAGTCTTGAAGTTGGTGGTGTTATGACCCTTGCCTCTGAAAGCATGATAAGTGGTCGTTCTGGCTGATCTTCCACTTTTAGTGTCGCTAGAACTATCCCACCGAATTTTAAGACTAAAGGAATAGGAAGAGCATAATAAACTTGTGCACTATAATTATGCAGATGACTACTCTCCTTAGAGTTTGGTCTTCATCGGTCTGGACGATTATATAATACATATAATATTATAAGATTATATACCTATAAGATTTATATCCGGGAGTGACAATAGACCTTACACAGACTCCATACATTAACATATTCACACTCCATATTATAATATAATATATTATATTCATAGACCGCTAGTTCTGTCTCAAATTCTTTTATTTTTCTATTACCTAGTATAAAAACACAATAAACAAATATTTCAAAGACAACCGTTTGGGCAAAAAATGTGTATGCCAATAAATAGTTAAAGTAACTGGACCAAAACCTACGTTCTGCCCATTTGAGTATGTTTCGCCGGACCGTCTCATGTGGGTCGTGTTAAAACCGGCAGTAGAATAACCCACTGAGTTTGTTTCGCCGGATCTTCTCAGTTGGGGCGTATTGGATCCGGTGGTAGCATTAAAGCGCGTCCGTCGTTATATACTCATGGTCCACCTAAATAATGACAATTGTTCTAACCTACTATAGACAGAACAAGCTATTTGACACAATATAGTTAAATAATAAACTAAGACGTTAAGACTAAAATATGATATTATCTAAATAATACTTAATACTAAATTATTGTTTTGACTATTTGCAAGTGCCTGTAATAGGTTTACGTAAATAAAAATGATTTTTATTTTATTTTTTATTTAACAATAAAAGCCCAGTCGAGCAGCAAAGCCTACGAGAAGAGATCATGAAAGTAATTGCCGGGTCTGTTACATTTGAAAAACCCTAAAGCCTATGTTTGGAAAACGTAGTTCCATTTTACATCAGAATCATAATACGACATTGAGTGCAGATGAAGATGTACGCGGATCGTGGAATTTGCACTTTTCAGATTAATCGCAAAAAGTCAGAAAATGTCCCAGCATCATAGCGACGCGACATTTTTTTACGTTGCCATAACTACAACAATATAAATTATAACTATAACTTACAACTATCCACCATTTGCTTTGCTATTTTTATTTTTTGGGATTAATTAAAAAAATTATTGCTGTCGCATTTTTTACGTAATCAGTCTGCCGGTCGGTCTGTATTCTTCCTTATACGAGTATAATAATATCAGTTAATGAATGAAGAAGCATTGCTTTGTAAATTGTAATAAAAATGATCATTAACGCTTTATTACCGATGTAATTTTGGTGTGATTCTTGTATTCGTTTATGGTCAGTTTTAATGGTATTTGGTAACATGTCTGATTGATTTAGTCAGCCGTATTTACATTTGATTAGTTAATGAACTATTTGTTTCCCAGTGAATTAGGGATAATTACTGTGATTAGTATGATATATGGATATAATGAAAACTGTTAGAAAATAATAGCCTTAAGATTCCATTCGAGATTACGTGCTTTTAATTTTATTCAAAAATTCAGTTTATTGCAGTTTCGTATAAAAATGCGCGAACTTTATCCGTGTAGTTTGTGATTTTTCCATACAAACTTTTCCACCTCTTTTCATTCTTTTAAGGCTGGAGTATTAAAAAAATGTTCTTATCGGATGCCTAAGTCAGATAGTGATTACTGCCTCCAAGTTTCAGGTTGCTACAATCAGCTGTTTAGGGTGTGTTGGTCCGTCAAAAAGTCATTCAGGACAAAGTAAGAGCAGCACTGATTTGGCGGAACTTTTATTTGGTAGATTTGATTTGTTAATTTATAAAAATTACTTTTATTTATTAATGTATATGTGTATTTCTGTGTGTACACATACACACATAAGATATAAATACAACAAGACCGACAAATAGCAATGTACAAAGGTACTACTTATTTCTCAAGAAATATCTTCCAGTAGAACTGCGAACTGCGAGTTATAAGTAGAAAAATTTAAAAGCGTGTAGGTGTACACATACATACAATAACTACATACATACAATATAATCATAAACTACATACTTATATTCGTATTATATATATGTTCGTTAATCTTGTCTGTATGTTTGCTTGTCCGTGTATCGCGCTTAATATCGAAAACGATAGTACCAATTTAAACGGGACTTACATTCTTATTTAGCTTATAAAATTCTAATTTGAAGTGGACAACACGCGGTCAGTTAGCCAATTTCAAAATAAAAACCAAACCAAACAATTTGGAACTTAAATAGATCACTATTCTGAAGCCATTATCCAGTCCAAAACGAAAACAGCAGTCATTCATCATCACTTCAGCAAAGGTGTTCCAAATAAAAGCGATGCAGTTGACTCTCGCATCGTTTAGTGACATAGCTCGCCAAATACCTGGGAATCGCACCATAGTACAAAAAAATAACAGAAAACCAATACTGCAGACATACGAGAAAATGAGCACAACTAACATTTTTTCGATATTTTACTCAAAATACAGATACGCTTAGTTTCACCCTCGTAACTCCCGTTCCTGTAAGAACCTCTGAATTAATGTAGATAAAAATGTAGGCTACGCTACTCCTTAATAATGTAGCTTTCTAATGGAGATTTTTTTTTGTACCAGTAGTCCTGAGATAAGCGCATTCAAGCAAACAAACACACTCTTCAGCTTTTTAATATTAGTATAGATGAAGTATAAAGATAATAAAAAAAAATAACGTAATATGTAAAGTAACGATTTGTATAAATTTATTTACATTTAGTTAATTCATACTTGGACAGTATTGTTTTTATCTTAGCGTATTTCAAATAATAATATAAAAAAATATTTCTCATTGCTTGTTTTTGGTCAGCCTGATAGAATTGGCAACGCGCAGGAATTGTAATGCCTATATTAGGAAGGCATAATTCCCGCGCAATTTGAAAATGGAACGCATTCTTTCCGCGTATATTCGATTTTGCGTCGCTCATTGCTGGACGAAAATTGGGTTTTCAAGGTACGTGAGCTTTCTTTTCTGTTGGCTGCCATTGATATGCAATATGAGACTTAACGCAGATTTGAAACAAGTGCTTCAACCGCATCGCGGTGGTGATCTCCTATTATATTTTGCGCCGCATCCGCGAGGAGGTTATCCACCAATACTATTTAAATAAAACTTAATATTATAATCTAATTTTAAAGATCAATAAAATATATATAGATATTTATAAATAAAATAAAATGAAAAATTGAAAAATTGTCGCGAGCAAAACGAGTGTACACAAAATAATAATTATAAGTCGCGTGGTTTGAGAAATTAGATCAACCAGCGCGGGCTGGGATCAGGTCTAAAGCCAAGCCAAGAACGCGTCGCGAACCTCGCCTCGCGAGGACCACCGTCCCTATCCTAGCTTCCTACGAGTCTTTCTCTATCTACCTACGGTGTGACATCCGGAGAAGAAAGACTATAAGAAACTCCGGAATTTTTCTTTTAGTCATCTTTTAAAAATTGCGTTTTACAATATTTATGATTTACAAATTCATTACATTTAACATCTAGGACAGTGCCTCCCAAAAGCTAATTTGTTGATAATTTCAGTAATTAAAACAAACAAAAAACAAAACTAGCCTTATAGGAAGCACTCTCTTACATTCACATTTACAGTGTAACTTTCTTACATACACTAAGTCTGATCGGTCATATTAGTTAAAAACATTTACAATGTTTTTTAATTTATTTTTATGAGCTCAGTGTGACAGTCAGAGGGCGCCAGTCTGCCTCAGTGCAACAGGACACGGAGTCATCCGCCAAACATCTCCATCGTCCATATATTCTTGTATATTATAGTAGCCTTTGCTCATAAGAATCTGCTTTACATAAGTTTTAAATTTATACTCTGTTAAGTTTGTAATATTGGTTGAAAGTTTATTATAAAATCTAATGCAGTTTCCCAGAAATGATTTTTTTGTCTTACTCACTCTAAACAACGGTGTTGTAAGCTTATCCATATTCCTTGTATTATAATTATGGACATCTTTTTTCTTACTAAATTTATCAATATTTTTCCGAGCATACATTATATTTTGATAATTATACATTATAGTAAGATCATTTCTTACCTTGAGCTTATAAATGCTGCTTACCATCCGTGAGCTATACATAACCCTTAGCCGCTATGGTCTACTCTAAGCCGGATACCACACGGTATAAAATATGCTAATGAACTGTAAATGACGTATAACAAAAGCAAATTATTCGAAATAGACGATATTAAGGTATTTACTTACACTTGTACCTACTTACTTGTCATACAAATGTAAAATGCATATAAAATCACTACATAGTATAAAACAAAGTCGCTTGCCGCTGTCTGTCCGTCCCTATGTATGATTAGATCTTTAAAACTACGCAACAGATTTTGATGCGGTTTTTTTTAATAGATAGAGTGATTCAATAGGAATATTTATATGTAAGATACATCAGCATTGCACCCGTTCGAGGCCGGGGCGGGTCGCTGGTTAATTGTAAATAGGTAACATTTACTATTCAATTAGGTTAAATTTTATTTCAGGTGTGCTAGATGTCGGTAGGTCTTGCGTCACAAAATAAGTTCATAATATGCTATGAACTATTTACTAATATTTGTTTCAATTAAGCATTTTCATTCGTATGTAGTACTTATAAACTTTTTAATTTCATTCCATTTCATCGATAGCTATAAAGCTAATAATACGCCAAGAGAAATGACAGCCATGTTGTTTCAACTTTACACTTATCTTTATTGTACCGCTATTATTAATCGTACCACGTTACGCTCAAACTGCTCCTAATAAGCGTATCAATTTAGATACACATTAAGCGAATACATACCGACTCCTACGCGAGACTTTATCTGGATATATTTGTAGACTAGTTGAGTTTTGCGTTTTCAGCCGCATTAATTTTTTTTGTAGAATTTAGTTAATAAATTGAAATTATGATGTACGATTTTTATCGATCCTAATTAATGGCAATACTATTTTATTTTTTTATATATATTTGCTATCAGTATTACTTTCCAGAAGAAACGTTACAGCATTAAAATAGAAATATAATTTTTACAAAAAAAAAAAACCTAAACCTATTACAGGCACTTGCAAATAGTCAAAACAATACTTTAGTATTAATTAATGTAAGTATAATGATTACATTTTATAAGTTGCAATAAAATCTGCTCTAGGTTGAAAAGCAGGCGCCTTTAACACACGTTCGAACTCATTTTCTTTCATTCTTTATGTGATTGAACAAGTATATACATAGATCTATTGTACTATGAAAAATTAATCATTTCGCTAAGTATTCAACGACTCAAAAATAGTCAAAAATTACATAGTATAAAAATATTTTTAGGTACCCTCGTACCTAAAACTATGTAGATTCATTTCTGGAAAGCGACGTTGTTTTGCCTGAATGGTCTTGAACAAAATACTTTTCAAGTACACCAACGGAACATAACACAAAATCTACACTTGAGAGCAATAAAATCGCACACGTTGACTTTTTGTTGTTAAAGCAGTTTTTTTCATGAATGTGAATACATATTAAAATAAAACTTACACTATTTGAATGTTTACTTCAGTACCTTTCTAATGATATCAAATACAGTGTAAAAAAAGTACCCATAGGGAGTTTTAGGGCACAAAACCCAACATACGGATAAAATTACCCAATTTAGCTTAAGAAAGAATAAAAATAAAACTCAAAATGCTTGATCAAATTGTTTTTTAATAAGGTGTATTCCCTCCCCTAGCCTTGATTACAGCTCTTAATCGGTTTTTCATGGACCGTATTAATTTCACCATGAAATCTTGTGGTATGGCGTTCCACTCCTCTTCAATGGCAAGTTGAAGCTCTTGGAGGCGCGTAGGAGCAGGGCTTCTTGCTCGAACTCTTCTTTTTAGCTCATCCCAGACATGCTCAATCGGATTGAGATCAGGACTACGAGCTGGCCACTCCATCGCGGTGATTCCAACGTCTTCCATGTAGTCGCAAACTGTTCTAGCGACATGCGGTCTGGCGTTGTCGTACATTAAGAGAAAATCTTCTCCCATAAGCCACGCAAGCGGCCTCACATGTTCTTCGAGCACTTCTTCGACGTATCGTGCAGCCGTCAAACTTCTCGATCTCGGGCCGGTATTCGCCGTAGTGATGAATACAATGTCAGTTTTAGTGTCCAACATTATGCCACCCCAAAACATACACGATCCACCTCCAAAAGCCACACGTTCGCTTATGCAGCATAGTGAAAATCGCTCTGATGACCTTCTGTAGACCCTAGAGCGTCCATCATGACCATGTAAAGTCATTCTGCACTCATCAGAGAACATAACAGCCCGCCATTGGTCATACGTCCAATTTAAATGTTCCCTAGCAAATTGTAGCCGGGCTTGTCGGTGAGCTGTGGTCAATTTGGGACCATTTGCTGGGCGATGTGAAGTCATTCCTGCTTCACCTAGTCTTCTTCGAACTGTCCACCGACTTATACTGACATTGCGAACTTCTCGAAGCTGTTGTCCCAGTTGAACCGCGTTCAGTTGCCGATTTCTCAAAGACCTTGTCACAAGAAAGCGGTCATCACGCTCTGATGTTGTGCGTCGCCGGCCAGATCCTGGTCGCCGAATGTAGCCACCGGTCTCTTGGAACCTCTGGTATACACGACGAACAGAGTAGCGGCTCAAATTTAGCCGTCGAGCAACTTCAATTTGGTTATGGCCTGCTTCGAGCAAGGCAATAACTTGAGCGGCTTCTGCGGGCGTGGTATCCATATTTTTCCAGTAAATCCGTATGCTTCCAGTAGAGATGTTATCACGTTGACCTTCGGTATGCAACTGATTAAAAATTCCAATAAACCGACCTTTTTATACCTGCGGCTAAGGGTGCAAGTAGTGACAACGCAAACGCGTGAATTTGGGGAATTCGGTGTACGGTCGGTTTTTGTAAGTTACGTAAAGGTCAATGATTTTAATTTTATGTTTTTGTAAAGCTAAGCTTGTATGCTTTACTTTTGTCTAATGATTTTTACTCAATATCTTTAGATTTTAGAAAACAATCAGTAATAAACCAAATTACAAGGGGTGTGCGATTTTATTGCTCTCAAGTGTACTTCCATCAAATAAGTTAGTAAACAAGTAACGTTGGACTCTGGTCTAAGCTAAAAATAATGCTTTTTCTACATAAAAAAAACTATTTATATATTTTCTTTGGAAGGTTTGCTGTAAGAAAATTCATAATCGTATTAATCTCGACTTTGTACTGTTGTTTCTTTGTCTAAAATGTATTGTTACTTGTTTTTCTGTGTGTGCAATGAAGTAAAAATAAACCTTCTAACATTTTATTTATTCCTAGCTCAATTAATTTTATATACCTACAGACAATCTGATACAAGTTTCAGTATAGTGACTGCAAATAAATTAGTTAATCATTGACACAAGATATGCTGAACGTTCCGGATGAGTTAGATGTAATGAGCGTGTTGCAATATTCAGAGTCAGATGTATGACAGACAAGAGGCAGTAAATCCACTAATTAAACGCAAACTAGTTGCGCCCTTCAAACATAGTCTGCAGCTCGCCTGTTCTCGTTAGAGTCCCAGTAAACATGTTTAGAGGGACCTCGGAGCACCAGAATGTCCTTTTAAGGGTTCAAATTAAAAAAAAGTCACAAATCACACGCAGTTTTTAAGGTTTTATAGATGTATTTTCTTAAAACGAAATATGAACATTTTAATCCGTCATTTAAATACAATCAGTAAATAAGATACAATATTCAGTCATAAAAAAATATTTCCTCTTCAACTTCTTTCATATACAAACACTCAGACACAAGTTTCAGTATAGTGACTACAAATTAATTAGTTAATCATTGACACAAGATATGCTGAACGTTCCGGATGAGTTAGATGTAATGAGCGTGTTGCGATATTTGGATTCAGATGTGAGACAGACAAGAGGCAGTAATTCACTAGTGAGATTTTTTGAGAAAACATTTGTAAAACTAAGTATTCTCGAATATTAAGATTATCTTAAATTATACTATTAACCTTGATTTTTTTATTTGTAGTTCTAATTATTATGCCAACTATTATCTTAACCAAATCTCCATTACTTTAAGAATACAAAATTTAGTTCTTCGGTTTCATCTTTTTCATTTCTGCCGTTTAATGTTGTCGGTTCAATCCCAACTTTTTGTGTAAAGCACGAATAGTTGTTTTGGTTTATGTCAATTAGCTATGTGTTTGTATACAGGGATACAATCCTTTACAATACAGAGATTATTTACTATAGTGCGTGTAAAAAAGAAACTTAACTAACAATTCTCAACCAACTAAAGTTAAACTTCTGTCCTACATATTTATTGTGACACTCGCTGCGGCCAAATTCAAGTCAATTCGTTTCATCTCAACAAAGCCAGCTCTGTGGCCTGAAAATTAACAGGTCTGCTACATTTAACGTGATTAATTTAGGCAATTAAGCTACACAATATTAATGAATAAGTTATTTTTAATTACAGTGTAATTGCAGAGTGTATAGACTAATTAGATTGTAATGATGAGATGCTTATGTGTTCTACATGTGGTTGGGATTGGTTTAATTAACTTTATTATTAGGTATGTACTGTAAATGTTTGAAGTGTGCTAGTTTTGGAGTAATTGAATTGTGGTTTAATAATAAATTAATTAGTTTTGATTAGGTACAGACCAAGAGGACATGTTCAGCAGTGGACGTTATACGGGCCAGTGATGATGATGATGTTTTAATAGTATAAATACAATTTCATTTCTATCCGATCCAAAATAAAAATCGTTTATTTTTTCATTACTTACTTTATCAGCTCTTAACATACCTTAGTAAGCCAGGTTCTTTGAAGCAATTTAGATTATTAATTAAGGCTGCACTGCTGTTCAAGAAGCAGCAAAAGCCTCGTAGCTAATAGAACATATCATCATCTTCCTACCCTGCTCCTATTATTTGTGGTCGACGCAATATGTCATTCTCTTCCATTTTTCCCTATTAGACGTATCTTCCATACTCACACCTTTCTAAGACATGTCATCTTTCACGCAGTCTATCCATAGTTATTGGGCCTTCCTCTTCCAATAAACAAAAATACGATTAGATAAACTTAATAATGATCACTTCTAAAAAAAATCAATCTCCAGGGTGGGTTTGGGTAATCGATTCTATTGAGTCGAAAGTATTTTAAACGCCACTTGTCTAAGGCTCTGGACACGAAAAGATTCAAAATGGTTTTTCAGATTTTGTATCCTTCCATCTTGATATTTAGCATTCTTTTGGTCATATGCATGTCATCCCTACATAACGTGCCCATACCATCCAAAACTCATAATGGCGCATCCACACATGCCGAGCGGCACGGCCGGCGGCCTCCGGCGCACGCATCTTTAGGAACGGGCATAGGCAGCCTGAAAGCCGGCGGCATGTGTGGTTGCGCCAAAAGAGATTTCATCATTACATCCTAAGTGGCTCGTACATATCTCGAAAGAAAATTATTCAAGACACAATTTTTGACCAACCAACTAGAACTTCGTAAGTTTCGGTCAAAAATATTACTTCAATTGAATCGTACTTATGTTGAATTTCATAATCATCAATTAAACAAGTTTTTAATATTATGATATTATTGTATATAGGACATCATTGATGTAGGTAAATTGACACTATAAATTATAGGTAATGATAAAAAATGTTTTAGTAGGTACAAATATTCGCTAAAAGATATACAGGGTGATTGTAGGTTATAACTTTTTTATTTGACTTTAATCACCTAAATACTTATAATTTTTATTTCTCTTCTATCTGCGCCCCGTGGCTTTACCCGCGTAACTCTACTCCATTGGTTCGGAGCGTGATGTTTGTTAGCCTATATGTTAATCGAGGTTATTAACTATCCATTCAGTACTTTTTGCGTGAAAGAGTAACAAACATCCATCCATCCATACTTACAAACTTTCGCATTTATAATAATAACACGAAGTAGGATAAAATACCTAAAGTGCTTTTGAAATATCGTCGGTTATAATGTAATACATATTTGAAGCAGCCGCAGCCCAATGGGCGTGGGACTAGTGATCCTATGTTGCCGGCTCTATTCCCACCCATTGCACTTAGCACGAGGGGTTAACAAGAGTACTATTGTTTTTTTTCGGACGGAAATATATAGTAGTTATCCAGGAGGCTTTTGCCACTTCACCGGGCATAAAGACGAACAGAGCTAGTGATGTAGGTACAAGCCTCGAGTCACCGAGTGTATTTTTGAAGCCTCGAGGTGGAATGACAAGAATCAATGAGCTCTGGAAGCTCGGAGTCCCGAGCCTAGCCGAGCCGCTAGCGAGCTCTGTTGCAGAGGTCCAACCGAAATAATTGGTTTAAAAACTAGGCAGCCTGCGCAAGAGGGCTTCCCCTGTGGGATTTGGACCTCGGCTCAGGGTGGTCGCTGGATTGAGAGATTTTGACGTTTAGTTATTTAGGGGAGTTTTGTGAAACTGTCGCTCTACGTTATAGTTCTGGCGTCTCTCGGACTCTGGTGTCTACGAGGGCATCCGAAGATAAAATTGTCATATGCAAAAACACTGCTAGTAATCATTGTTTTTAAGTATAGTTTTTTACTTTAATATTGTCTACCAATTTTTTTTTATGTTAACTCGAAGAATTTTGCAGTTTACTAGTATTCTTGTTAACTCCTCATGCTAAGCTAACATGCTCGTGTTACGAGTAGGTTCACGTCGGTAGTGCAATGGGTAGGGTTCGAACCGGCGACCTCAAGATCACAAGTCCGAAGCCATTGGGCTACCGCCGCTTCTTATCAATTCTAATTATCTATATTGTATTAATATATTTTCAACTTAAAGCAATGTATAAATAGGTAAGTCACTGTATTTTTTTCATGAATAAACATTTATTATTATTAGTTTATAAAAGCCCACTGTACAAATATATCTCTTGACCATACTTGCCTGTAATCTCACTGACCTAGCCCCGCTACAATCAGACAATTAACTTTAATGAATATATTTAAATTAGTGCTCCACACTCAATTGACAACATATTATCGTACCTAACTGAACTTAGTTACTTTTGATGTCTAGATCAACTGATTTAGTATTCTACTTATACTAAAATAAGGTCTAAAATTAAATGTAAGTTTTTTCAGATGTCTATATAAACTGATTTTGTATTCTATGTATACAAAAATATGGTTAAAAATTAAATGTAACCTTTTTATACTGTTGACAATTGATTTTGTGTTCTATTTTCAGGATGATATGGTCTTAATTGTGTACAAAACTCGTTTGCTTCTAAAAGATTATCAATAAATGTTATAGTTAAGAGATCATTTTATATTAGTTGTTTAATTACGAGTGCCATTATTATCAATGAAATCAAGTGTTTATATTATTGCATAAAATGTTGAATAAAACTTTTATATAAACAAAATGGATTTTGTATGTTTAAATAATAGTTATGAATAGGGACCGGATTATATGCATTTGCATATTTGCATATGCATTTGCATATTTGCATATGCATTTGCATATTTGCATATGCATTGGCATATTCTCTACGGTACTTACATATTTTACCTAATATCGAGTTATAATGCATATTATCGGTATATTTACAATATTTTTTCCAGTGCGGTGCAGTCATCCTGCGTTCCTATATTCGATAAAAGTGATAATATCGCGAATTAAACCAAATTTTAGTCACAAAATAAATATATTATACATTAATAATAATAATTGCGATATACATTTATAAAAAAAAAATGTCACGTACTAAACTGTAATATGTAGTGAGTGACACCTATGGTCGCGTATTCAAGGAAAATTTACTAATTGCATGCTGATTTTGAACTTTTCTTCTTTTTTTCAGGACTGAAATGATTGATTTAATTAAAACTTATCATTAAATTTTGCATATTTTGCCAATTTTCATTTTTGCATATTTCAAGCATTTTTCATGCATATTTGCATGCATATAACAAGCTTTTTATGTTGCATATAATCCGGTCTCTAGTTATGAAATAAAAATCTAATTAATCCGTCTGTTAGATTGCCAAAAAATAATGGACACGTATTATTTTTTTTCGTTCCTGAAACAAAAAATGACGATGGTACAGCGCGTCGAAATTTCGCCTTTATGTGCCCCACGAAGTAGCAAAAACTAGGCTAACTACATAGTTAGGTCCAAAAAAAATGGTTTTGTGGAAGCCGAATTACTAAAAAAAAAAAAAAAGTAGCTTTTATTATGTTTTTAATTTTAACATTAGATGTATCAGATATTCGATCGATTTTGAATCTATTTCAAATTAAACCTAGAAAAGTTTTGTTTTTTTTTTTAAGTTTTGTTCATCATAAAAATATATATTTCCGAAGATGTGAAGGTACTACTCATTTCTTAAGAAATTTCTTCTAGTAGACCTTTGAGACAAGTCAGAAGGTAGGAAAAAAATAAAAAGTGTACTGTTATTAACTATTGTTATCGCATAGACTTTCATATAAAAACCCTGTCATTTTGATGCTAGAAACAGATAATTCAACTTTATTTATTTGTATAGACAGAAAAGGTTACAATATCTGTGCAAAATTTCCTCAGTTTTTGTGTGAAAAAGTAACTAGCATCTAACTATGTTATACTTACCTGATCCTGATTTATCATCAGCATATTATTCATCATCAACAGCCCGTTTACGTCCACTGCTGAACATGGGCCTCCTCTTAACAGACCTTGGCAAGCCAGGACCGTTGAGGGATATTGCCATAATCACCACGCTTGGCACACGGATTGGTGATCGCAGTAAGATGTTAACCTTGGGCTAATAGACGCTGCTGCATATTATTATGTTGGTATATTTTATAGGCTACTTACTTATTTGATTTGTACTAAAATTATTTTCATTAGTAGGTTAATATAGGACTCAGTAAGAAAAAATGCGGCAGTTCATCAATATCAAAGACAAATATATTTTAACTACAGAATATTATAACAATGTACAAAATAAAATACTATTTACACAATATTACAACTGGTAATGGATTCGAAATAATTTGGTGATAACTTTTTTTGTACTCGATACATTCAAATAAAATTTTATCAAAGAATATAGCAAATTTAGGTGAAACATATAATTATTTAAAAATTAATCAAACCATTTAATATTATTAAAACTAAACACAACATTATCTAATATATTATTATTTACAAAATAATTTACATTTTTGTCCAATTCACTGCACTTACAACCATAGGGTACCGCAAAATACGAGAATAATTAAAACTCATTTTTTAAATTATCCCAACTTAATATTCACGTCCATCGAATTCGTTCTAAATTCAAAAATTCATTCACTGTCTTTTGTTTCTAAGTTCACTGTTGACTTGTGGTTTGTGTACTTGGTGAAGGAGATCCGCCTGACACAGGTGGTTGCACCATCGTCAGGTGCGGGGGAGGCAAGCCCATGTGGCCCAGCGGCCTCCCTCCTCCCATAAGGGGGTGTGGGTGGAAATACTGCTGCAGCGGGTGGGGATACAGGTGTTGAGGGTGGCGGGAAAACTGCGCCATTTTGAATTTCTCGATCTCCGCCTCCTGTACGCGCTTTGCTTTCGCTCTTCTGTTTTGGAACCAGATTTTTACCTGCGACAAGTAAATAATAAAGATTAGTACGATATTTTATTTTGTATTCGACTAAGTATTTGTACTAATTCTCACACAAATTAGCATTTAGATTTGATACATAGATAAGACGTATTTAATTGCTTTAATAACATTTTTATAATTGTATTTGTTATCTTAATTATAGTTTTAAATGGAATGTATACGTATATCATAAAACAAGGAAGTAAAATAAGTAATTGAAGATTTAATTTTGAGAAAATATAAAAGTAAATTTAGTACGCTTTTAAAAGATCCTCACCTGTGTTTCAGAGAGTCCCAATGACGAAGAGAACTCGGCCCTTTCAGCAATGCTCAAGTACTGCTTATCAACAAATTTACTTTCAAGGGCTCGCAACTGTTGCGCTGTGAAGGGCGTACGAGGTTTACGATTAGGTTTGTGTTTTCTCAAATTGCACTTCAACTTCGCAGGCTCGCCATTCGCATCTAGAACAAAATAAAACACAAAATTATTATTGCTATCCAAAAAGTATTAAAGATAATTTATATGATAATATTCAATTTTGTTGGACCAAAATTAAAATTTTGTAATATCATAAAATTAATGAAGCTAATTTGTAAACGAATATATCTATAATCAGCCTTCGCACTCTTTAGTGATATGTTTTATTACGAGTTTTTGAATGTCAGATGTGTTTGTTAGATAAAGATAGAAAGCATTTATATGTGTTTTTAAATGAATCAGATCTCGAAATCTGAGTGCTTCTGGATTTCCTCAACAATTATTTTACGACTAATTAATGATCTATAAAATTTCGTTTATAAATTCAAAAAAGTAAACAGTTTCGAAACAATGTCTGATATAAATCGTGGATATCTGAATTATGTTAAACGAATATATTTATCAACACAAAAATGGGATGCAAGTATGGATAATATGGGCTTTACAGTTACATCTCAATAATACAAAAGGAACCGAATGATGATCGGAATGCTGTGGCGGCTCAGTCCCTCCATTGGATTAATAAATCGCATACTAAAACTCATATAAAATAAACCTTAAGGAAACAACTGCGTTCCGATACCGATAAAATCTTTAAGAGGTAATTCTCAAATTATTTAGCGTCGAAAAGAAGCGTATTAATACGCAAATCATTCGTTTTATGACACGTGTTTAATAGAAACGAATCGATTTTACGCCCACAATCCGATGTGTTAAAAGATAATACAAATAATATTATGTACCAACAAACTCAAATCTCAAACAAAATCTCGTAACAGTCAGAAGTTTCGTCATTACAGCGTCTCATGGACAGATTGGAGATTTGATTAATCTTAATGCCGTATTTTGTGTCTGTCACCATTGTAAAAGTTTACGATCATTTAAATCATCAATCAAATTTACTTTATTGAATAAAAAATGTATATTCCTCTTAATCAACAAATCTATCAGACATTTGTTGCTTCTTCGAATTTGATTCTAGTTTTTGTATCTTATTTCTATATTACAATAAAAAATAAATAAATTTGGAAACACCGTTTTAATAGTCATCAACCTACACAACTAATTTCTGTTTATGCACTAATTAATGTCAGGATATTGATTGATCGGCTAACACGTGTCCGACTTTCATTGTGATTATGACATCTATTCCTTCACACATCATAATAGAAAACATGACATCTGTTGTGACTTGACTGATATTAAGACCTATTTTGAAACTAATTAGTGAATTAATCTATTCCTTTATAAGTGAACTAAAATAATTAATTTTATAATTGACATCACGAGCCAACTTGTCTTAATTACAAAATAAGACAATTAAGAATAAAAAAACTACTACATAAAACTATAAACAAAGCCAATATATATTTCGCATTCGAAAATTAAAACATTAGTGAGATGGCGCTTTGAACGCTGATGTATTAATCCCAATGTCAAACAACACAGTCGCTTAATAGCTAATGGGCCACAAAAAAGTTAAGAAAAAAACGTAAATTATGTGACAGTCGAAAAAAAGCTAAAGTGTATTAATGTCGTGTTTAGGAGCCGTCAAAGCAAGTACCGACGACACGACGGAAATAAAGTTAAGAGCCGATACACACTGAAGATTTAAGTGCCGTTTTTTACTGTGCAACAGAAATAGATCATTTGAGTTACCGTTTTTAAATTGCCACGCATCTTAAGGCATACCACTTTATGTAGTTAATTATTTTCTACGAATTTCATTAAGGTAACAACTATCTTTCTTTATTAATGAAACACTTTAACGTAAAAACTGTTATATTGAAACTTATAAACGAGTCGCACGTGTGAAGTGATTCTTATATTTACCCGGGAGCTAAATTACCTCTTTTAAAAATACTTATATGGGCCTGTCTGTTCTCGTCCTCGCGTTAATTGTACAAAGAGATATTGACTACAGATGTTACACCGCTGAATTATGTTCGTGTTGTTGTGACTTCGTGAGCGACGAGAGAAATATGAGACGACTTTAATGCGTTTAAATACATTTCCATTGTTGTACATCGTTTACTTTTCATTAGAGATTCCTCTTGTCTGGCGGATGAATTATTACTGCAAGTGCCGGGAGTTTTTCAGTTAATTTTAAAAATGGAAATCAATCGGATCGTTGCTGACGGTACCTAATGTTTCAGTGCGCTGCTAAAAAGACAGTTGATATATTAATGAGCATGTTTGCTTTTTGTGTGCGCACCACCATTAATCGTGCGAGGCGTGGTATGTCATTCATTCCAATATTTTAAACGGGCACCGTATACTTGACGTTTTTGTTGTCTGTACAAGAGAGGCGGACATTCTTTGCGTCTTGCGGGATATTTAGCATTACTTTTTAATATCCTCATGTATACAAATAATGTAAAAGCTAATAATCTTGAACTTTATGACGATTGATTTAATTTATTATCTATCCATGATATAATTTTGATTTTGTTCTTTAAAACCTCAGGGCGAATTAAAATTGAAATTTATATGTTATCAACGTGATTTTATTTGCCACGGTCCTACTATAATCATAACATACAATAAATAAAATAAAAAAACATTAGGTCTCATTCGCCTATATTCACCGCACAAGAAAAATTGATCGAAAATTTAAAATTATGTTACTTTAAAATATGGCCGTCGTAAAGAATGAGGGTGACACCGGCACGGTAACTAATGACCTACACAAAGAACTATTAGGAATATTAACTGGTCTTCCCGGATTCCTATAGACTACGCCCACAATATTTATCTGGTGATCAAACGAAGTCCTTAAAGCAAGCCATTCATCAGCACTCAATTTTAAACTCATAAAGGGGCCATAGAGTATGCGGAAGCGAACGCCTTGCAGTAAAACTTTAAATTTATTTTGTAAGAACTATTTGATCGTACCCTTTTATCTTTGAAGATCATCTTTTATTTGTATGAATAGATCGATTTATTCCTTCGTATAATAAGATCGAAATCGATGATAGACAAATAATATGTAGATGTAGGATGCGGTGAGACAAAAGCAAATTCTTAAATGCCAGTTTTTACTAAAGTAGGTATATGTCATTTATTTACATGTTCTTTGATCTTTAATAAGCTCTGTGTTAAACAATCTCATGCTAATTTAAGATAAAAGACTACAGTCTAAATGATTAAGTACATATTATTTTTCATACGGAAAATGAGTTAATATTTTACACGGCAGTCTTCTTTCGTATGATTTATTTGTTTTTGAGTGTAGTTTTGCAACAGCGAGTCATATGTATGATATTAATAGTAAAATATATTTTTTTTTTATTGATACCGATGATATAACAGGCGTAATTTTTAATACTGTGAACATTTTATGTATTTTTAAAAATATTTTAAATATCTTTTTTATTATTTTTTTGTCACTATGGACATTATCTTTATAATAATGCAAAAGTAACTCTGTCAGTTTGTCGGTCTATCTGTCGCTTTTTTACGTCAAACCTACTGGTATATAAGCTATAGGTTTAAATTAAATTTGGTATACAGATAGTGTAGGACCTGAGAAAGGACATAAGCTAGCTTTTATACTGAAAAAAAGGCTGTAGGGGTTGGAAGGGGTGGTTGAAGATTGTCCAGCTTGGGTACAGCTAGTGTATCATATATTATTATAACCTCTGTTTTCATAGCCTAACGTTAAATGATCTATTAAGAGCATCAGAGCTTCATCCCGTGTTTATACTCGTCGGCTTCGCTCAGTTACAAATAGCACTATTCAATGGGACATTAGTATTTTGGCTCGCTGCCAAACTCTGACAACCGCTTTGACTGCTTGTTAAACACATAAGCGTCACATTTCATACTATTCTAAATCATAATTAATAATCAATATCTTGTCTCAGACTTACAATATTATGACAAGATAATAATTATTATTGTACAGATTCGTAACGTACAATCTGTATTATTAATAATAAAATGATTACTATATTATTATCGACGAATAACCCAATTACAATATAACTCGATGACCTTTTTAATGACATTGGACCCACAAATTGATGCGGCTATTAATTTTTTATAGCTTTTTAACGTTTTATTACTCACATCATATAAATAATCTAATTTAAATAATTATTTGATCTCTTAAGTTAAGTTTATGATTAACAATTTTGTAGAAGTTGCATATTATTTTTTCATTTCCATTTAAAAAAAAAGCCTATCAAAATATTAAATACTACCTTTCCACGCGGTTTCACCCATCTAACTCCCGTTCCCGTAGGAACTTCATAATAAAATTCCGCGATAAATGGGCTATCTAACACTACAATATTTTTTTTAAATCGGATCAGTAGTTCCTGCGATTAGCGCCTTCAAGCAAACAAACAAACTAAAAACTTCAGCTTTACATAATTAGAATAGATACCACCAACATCTAAAACAAGAACAAATTTTAAATTTATAAATACATTTATTTTAAACAATTTTCATGCTGTCGGTACGTGAAATGAAGCGGTTGCAACCGTTTTGTTTCGCATACTCGGTAATTGATTGGGAATGCTTCTATAATTAGGAGCATGACTTTAAGTCTTTTTGCTAACGGTACTTATACATATAAGGACACATATCTATGTGTGCATTTACACGCTATTCAATATAATAAAATTGTATAAGTATAAATGTGTGATTAGAACTTAGTATTTTTTTCTTTCTTTTTAAAATGCAACAGGGATATTTACAAACACAATACACGGACACACCAACCAGAATCAGAACATCTTTCTGTGTTTCACACTAAAATAGTTGTTCCGGATGGGAATCGAACCTAGAACAGGAGGTCTCAGAAGCAACGACCATAACCACTCAGTTACCACTGCTATCAATTTTTATTTAGTTTTCGCAGAAGTTAAGAAGAAACCTACTTTGTAAATAAAGTTATACTACATATTAAATAAAGGACGCACAACAAGGTGCACAATAAAATAAGGCACAGTTTACAATATCGTGCGCTTAATTGACAAGTGGTATATTAATTAGTTGCATGTTGCGTTCCACTTGACTAGTTCACCACCGACTTGAGCGCACAGTGTACAACTGCCTTATAATTCTGAGCAAGAACCTCGGCCTACGATCGTCACGGGGTGTCTTATGTACACCCAACCTTATAACGATCAGAATAGACTATAAAAAAAGAAATTGACGTTTCTCTCTCTTCGAAATTTAAAGTTTTTTTTTATTTTTTAATTATCATAATTGTCCTATTTTCTTTGCTTATTAGCTTTGTTGACGCCATTATCTACTGATATTTAATTGACGTAATTAGGTAAATTTATTACGATCGCAAAGGTTATAACAACAATCTTAGACCATCTTTGATTGCAATTAATTAATATTTAGTTTAATGAGAATATATACCGATTTATTTATAAATTTTATAGAGAACAAAGTGGATTAATTAACTACATTGCAAGATAACATATACCGAACCTTCTTATTTAAAATAAACAATGAGAATAAAATGAAACATTCATTTTGCACGTAATAAATCACATAGATAATAGAATCAGCAGACGGGAATAATAAGAAGAGATAATAGCGTTTATAAATAGAATGTTAATTCGATACAAATCCAGCGACGCTTATCTACGAACACAGTGTTGCAATAAAAAATATTCTTAATTAATTAATCGATAAATACGTGGGAACTCAAGACAGGTAGCAAAACACAAGTGGCTTGAGAGAAAGTCGTCACATTAATTATAGCGAGAAACATTTTTGGGTCGCGTCAGTAGTGACGTTTCCGATTTTTAAAGTTTGTTCGAAAGTCGTTCATAACTGTTCATACGTCTATGGTTTCTTTTTTTTTAATTGTTTACTTAGGGCTCTAATCTTGAATATTATGCTTAAGATAGTTTTGCAAGGAAATAATATGTATAAGATGTTTTCATATGAGAACGATCAAGAGAACGGATCTTATACTTGAATGACCGCGTTAACCACGAAGCAATAAATTTATTAACTGCAATGAAACCCTAATTGATTTTAGATCAATGATAACTTGATTTAATCAATATTAAATATATAAATATCTACTTAATTAATTATTAAATCTTACTAGAACAATAAACCATCATCAATAAGATGTAGAAACGAATTTTAAATGGTCCTTAAAGATCTAAACCTATTTTTATATTTGAAATAAAATTTACCTTGCAGGTACCTACCTAGATTAAAATGATTTTATACATTATGATGATGTATTTGGTTCTTTAAACCTCTATGGTGCCCATAACTCTATGGCATATTACTCGATGGTATTAATAAATGAACATGTTAATGCTTGTGCGTCGGGGCCTCCGCAGGGAGTCGAACGGACTCCCACGCCGCTGCCCACCTACCAACGAATAGCACGATATGAGCCTAAGCTCCTGCGGTATAAAGGGCTCTTTGAAAAAGGGTGAACATTCTTGTAAATATACTACAGGAATTTAAGTATTGTACGTACAATAGATATAGATTTTTCACGATATTATCTATAAGTACATTTAAGGATATCATAGCTAATGTATATTATCACAGATAACTTGACATTTGATTTGACAGCTGAACAACGGGGTAAATAAGAACAGAGCGTAGATGTGCCTAGCACTAGACGTAGAGTATAGAACTATATTATGTTATAATACTTGATCTAATTCATTTAAATCAACTCTCTTACCTAATTTATCTCGGTAGGTACCTACCTAATAGTTTGTGAGCATTAAGTATTTTTTATGTATGTGAAGTTTAATTAATTAGACTAACAGATTAATTTAGTTTTATTTATTATTTGTAACGGATGTTTAGTCTAACCTAGCATCCGCTGGCAATACTTAACATTTTTATTGCTCGATTAAAAAATAATTTTCTACTTGATTTTGCATTTAAATTTAATTTAGTTGTTTATAGATAACTTTGATTTATTCGTCATCGTATATCAATAAATGCGGAGAATATATATCTAATTAGCTAATTGGATAGTATTCACACCTTATTTAAATAATATTGGATCAATAAAATAGTATCGATTAGGTTTTTTTAATTTGTATGCATGTTGCTATATGCTAAATTCTAAATTTGAATTTATTTTAGAACTGGTTTAGCAAAGATGATTGAAATTCACCTAAATGTAATAAAACGTTCGAAATTTAAAATTGTAGGTAACCTAATCATTCGAAATCGTTATTACGCAACTGTAAACTAAAGTTCTAGAACATTTTAAGGATAACTTTTCATAGTAATAAGGATGTTGTCATTATTTTACGATACAAACTAAAATATCGCGAGACTTTAAAAACACTTAATTCACGGATAAAAAGCACACCCAGAATCAGACCAACTATACCTATATGGTTTACACAAATAGTCGTCTCGGGAGTAAATTAAAGCTAGAACATCAGAATGATATCATAAGCAACTACCGTAATCAAAAAGTCTATCTAACTAGCACTCGAAATAACACTGACATTTAAAAGCACAAGCATGAACATTTGCATACTTACATTTTTTTTACATCAACAATAGACTACAATCGTGACTAATTTGTGAATTAAACGAAGAAAAAAAAGCACTCGTTTAATATATCAATGGCTATTGTATTTTGCATTCTTGTATAGCTCTTAGTATGGCTCTCAGTGTATCCATAGCCTTATTTCTCGGAAGGCCTCTGGCCTTATAATTTATGTTTAAAGCAACAATGAAAACCTGCGCCCGCGCCGATGACAAATTATCTAATTCGTTTCGCTTTATCATATTAATTAACTTTCGACTAAATAATCGGATATATTAATTCCATATTTACGTATTATTAATAATTATTTATTGCTACCAATTTATTATATTGTAGTTTTTTAATGTTATTTTTAATTGGATTAATATGAGGTAGGTAGTAAAGTTGTATGCGAGTAAACTTAATCACAAATATGAGAATGCCAAATTAATTATGCCTTTTTAATAATAATCAATTAAGTGTGCTTAAGACCTGATTTCACATATTGCGTAAGTACTGAGATATCGTCGATAAAAAATATATGTAGGTTATTATCCAAAAATTGTTTCCATTTACGTATATTCATTATAATTATTGTCATACATGAGAGTTGTCTCAATTAAAATTAAAAATACACAGTATTTTTTTGTTAATTATGGTATCATACTGTAACCATATTTTGATTACAAATTGTAATGTTTTTGTATAATAATATGATTTTGTTATATAAGGCGAGAGGTTTTTTTTTGAAAATTCTAGCATTAAAGTTTTATTTGGTCTCGAGGCTTTTGCTATTTCATTTTTTATAAACATTAGCAGGACTCTAGTCTTACTTAATGGTTTAAAACTACAAACTAAGCAGCCTGCGCCAGAAGGTTTCTGTATGTGACCCCCTGTGGGGCTTAGACCTCAGTTCAGGGCGGTCGGAGGCTGGAAGGATTCAGGTATTTTGACGTTTTAGGGGAGTTTTGTACAAAACATTATGAGTTTGCTTGGCAGTGTTATGTCTCTTGAAGAAATCATTAATGTGACAGATGTCATTCCTAGTAATTTCATATGAAAACGACATTACTTTATATCTATTTTTATACAATTGATAACATCTTCATTTGAAACAGTAGTCGTTTCTATAATTATCGCATTGACAATCAAACCACGCTTTACCATAAAACTTAATTTTTATCTATGCTTTTATCAAATAAAAAACAACACGGAACTCGATGTCATTTGTTGATAAACATAAATTGATTTTGTGATGTAAGTGTGGTAACATTGTAGGTAATTTTATTTTTTAAATTTGAAACTCCTTTGAATTAAAAATGACTCTTTTGGAGTTCGAAATATAAAAACCTTTCTAGATGGATAAGAACGGATATCTATTATACTTCAAAACCATTTGGTCGTAAGTGCCAGTTTACGATAAAGGCACATACGACGAATGTTTCTGTGCTCTAGAATTTGAAAGTATGTTAATGACGTACCAACTTTTACGATGCAAACTTCAGTTGTGCCGTTCCATTTTCAAAAAGGGCTACCGGTGGTTTTGTTCGGTGCAAATTGACGGATTAAATTGCATCGCTTGTTTTCGTGAAAGAATGCAAGCGGCGAAAAAATACGAACTCTGCCGAATGTTTTAATGGGTGTTTCTAATTGGTCAACGCGGGTCGAGGCTTGCGTACAAATTAGGCCCGAAAAATATGGCGTCGCCGTATTTTGATAAAAGCTTGGGTGGTGTAATGTGAAATATAATAAGTAAACATTTCAAAGTTCAAGTCGTAATTTTATTCACTGAGTATAACTGCGTTTTAACTAGGCACTTAAAGTCTTAAACTGTGCTGTACTGTTCATTGTCTACCAACGCCCAAGCACCGGCGTTAACTTTTAGCATACACTTCTGCGAACTACTAAAAATATATGCAGTGTTCTTACACTAACATTTATTACTTGCATTTCGAATGTGTACTGCCAATGGAAATCGAACTTTATATCTTTAGCAATAAGTTCTTAGAGTTAATGATTGTCAGCAACATTGTTTGTAGGTGTTTTACTAATTTGCCCGTGCAGGAAGCACGGATGGCCTGATGGGATCCCAGTACCGTATAATCTTCTCCTCTGATGTTATCTAAAGATTTATTATTTACTGTCATCGTCCGAAAGATGGCGGCACGCATCATTGCCGATGCCACTGGACTTATCTCTTTGCAAATATAAATTTCATGAGATTTTCAACCTTAGGAGGCTGAACAAAGCGCCGTTTGTTTCATCTTCCAAGACCTCCCATAGCGTGATACACATAAAACTAGGCCATTTCTCATGCTTGCACATAATTTCAATTAATTTTCTTGGTGACCTGTCTTATTTTCTTAGTACTAAATGTTAAGTATCCCTTTTAAAATATAAAAAGCTGCGTATAAACATTATATCGCCACCGGTATACATACAAATTTTACGGTATGATCAGAATTGCAAAACAATTCTGCTCATGCCAATCCATAAGCTGAAGAAAACAATAAAACACTTACAAATATTTTTCCAAAATCGAATAATCGCGCAATTGACTCTAACAGGCCACTCGATCGAGCAACTCGCACGCAAACGAATCGATTAATCGCTTCGTTACACCAACCGACCGCCAGGCGGAGCCACGCGTCAATAAAATACTTGTAAAACTATCGCAAAATGAATTAAAACAGATGGCGAGCCAATTAGGAAAGGCAATCGTGCGCGTACCGGGCGAAAAAAGACCTTAAAATGGGCGTCAAATTGATTTCTTCCTTACCGCTCAGAACTTAAGGTGTCTATTAAGAATTTCCGAGTGTCAGTAATGGGGTTTCAGTTTACAAGCGCTAACGAGAGCATTCGAAACGATAAGCCTTTCCAGTTAAGCTGATAGACAAATATGGATATATTTATCATTAAGTTTGCACTGAAGTGTACGCTTAGGCCTCTTATGTCATTATGCAGCGCTAATTAGGTTAGGAACGAGACAAATTCGTGGAACAGATATCAAAGGTTATAAATAATTCATTTTAGTTGATTTGTTAGTAATTTTGGTATTCGTTTCTGTTAGCGATCTATTGCTTCACATTCGAAGGAGTAATACCAGAAATGTGTTATGTAATAGAGATAAGATATCGGTATCAAACTATTTATTTCCAATAACGGTTGCGTTGTTGTCGTGAGTCGTTGTAGTCTGTGGTTTAAGACTTAAGATTAGCGTTTTGTCATCGAATTAGTACAGGCTTGATTTATAAACCGTTGCAGTAAGTAAAAATAGTTTCAATTTATTAATACTTAAATGTTAACGTTTCCATAGGAATTAAATGTAATTTTTCAAGTTAATAAGCAAATAGTCTGTACCTACCTACATTTTTTAATTTGGAAATTGTGTCATTATTATACCATAGGTAGGTACCTAAGTATCTATGTGACTTACAGTGTCACTATACCTATTATAAATAAGAATTTTAATTGCAGTACCTAAAATAAAATATCTCAATATTATTATAAAAGCAACAGTTTGTATGGATGTGATTTGATATGCAGACGGTAAATTTTTGAGTTTGATGGAACTTTGCGAATATATCATTGCAATGTTTGCAATAGGTATTAATTTATATAATACTAGCTTCCCGCGCGCGGTTTCACCCGCGTAACTCCCGTTCCCGTGGTAAATTCATAATAAAATATAGCCTATGTTCTTTCTCAGGCTCTAGACTATATCTGTACCAAATTTCATTTAAATCGCTTCAGTAGTTAAGGCGTGATTGCGTAACAGACAGACAGACAGACAGACAGAGTTACTTTCACATTTATAATATTATATATAAATATATAATATATATATAGTAAGGATTAAACTTTGTAATAAATTAACTAATTTTTATTTTGTAAATTTACCTTAGGCATGTCTCATTCTGATGTCTGACACTTCAGATTTACACGTAAAAGTAAAGCTAACGGATTCCCAGTGGACTACAGTAATGCAGGAGAAACCTAGAGTGAAAACTGGTTAGTTAAAGTTTCTTCGGAAAAGAGATCAGCTGTAAAGTAAATCACTTCATAGTATAAAACAAAGTCGCTTTCTCTGTCCCTATGTATGCTTAAATCTTTAAAACTACGCAACGGATTTTGATGCGGTATTTTTAATAGATAGAGGGATTCAAGAGAAATGTTTATATTTATAATACATCAGCATTGTACCCGTGCGGAGCCGGGGCGGGTCGCTTGTAACCTATAAAACAAAACTAACAAACAAAATCAAAGATAACATCGTTAATACTGCAATACCGCATAAGTTACAGTAGGTAGCTAATAAGGTCTAATTTCATCTGTCAAAAAATATTTTCGTTATATATATTTTAAAGAGAAAAAAATCAACACTACATTTGATTTTCAACCTTATCGCCGACGATAAGGAATAACAATCACAAGGTACCAAAGCACATAATAGCTACCTATAACCCTATTATATTCAACAAACCAATTAGAGGTTCTATAATAGCCATATTATTAACGATAGCAGAATAATACAGCTTATCACCAGCCAATAGCTATAAAAGTAGCCATTTTGCCACTATGGCAGCCATATTGCTATTAATCAAATAGCTATAATGATATCGTGTATGCGAATGAGTGTGAAATTAAAATGTTAGGTTTTAAAAGCGGTTTCGCACTACGTCCGATCCGAATCCGATCTGGACCCGTGAAAATATGGTCCGTAGTAGCCGGGTTCGGATCGCATTCGGATCGGACGTAGTGCGAAACCGCTCTAAGGGTGGTTAATGAAGACAACCTCCGTAGCGTAGCGGTATTTGGCTCGCTTTAAATCTCGGAGGTCGTGGGTTCAATCCCCACGCCGGACAAGACTCGTTTGTTTACATTGAATAATCTCCGGAACTACGGAACCGATTTCAAAATACTTCATCATTAGAAAGCTACTTCATCCTGGAGTAACATAGGTATCACCCGCTTAACTCCGGTTTCTGTATAATATATTCAATTATAATTCCGTTTTTTTTTTCGTACGGACATTTTTTGTTAGCCCTGAGGCTTTTGCTACTTCACCGGGCATAAAGGCGAGCAGAGCTCCAGCCTAGATAAATGGTTTAAGCACTACAAACTAAGCAACCTGCGCAAGAGGGCGTTCCCTGTGGGACTTGGACCTCGGCTCAGGGCGGTCGCTGACGGGGAGATTGAGGGATTATGTCTTTTAGTTTCTTTAGAGGAGTTTAGTGCAACTGTGGCTCTACTTTACAGTTCGCGGGCTCTCGGACTTCGGGTCAACGAGGGCATCGGAAGGTTCTTAGCAAACTAAGGGTCAGGAGGGCAAGACTAACATCTCAGCTGCAATAGAAACTAGTGGAGAAGAGCAGGATACAGGCACTTACCAGTTGAATCAACTGCTTGCCTGATCACAAATAATAATTATAATAATATTACTTTAATAAAATACATTAAAAAAACATCTCAGTTAACTCTTATCTAACAAAACAATTATTTTGTTAATCAAACCGCACATTTTCGCGCAAGCAATTTAACTTTGTTAATAGGCCATTATGTATGAACGATCGTAAACAAATAGGAAAAGGGTCTTAATGGTATTATAGTTCGTAAAAGTACCTATATTGTGACCGAGTGTAATAGGGCTGACCGCCTTATATATTACATAGCCGTTTAAAATTATAAACATATTTAAAATTTATATATCTATTATTATATAGATAATATGGCTGGCGATTATTTATTTAATTACGAGCCTTGCTCGCGGTTTTACTAGCGTTAGACTACTTAATCTTAACTGTATTGTAGCCTACTTGCTGCACGGGGCACCAGTTTATAAACTGGATATAAACTGGTGCCCCGTGCTTAATTTCAGTGAAATCAGTTGAGTAGTCTTTGCGTGAAACACTAACACATATCCACACCGAAAGTTTGTAAGTATCTGTCGATGGACGCAAGGATCATCCATCGAAAGATACTTACAAACTTTCGCGTTTATAATATTAGTAAAGATAATATTTAGGCTTTATTATCTTGCTCAATAAATGGGCTATCTAACACTGTAAGATTTGTTTAAATCAGACCAGTAATTGCTGAGATTAGCGCGTCCAAGAAACCCAACTCTTCGGCTTTATATATTACGAGCTGTGCTCCGCGGTTTTACCCACGTCACTCTGCTCCAGTGGGTTGGAGCGTGATGTTTTTATAGCCTATATGTAAATCCAGCATATAACCTATCCCGATGCAAAATTTCAGCCAATTCCGTTTAGTAGTTTTGGCGTGAAAGAGTTACAAACATCCATCCATCCATCCATCTTTACAAACTTTCGCGTTTAAAATATTAGTAGAAAGAATAGATTTAATATCAATTGGAAATAAAAAAATGTATAAATACAAATAGATATATTCTTAAAGTGAAGCTATCAATACATTGGCTTCCTATTATGGTGTTGGATTGTTAAAAACGCATTTATACGAGCACAAGATGGCGACACCCCTATAGGCTACCATTGTGCATTTACGATAAGAAACAGGTTTCTGTCGCGTTTTATTTTTCAGTGGTAAAGCGTGGCTTTATACGGTTGATTCTGTGATACGTGCACAAACCACTGGGCAGATATGACGCTGTGAAAACAGCACTAAAACCTTTATGTAGCTGCTCTAGAATTACTTTTTTTTTCTGACGGACATATCATTATGTAGTTAGCCCCGAGGCTTTTGCTACTTTACCGGGCATAAAGGCGAGCAGAGCTCCAGCCTAGATAAATGGTTTAAACACTACAAACTAAGCAACCTGGCGTCCCTGACGTCGCTGACGGGGAGATTGAGGGATTATGGCTGTTAGTTTAGGGGAGTTTTGTGCAACTGTCGCTCTACTTTACAGTTCGCGGGCCTCTTGGACTTCGGGTCTACGAGGCATCGGAAGGTTCTTAGCAAACTAAGGGTCGGAAGGGCGAGGGGGGAGCTAGAATTAATGTATTGTCCGTTGATACAGGTATTATAGCTGAGCTGTTTAAAGTATAACGTACCTATTTGACGATGGATCCATGGATGCAAAAGTAACGAATAGTTACAATAGGCATGGAGACAAAAAAAACTATTTAGTCCGTCAGTTAGATTACCAAAAAATATTGGACTCGTATTTTTTTTTCGTCCGTCAAACAAAAAATGACGAAGATACAGCGCGTTGAAATTTCACGTGACGTATCTACTAGGTACAATTTTAGGGATTAGTGACGTCACAAGCGGGGGCTTCTCCTGAACATTTTTGCGTTCGTTGTTGTTCTGTATCTTTATCAATTTTTATTGAATTGATAAATAAAAAAATACGTGTCCAATAGTTTTTAGTAATCCAACTGACGGACTAAATATATTTTTTTAGGCTGCATGCCTATTATGTCTAATATTTTGCTTAGAATAGCGAATAATGTTGAGATCGCAAATATGGCGCTATAAGCAATAGCCTTTACAAACGTAGGTATGCGATTATGCGTTGCTATAATATTAAAAAAGTCGAGTATATTATTTATCTATACTAATATTATAAAAAGGAAAGATTCGATTGTTTGTACTGGACCGATTTGAAAAATTCTTTCAAGTTTAGAAACTTTGTGATAAAGAATCCAAAAACCGCTCGTTTATTATATGTTAATATTATAATTTCAATATGATATAACTATTTTCAACATATAGGTACACAATCTGATTAATTATTTTGCATTAATAAAACGTTTGACTATATAACATTTAAGTCACAAACAATCGGACCGTCGCATATCGTAAAATACGATTTTATGTTTATCCAAAACAAAGTTGTTAGTGCACACAAAATTTACGAACGAAATAAATATTTTAGGTAGGTATAATAAAATTAAAAACAAAATAACTCTTTTAACACTTAACTTTTTATTACTGTACTGAAAAAGGTAATTTGTATATAATTTGGTTGGCGCTAAATGTAGGTACAATTAAGAGGAAAAGCGTAATTTAAATGATTTTATTATTAGCTCTGCAAGTACATTTGCGTACAAAAACTACATACTACACAACTAGGTACATTCGGGTAAAAAAGCCTTTATTATTTATTTGCAACTCAATATTCGTGTTCACGGGTAATTTTGATTGCATGACCAGAAACACTTTTCATTGCTCACTCGCAAATTATTAAATAGTTTTTATTTTTTTGTATGTGATTGGTACAGTTTGGGATTATCGCATATTGGCATATGTCTAGGTTTTAAATATTTTGTGTTAATAAATTAGTAGTAATAACTATCTTTAAGTTATTGGACTGATTTTCAACGACATAATAAAAAAATTGCGGCAAGTGATTGGTAATTATAAAAATCGATGTACAGGTTACATTGAAATTAGTTATCTTTGTTTTTTAATAAGTTATACACTCTCATAGCCGTTGAAATGGTAGCCTAATTCATGATTATTTGTGACACGTGCGATAAAAAATTTGTATTAACTGTACATCGCTCAGTATTAAACCTTAATGAGAGTCAAAATAGGCCAATGTAGGTAAATTGTGCTGTATTTAAAAACGAATCGTTTTATCAAGTGCAATTTAATTTACATTTAAAAGAAAGAAACCGAACACAAATGAGTAGTTATTTCAATTGCTTTGCGAATGTTAGCTGGAACAGTTGACTGATAAGCCATATTGCATGTTCTGAAACTATGGTAACTAATATTAATTACAATGCTGGCTATTTATAGTAAAAACTGGGACATGCAGATTTGAGGTGGGGCTATATTGCTATGCTTACAATATTAACTCGTGTTTTTAGGCCAAAAGTTCTGCAAACTTATTGCTTTCATACATCGGTTCAAAATTAAAATAATAGATTATGTAAGAAACTATCAATCTAGTAAAAATCTTTTTCTTTTTCTTTTTTAAAAAGTTTTCTCAATGACTGTACACAAATATTAATCAGTAGTGAAATAAGCAACCAGTACTCGCCTATATCATTTTTTTTATAACCAAGAAGATTTATAAATTAACTGAAATTCAATTATATATATATATTTCAAGTGTAGCACTAATTAAACTTTATTAACTTACAAACTATGCAAAACGAAACTGAATACAAAGTCGTATCACCAATGGCACCTTAACCTTTCTATAATTACTACTTTTTATGTAACATACAACTTGCTCATACATACATTATTTTTAAATCCATTGTTAGTTTTGAAATGCAAGCACAATTAAATGCTAGCATGTGATTTAATCCTTTCATGCGAATACAATATTAGTTTTAAAATGCAACTTTTGTTTGGATTTAGGACATTTTATGTGTATCATACACGTATGAAGGAATGTTATAAAATGTAGGTTCTTTTTTTAAAATCTTTATTTATTTTAATAAATAAAGCATGAAACACTTCTTTAATCTTAACCGCGTTTTTTATTTTCTAAATGGTATTGTTAATTTATGTGTAAAAATTGTTAAATTTATGTATTAGTAGCTATACCTACTTATGCTTAGAATGAATACTAATTAAATATATATATTTTCATATGTGCCACATAAATATAGGATTTGTAAAATAGGAAAATGGTTATACCTACATAAATGTTGAACAGTGTCACGATTAAACATGACTTTTTTTTTTTTTGAAAATTGCTTAATATCTTTTTTTTGCCAGAATAAAACAAAATCCTTTTTAAGCAGAAGTTGTACAACAAATAAATCGCACGTTTTATGCGATGCCACCAATTTCCAATCCGGTCGTTTAAATAAGTGGTCACATATTTCGTGGCAGTCGGTTAAAGCCAGGGAGCATGTTGGTTCTTTCTTAATGTCGCGTGCACACATAACATTAGGTCGCATCGAAACGACACGCTTATTCAATTACTGGGACTAATCGGACGATACTCGCTTATCCGGATTTTATTCACGATTCCGATTGAGTTATCCTTTAATAAAATTTTGGTTTGCTAATATACTAATACATTTAAATATAAGATAAAATCAGTAATATTGGAATGTATTAGCATGATATCAAAAATGACTTGTATAAAAAGCTTGTAAGGCGTTAGATGACATGAATCTATTACTATTTTTTTATCTGTTTTAGATCCAACAAACAGAAGTTGGATGTTTTTGAAGTTATAGTCAAAAATGTAATAATTCATTGTTATAATATTCTGTAAATGAAAAAAACTGCATGAACATTGTTTTATTCAATCTGATGCACGAACTATTTCAAACAGCCTTTGCAAATTTATTATTATCGCTTTGATATTTATTTATTATATTATTATTTTATATGCATTAGAATTATGAGCATAATTATATTGATAATAAATATAGAATATGCTGCTTTCAATATAAAATATTTATTATTTTGTAAACTCGTGGGAATGCCACAGGTAACTTTTAGTTTGACAATACAATTTATTGTAGAGGGTGTGGTTCCAAATGTACCGTATAGCAGGTTCGAGACCCGTGCTTTGTAATATCGATGCATGTAATGAAGTGTGAAATTGATACACTCAAAATTTATAGAACATGTAATTTCACTTTTGTGGGTGGCTTTACTTTCCATGGGAATATTTTTTTTTGTGTTACCTTTTTTAATTTCTGCATAACTTTTTTAGATCTGCCACAGATTGAGATATTAATCATTTAGATTCTTATAGGTATATGTGTTATCTTCTTACATACGGGTAATTAAATAAAAAAGTTAAAATTACTTACAATTACTGAGCTTGGTATTTAAAATAGTGCATTAAAAACTACCTCGTTAGATTCATGTCGGTGACTGTACAATTTATTTTTTAATTTACATTTTTTTAAACGCAAAGGTCTTGAATAATTTTCTTTCTTTCATGTCAGGGCTAAGCCATTTAACAATAATAAATAATGAGCGCTTTATCAATTCTATCGATTATTAGGACCTTTCACGATTGTCTAAATAAAGATTTATTTATCGGTTACAATTTGAATAAAATTATTTTAAATGATTCATGGCGCAAATGCTTGTTATAATGGAGCTGGCGTGGTTTAGGTATTAGATAATAGTACCAAATGGAAATGTCTTAATAATAGTATAATTGGCATTTATAGGAAAAGTTATTGTAAACACCATATTTTTATTTAAGAAAATGTATTACTAAGTTTGGGAACAAAACCATTTTTGGAATAAGTAGGAACCTGACATAACAATAAGCATTTTTTTATTCCGAATTAAAATTTTAAATTGAACCTAACGGGAAGGTAATATCCACTTAAGTCAAATAATCGATTATTATTAAATAATAACGAGTTTGATTAATGACACCATGACATTATTAATTAAATCTGAAAATTAACCACTAACAACCTGAAACGATGTTCAATACAACCTACTTAACCCTTTCTCTTCAGTATCAAATATACCAAACTTATTTACAAAATCCCCGTGATCCAGACCCGTTGTCTCACTGATTCGCCATTGTTCACGCATTTCGACAGATCCGATATTTATGTACGGCTTTGTTCGCGCAAACTCCTTGATCGCGGTGGAAGGGTTAACCGGTTTGGGTGACCATGTTCGGTAAATATGTGCTAACTTGTCTTTTAAGCTCGCGTGTTGTGGGTTAAAAGTTGTGTGTTCTAAGTTTAAATACAGAATTTTCTTTTAAAACGATATCGTTTATGACATTCCTTTTTTAAATAAATACTTTTTTATGGTTATGGATGTCAACAATACTTATGACGCACAATTATTGTGAAATATATATTTTTAGTTCGCTTTTTAAAATCTAAGATCATTAACGACTACATATTTATATATCAGTTTTAAAAAGCAATAGTGCTATTTTTGGTTATAGAAGACGAAAATGTGTCACATTGCTGCGATTTTTTTAACATAACCTAATTGAACATCGTAACAGTAGTTAACGGTAATTATTAATTTTAATTCCGTTGTTTATATAATATATCATTTATTTATTTTATATAAGTACTAATGTATCGTCTCTCTCTGGTCATGTCAGTTAAACCGTTCCATAATGTTTTGAGAGCCATGGAAAAGAGAACGAAGTTGTGATGAACACACTTATATAATATGCCTTGCGCAGATGGCCATGGCCATCCTTACAGTTTGGCCAACGTGTCCAGAATCGGTCGGGAGGAGTACTAGGTATATGTTTTTAAGGCCAATAAAATTGAATTACTACTATATTCTACTAGTACTTATTAAAATAAAGTTAAGACCTATTACACTGCAATAAATAACGTATTATAATAAATAAGACGTGATTGGAATTAAATAAGTGTTACCTGTTGCTAATTGAGGCCATTTGTAGTACAAGGAATTCTACTAATATGTTTATATTACCTTCTATATAATAAAATGCATACATATTTATAATTGTCATTATTTAGGTACTTATATACAATATTGAAACGTATTTTAAAATGTATTATAATTTAAATGCTTACGTTTCATTATATTTCTACTAAGACAGACTTAGAAAGTTAAATTACAGATAAGTTAAAAATATTGTGATGATAATTTGAGAACTTAAAAAAAATCTTTTAAATATTGGCAGTTGCTACAATAACCTTTAACAAACATTGCTTTATCTTAAAAAAAAGTAAGTAGGTGCCAACCTACAAAAAAATATCTTTCTTTTTTAACATAAATATTTACGAGTATTTTAAATAATAGTAGTTGTGCGTTACGGCATTAAATACATAGATTCATAAATAAAGTCGGTCAAATATTGTTCAAAATTAATAATTAAATTGTATTTTACACTAACCAACATACGTTATATGTATTAACTACAAATTGCAATGTAATTAGGCACTACAAAAATACTTTAATTAATCCACAGGAAAATATAATATTATATTGATCAGTTATTTGAAAATAATGGCTGCATAACGACATTATTAATTTTATCGGTTTACAATGTAATTTCCTTGTATTTAATTAATTTAATTTGGTTAATAATTATTATTTTTATACTAGCAGCTCGTTTGTACTCGGTGTTTGACAAATAACATATAAGTTTCGTTTTGTTATACAACTATTTAGATATTTATTGAAATACCCACAACACACCAATGTTCCATTGATTTTTTAAGTTTTCTTTTATAAATTATTTTTGACACTAACAAAAAAACTACAACCGAGTCAGTCAAGTTGTTTTCTTTTTATATGCGTAAGTACATAGGTAACTATTATTTTTTATGTATATGCGATGCGCACTTTTGTTACGGTATAGAATTCTACTCGTCCTTATTAGTATGGAGCGTGATTTTATATAGGTCATAAATGATTTTATAACAATCGGGACCAACGGCTTAAGTTGCTTTCTGAGGCACGGAGCTTTTCCGGGTTCTTGATTTAACAAAAATATTTTTATACAGCACAGGAATCAATCCCACGTCCTTCAAAAATGTAGGTATAATTTAAATTTATAGGCCATGGATATAAAACCGGAATGAGACGAAATATTTTTTTCTAATAAGATGATGGCTGATATACCTTCTTACACCGAAATGAAATAAAATTTAGATTTAAATTTATTTAATCATTAGTCACTATCAATTATGTTTATTGCATAATTTAAAATTCTGTGACTAATTTACAAACTAAATTCAGCAAATAAATTCAGCAATTCTGCAAATAATTAATCATTTACTTAATGAAAAAGGATATAATTAACCGAGATAATTATAATTTCTTAGTTACATGCCTTTTACAGTAATTAAATTATTATTATAATTGCTCAGGCTATTAGTTACCACAAGGTAATAAATAATAGAGTTTTCTGATGTCATAATTCATAATTTCGTTGGTTTAGTTTATAATGTAATTATTTTAATTGACTCATTTAACAAAAAGTAAATACGAAATTTATATTTTTATTCAATAAGAATAATTATTCAAATTATTTTATTAGATATGTATGCTATGTATACAAGCAAGGTAATTGAAGTATATCCAGTAAAACGAAATATCATCTAAGGTCTCTACATAATTTGGTAGGTAATAAATAAATAATAATTAAACGGAAAATTCAGAAGCCTCTAAGACTACCTTATGTTGGCAAAAATTATGGCTTATAGAAATATAATAAGTAATTACTAAAACTCTACATATCTACACTACGACTCTACAACTATACTAAAAATAAATATATAAAGGTTCACACTAACTAACCTGTAATGGGTCCAACCGGGAAATGCGAGGGAAATAGCGGGAAGGAGGGCACGACGGGGCCGGGACCGTGCCAGGCCAGCCCGTACGCCGCCGCCGCCAGCGCGCTGAACGTAGGCGTCGGCCGCACCAGCCGAGACTTCTCCACCGGCATCTCCTCATCTTCTACGTCCACTATAGAGTTCTCTTGGTTCAAAGAGTCTTCATATTCATCATCAGAAGAGGTCACCGTCGCAGACACGTTCAAATTCAGAGGTGGCGTCTGAGACGACGGTCGCGGAGACAGCGACTTTCCTCCAGGAAGCTCCGGTTGAGCCGAAGGTGACTGCCTCAACGGGCTTTCCGGTATCGTCCGGTGATGTCTGATGATCTCGGCGGTATCATCATTCGTCTTCGTATCCGCCAAGATCGAAGCGACGCTAAAACTAATCCTGGTCTTCGGAGGCTCCGTGGCCTCGGCGGGGCTGCTGGGGTATCTCGACACACTCTGTATCGCCATGTTCACTTCCTTGTCCTCGTAGCTTTGTTTCTTTAACATTGAACTCTGGTCAGTTCCATTGGGGTAGCACGGGCGGGTGAGACGGGAGCGCTCGCGGTCGTGTACGCATGCGGGCGCAGTCGGAGGCTGACTGGCGGGCGCTGGGCGCGCGCGGGACCGGCTCGAGGCGTGGCGGCTCCGCCCCGGCCCGGCCCGAGCTCCGCCAATCCCCCACCGGAGCGCGATTGATCCGCGCGGGCCGAGGGGGGTACGATTTAGCACGCTCTTATCTCGTTAGTCTCCTTTGTGATACTCGATTTTTTTTGTACGAATCGAAACATAATTACCTTTTGTAGGGGTTCGCGCGTTTTGATCGTGCACTTTATGTCTGCCACCAGAAGTATAAAGTATAAAAATATAATGAGCAGTCGTGAATGCCGCTTGTTAAATCCTTTTGAGCGTCTCTGTGATGCCCTTTGTGGGATTAGCGACGAGGGCAAACGGTTTGATGAATTTTGCCGCGGCCGTGTTTACGGATCCGTTTCAAATTAGCGCAAGTGATTTACAACAACACTACATAATGTTTTTGCATTTTGATTTTTTTGTGCGATCAGTTTTTGAATTTATTATAAATACTAAAGTCATTTAAAACTGGTTTTAACACGTCTGTTACCAGTATATTGAAATTTGTCTCTAGGTAGAGTCATGATGTTAGATATTTCTCTATTAGTAGAGCTAAACGGTCCACCCATTGGCTCTATTGGAGACATGAGACTATCTGACGAGCGTCTCCGTATGTCCCTATTAATAACGGTGTCTGTAGAGTCTCTGAAGCGTTGCGAGATCGCTCTCGTACTGATATTGAACTGAATAGATATAGGTATTTAGATATCTAACTAAATCTATATATGTTTAAGAATTATTCTCTATGTAGAGCGTATTTTGTTTCTTAGCTATAGTATAATTGACTCAAAATGTACTTAGTATACCTTGTATAAGGATTAGCGCTACTTATTTTTAAATACCAATTTTTTAATCATGTATTATAGTTATATACTGACAACATATAAAGGTCTCATTTAATTTTGTTTATCAGTAAATAAAATTGTTTTATCATATTTTGAGCGCTAAACGTGCTAAACGATTGGTAGTAATGAATCTCTCTATCTATTTTTTTTATTTACCTTAGCGTGTCTTCTCGTACCTATTTCTATATCGCTTGTATTCATATTTTATATTATTTCACTGTTCTAATTTTCAAAAGTTACAGGTCATATAGAAAATGTATAGTCGTGTAAATTACGTAGTTTCATTTCTAAATAAGATTAAGATATCATGGATATTATAGGTTAAATAATAGAGGTAGTTTACGAAGTCTCTATCTAAAATAGTTAAGCAGGTATATTAGTGTCTGAATTATCGCATAGAGACAGATCAAATAATAATAAATTATGGTCGAAAGTATTAATTTAATTAGTACTCAAGCTCTACATTTTTATCTTTGAATTAAAGAGTCGCAATATCCATTACCTGAGTAACCTTATCTTAAAACAAATAGTTAATTTAATTTGAAATTTTGGAAGTCAAAAATGTAGAGTCGTGTTATAAGTAGCTGGCTAAAATGTGTTTATGTCAAGCGTAGAAAATGTATAAATATGACTGAATGTCTTACAATAACTGTATTGTTATAACTCTACTTAGTTTAACTTTATTGTATAACTCTTTTGAAACTTTATGTAGAGACGTAATGAAAATGATTGTCAGTGAATACTTATGAATTGGAAATCTTTTTTCTGATTCACGATTTTTATAGCAATGTTAAAATAAATAATGATATAACAATCGGGAACAACGACTAAACATGCTTTCCGGGCCACGGAGAAATCAGATATTACACAAAAATCTGATTTCTCCGTGGCCCGGTGTCCGGTGGGTATGTAGATAGAGCCCACGGCCTCCGAGACTCAAAGTGAGACTTACACTGCTACGCCACGGAAGTTATATTACTTTATACTGTTCTTAAATTTTATTTAACTAGCTTCGCGAACGCAATTTTACCCGCGTAACTTTCGTTCCCTCAAGAAATGAATAATTAAATAAAGCCTTTCCCAATAAATGGGCTATCTAACACTGAAAGAATTTTCAGACAAGTAGTTCTTGAGATTAGCGCGTTCCAGCAAACAAACTGTTCAGCTTTATATATTAGTACCTATAGATTCTTTCTATTGATGTTGCCCGATTCTTGATATACGATTATTATAGATGATGATATATCAATCGGGACCAACGGCTTAACGTGCTTTCCGAGGAACGGAGGATAATCCCTCAACCAACTAGACCTGGAGATAAATTTTAGAATTTACAGTCTGGCGTGGGGATCAAACCTACGACCTTCGAGATTTAATGGGAGTAAAATACCGCTACGTTACGGAGATTTTCATTGCAACTCAATGACTTTCAAACACTTTATATTAAGTACCCAGCTTCCTTTCCAACTCAATAAAAATTAGATAAGCATTCTTACTTAAAAATAAACATGGGACCATCTTCACAGTTGGTTAACTATCAAACACAAGGGTATCTTTACACCCTTCGCCAAACCTAGGGGTGATATATCCCCACTCTGTCTAACAAAACAAAAAACGTATACCCGTCTCACTTTTACACGGATACCCGGTACTAAATAGGTATTTAGTATTCGGAAGGGAACGTAGTTAATTATGTGGGGCGATATAGAAAAAAAATGTCTTTTATCTTGTTTTAAGTTAGTACTAAAATGGAACGTATTTTTATTGCTTTAAGATTTAGTTTTGATTGGGATAGATAATAGTAAAGTTTCGAAGGGAAGCCATGGCTGGGGCTTACAGAATAGTGTGATATAAATACCAATGTTATTAATAATGATTGGCTTTATTGGTTTAGTCTGTGATTAAGGAAGTTTCTAGAAAATCATGATTTAATTGTATGAGTTAGATTGTTTAATGTGTTTTTTAGTGGCTTTATAAGATATCGCCTGTATATGTATAAGCTTTTCTTTTACGTCCATAGATGAACATGGGCCGCCTCTTAACAGACTATCGGAAACTAGGGTAGTTGAAAGATCGCCGTGTAAGATGGTGAGTATCATTGAGCTAGATGCTGCTGCCCACACATTAGTTGTACCTTACGTTGACCCTTAGTCGCCTTTTACTACATCCATGATAAAATATAAACCATGATAAAATACCTGAAAAAAAAAGAAACAGCAAAAGAGACGAAAAAAAAACTCGGAGTTTCTTTCTTCCTTTCTTCTCCGGGTCGTCCACTTAGGTAGCTAATGAGGTTGTAGGTTAGCTAGGGTAAGATCCTCGACGGAATGACCGACGGCCGCGTTGCTGTCCCTCCCTCGAACTGTGATCCTGCGCAGCGATCACAACTACTTCGTAAATCTACTATTCACTCCAGTGGCACCCTGAGCGTTGGTCATAATTCCACAAGGGTGCCCTCAGGGATGTCGCTTAGACCTTGGCCGGATTCTAGTATGTTAATTTTGTACCTGTTACCTATAAGGCATCTTACAATAATGTGTACAATTGTCATTTATCGCACGACAGACGAAACAATAAATCTGTAAGATCAAATAATGTTAACATTGTTTTTAACTACTTAAGTGATTCTTTTGTTAGATTTAGTCTTACACAGTGTAATTTTGACAAGTACAAGTGTATGTTAATACCTAAGTGCTTCATAAATTTCATTATTTTATGGGAAGTCATGTGGTGGTCTGTTATATATGTACACCACACAGCTATGAGAACTCAACCAATATCAACCAGACCCGGCAAGATTAATAACACTTTTTCATGAAAAATACTCAAATATATTTGCTTATACAAATTGTACTAACAGCTAATTTTAATTAAGTTACAAAATCATAAAATCTGCCTTCAACATCATTAAATAGTGTTAAAGCTTTCAACGGGCCGTCCTAATGATTTTCAGTTCACGTGTTGTACCAAATGATGTGGCATTCTGAATACGGACGCAAATATGGCGATGTCTCTCATTCAAATATGTATGGAATGTAAAATAATGATTTAGAGATTCAGCTCTAGTTTTTGTGATAACCTTCCTGTAACTAGAGCTGAAATTTTGACAAACAAATATGTGAATTAGTTTTTTTTTTTAATAATATTATTGGCCTACTTTAGCCCTGCATCTACAGAGCTGGAAGTCATGGGAAGAGCCCTTTTCCCAGCAGTGGGATGATGCAGGCAACAGTAATAATATTAATATTTATATTCGTCCGCGTGAAATACTTACTTTGGTATAACCCGACCCTGGAACATTCTTCATAAGTGCTCCACTCCTATTAGTCTACATCTATAAATGTGCTTTCAAAAAAATATTTAATCGGGCTAGTAGTTTCTGACATTAGGGCGTTCAAACAAACAAACTCTTCAGCTTTATAATATTAGTATTACATATAATGGCGCTTGTTTTTGGCAACGGACTTTCAGTTTTCCGTTTATACAAACGTTTTAACAATAACAACACATAGTGCAGGGCATAGTGGCGCATTCGTTTGCAAAATTGTTTTACTACGTAATTTTTTTTTTTAATGTCCGGGAGGTTCTCCTGATTCTAAAAGTGTAAGTGCATGGACACTTGGTATCTGTTGCAGTTATTGTTTAAACAACGAAAAATTAAAAATGCTGCAAAACAAGGTTTTTTGCAATATTTTTTTTTATATATATTTTTTAGACTATTTTGAATCAAAAAAGTCCTTACACTTTTTACCGTATCTTCAACACATGAATTTTTATTAATTTTTAAAAATTAAAACTCGTCAAAAATTGTGATTTTCTTGAATTAAATAGTGCACCTGAAAAAAAGATATATCGTGATTTATATTTTTTTATCAAATATTTAAACTATTATATTATAGTGTATAGTATTATATATATATATTATATATAGTACGTGTACTCTTAGGATTAAAAAAAAAGTCTTTTCATAACTTTTTTTTCTCAACTAAGAAATTTTTGTTAACTAGTGAAACTGCATCGATATTTTCGACATCATAAAATTTTATAACCCAGCTAAGCCTATAGCGTTCATCGTACCCTCTGCCTCTCTCTTACTAATGTCATAAATAGGACTGGGAGTGAGATGGCAACACTACTCTCCTTAAAGTGCATGCGCGTAAAGAGCATATTGTTGTTAAGGATAAAAAACATAATAATTAATAAAATATTCGATATCTGGTTACGCCATATTGTTTATTATAGTTTAAATATTTGATAAAAAAAATATAAATCACGATATATCTTTTTTTCAGGTGCACTATTTAATTCAAGAAAATCACGATTTTCGACGAGTTTTAATTTTTTAAAATTAATAAATATTCATGGGTTGGAGATACGGTAAAAAGTGTAAGGACTTTTTTGATTCAAAATAGTCTAAAAAATATATATAAAAAAAATTTATTGCAAAAAACCTTGTTTTGCAGCATTTTTAATTTTTCGTTGTTTAAACAATAACTGCAACAGATACCAAGTGTCCACTTACACTTTTAGAATCAGGAGAACCTCCCGGACATTAAAAAAAAAAATTACGTAGTAAAACGATTTTGCAAACGAATGCGCCACTATGCTCTGCTCTAACAGAAGCCATGCACGCTCTTATACCGGTGTGTACGGCCAGCTGAAATAAAAAGCAATTATAACCCAACAAAATAAGCCATCTCAGTGGCGCCATTGTCGAGTTTAAGCGATTAACAAGCATAAAATTATTTAAATTAAATTAATTGAAGAAAAATAAATCTAGAGCTCAGAGGCAGAAAGTCATATGTGCCATTATACATTAGAGACTTTAGTCGTTTTTGCCTTTATCGTAAACTGGCACTTACGACCAAATGCTTCTGAAGTGTAATAGTACATCCGTCTCATATTTCTGTACCTCAGAAGCATAAAGCTTCTGAGGTACAGAAATATGAGATTTCAAAATCATTACACACAGTCTTTTTGAGTAGTTGTAACATTATTTGCCATCAGTATTTCGTTTTATTTATGTACAAAGACATGATACAAAAATGAAACCCGACAAAAAGCAAGTATGTACAAAGGTACTAGGTACTTGTTTAGTAATTAAGTATTAGTTTTTATGCCATGATAAAATGTGAGATATTTTTTTTTAAATAACATCTGTACTTAAACCATATATTTTAGCAAAGCAAGATCTATGATTAATGATTTAAATAATCTCTTCCCGTGGACCTGCGAGGGGAGAAGTCAAAAGATAAACTTTTGACTTCTGCTCTCGCCCGTCCTCTTACCCATGTTACTCTGCTCCCGTGGGCCGGAGCGGGATGTTTTGTAGCCTATATGTTAATCCAGCGTATAACCTATCTCGGTGCATAATTTCAGCCAATTCCGTTCAGTAGTTTTAGCGAGAAAGAGTAACATACATCCATCTATACTTACAAACTTTCGCGTTTATAATATTAAGTACGATACTCAAATATCGTCACTTAAACACACAAAACTGAACAAAAATTAATAACTACAAAATCATAAAAGCTGCCTTCAACATCATTAAGTACTATAAAAGCTTTCATCGGACCGTCCTAATGATTTTCAGTTCACGTGTTGTACCAAATGATGTGGCATTCTGAACACGGACGCAAATATGGCGCTGTCTCTCATACAACTATGTATGGAATGTAAAATAATGATTTAGAGGTTAACCACAAAAAGTGTAGTAAAAACTTTGACAAATAAATATGTGGTTTATAAACTGTTGCCCTGAAATTTTTCCATCAATTCTTTTTTTCTCTCTTCATCTCTTTTCATTCAAATCTTTTGCTACTTCACCGGGAATAAAGGCGAGCATAGCTCCAGCATTTTGTAGTTTTTAAATGTTTTAAAAACTACAAACTAAGCAACCTGCGCAAGACGGCGCCCCCTGTGAGGCTTGGGCCTCGTCTCGACGGTCGCTGGCGATGAGATTGAGGGATAATGACTGTTAGTATTTTAGGGGAGTTTTGTGCATCTATCGTTCTACTTTACAGTTCGCGGGCCTCTCGGACTTCGGGTCTACGAGGGCATCGAATGGTTCTTTGCAAACAAAGGGTCAGGAGAACGAGGGGGGAATCAACATTTTTATTTATTTAAGGTCCTCGGATGGAGACTGCGGATCGACAAGCGTAGGTCGTACACCAACTAGATGCACGGATGATCTGGTAAGGGGTCGGGATTTCGGTGGATGCGGGCCACTTCCAATCGCAATAACTGGAGATCTATGTGAGAGGCCTATGTCCAGCAGTGGACGTCCTACGGCTGAAATGATGACCATTTGATTTTGGTGAATTTTCATCATCATCAGCCTGTTGTAGTCCACTGCTGAAGATAGGCCTCCCCCATCGATTTCCATTCCAGCAAATACTTTAAAAGATGAAAAAAAGAATGATCTCGGAGTTTCTTATAGTCTTTATTCTCCGAGTGTCACACCGTAGGTAGATAGAGAAAGATTCGTAGGAAGCTAGGGTAGGGTCCGATCGTCCTCGCAAGGCGAGGCTCGCGACGAGTTCTATGCTTGAGACCCGATCCCAGCCCGCGCTCGTTGATCTTAATTATATTTTATAATAAGTCCTTATCACACGCCATAACCACATTGGTTTTATTTAATAACATTATTGTTGAACTGTAAACTAATTTATAAGTCAAGATAGTTTTTTATTGTTTTCATTATTATTGTATTTGACTTTATAATAAGTACCATCGATTCGTCTACATTATCAATAAACGTTTTCATTTTATTTTCACATAGTCTCCATCTATAATAATATATTAGGTTGGGGAAAAAGTCTTTTCGCATTATAGTATGTATGAACTTGTAATAAAATCTCTTTGGCTATACTATTTGTATCTGGCTGGTTTTTGTATGATTGAAAGTTTAAATTTTAAAGAACATTATTCCAAATTTAAATTAGGAAAATGTGTGATTTTCATTTGTTTTCTGTACTGTCAAGATGAGTGAATCTAATGAAGAAATTCGATACATTTTAAAATTATACTACTTACAAAAAGGTAAAAATGGAATGCAAGCCGCGAAAAAAATTGCGATGTTTATGGACCTAGTGCAGTGTCTGTAAGAGTAGCACAAATTCGGTTTAAGCGTTTTCAATCCGGAAATTTTGATGTCAAAGATGCAAGTCGCTCTGGTCGCCCTATTACGGATAAAATGGATGCCATTTTTGAAAAATTTGAGCACGATCGGCATATCAGTAGTTACGACGTAGCTGAAGAACTGGGCATTGACCACAAAACAGTTTTGGCGCATTTGAAAAAAACTGGGTACACAAAAAAGCTCGATATAACGAGCTCACTGAAAGAAACCTAATGAACTGTGTACTCATTTGTAATTCTTTATTACGACGTTATATAACCGCACCGTTTTTGCAAAAGCTGATAACTGGTGATGAAATGTGGATCACGTACGACAAGAACGTGCGAAAAAGCCGTCGTCGTCAAAGGCCGGTCAGGCTTCACAGACTGTGGTGAAACCCGGGTTAACTCGCAACAAGGTGATGCTGTGTGTGGTGGGATTCGAAGGGCATTATTCATTGTAAGCTATAGGTTATATTTAGTTATGAAGTTTCAACTGAAAACCATCGCTAGGTATCGCCTAGACTATGCTTATGTGGCGACTTTTTCGGCAGAACTTGCAAGGCGTCTTATTGTTTTGTGTATTGTTATATGTTTGCTGTGTAATATCTTGTGTGTTGTGCTGAATAAATGTATTTTCTTTCTTTCTTTCCACGCAAATGGCAACTACGAAAGATCAATATAAATATCTAACCATACCTTTTTCTTTACAACCAACAGATTATTCTACTTTCAATATTTAATTAGGTTACTTAACTGACACTCTATTTTTAAATTGAAATAATTAATAACCACCAACATTAAGTAATAGAGGTGGTCTCATATAAACATCAACGAAACCGTATATTCGTTCAAACGTTAAAATTAAAATAGATTTATAAATCATGCTTGTTGCGTTACCGTAGGTACCTACTAGTGTAGGCGATATACCATAGAGCAGACTCGTTATAGATACGACAGTGAGGTTAGAGCTGGTAGGTCAAATACTCCCTCCCGACCCTTAGTTTTGACTGCACCGGTGGCTCAGTGGTTACGGAAGTTGCTTCTGAGACCTGGTGTTCTGGGTTCGATTCCCACCCGGGACAATTATTTGTGTGAACCACAAATAGTTGTTCTGAGTCTGGGTGTACTTTGTGTCCGTGAAATGTATGTTTGTAAAGTCCCCCGCAACACAGGGATTTATTTCCCTAGTGCGGGAGTTGTCTTTTATAAAAGAAGAAAAAGAAGAAAGAAGAAGTTTGCTAAGGACCTTCCGAAGTCCGAGAGGCCTGTGAACTGTAAAGTAGAGCGACAGTTGCACAAAACTCCCCTAAAGAAACTAAAAGCCATAATCCCTCAATCTCCCCGTCAGCGACCGCCTTGAGCCGAGGTCCAAGTTCCACAGGGGACCCCCTTTTCCACAGGTTGCTTGGTTAGTAGTGTTTAAACCATTAATCTAGGCTGGAGCTCAGCTCGCCTTTATGCCCGGTGAAAAAGCAAAAGCCTCGGGGCTAATTACAAATGTCCGCCCGAAAAAAAAGGTTAGTTACTTAGGTTAGAATATAACAGTTAAATTAGAATAATATCTAGTACTAGTTCCCACACGCGGTTTCGCCTGCATAAATCCTGTTCTCGTACGAACTTCATAATTAAATATAGCATATGTGACACCTGGATAAAGTAGTTTTTTAATGGTGAAAGAATTTATAAATTGGTTCAGTAGTTCCTAAGATTAGGACGTTAAAGCAAACAAACAAACTTTTCAGCTCTATACATTACAAACACTCAGTTAGGTTAGAGCAGGCAAGTTACGTAGGTTAGAATAAAGATAACAGTTAGATCAAAATTAAATCTAGCATTGAATGTATATTTTCTAAAAAAAACGTTTTTACGTAACAACCATGTAAGCTCCAAATGGACTGGATGGATGTATTAACACAAACGATAAAATTAAAATAGATTTACAAATTAAGCTTGATGTGCTACTGCAGTTATTAGCGAAGGCGATATACTTTACTACCAAAACACCAAAAATGTGGTGTGTAGATATATTTGGGTTACCTATAAGGTAAAATATTGGGTGCTTCGCTTACTTGTCTTTACTTCATCATAATCCTTGTGGAAATCACTGATGAACGAGCATACCCACGATATAACGAGACTAATGAAACCAGGAACACGTCAATTAGCAGACATTTTGCCGTTTACAGTTTTTGCCGCCAAAAAAATATGATTTATGAATGAACCGTGTAACACGACACTCGTTATGGCCGTTACAAATTGTCTATGGCTTGGTTTTGATTTTTTAAACATGGAATTAGTCGATTTATGGCAATTTAAATTTGGAACTTCACATGATACTATATTTTAATAATTATTGTTTGTTCATATTTATAAAGTATTATTAAATATGAGTACACTTTGGTATTAATTGATTATACCATTATTAAGAACTATAATTAAAAAACACTTGGATTTTTTGGATACAAAAGGGTATTAACATTTATTCAAATTTTCATGTAAAAAAAAAACATAGACAATATAAAAAAGGTTGTGTAGTTTTACACACCAATTATACTTTCATAAATAATATTAATTTAAAAATCCACTACATTGAGGTTAATTACTTTACTAGTAATAACTTTACCTTAATTGTATACAGACATTTTTATTAACAATATTTTTTTTCGCAACAGTTAGAATAAGTTAAATAAGACGAACTCTTTGAGTAAATCGAATACTTTTTGTCCAGCGCGGCATTCGAAATCACGACCTCTGACATTTAAAGCGACTTTTATACCAACAAGCCACGGTGGGCTTAAACAAACACCTCAATAATAAATTTAAATACATTTCTAATTAAAGGAGTTTTATCTTGAACACATCTCTATTAATAAAACATTTACTTTCAAACTCCACTTTCCCACATGTATTATTAATATAATTATAACTTTATTTTTATTTCCCATCCTCAATTGAACATAATATTATCTAGCGATTACATTTTACTCTATTCGATAAAATCAGTAAAACTAGTCCTTTAACAACCAATCACCATAATTATACCATTAGTTCGATAATCGAATAACGATTCGGTCGAAGAATCCTAGTATCGATATTCATTACAATAATTAAATACTCGTATGAACACTTCTCTAGTCATTAAGTCACATTTTAACTTACAAATGTATTCTAATTTTGAAAAATGGACTCTATGGTCTGAGAAATAAGTTTAAATTTTTTGTCTGTGGTAGTTTGTATGCAAAGTCTTGTCTCCCGGCTAATTTAGTTTTGGAAGGAAATATTTTCGTTTAGAATCCTATTTTGACATTCGTGTTAATCGTCCGCAGGTGTGCACTGGTATTTAGAGAATGTGTCATTGATACTTTTAAGCATTCAAGCATCCATCATTTAAGTAAATTTTGAACAATAATTAGTAAATTTCAAATAATATGTTACTACCACATTGCTAATGATATAAATTTGTCATTTTTGTTTTTTCATCACATCCTGCTTTATTCTACACGTGTGTCAAATTGTTTTTTTTTTGAATGGTAAAGCTAAATGATCATACATGTGTGAGTATATTGAACACTAAAATTCAAACACCAATTTATTCGACTAAACAACAATGAATTCCAATAAAAAGCTGTCTTCGAACAATCGACTAATTACCGCGATCTTTCAACATGTCAATGTCGGCCATATTGCAGTCCATTAAAAAAGTGTCGCCGTCACCGCGCAGGCGTGGTTCGACAAAAAGCACCTATTTGTTCGATTTTCAAACGGAATTTTAATCGACGCGAGATAAAACTTTTTGCACAGCTACTGGCCGCTTATCCTTAAAATATTCTGTGAAAGCCCAATTAAAATTTCGAACGCAAAATGGCTTCTTAGGTCGGCCATGATGTTTATAAAAAGGGGTACATTTAGAAATTGAATAAACGGAATAAATATGTACAGTCGGCCAAGGAGATAGGTTTACACCTTTTGTATCAATTTAATTCCATTTTATTTATTTGTTTAAATGTGGTGGATACACATAGATCTTAAAAATTAGTTGCCGTCTCACACATTAGCCACTTCTAGACTAAGGCATGAAAACATTCACTTAAAACTAAAAATTTGAAGCGGCCGTAGCCCAATGGCTAGGTTATTGGACTTATGATCATGTGGTAGCCGGTTCGATGCCTACTCATTACACTACCAAGTAGTGAACAAGAATACTAGTAGACCGCAACACTATGCTAGCATTCTTAAAAAAAAAACTTTTTTCTTTCTTATAGCCATTTGCGCAGTTGGAAACAGAATTTAATAAAAGGTAAATTAATCACCCCCAAGGCAAATTATTAAATATCTGCACATTATCAATTAATATAAGTAAATATGTTTATATGAGTTCGACAGCCGGTAATTCTTTTTGGGTGAAGAATTCGCTACCATCTACAAAATATACACATAACAGAGAACTCTTCTCATAAACATGGGAATATAAATTTAAAAATCCGTTTCACAAACCTATCTCCTTGGTTGACTGTACTTAAAAACGTTGGGTTAGCGGGTAATTAATAAAATATAACTACATTTTTGGATTACAAGCGTTATTAAATTTCAGGAAATACCACAAATATACATATACCTTAATGTATTACAGATGGGAAATCCCATTTCCTTATCAGAATCAAAATATACGTTGTACACAATGATTTATAACAACTATGTGTATTTAACAATACCCAACTTATTCTATAAGTCCATTGCTACTAGTCTAACAAAGATACAGTTAGAATGTGGACTTCACTTACATCAGGGCTCCAATTCTGCTAATTTGAATACACTTTCATGCAATCAAAATGCAGTGTCCGTGGACAGTATTTGGGCATTCGGTATTTTGTAAGTTAATTAGTTAACATGTATTTCTACTGATGCACCTTTCTACTGTCAAGTAACTAATTAAATAATGTTATATCTTGTTTGAATGATTCTATATGATTGTTCGTTACTCCTTTTTTACGGAAGATATTTATGTAGTTAGCCACGAGGCTTTTACTACTTAACCGGACATAAATACGAGTAAAGCTCCAGCATTGTTAAATGGTTTTTAATCTAAATAAGCACCCTGCGAAGACGGCGTCCCCTGTGGGACTTGGACCTCGGCTCAGGCGGTTGCTGGCGCGGGAATTGAGGCATTATGACTTTAATTATTTTTGAGGTTAAGTGCAACTATCATTCGTGACTCCCGTCATAATAATCTTGAGATACAACCAGCGTAATAGAAATAGTAGAGTAACAAATATGTCTCAATTGCAAAGGATTCCGAAACATATTGAGATGCGATATCAATCAATATAGAGATTCCTTTGTGATTAGGGCATATATACCTCGTGCGCGGTTTTGCCCGCATGGCATCCGTTCTCGTGGGAACTTCATAATGAAGTATAGTCTATGTTACTCAGGAATAAGAAAACATTCTAATGGAGAAAGAATTATGGAAATCCGTCAATTAGTTTTTGAGTTTATTTGTAACAAACATACATAGAAAAATACAAATCTTTCCTCTTTATAATATAAGTATAGATTAGCAGAATTGAGCCCCAGTTACGAATGTGGACTTCAGTTATATCAGTTTAAAGTTTGTTCTATTGTCAAAGGAATGTGCTTGTTAAAACTACGGAGCAACTTTTGTTGAAAAACTTTCGTATGGAACATAATAGTAGGTAAGGTATACTAGACTTATTCTACGACTTGAATAATATAAAGACTAAATGTCCAACTTGGTTTACAAGCTTATTTTCAGATCTTTATCTCCGGAAAATGATAAGAATCGTAAGTTGATCAACTTCTTAGTTAGTTGACATACTAACTAGGTTTCGGGTGGTTAAAAGAAACCTCAACCTAAACCAATAGAGTTCAACAGGTCTTATTGAAGTTAAAGTTTTTTTTGTTTTGTTACAGCAGTAGCATGGTCTAGTTATATTAGGTCATGTCATAATAATTAAGTAAATAAAATAATAATTATGGGCGTTCACTGAAACTGGCAACTAAATTTAACAATATGAGTGGCACGCAAGTTTACCAACTTACGATTCATATTATTTTCCGGTGTCATATAAGTACATCGATCGATTGTACTAGGTACCAAAAAATAAACCAATAGCTTAAAAAACTCAGTATGGAATTATAATAAATATTTAAAACAGTCACAGTGTTATTATTTGTTATGAGAAAATCGACAATAATAATTAAAAATGGACTGAACATTAAATTCATCGCTCTTTTTCTCATAACATGGTTTTCTTTTGTTATAAGACCAATATTCCTATTTCTGTGAATCAATTTAAACACAGTACCAGCTGTTGTTATAATATTTAATAGTTAGTAGCACATTTCATGGTTTATTTAAACTTAGAAAGCTTCAATGGTGTCGGTGTATACAAAGTGAGGGCGTGTCTCCATTCATTAGAAACAAATTTATCTATTGTAATATTTTTTCTCATTCTCTGTCCATTTTAAAACGCCGCTCTGTCTCGGACATTTAAAACGAATGGCCACTTCATAAAACTTGATGTAGTATATGTAAGAAATGAATACTTAACACAAAGATTAAAGCGAGTCTTTAACCACTGAGGATGCTGGGATTCAAAGCGAATAGAGCTCCTGCCATATTAAATGGCATAAAAATATGGAATACGCGACCTGCGCAATAGGGCACTAGTCACGATTTTATATATAAATATAATGTATTTTTTTGGATTAACTTGAAAAATCTGGCGTTGTATTTACATTTTTTGGTTGTTACGTAATCAGTCTATGTCGTCTTATCCTCCGCTGTAGTTTTCCCAAACCAACTTATTTCAATTCCTTAGTCAACCGACAGCAATTATTTCATTTTCAATTCTTACAACGTCAAATTTAACGGTCAATTTACGTCGACTGTATAAGTACATGAGCATTCTCTTAATCCTCCTCTTAAGCAAGAATTAACAAGTCAGGATCGTTGAGATACTGTCACAACCATCACGCTTGGCAGGCGGGTCGCAGTAAAATGGTGAGTATCCTTAAACTGATAGATGCTGCCCATCGATCAGCTGTATGTCCCTTAGTTGCCACTTACGACACCTATAAGCTAAGCTGGAAGCCACACGACTTCTTTATTCATTCAATAAGTAATGATTGCTCTACCAATTACGAAATCACCCATAATACCTGTGGTTTGTATACTTAAATAAGTAAACAGGCTATTTACAAGAATATTTCAGCGTAATTGTTTCATGTTGTCATTTACGCTGAATTCTTCCTATGAATAACCAACAACAGGTCGTGCACAGAAGGTCGTAGGTATCTATGCATCACCACGGCTGATATTACCTATTTTGTTCGTTTGCCCTAATAAGTCCATCCAGAATTTACCACAAATTACATAAACAAAATTATTCTTTAATGACACAATATTGATGTACAAATTATTAAAGGGAAACAAAATACAAACAGATGCTGTACTTTAGGCTCTCCACCCGTCACCCTTGCTGCCGTCCATATGTGACACACTGAAAGTGGGGTCAGCCTTAAAATAATGTGCCTGGTGTACTAACTACGTATTTCCGTCCGTCGTTTTTGTTTCCATCAGTACCATGTTTATTAACAAACCATCTGAATTATTTCCGTTTACTACACAAAATAAATTCAGTTACGTCTACGTTCCACCATATGGCGCCAAAACGTCACTACACCCGTGACTTATGACAGAAAATCACCAATTTTACAATTCCTTCACGCCCCTAAATAAAATACTCGTAGGTAGGTTTGAAAATGTTCTATTGTTGAGATAACACAACAATGCTTTGTAATAATAATTGTAAAAGTAATTGTTCATCGATTTCTATGCAATTAGGCTTCTGATTTTTTGCCGTTTACTGTTCTTGATTTATTTTAAAATTAAAATTTGAATGTGAAAGTAATGTTTATGCGTACAAAAAGTAAGTTTACACTTATTAATAAATTAGTAACACTTAGCAGTGTTACTAAGCCACTTTTAAAGTCTGCTCAAGTGATCATGATGCTTAAAGCCTTTATCGTCAGTCTATCTAGGTTATATAAATGATCTCTTGATTCATCAAGAGATTATTTAATTTGCTAAATTTCATTCAAAACTTTTCGTTAAAATTGCGTAGTTGTAGAGTAACAAACTGGAATACCTTAAACAAGATAACGAACGGTTAAGACAAAAATAATAAAATGTTGCAAACAAATGTCAAGTTAAGCCTGGAAGTATATGTAATTTCGAAAATTAAATAGTATTTAGTATTTCGAAATATTAAAGTTTTAACTACTTTCTTCACGATAATTCGTTACATGTTGAGCACACGTCTTTTCAATTCAATAATGCTGTGCTTTCCTTCAATTTAGATAAAATCCAGTTATTAAAACGTGTATTAAGCATGGTAAGGATATAAATAAATGAAACAAAAAACAATACAAAGAGAATCTCCAACATCCGGAACAATAATTTATCCTGCAACTCACACATTATATAAATTCGACCAACACTCCTGTGCGATCATAACAAAGCACTTTCAAGTATATTGCTCAAGAACTGCCATCCAGTTCATGTCATTAAAATACCCATAACATCTTGAAATGACCCGTGCCTTGCGCAAATCACACCTGCTCCCACAAAGACAGCTAATTCGACTTATATTGCACTCTAATTCTATAGAATAAAAGAAGAATACAACCTTAATTCTTAAGTAGCCAACATTACAACTAACTGTCCATTCGAAACTGTACTCTATCGTGTTTAGAAAAAGACTCAACTTTGAAATGACACTGGCAGGTGGTCTAGAGTACTTCGGTGGTCTTAACAACAATGGCTTTGGAGACCACCATCAAAATATACTATTGTACTTTTTGTGACAATATTGTTTGGAGCAATAGTTTCGTTATTATTGCGGTTGGTATCAGCTGTCTTGAGTTATAGGTTAGCTGTTAAGTGTATGATTTAGTTGTGACATACAAAAAATAATAGAAAAAGAAATCAATAGGTACGTATTACCGTTTACCATAATCTTGTGTCAAATTCGAGTGTCAAAGTGTTCTATAAAATTTTATGGGTATTTGTAGATTTTCGACGTTTCTACCTAAAATCAAATGAAAGCTTTTGATTTGATTTTACAAACATCGAAATATAGTCGAAATACTTCAATTGTATTGACGCATATTGACAAATAAAATCAGATATTTATAGACTACTCGATTCTTGTCAAAATCATTTTATTTATTTGGCAGATATGCATTATAATAACAGTTTATTATTATTTACCTAAACTACAAACTAATAACAACCTGCGAAAGAGGGTGCCTGTTGTGGGACTTGGACTTCGGCTCAGGGCAGTTTTTTTAATTTTTTTTATTGTGTTTAGCCCCGATGCTTTTGCTACTTTACCGGGCATAAAGGCGAGCAGAGCTCAAGCCTAGATACATGGTTTAAACACTACATACTCAGCAACCTGCGCAAGAGGGCGTCCCCTGTGGGACTTGGACCTCGGCTCTGGGCGGTCGCTGACGGGGAGCTTGAGGGATTATGGCTTTTAGTTTTAGGAGTTTTGTGGAACTGTCGCTCTACTTTACAGTTCGCGAGCCTCTCGGACTTCGGGTCTACAAGGGCATCGGAAGGTTCTTAGCAAACCAAGGGTCGGGGCACTCGCTGGCGAGAGGATTGAGGCATTAAGAATTTTAGTTTTTAAAGGAATGTTGTGCAAGTATCGCTCTACCGTTCAGTTCGCGACCCTCTCGGTCTTTTTGTCTTGTCTTCAGTTGCATCGGAAAGTGTATACATTTTCAAGAAGATTTCTGGCTGTTGATGATTTAAATTATCATTACAGGATATACCTCCCTGTTCCCTCCTTGAGGGATTTTTTTTGTTTTTTGTGGGAAATGCCAATTATGTCTCTTTCAAAAATGTATGTTACGTTACAGTATAACAATCGTTGCTGGGACAAAGTTTTGCTATCAGGGCAAGACTTCGTGCTGACTAAAAATCATAGTGTATATTGTAATCACTATTTTTAACTCTTTAATAAATGCATATCAAGAACTAAGCCGTCACATAAATTAATACACAACCGGCATTCACTCTCAATCAGTCTCAAATCCTCAAACAAAGATGGCGAAGTGAGTGCGCGGGCGCCGGCCTGCAAACAACCGCCTTTGTGATGCCGCTACGTGACTGGAGTGACATGCACATATACTGGTATTTAAACAGTTTACTGACTTTATATTATGCTGTTTTAAACTTCTGATTGTGGTTTGTGCTTTAGAAAGTCCAGAATAGGTATTTTTATTTTTTAATATTTAGAATACTTTACGGATATGTTTAACAATAATTAAATTGAGATTAATAAATTTAGAGCACCGGTGGGATTCGAATCTGCATTTTAGGTATAGCCTCTAATGCCTTAATCATTCGGCCACGGTGAAACCCTTTTTTATTTTTTGGGATCCGGGGGAAATTTATTTACGCATTCCCACCGCCGCTGCAGCGTATTCACGCGCTAGCGATGGGATATGTGGGACTCGCCCTCACCATGGCGTGGTATGCTAAACTCGTACCACGAGGAGAGGACCTTACACCACTAAAACCCCCCGGACACTCTTTCGATCCGCCGTTGTCGGGGGCCGGGTACGCATGAGCAATCCGACCCCACGGTAAAACCCTAACCGGTCGTCGAAATTTATCAATTTCATTTGTAACTGGTTGAATGGTTAAGGCGCTAGGGGCTGGGCTATCCTACCTAAAATGCAGGTTGGAATCCTGCCAGTGGTCTAAATTTATTAATCTCAATTTAGAAAATTAGGATTTTATTTTTATTGTTTAATATTAAGTATAAATATATTATTATTATTATTATTCATTTATTTCAGATATAAATCCATAGAATTATTAGTAACACAGAAATGCTTATGAGAAACTAATGTTAGTAATGACAAGACAAAACACTTTAAAAACATAAACTAACATGACCTATTGGATACTCCGATACTCGTGCGCGTGTTTACTTGACAGTGTGTCGTCTGATCCAGGCCTCGAGCATTGGAGAATCCCATCGGTCCGATACGCCCAAGATGCTGTTGTTACTAGCTCGCATTCGTGTTAAAACAGAAGTACAACGCTTGCGCATGACTGCAGTGAAGCTGTCTACGTGGGCCTCGGCAAACATGCCCGAGGCACTGCAATACCGCGGCAGCCTCATCAGCATCCTGAATGCATTGTTGTACTGTACTCTCAAGTCACTGTATGCCCTCTGCAAATAGTCAACCCACAGGCTGCACGTGTAAAAGGACTGACAGTATGCCTTAAATAACGTCTCTTTCACTTTTTTTGTACACCGTGCAAACCTGCGAGCTAACATATTACATCGCACAGACAATGACCTGCGCTCTCTCTCAATGTCAGTACTATCCTTCAAGTCATCGGTGATCCAGTGACCCAAATACTTGAACTTAGTAACTCTTTTCAAAGAGTTACCTCCCAAGAATACAGGTTCATTATCATAGCATTTAGACCCTGACTTAAAAACCATTAACTCAGATTTCAATGCGTTATATTTAAGGCCATGAGCCTCTGCATAAGATTCACACTTAAGTAAAAGTTTTCTCAATGCACAGACCGAAGGGCTCAGCAGAACCATATCATCGGCATAGCTTATATTATTAATACAAATACCATCTATGTGACAGCCGATCCTAGTGCTACTGAGCTCCTCGATCAGCTCATTAATATAAAAATTAAAAAGGCGAGAGGAGGAGAGTCCACCCTGCCTCACCCCGCAATCTAGCTTGTACTCATCTGAGAGCGCGTCTGCCCATCTCACTTGATTTTTCTGCTTATCATACCAATGAATCAGTACAGACACTATTTCCCTGGGTACACTGGTATTCTGAAGCTTTACCCATAGCTTATTATAAGACACTAGATCAAAGGCTTTAGATAGGTCCAAAAAACAGGCATAGACTGGAGTTTTCCTAGCTGTATAGTACTGGACCGTCTGTTTGAGCGACAGAATAGCGCTTTCTGTCGAAAGGCCAGGTCTAAACCCAAACTGTGCATCGCTCAGTTTCAAATGTGCGCCCAAGTGTCGGTCAATAAGACTGTCCAGCACCTTCGCTATAATTGTAGCCAGAGAAATCGGCCTATAGTTAGAAACTTCTGAATGGTCACCAGTTTTATTCTTAATAACAGGAACTACTATAGTTTTCATCAATTTCTCAGGTAAATATGAATGATTTAAACACAAATTAAAAAACAATGATAGTACTCTTGGAAGGTGGAAACCCGCGTATCGCAGATGCTTGACGCTGAGACTATCATCCCCTGGAGACTTTCCTGAAATACTTATATGAAATACTTATTTCTACGAGTGATGTAAATAAAAACTCCTTCGAGTTTTACTGTTCTTCAAAGTCATGGAATACTTTCTTATTTGATAATAACAAAGATAAAAAAATCACGAAAGAAGATAAATAATGACAACAATATCATTATTAGGTACATTAAGTGTTACTACACTGTTTTTCGAACAGATATTTATGTGACCACGAGGCTTTTGCTACTTGACCGGGCATAAAGGCGAGCAGTGCGCCAGCCTTATTAAATGGTTTGTAAACTAGGTACCTTGGTAGGCCTTGACTTCGGCTCAGGGCGGTCGCTGACGGAGGGATTTTTTAAATAAAATGCTTGTGTTACGAGTGTGTGTGTGAGTCCGACGCCCTAGCCATCGAGCTACGGCCGCTTCAAGGGATTGTGGGTTTATGCCTTTAGTTTTTTAGAGGAGTTTTGTGCAACTGTCGCTTTACATTACATTTAAGTAGTGGTGAAGTACCTATGAAGAAATCAATATCTACGCCGACCAAGTCGGACAAAATCTGTAGCGTAGCGGTATTTGGCTCGCTTTAAATCTTGGAGGTCGTGGGTTCGATCCCCACGCTGAACAGGAAATCTTTGTGTAAATTCTAAGATTTCTTTCCGGGTCTGGTTGGTTGAGGAACTACCCTCCGTGCCTCGGAAAGGGGATCCCTTCTTTTCGCATAATGTTTTTTGTCCTAATATACTTCGGCATAACGATTTTGGCACAATTTGTTTTGGCATAATAATACTTTGGCATACTTTTTTTAGGCATACATTTTATGTTGGCATAATCATGTTAAAGACTAATTTGTTTTGGCATAAATTTGATTCCCATAACGTTAGTAGGCCTAATGACTATTATGCAAATGATTTATTATACATAACATTATGTAACTTAAACGATTTTTCGGTGCCGCGGCCGACTTGTAAGCAAATGACAATCGGTTAGGTTAGGTTAGAACTGCGGCCATACAACGCACGAGCCGAGCGAGCGAAGCGAGCGGTGCCGCGGCAGCGGCCGGCGAGTGGGTTATTCTAAAGCCTTAAAAAAGTTATGCCTTAGAACTTTATGCTTAATAAGTTTATGCTTTAAAATATTATGCCTAATCATTATTATGGTTACAGACATAATGCTTAAAAAAATTATGCATGAGCTGTTATGCGTAATTATATTATGCGAAAATATAATTATGCCAAACAACATTATGCTAAGTTAATTCTCAATAATGAAGTGCTGGAAACTGTTAGCTCCACAGTGTTCTTAGGTATAACGCTTAATACACATTTAAAATGGAATGCTCATGTGTCGAACTTGGCCAAAAAGTTGACCTCTGCTGCTTACGCTGTTAGGAAAGTTAGACAACTGACCAACGTAGAAACTGCACGTATGGTCTATTTTAGTTATTTCCACAGCATTTTATCATATGGAATTCTACTTTGGGGCAAATCTGCCGATATCCAAAGTATATTTATTTTACAGAAACGGGCGATTCGATCTATTTACCAACTAAGTGCCCGAACTTCCCTAAGAGATTTGTTTAAAAATATTAATATATTAACGGTTGCTTCTCAATACATTTATGAAAATTTAATTCATATTAGACAAAATTTAAATCAATATCAGAAGAGAAGCGACATGCACACAAAAAATACAAGAAATAAACACAAATTGTGTGCTGATTACCACCGTCTGCAGAGAGTCCATTCTTCGTTTGTAGGGCTTAGTTTGCGTATGTATAACAAACTACCGGAATTAGTGCAAGAGTTACCACTCAATAAATTTAAAACTCATGTAAAGACTACCTTAATGAAAAAAGGTTATTACACAATAAATGAATATATTAATGATAAAACTGCATGGTGCTAGCGGTGTAACACACGCAAACTTACATTATTGGATGTTTTGTATTTTTTATTATTTTATTGCCAATGTTATTATTGTATACTCTGATGTACTTCGGAACATGCTATGCTGAGTCTAACTTTTGCCTCTCCTTTTAAACGTGATTCCTCAAATGTTGCTATCAGTGTGCTCGTCATGCTCCCATTGTTTGTCATTGCTTGCGGTGGCGATGTGAGTCGGGTCGCCTCCTTCCCTCTAATATGGCGAGGGAGACGATGGCTGTGTGCTCACACGTCATACTCGTGAACGGGTGCTGCTTGCGGTGGCTGGTCGGCTTGCTGGTGGTTGTATTTGAGATGGTTGTTAAAACATTAGTGTGTGACCGCTTAAGACGATAATTTTCTCACATGGCTTGTTCTTTGGTAATGTGTGTGGATGCGCCCTCCGTTTTCAAGTGCTAGAGGTTTATGAGGCTCTTACTTACTTTTTGCTTGAGGATTTTTAATCACTATTTAGCTATATCTATGAAAACGTCTAGAGCGTGCATTAGCGCACATGCTTCATATTATACTTTAAATGAAATATTGTAAAGAAAACATATATTTAAAAAAAATGGACACACTGTGATAATGACGAAAAAAAAAAATCCCGGAGTTTCTTTCTCCCTTTCTTCTCCGGGTCGTCCACCTAGGTAGCTAGTGAAAGGTTGCAGGTTAGCTAGGGTAGGATTCTCGCCGGCGAGGACCGCGTTGTACCCCTACCCCTGCCCTGTGATCCAGCGCCTGTAGGCCGTGCCAGCGATCACTTCCTCTTATATCCACAAATCTGACTTTAATATCAGTGGCACCTCTGGGTTGTGGTCCTAACCTCATAAGGGTGCCCCCAAGTGTGTGCCACTTAATTGTATGCTTTCAAATTTTTTTAATGTAAGTATTAACTAATTATGAGTAGAGGAATTAATGACACACGGACAGACGGAGTAAATTGTCTGTAATGTCCTACAATTAGCAGCACTCACAGGTTGCATTTGTTAGTTATAGTTACCTAAGTAGTTCTATTCATAGAATAAGAATAATAACCTATTAATTATATTTCTTTGTTATTGTGATTTTGACAAGTACAAGTGTATGTAAATACCTAAGTGCTGAATAAATTCATTATTTCATTATTATTTCATTATTATTTCATTATATTAGGTCTTAAAATTTTATGCTAATGGATAGGGAACTCTCGGAAAGCACGTTAAGCCGTTGGTCCCGGCTGTTATAACATCATCTATAATAATCGTATATCAAGGAACGGGCAGCAGCGTTTTCAGTGTGGTACAACATAATATTGCGGTAACCAACCCGCCTGCCAAGCGTGGTGACTATGGCAAATACTCTCCCTCGGGAGGAGGCCCATGTTCAGCAGTGGAGGTTATACAGACTGATGATAAAGTCGGGCAACAGCTAGTTATCCATACAAGAACGTTGGCGCCATTGGCAAACGAGTCACTCTTTAAACTCGCCGCCACTACGTGACTAATTGACGACCACACCAATCTGTATGTTTGCCTGCGAATTTTATCTCCTAAAAGATTAGCTGAGAGAAAGGGCATGTTTACAAATCATAGTGGAAGCAAATATGTTTACAGTTTCTGTGTTTATCTGTGAATAGTAAACAGTGTTTAACAGCTGCTTGTTATTGTATACTTTGGCCATGGCGACCAATCTTTGAGGAGATTAGCCATCTACGCAGGACATATTATAGTGAACAAAAGTGCACACAAAGACAGGTGCTCTATGTAACTCTTCTATGTTAAGATAGGGCTGGCACTTAACATTTTCTTTTAAGAAATTTTCTAGTAACAAAATGTTTGCCCAACCTAGGAATCCAATCTGGATTTACTAAAAAAATAGTAGTTACGTACGAACCTTTATCGGTGCCTACACCAACGTGGCAGTTAAGCAGGCTGTGTGTTAGGCAGGTAAAGTCGGATGTATAGATATATAGTTAAGTTGTTGATTCTACTATAAACTTACAACGTCCAGTGGTTAAGTTTTACATAAATGTGAGACCAATCTAAGGTCTTACAACGTCTAGTGGTTAAGTTTTACATAAATGTGAGACCTATCTAAGGCCGTACAACGTCCAGTGGTTCAGTCTTACATAAATGTGAGACCAATCTAAAGTCTTACAACGTCCAGTGGTTCATCTTACATAAATGTGGACCAATCCAAGGTCTTACAACGTCCACTGGTTCAGTCTCACATAAATGTAAGACCAATCTAAGGTCTTACAACGTCCAGTGGTTCAGTCTTACATAAATGTGGACCAATCCAAGGTCTTACAACGTCCACTGGTTCAGTCTTACATAAATATAAGACCAATCTAAGGTCTTACAACGTCCAGTGGTTCAGTCTTACATAAATGTGAGACCAATCTGGGGACTTAAAACGTCTAGTGGTTCAGTCTTACATAAATGTGAGACCAATCTGGGGACTTAAAACGTCTAGTGGTTCAGTCTTACATAAATGTGAGACCAATCTGGGGACTTAAAACGTCTAGTGGTTCAGTCTTACATAAATGTGAGACCAATCTGGGGACTTAAAACGTCTAGTGGTTCAGTCTAACATAAATGTGAGACCAATCATTTATTTAAGGGTTCAGTCTTAATATAAGGTGAATCTATAACGCTTTTTAAACGCGACTCCACCGCGACTAGAGCGACAGTAGCATAAATCTCCCGTAAAACACTTAAAGTCAAAATCCCCCGCCAGCGACCGCCCTGAGCCGAAGTTCCCTGCACAAGAGAGTGTCCCACAGGAGACACTCTCTTGTGCAGATTGCTTAATTTGTAGTTTTTGTTCGTCCGAAACACTCCTGAGTATCGAGACTTACTGAACTTTCTTTATTTTCGGACGGAAAAATAAAGTAAGCTTGTGAGACCTGGTACTCTGGGCTCGATTCCTATCCGGGCCAATTGTAAGTCCCCTGTGACACATTACCATTATGCACCCTAGAAAATAATTGTCTGCAATACAAATAATGGCGATAAAATGAGCTTAAAATACAAAAATATTATTTCTATCTATAATAAAATTATCTTCTTATCTTTTTTATTCTACACTAGCTTCCCGCGCGCGATTTTACCCGCTAGCTCCCGTTCCCGTAGGAACTTCATAATTAAATATATTCTGTCCTATATACTTCTGGATAACATAGCTTTCTAAGATTTTTTTTTTTTAATCGGTCCTGATAGTTTCATTTTATTTTCAATAGAAACAAACAATCAAATCTTTTCTGTTTTTATTATTACTATCTATAGATTTAATATAACGTAAGACTACAAATTTCCATGGTCGGATTGCTTATGCGTACCCGGCCCCCGCCAACGGCGGATTGAAGAAGTGTCCAGGACACTCCTTCAATCCTCTCCTCGTGGTATGAGTTTAACATACCACGCTATAGAGAGGGCGAGTCCTACATATCCTACCGCCAGCGCGCGAATACGCTGCAGCGGCGGTGGGAATGCGTAAATGCATTTCCCATCGGAAAAAAAAGAGGTCTAAAAATTCCCATAGGTTTTTTTTGTAATGCTTTATTATGTACCTTTTTATCTTAAAAACCCAAAACAGAAGCTCCAAAAATACTACACACAATTAACTTCGAATAGCTGAAGCACTCTAAATCCTTGTTAGGTTAAAGGGTTAACCTTTCGTTTGGCACTCATGCGCAACGCGCCGCGCCGCCATGACAGTTGCCGCCAAATGAGACATAGTAGTTTAGGAGACAGAGTAAGAAATGTAGAATTTTCTTTAAAATATTTGAAGAATCAAAGTTTACGAACTTCATTCTCGTACTGTCTATACAATAATATTCTCCACACCCATACATCATACATTCAATACAAATGAATCGCTTACTCGTATAAAAGTGTGCACCTTAAGTTTAGAAAAAAGCAGATGCAAATGGATAATCGATATATTGGAGTTGACTTCATAATGTCAATCTGAAAACGACTTATACAAAAAACAAAAGGAACAAGTATTCAGCTTTCGTTTTCCTATTTTTGGCTAAATTCCGCTTTTACTGTCTTATTTTTAGTTTCATTAGTAAATTAAAATAAGAAAGATATTATATATTTTAACCGAAGATTATCGTACTTATCTAATGAAAGATAACGTTGATTTCACTGTTCGAGAATAGTCTAGAACAGGCATAGGCCTAACACGATAATATGTTTGCATCTAAGTTTAGGAAGTATCCCTATGTCCCTCCCTATGTATGCTTAAATCTTTAAAACTACGCAACGGATTTTGATGCGTTTTTTTTTTAATAGATAGAGGGAACGTTTATATGTATAATACATCAGCATTGTAACCGTGCGGAGCCGGGGCGGGTCGCTAGTTTAAAAATAAATAAATGTTTACTTGGTGTAAGATCTTTCAAGCCAAGTCCCAAAACTTATCGAACACCTTCACGTAACTGTTCTCTAGCTTCTAGCCTATGACATACATCAATATACGACAGCGGCTAACTAAAGGGGCAATAATAATTAAAAAAATGTCCGCTATTTAATTGATGACAAATATTGCCCGTCACGGTAATTAGTTGGAAGGAGACAGCGTGACATGCGACGCCGTGGTTTGGACGTGATTTTAAGTTGACCTTCAATTAACATTAAGGTTTAATTTTAAACTATTTATACAGGTATAATAAGTACTAAGGTAAGTTTAAGTGGAGCCTTACTCGACCCGTTGCCCGCGGGCTGCAAATGGCCCACCGGGCGTTCATAGTTGGCCCACATTGGTCGCCCCTAAAAAACGAAAAGCCATAATCCCTCAATCTCCCCGCCAGCGACCGCCCTGAGCTGTGGTTCAAGTATCACATGGAAGCCGTCTTGCGCAGTTTGCTGAGTTTTTAGTGTTTAAACCATTTATCTAGGCTGGAGCTCTGCTCACCTTTATGCCCGGTGAAGAAGTAAAAGCCTCTTAGCGAACTTCATATGGCCGTCGTTGGTACAAAAACTGTTATGTCAATGTTGTTGGAGAAGAAGAATAAATAGTTTACCTGAGTTCGCGCCCAAACTAGCACAATATAAAGGTCCTGTGTGGACAGTCTCCTGATAGTTTTGCCGCCAGAACCGGTCGGAAATCTATACTATGCAGCTGAAGAGTTTGTTTGTCTGTTTCTTTGCTTGAACGAGGAATCAGGAAGTACTGCAGCGATGCCCTGAGCCGTGGCCCTGGCCCATTAAGGATGCCCTCAGGCGTGTGTCGCTTATACTTAAAAATATTGTTTAAAGACGTGCCTCTTTCTATAGAGCTAAATTATATTAGTATTTTAATTATAGAATTAATTATTATTATTACTATACATATGACGTGACACTAGACTGAAAGACAGACCATTAATCCGCAATAGATTTAAGTTGCGATATTTTGTATTTAATTATACTAATCATATTTAATGAAATGGTGTGACAAGTACAAGTGTATGTTAATAAAATAAATTGAAAACCAGAAAACGTGTAATTTCGTAACCTATTAATTAATTTACGTCAATGATCTACTTCAAATATGGAAATACATTTAATTTAAAAAACAAATTGAAATCAAATGAATAAAATTCATAAATTTTACAAACAATAGATTGACATCATTGCGAATAATCATATTCAAATATTCGGCAACTGTATACGAAATTCAATCATATTAATGGTTCGCTATTTATTTTAATTACCACTATTACCGCCTGCCAAGCGTGATGACTATGGCAATCCTTCCTCGGGAGGAGGCTCATGTTCAGCAGTGGACGTTATACGGGCTGATGATGATGATGATGAAACCGCGTTGGACTACTATTCTAATCTAACATAATTACGTTGTTCTAAGTTAAAGTCAAAGTTAATATCTATAACTTTATTCACATAGACACATTTAAAAATATTTGTTAAATAACTTATCATGATAACAACATTGTTTAACAAATATTTTTTAAATATTTAGATCTGGTGGTAAGAAAAAAACAAAGATGACGCATCCGTCATCTTTGTTTTTTTCTTACCACCAGTTCTGGATGTGGCAACTCTAAGAAGAACTGGCAAGAAACTCAACGGAATCCTTTATTTTTTTGATATAATAATGTTAACTATTAGAAACAATAAATTTAGCAGTATTTCACAAAAGCAAGTCACTCCCAACCCGTTTTGACGTATACATAATCAGCGATTTTATAATAGCTTCTGGGTTTGATTTCCACCCGGTAGTGGAATTACATTTAAACATGAAGCATCGTTAAGTTAGCAAACTAATCGCAAACAGTAAAAAAATGCATTGTCATAGAGCAACCAATACAATACAAACAAACTCTTCAGCTTTATAATATTAGTACTTGTAGATCTTAATCATCTGAGGGGCCTTTTTTTCCGTGGGGAATTGCATTTACGCATTCCCTGCCCCGCTGCAGCGTTTCCGCGGCGGTGAAGGGGAATATGGGACTCGCCCTCTCCATAGCGTGGTATGCTAGTCATACCACGAGGAGAGGACCCTACACCACTAAAACCCCACGGACTCTCTTTCGTTGGTGAGGGCAGGGTACGCGAGACAATCTGGCCCTATCTTCTGAGGGCCTAGAAAAAATGCGACTACAGCAGTGTAATCGTTAGATGTATCGCTGCTAACTACCTACAAGGTTTATGCAACCGTAATCCGAACGATCCAATCGCTCGTTTAAAAAAAGAATCAACTAATGCCCGTCATTTTCCCGCGCTCGCTTAGTCAAGTGACAGTTACACAAAACCCCCTCTCCCCCGCCAGCAACCGCCCTGAGCCGAGGTCCAAGCCCCACAGGGGACGTCCTCTTGCGCAAGTTGCTTAGTTTGTAGTTTATAACAATTCAATAAGGCTGGAGCACTGCTCACCTTTATGCCCGGTGAAGTATGTCGTAAGTCTGAAAAAAAAAAGCTTAATCTCATGACATATGTCAAGTACTATACATTTGCGTTAGCTAGATTGTATGCTAGCGATCGCTCCGTTGTACTGGTATTTTGTCTAGCCACTCTGAAAAGTAACTTTTTCTGACATACGTGGTGTTAGCGCGAGTGTACCTATATGTCACCGGAGAATATTACGAATCGTAAGTTGATAAACTTCCGTGCCACTCATATTGTTAAATTTAGTTGCCAGTTACAGTAAACGCGCATAATTATTATATTATTTCAATAATTGTTATGACACTTGACCAAACATAACCAAACGAGACTATGCTACTGTTACGAATCGTAAGATGATCATTCCGTGCCACTCATATTGTTAAAGGTGAACGGCAGGCTTGTATGGGAATTTCGTACCGCTAATAAAATTTCATGTTTTGGGATACTTTTTGTTTTAATTGGTACTTATTATGATAGACAAGCCCTTTTTAAATTCTTAGAGTTTTAGAAGTTGGGATATAAAAGTTATAACCAGTTTTGTTTTTTGAAGTTATGTACTAGTTTACCAATGTAGATTGTTACTTAAAGGCACATAATCATTGTTTTGACAGATTTTCTTTACCTGTCAATAAATAATTGCCATATAAACGGAAAAAGTATTGACAACGAAAATCATTCCTATCATTAAATCGTTAATTATTATGAATATATGCAACAATTATACATTTTTAGATATAGTGTAAAAGTGTTTAATTATAATTAATGTCATTTCATTTTCTAAATAATTAATATGATTACGATATTTGTGTTATTTTGAAATAACTGCGTTTAGTTTACGATTGTATTACGTTAAATTTTTTATTTTTTTATTTAACTATATTATTATTTATTCCAAAGTTCTAAAAATAGAACACTTACATGAAATTAAGTGGCTTAGTTGCCTTAATATGTGGTACAAATTCTATAACAGAACAACAAAAAAATATGCGGTACTAAATCTGCCGTTCACCTTTAGTTGCCAGTTACAGCAAACGCGAATATACTACTGTTACGAATCGTAAAGTGATCATTTCGTGCCACTCATATTGTTAAATTTAGTTGCCAGTTACAGTAAACGCGCATAATTATTATATTATTACCATAATTGTTATGACACTTGACCAAACATAACCCAACGAGACTATGCTACTATTGTAATAAAACAAAAAGAACTTCAACTTCAGTGTCCTGTTGAACCCCATTGGTTTAGGTTTAGTTTTTTTTAAACACCCGAAAACTAGTTAGTTTATCAACTAACTAGAAAGTCGATCATCTAACTAGTAAGTTGATAATATTACGATTCTTATAATTTTCCGGTGACATATGGATGTAGTACCTATGTAGCAAAATAAACATTCAGTAATGGTGCCTAACGGTGTTTCAGCACGTGTGGGACGCTTTCGCCATAAAATTGATGGTGTCCTATATAATTATAACGCCATAAGGAACCACGAAGCCCTATTGATCACTTAATACAATACCCATTACACACGGCTAGGGCTGTGTGCACACTGTGTTGAAAATTAGCAATGTTCTCGAACGAGTTCATTTATAAATACTTTATTTTCGAGACAATCTTTTAGAGATAGCGGTATTTGGCTCCCTTTAAATCTCGGAGGTGGTGGGGTCATCCCCACGCCGGACATGAAAATCTTTTTATAAATTCTTAAATTTCTTTCGGGGTCTGGTTGGTTGAGGGACTACCCTCCGACATAACACGGCATAACGTGCTATCTGAGGCTACCCTTCTTGTCTCCCCTCTTCGTTCCTCAACTAATCAGACCCAGAAACAAATGTAATATTTTGCGCAAAGATTTCTTGTCCGGCGTGAGAATTGAACCCCCGACTTCGCTACGCCACGGAGGTTGTCTCATTCTACTTATTGGTCTTAATTCAAACATAATTAAAATATATATTAGCATTCTGCAGTCCTCTATATAAACTATTAGTGTGCCAAATTTTGTACTCCTCTGTCCGCGCAATTTTCGTAAAAATGTTAACAAAGTTTTTGCCTCACTTAGGTGTTAATATATAGATTCTACTGAATAAAGCGTTTTAATAAGGTCTTCTGTAATAATAATATCTTTAAAAAAACATATTTCTAAGTCTGTTAAATGATGTTTCCCACATAATTATGAACAAACCCTAACCCAAAGTTAGATGCATCAGACGCAAATTGCTCATCGCACGCGCATGACGAGCGGAACCAATTTTATGTCGTATAATAGCTTTCGATCAACTGGAAAAACTATTTTACCACCTTCATAACCTCTTTGTGGCTGTACCTCTATAATAGCTTCATATATAGTGATGGCAATGGAGAATGCCGTGTGGTTTCCGGCTTAGAATAGACCACCCCATGTCTTCCCATGGGTGTCGTAAAGTCGACTAAGGGACATATGGCTGATGGATGGGCAGCAGCATCTATTAGCTCAAGGTTTACATCTTTCAGCGATCACCAATCCGTCTGCCAAGCGTGGTGATTATGGCAATATCCCTTTACGATCCTGGCTTGCCAAGGTCTGTTAAGACAACGAAAATGCCTCCGCCCATGTTAAGCAGTGGACGTAAACGGGCTGTTGATGATGATGAATGGAGAATAGGGAATAAAGGTATTGTTCAAAAACTTGTCTAACGAACAATACAACATACACACATCAATTAGTTTTCCCTTAATTTTGATAATATAAAGAGTCTACATATTCAAAGGTTACGAATTCTCAACGTTAACACTATTTAGCACCAAAATCAAGCTTCTTCATTTCCCATAGAAGATTCTCACTGCCATTTGGTGTTAGTCAAGTTTAGTTTACACAATTTGCTAACTAACTATAATTTACTTACGGCTTTTTCTACCCACGGGTTTTGTTTGGTCAGTTGCTGTGTTGCAAGGTGCTTTTATAAATAATGTATAATTAACTGCAAAATGGCCGATAGGATGATTATGATAATTATGTCTCTAAAGTATTATTCTCAGATTTTATCACTCAAAATAGACTGCACCGGTACAGTGGTTCCATTAGTTGCTTCTGAGACCTGGTGTTCTGGGTTCGATACCAATCCAGTACAATTATTTGTCAGAACCACAGATTGTTGTTTTGAGTATGGGCGTGCTTTGAGTCCGTAAATTGAGTGTTTTTAAAGGCCCCAGCGACACAGTGCTTAAGTGCCTAGTGCGGGAATGATCTTTAAAAAGTCATAGGTACATACTACATATTATATGCGATGTAACCATTTATTAATCTCTGCTCGCCTTTATGCCCGGTGAAGTAGCAAAAACCTTGTGGCTAATTACGTATTCAAAAAAAGTGATGCAGTAAGTCTCACGGCAAAAAATCTCACAATGTAAATCCGCCGTAAAAAAACAAATGACAGTTATGAAACTGCGACTCATCCACAGTCAAACCGTTAAACTAGTTTTCTGGAACACTATGTTAAATTGTAATAAATAAATAATATTGTTAAATTGAAATAAATAAAACTGTATGAAGTGGCAACACCACAGTAGGAAGCTCTCTATTACTTAACTATAGGATGCGTGGAAATGTACAACATTAGCGGTTTCCAATATTTTCTTCCGTTGCAGGTTTCCTGGGCAGTTTTCCCACGTTACGATAGTTTTAGTTGAGAGAATATTATGTAGTACCGACAAAGGATTGCTTTAACAATGTTTATGTTGGTTTAAGTGATAATTTGTTTTACGGTAGGTGTCGTGAGTATGCTTCTGTTGCGAGATTGTATACCATAACAGCCCGTGTAACGCCCATTAATGAACCTTGTACCCCCGTACAAGGGCCTTCGCCATGTATTTGCCATAATCACCACGCTTGGCAGGCGAGTTGTTGAAGGCAGTATTATGAAGCAAAGCACAAGAAAACGCTGCTGCCCGTTCCCTGGTATACGATTGTTATAGATGATGTTATAACAATCGAGACCAACGGCTCATCAGTCCAGACACGGAAATAAATCTTAAAAAGTTTCTTACATTTGGATGTGTGAATAAGTTGATGCTTGTCGTCGATCGATCGGACACAGTCTTGTTAGTAAATAGTTGATCTTAGGTCGTATTAAGTTGGCCGCCCTTCCTATAGATCAGGGGTGGCCAACCTAATAAGACCTAAGATCGACTTTTTACTGTGTGCGATCGACTATATGGCATACATAAAGTTGAATCACATATCGTAGAAGTTAATATTTTCAGATTAATATACGACAAACACTAACTTTGTGCGTCTGTGGCACATATTTGCAGACTAAAATATCACTTTTTATTATATAATTTGATCGACTGTAATAGCTGCCGGGATCGACAAGTCGATCGCGATCGACTGGTTGGCCACCACTGCTATAGATGATGTGTGGTGATGTTATAACAATCGGTACCAACGGCATAACTTGCTTTCTGAGATACAGAGGGTACCTCAACTAAGCAGACCCGGACAGAAACCATAGATTTTAATGAAGAGTTCTTGTCAGACGTCGTCGGGACTTAAAGCACATCCTCTGAGACTTAAAACACATCCTCAGAGAATTAAAGCGTAACTTATACTGCTACGTCCAGTAAGATGGTACCTACTATGGTATTTTTTCGAAAAAAATTGCAATAACTTTCTTACAAGTATTTTATCAAAGTTAATATTTTCCTTTAGTTTTGAGAGTTCTTTAGGTTGATAGTTATAGAAAAACTCTATAACCTAAATTTTCTCACAGTTTTATAGTTAACAAAAGCTGAAAATCGAATGTGACAGCTCAGATACGTGTATGCTCTAATTTCCTTAAACAGTGTTAATGGATGCAGTAACAGGCTAACAAGCTATCTGAGGGTATGAACACCCGTAGAGAAGATACTTAGAGAGATATAATTAAATAATATTTTGATACGTCACTTGACCAATTATTTTAAATATTTAAGAATTTGACTTCTACTACTGGTATTCCTTATAAAAGCGGTAGCAGCACATATCACAATAATTAGTATAATGTATACTGCTTTCGTATAATTAGTTGTTATTTGTGAATTTTAATTTATAACGTGAAAATCGCATACAAAAAATAGGCCAAAGCACTTAGTCATCCTCTTTAGTTACCAAATCGAATTTACTTTTTAAAATTAGGTATAGCTAATAACATTCCAAAATGGTAGGTTTCAAAAGTATTTAAACATTTCTCTACCATCTTATCTTTATATCACCTTGTGGTAACTGAAATTCCAAGTATCTAACACCGGTTGATAACATAACGCATTTATTTGACAAGCATCTTCCGAAAGCATCTACTCTATACCAAAATGTGTACCAGTTTATCATATTCAACACCAAAACAGTGGGAAATTGTGTCTTCACTTTAATGGTCTATAAGAACAATTTTAAACAAAGAACTTCACGTTTGTTTATACTCTTAGAACAATATATGTGGTAATCAGTATCCAATATAGTTAAAGTATGGGAGTCGTTTTTGGAAATCAATTTGGGGACGGAATTGATGTGTGACATATACTTAGGTTGAGTACTCCTGAAGTAAAATTTTAAACAGAATTAAGATGTCCATTGAGAGTGTTAAAAAGTATTGTAAACGAAACACCTGTTGTTATAGGAATTGAGTTAAATTACTGCAGAGAAACGGGTATTGGTATCCTTCCACACTCACACAAAGGGAACATTTTCCTGGCCGAGCGAGGAGATATGTCCCTTGACCGCGGTCTCAACAGTTAGACTTTTAGAACTTGTATAGAGCCTCAAGATGTTTTCGGTGCACGGGTTGATGGATAAAATAATTAACGCTGTGCTCAGTAGTACAGTCAAAATAAATATACAACACGGTTGGATATTCATTTAAAATAATTATAAAAAAAAATAAGACTACCATGACATAACTAGCGCACAGTGCGCAATGCAAAAAGTTTTTATATCTATACTAGCTGCGCCCCGCGGTTTTACCCGCGTGACTCTGCTCCGGCGGGTTGGATCGTGATGTTTTGAAGCCTATATGTTAATCCAGCGTATAACCTATCCCGGTGTAAAATTTCAGCCAATTCTGTTCAGTAGTTTTGGCGTGAAAGAGTTACAAACATCCATCCATCCATACTTAAAAATTTTCGCTTTAACGCGATAAAACGCCACAATGTCACATGATATTTGACGTCCGATGCTACACATTTTCACATAAGTTTTGACCGTGCCGGGAAAAATATTAAAATACACGCTGAGCACGTTGCGTCGCTAATCATGATTGTCATATTATCATTGTCTATAGTTATAGCTATATGCTGATGCTAATCTGCGTCTATTGGTGTCTACCAATATACGCTGATGCTATAATAACATAACATAATATATATAACCTTATGTTATATCCTATAAGGTAAATAGACATATGATGAACCTGTCCTGTTCATACTTGGTAAGTGAATTGGTAACCACCTGCCAAGTACTAATTGCTGCTGCCCATTCTTCAATATTGCAGTTATGAGCCGATCAACAGTTAAACATTTTTTCGTTTGGACATTTATGTAGAAAGGATTTGCTGCTTCACCGGGCATAAAGGCGAGCAGAACTACAGCCTTAAGAAATGGATTATAGACATAGGCTACAAACTAAGCAACCTGCGCAAGAGGGCGCCTCCTGTAGGACTTGGAACTCGACTCAGGGCGGTCACTAACGGAGGAATTGGAGGATTATTACTTTTAATTGTTTAGAGGAGTTTTGTGCAACTGTCGGTCTAAGTTACAGTACGCGGGCTTCTCGGACGTCGGGTCTACGGGGGAATAGAAACACATTAATTCTGAGGTACCTACGGAAAATATTCCATCAAGCAGTATTCGGAAAGAAAACTCTCATTTTACTCGAATCGAAGTAACGACCTTCAATGTTTGTATTCCTCGTGTAAAGAGTACAGAGGGACTTCACTCTAGGGTAAAACGCGGCTAAACTAGTGCTAACTCCATCTTTCATGCTGAATCTGATGTTTTCATCCTGCTTTATGATCAGTTCACACAAGTTATATTACAAGTAGGTATAACCATGTATAAGTGTCGGTCCAACAGATAATTTGTGCTATAGATAGCGGGTGTTCGCTCCGCTAATGAGATATAATAAGAGCCACCCAAAGAGATGTGGGTAGTGGCAGTAAAGTAAGGAGTAAGCTTCTTTCGTGATTTACTTCAAAGTTTCGCTTGAAACAACATTCTTTTTTTAAAATTATGGAATGAAATAAAATGATAATTATAATTGAGTAGATAAATAGAATAAGTAGTATAAATGATGATTCAGTCATGTTTTATAATCTAGTCTCCAAGTGATTTTACTTTGCACGGCAGGTAAGCATTGCCATTCAACAGGGTAAAGCTGCCAGCATACTGGAAACCATGCCACGTAGAATATATTTAGAATAATAGTATTTTATAAATTAGTTTTAATTTAAATTAGCTACATTTAGTTGTATATTATGTATTTTATTCGTGTTAAGTTTATAATTTCGTATAATAATAAATAAAACAAAAAGTCATTTTAAATATAAGTATATCACTTAGCTAGAAGAGAGTATTTTTGGATTGAATTTGAAGATAATACTTTTGTCGAGATATTTTTTTTTAGCAAAAATTGAGCTCTACGTATATTATTTATATCAAATATTAGTTCCTAAATCTATTAGACTAGCACATAACTGCTAGTTTTAATGTGTTTAACCCCTAAATCGACCCACATCGACCCACATTTTATCGTTCAATGTGGTATGTCTGTGGTAAGCACAACCACACCACATTGCAATGACAAAGTGTGAATACAATTAATTGTCAATACAAAATATTTATCTATTCACTTGCTGTGATTGTGGTTGTGATCTGCAATAACATCTAAAGTCCATTATCATCTCAATTTTTATAATAGCTTGTCATAGATAAAATATGAAATTTACAATATCTTTAATAGAAAACAATAGTATACCAACTGAGCAAGGAAATAATGTTTGTGTGTGTGAATTGTCTTCAATGAAATAGGTCGTAACTAAAACTAGTATTGATGCTAAAGTTTTGTGAGATTGATACTGGACTTTTAAACGCTGATATAACTGTTGTAACATTATCTATATCTATACTAATATTATAAAGAGGAAAACTTTGTATTTCTGTATGTTTGTTTCGAATAAACTGAAAAACTACTGAACGAATTTCGATAATTATTTCACAGTATTCAAATGCTACATTATCCCTGAGTAACATAGGCTATAAAAGTCCACATGTACGGAGCCGGGGCGGGCCGCTGCTCTATAAAAATCGTATATCAGTAAGCAGCAGCAGCGTTTCCATCTGTACGTGTGGGGTTCGATTCTTACGCATTATGTCTTTTTCTTCCATACTCCTCTATTAGTCGCCATCTCGACAGTCACCTCCTTTCTAACCATATCAACTTTTTAAGTGCAGTTATTATCAAACAGACGAGACATCAGAAACATGTTTTTCTACCTTCATTCTAGTGTTGCCAGGTGTCCCGATTTGCGCGGGACGTCCCGATTTTCAGGGATCTGGGAACGCGTCCCGATTTGTACCTGATCGGGACGCTAAATGTCCCGATTAACCAAATAATGAAAAAAGATTAAATACTTATTTAATTTAGGTGATTATTATAATATAGTATTATAATAATCACCTAAATTAAATATGTATTTAATCTTTTTTGCACTAGTAGCTTAAAACGCAATAAATTAAACCCAGACTTAAAAACCCCTTGTTTTTTGTTTACTGTCCCGATCTGCAACCCTTAATCCCGATTTTTTTGACCTCATGTACCGATTTATAACAAATCGGACCTGGCAACATTACTTCATACCTGCAGCAACATTTTGACGTCGTCCCACAATCAATGCAGACATTTAAATGCCTTCAGCAAAACCCGTTGAAAATATACAAAATAGTATACTAATATAATATTCAATGTATTCCATACTAAGGAACAGGCTTCGGTTTGCGACTTGAGCCTTACGACTTCATTAGGCGCGCGTCAAGCGACCAGTCACGATCGAACCTAACCACAACTTCACCTTACACCCCTACATTGAAAACTCTACCTTAACACATATTTACTAACGTCTAAATTTCCATGAGAATTGTAGAAGAAATATGGCGAAAGTGCTGCTGGAAATGGAATCTTGTGTTATTGATGTACGGTGGAGTTTTGAATGGGATTCAAAATAATGCATTTTGATCGTATTGAGATTCGAATGTAGTGAGATGGAATCGCTTTCCTGAGTTGGAAGTTCGAATATGTGCACGATAATTGTTAGGTTTTGTCGCTTGTGCAGTGATTGGTTTTGAACTAAATCTATTGGATTTCATATGTAACTATAGGTTTAACTTTATGTCACATTCATCCTATAAATGATAAACAAAAGTTATAAAAAAGCGATACATAAACTATGACACAAAAGATGAAGAAAAAGAAAAAGCCCGGACTTTCTTTCTTCATTTCTTCTCGGGGTCGTCCACCAAGGGAGTTAGTGAAAGGTTGCAGGTTAGCTAGGGTAGGATTCTCGCCGGCGAGAACCGCGTTGCGCCTACAAGTACAAGTGTATGTAAATACCTAAATGCTGAATAAATTCATTATTTCATTATATTTATAAATAAATAGAATTAATAAAGCATTTGGAATAATCAAAGAGTCCTATTTGCTTTTAGGGCACATGTCTGTGTTAAAAAAAAAAATCTCAGTCTTATGACATACCAGGGCATTGGCAGGTTTATTACAAACTGACACGTTCATTTAATAGTTTGTTTTATCATCATCATCATAATCATCATCATCATCAGTCCGGAAAACTTCCGCTACAGAGCATGGGCCTCCCTCAGGGAAGATATTTGATTACAGTCAAACGATGCTAGCCGTTGCCAGGTAAAAAAGTGTGATAGATATTATGACAATCAGGATTAACTCAACGTGCATTCCGGGGTACGGAGGGTTAATGTACCTTACCTTAACCAACCTGAGGACCTAGACAATATGCCAATACAGGAGAGCGATCAACCATCCGATGCCCTCATAAACCCGAAGTCTGAGAGGCCCGCGAACTGTAAAGTAGAGCGACAGTTGCACAAAACTCCCTAAAATACTAAAAGTCATAATTCCTCAATCTCATAAACAGCGGCCGCCCTGAGCCGAGGTCCTAACCCCACAGGGGGCGCCCTCTTGCGCAGGTTGCTTAGTTTGTAATGTTTTAAACCATTTATGAAGGCTGGAGCTCTGATCGCCTTTATGCCCGGTGAAGTAGCAAAAGCCTCGTAGCTAACTATCCGTCCATCCGAAAAAAAAAGAAGAGCGATCGCCAGCATAAAATCGCTAATGCAAAATGTATGATACTTGACATTTGTCACGAGATTCAGCAATTCTACTTATAAAATGACGGACATTCTTTGGTTGATTCTTCTTTGAAACAAGCGATTCGATGAGTCGTAAATGCGACGGAACTCGTTAGTTTCTTTAAACATGTTTATAAATAGAAAAAGACACACCAATACACATTAATAACGTTGAACTACTCATAAGTACAGATAATTAAGTGAACTAACAATAAATTAAACCAATCACGAAAGTTGAATAAACATCTACAAATATTTTAAGTGACACATTAAACTGGGTAAAAAGTTGATTTTTATTAAGAAAATGTTTACTTGAGTTGTCACAGATGAGAGATATAAGGAAGTGGTTCCATAGAGCGAAATGATTTTAATATTTATATATTAATTTACATAGCACAGCAGGTAAGCATTGCCATGGGCCGGATTGCTTATGCGTACCAGGCCCCCGCCAACGGCGGATCGAAGGAGTGTCCGGGGGGTTTCAGTGGTGTCCTCCTCGTGGTATGAGTTTAGCATACCACGCTATGGAGAGGGCAAGTCCCAAAGATCCCACCGCCAGCGCGCGAATACGCTCATGCCATAGAAAATTACAATTCATGTAATTTTCTATGCCATGTCGAGCTTTATATTTTCTTTTTTCATCATCTCCATCTGATATCTACAACGTTCTATGGTAATCATAGTATCTAAGGACGACTCCACACGTATACGTTCCTCGAGCATGTGAACGACGTGAACAACGCGAGCTTCGAATTCGCCCACCGTCACCCGCTGCCGCCACCGCCGCGGCCGCCGTGTCGTCCGCATATGACGCACGCTTACGGAACAAGCATACCTACCCAATGTGAGGTCAGCCTAAGCTGGAGTTGTAATCACTATCAGGAGGTCTAATATACAATACTTAGATTTTTTTTTCGGACGAATGTTTTTCTATTTGAGATAGATACTACTTTAAAAGATCACAGCTAGTTAAGCTTCCATTGTGATCGCGCCTTTAGAGTATTTTGCCAAGTATTTACCTCTATTAAAATATTTGCACAAAATTCTTATCACATTATTGGAAGCGGTACCGTGCGGAATGCAATTTTTTATAATATGATTTTTACATTTTATACAGAATGTATCTGCATTCATAAATGACCATAGTGACAATGAAAATACACGTTTAACAAATCAAAAATATATACTCATCATCATCATCATCATCATCAGCCCGTATAACGTCCACTGCTGAACATGGGCCTCCTCCCGAGGGAGGGTATTTGGCATAGTCACCACCACGCTTGGCAGGCGGGTTGGTGACCGCAGTATTATGTTGTACCAAACAAGGAAACGCTGCTGCCCGTTCCTTGATATACGATTGTTATAGATGATGTTATAACAATCGGGACCAACGGCTTAACGTGCTTTCCGAGGCACGGAGGGTAGTCCCTCAACCAACCAGACCCAGAAAGAAATCTTAGAAATTACACAAAGATTTCATGTCCAGTGTGGGGATCGAACCCACGACCTCCGAGATTCAAGGCGAGCCAAATACCGCTACGCTACGGAGGTTGTAAATTTAAATTCTAAATTCAATTACAGTAAAAGCTCTCTATTCGCGGGGTATACGTTCCGTAAATATACCGCGAATACAGAAACCGTGAATATGGAATGGTAATTTATATGGGATTATAGGGGATACGTTCCTAGGAGACAGTAGATGGATCAATTTTCATTAAAAAATGTCACGTTTCCCGTGTTTGTTCCACATGCACTGGAAACGTGACTTTCCAAAGCGTAAATGATCAAAGCATATCTATTTCCACTTAAAGCTGTAATACAGATATTTTTCGTGTCGAAACACTTATTTTTAGTCGACATTATAAAGCACAGTACATCTAATATGTGGCAGCATTAAACAAAAACTTAAGGCGTAGTCGTAATATCACTATAATCTTCATTTCTTAGTCCAATTACCGACACGTTTATAAAGGAACCCGAATCCTTTCTATTAATATATGTATGTATGTAGTGATGTACCGATTAGTTCCGCGAATATGGGATTTTTTTGCCGCGAATACAGGAATTCGGTCGCAATTTTTTAATCCGCGAATAGTGAAAACGCGAATGAAGGAAGCGCGAATAAGGAGCTTTTACTGTATTAAAATTTTAAATTCAATTATTATTGAATGATTGAAATGAAACTTATTTTTTTTTTCATTTTAATTGGTAAACGTAGCTATAAAGAAACGCACTGTTTATGGGTTATTCCTGAAAAACCCAAACAATAACCAGCACTGTACCGTACAACCCAGTACTGTAGCAAAAAAACCTTGTGTATTTTTTTTTTTTTGCTTATATAAGATCTAACGCGTGCTTTATTGAAACGTTCAGTAAAAAAATAAGACTCTATAGATGTAGAGCATAGTGTTTATGTGCTCATAAAGCTGCTTGATGGTGTTAGTTTTAACAGAGCAACAATAGCATTATCTAGTAATCAATCTTGAGTTTTTATAAATCACCAAAGACAAGTATGAAGAATAAACAGCAAATAATAACCTGTTACAACCACTTATTATCACACGGACCGTAAAAATACCTGATTTCCTCCTCAACTGCTTAAAAAATAACATATTAAAAATATATTTCTCCAAGAAAATGTGAACGCACGATGTTCGCGCGTTGTCGCAGAAGTAATAACTTAATAGACTCCTGCGCAGGTACGTAATTACAAATTAGATGAGGCGCGCGCCTTGCGCCTGCACCTAGATTGCTATAGTGATAAAAGGGTTCATTCTGCAATACTGAGATTGAGAGAATTGGATGTGAGTTTCGTTTGCAAAAAAAACCTTAAAATTATAATGTTCTATCAACCACTTACGGCCATGGCAAATACTACGGAGACTACTACGGAGACAAGTGTGTGAGTGGTATGTTATTTTTGGATGTGGAATGCCCATATCCAAAAATAACATTCCATTCTTTTACCAATGTAATTCGTTTACGCGGATTTTCTCAACCAATTACAGCCATGGAAAATACTACGGAGATTGGCCATTATGAGCAGTATGTTATTTTTTTAAATATGGACTTTCTTTCAACAATAAAAGCATTCGTTCCCAGTAAATTGATGTAATGCTAATGATAACGTTACTGAGGAAACGAAAGCTAAAGAAGCTGCGCCCCATTTTACCCACGTTACTCTGCTCCAGTGGGTCGGAGCGTGATTTTTGTAGCCTATATATTAATCGAGCTTATTAACTATCCCCGTGCAAAGTTTCAGCCAAATTCATTCAGTAGTTTTTGCGTGATAAAGTAACAAACATCCATTCATCCATCTATACTCAAAAACTTTCGCGCTTATAATATTAGTACGGATTTTATATCACTACATAGTATAAAACAAAGTCGCTTTCTCTGTCCCTATATCCCTATGTATGCTTAAATCTTTAAAACTACGCAACGGATTTTGATGCGGTTTTTTTTAATAGATAGATGGATTCAAGAGGAAGGTTTATATGTTTAATACATCAGCATTGTACCCGTGCGGAGCCGGGGCGGGTCGCTAATTAATATTATAAAGAGATTAAGTTGTAAAATGCCGGGGTCAGTTTTTCCCGAACGCTATGATCTGGACATCTTTAAAACTAAAGTGAACCGACACTTTCTAAGCAAGCGTGTATCATCTTAGGCCTTATGTTCGCCTTCCATCAAGCGAGATTATGGTCAAACGTAAGACTATATTTAGAGAAAAAAAAACGATTTCAAAAATAATTTTACCATTAAAAAGTTACACTATTTAATTACGAAGTTCCTACGGGAACGGATACGGGAGCTACGAGGGATAAACTGCGCGCGGGAACCTAGTAAAATATATTTTCAAACCGATCAGAATAACCCGAGGTCTTAACCTTCCACAGCGCACGCTTAAGGGAATCCTTAATAGGTTTAATGTACCCAAGAGGCTTTATCGATCGCTTCACTGTTTACCTGTTAATCTGTGTCCCTGCAGTACCCAGCTACAGTAGACTTAAAGGGTTAAGAGTTACTTTGCTGAATTGAAATGTTTTTTTTTCCACACACATATCTAGAACTCAGAAGCATTCGGTCGGATGTGCCATTATACGTCAGAAACATTCGTCGTATGTGCCTTTATCGTAAACTGGCACTTAAGACCAAATTCTTGCGCAGATCCGTCCTTATGCTTCTGACCTGAGGTCTAGACATGTAGACAAGAAGCTGTTGCTACACTTGCTACTTCACCGGACATAAAGGCTAGTAGTGCTCTAGCCTAGTTAAATCTATATATATAAAAGAAAGTCGTGTTTGTTACAACACTTATAACTCGAGAACGGCTGGACCGATTGCCATGGTTTTTGGTTTGTTGGATTTGTTTCCGTCCCGAATAGCAGAATACATTTTAAAAACAAAAGAAAGTCGTGTTAGTGTTCTATTTATAACTCAAGAACGGCTGAACCGATTTGGCTGAAAATTGGTAGGGAGGTAGCTAAGAACTGGGAGAAGGACATAGGATACTTTTGGGTAGGGGTAGGGTAGGGTAGGGTAGGGGTAGGGTAGGGGTAGGGTAGGGGTAGGGTAGGGGTAGGGTAGGGGTAGGGTAGGGGTAGGGTAGGGGTAGGGTAGGGGTAGGGTAGGGGTAGGGTAGGGGTAGGGTAGGGGTAGGGTAGGGGTAGGGTAGGGGTAGGGTAGGGGTAGGGTAGGGGTAGGGTAGGGGTAGGGTAGGGGTAGGGTAGGGGTAGGGTAGGGGTAGGGTAGGGGTAGGGTAGGGGTAGGGTAGGGGTAGGGTAGGGGTAGGGTAGGGGTAGGGTAGGGGTAGGGTAGGGGTAGGGTAGGGGTAGGGTAGGGGTAGGGTAGGGGTAGGGTAGGGGTAGGGTAGGGGTAGGGTAGGGGTAGGGTAGGGGTAGGGTAGGGGTAGGGTAGGGGTAGGGTAGGGGTAGGGTAGGGGTAGGGTAGGGGTAGGGTAGGGGTAGGGTAGGGGTAGGGTAGGGGTAGGGTAGGGGTAGGGTAGGGGTAGGGTAGGGGTAGGGTAGGGGTAGGGTAGGGGTAGGGTAGGGGTAGGGTAGGGGTAGGGTAGGGGTAGGGTAGGGGTAGGGTAGGGGTAGGGTAGGGTAGGGGTAGGGTAGGGGTAGGGTAGGGGTAGGGTAGGGGTAGGGTAGGGGTAGGGTAGGGGTAGGGTAGGGGTAGGGTAGGGGTAGGGTAGGGGTAGGGTAGGGGTAGGGTAGGGGTAGGGTAGGGGTAGGGTAGGGGTAGGGTAGGGGTAGGGTAGGGGTAGGGTAGGGGTAGGGTAGGGGTAGGGTAGGGTAGGGGTAGGGTAGGGGTAGGGTAGGGGTAGGGTAGGGGTAGGGTAGGGGTAGGGTAGGGGTAGGGTAGGGGTAGGGTAGGGGTAGGGTAGGGGTAGGGTAGGGGTAGGGTAGGGGTAGGGTAGGGGTAGGGTAGGGGTAGGGTAGGGGTAGGGTAGGGGTAGGGTAGGGGTAGGGTAGGGGTAGGGTAGGGGTAGGGTAGGGGTAGGGTAGGGGTAGGGTAGGGGTAGGGTAGGGGTAGGGTAGGGGTAGGGTAGGGGTAGGGTAGGGGTAGGGTAGGGGTAGGGTAGGGGTAGGGTAGGGGTAGGGTAGGGGTAGGGTAGGGGTAGGGTAGGGGTAGGGTAGGGGTAGGGTAGGGGTAGGGTAGGGGTAGGGTAGGGGTAGGGTAGGGGTAGGGTAGGGGTAGGGTAGGGGTAGGGTAGGGGTAGGGTAGGGGTAGGGTAGGGGTAGGGTAGGGGTAGGGTAGGGGTAGGGTAGGGGTAGGGTAGGGGTAGGGTAGGGGTAGGGTAGGGGTAGGGTAGGGGTAGGGTAGGGGTAGGGTAGGGGTAGGGTAGGGGTAGGGTAGGGGTAGGGTAGGGGTAGGGTAGGGGTAGGGTAGGGGTAGGGTAGGGGTAGGGTAGGGGTAGGGTAGGGGTAGGGTAGGGGTAGGGTAGGGGTAGGGTAGGGGTAGGGTAGGGGTAGGGTAGGGGTAGGGTAGGGGTAGGGTAGGGGTAGGGTAGGGGTAGGGTAGGGGTAGGGTAGGGGTAGGGTAGGGGTAGGGTAGGGGTAGGGTAGGGGTAGGGTAGGGGTAGGGTAGGGGTAGGGTAGGGGTAGGGTAGGGGTAGGGTAGGGGTAGGGTAGGGGTAGGGTAGGGGTAGGGTAGGGGTAGGGTAGGGGTAGGGTAGGGGTAGGGTAGGGGTAGGGTAGGGGTAGGGTAGGGGTAGGGTAGGGGTAGGGTAGGGGTAGGGTAGGGGTAGGGTAGGGGTAGGGTAGGGGTAGGGTAGGGGTAGGGTAGGGGTAGGGTAGGGGTAGGGTAGGGGTAGGGTAGGGGTAGGGTAGGGGTAGGGTAGGGGTAGGGTAGGGGTAGGGTAGGGGTAGGGTAGGGGTAGGGTAGGGGTAGGGTAGGGGTAGGGTAGGGGTAGGGTAGGGGTAGGGTAGGGGTAGGGTAGGGGTAGGGTAGGGGTAGGGTAGGGGTAGGGTAGGGGTAGGGTAGGGGTAGGGTAGGGGTAGGGTAGGGGTAGGGTAGGGGTAGGGTAGGGGTAGGGTAGGGGTAGGGTAGGGGTAGGGTAGGGGTAGGGTAGGGGTAGGGTAGGGGTAGGGTAGGGGTAGGGTAGGGGTAGGGTAGGGGTAGGGTAGGGGTAGGGTAGGGGTAGGGTAGGGGTAGGGTAGGGGTAGGGTAGGGGTAGGGTAGGGGTAGGGTAGGGGTAGGGTAGGGGTAGGGTAGGGGTAGGGTAGGGGTAGGGTAGGGGTAGGGTAGGGGTAGGGTAGGGGTAGGGTAGGGGTAGGGTAGGGGTAGGGTAGGGGTAGGGTAGGGGTAGGGTAGGGGTAGGGTAGGGGTAGGGTAGGGGTAGGGTAGGGGTAGGGTAGGGGTAGGGTAGGGGTAGGGTAGGGGTAGGGTAGGGGTAGGGTAGGGGTAGGGTAGGGGTAGGGTAGGGGTAGGGTAGGGGTAGGGTAGGGGTAGGGTAGGGGTAGGGTAGGGGTAGGGTAGGGGTAGGGTAGGGGTAGGGTAGGGGTAGGGTAGGGGTAGGGTAGGGGTAGGGTAGGGGTAGGGTAGGGGTAGGGTAGGGGTAGGGTAGGGGTAGGGTAGGGGTAGGGTAGGGGTAGGGTAGGGGTAGGGTAGGGGTAGGGTAGGGGTAGGGTAGGGGTAGGGTAGGGGTAGGGTAGGGGTAGGGTAGGGGTAGGGTAGGGGTAGGGTAGGGGTAGGGTAGGGGTAGGGTAGGGGTAGGGTAGGGGTAGGGTAGGGGTAGGGTAGGGGTAGGGTAGGGGTAGGGTAGGGGTAGGGTAGGGGTAGGGTAGGGGTAGGGTAGGGGTAGGGTAGGGGTAGGGTAGGGGTAGGGTAGGGGTAGGGTAGGGGTAGGGTAGGGTAGGGGTAGGGTAGGGTAGGGGTAGGGTAGGGGTAGGGTAGGGGTAGGGTAGGGGTAGGGTAGGGGTAGGGTAGGGGTAGGGGTAGGGTAGGGGTAGGGGTAGGGTAGGGGTAGGGTAGGGGTAGGGTAGGGGTAGGGTAGGGCAGGGGTGGGTATAAAAGTCCACCCGTGCGAAGCCGGGGCGGGCCGCTAGTTGTGTATAAACCACAAATTAAGCAACCTGCTCTCTGGGATTTAGACTTTGCTGAATTACTACTAGTTGGTACTAATTTCATGTTTTTAACATAATTAGCAGAGTTAACCTCTCGTGCTAAGCTAAAATGCTTATATTACGAGTGGGTTCACCTAGGTTGCGGCCACCACAAGACCGTGAGACCGACGCCCCTAGCCATTGGGCTACGGCCAATTTTTATGTTAGTTGTTAAGAAATTGAGAAGCTAAATTAAAGTTTCTGGTTTCTCTAATGTATATCATAGCAACAAAAATATGATTAGTTATCATGTTTTTGTAAGTAAGTTCATCACTGTATATTACAAAGACAACCGTTCGGGCAAATGATGTCTATGCCAATAAATAATTAAAGTAACTGGACCAAAACCTACGTTTTGCCCATTTGAGTATGTTTCGCCGAACCGTCTCATGTGGGTCGTGTTAAAACCGGCAGTAGGATGAGACTGAGATTGTTTCGCCGGGTCTTCTAAGTTCTAGGAGTATTGGATCCGGTGGTAGCATTAAAGCGCGTCCGTCGTTATATACTCATGGTCCACCTAAATAATAACAGCTATTTGACACAATATAGTTAAATAATAATCTAAGACGTTAAAACTAAAATATAATTAAAATAATATCTTAAATACTTGTTTAATTTGAAATGTATAAAATATGATAATTATAGATACTGATTACAAAATTATTGTTTTGACTATTAGCAAGTACCCGTTATAAGTTTATTTAAATAAAAATGATTTTTATTTTATTTATTTATTTTATTTTATTTTACTGTGTCATAGGGATCATTACAAAGTTGTCTGTGGTTCACACAAAAACCACCTTCTTCGTCCCGGGTAAGAAGTGAACCTAGAATACCAGATCTCAGAAACCACTACCATACCCACTGAGCCACCGCAACGTTGGAGTCATTTTCCTTTTTTGATTTGATTAGTTAATTTCGTGTTATTTAAAAAAATATTATACTAATTTACTGACCAACGCAACGGCTAATTTTCAATATTACGTCATCCAAAAGTAGTAGTTAGGTACTTAATAAGTTACTTACCTATATTTAAATTTGGTCATCAATAGGTGGATGATCACTGACCAGTTATACAAAATATATACCTTATTTTAACAAGATAAGGCTCAAATTAGATTGAAAAATACGTAGTGAATAATGTTTACAAATGTCATGTTAATTTGTAAGCTTAAGGCTTTTAATTATCGTGTGTATGTAAAACTAGTATGTATATAAGCATAGAACTCTAGTTCTAAGAATCTGCTAAGAAAATATTTAAAAAAATCTTAGTAAGAGACTCATTATCATCATCATCAGCCCAAAGATAGGATTTTTGCAAAGTCACCACGCTTTGCAGGAGGGATGGTGACCGCAGTATTATGGCCCGCTCTAAATTCATACATTGTATGGCGTTGTATGATATTGTTGACTGAGATTTTATTTTCATACTAGCTTTTGCCCGCGACTTTGTCCGCGTGAAAACATTATTGATTGGTGCTCCGGTCCTATAAGTCCTAACGTGATGATATAGATCCTTCCTAACAGTAAAATATTTCTTCAAATCGGACTAGTAGTTCTTGAGATTAACGCATTCAAGCAAACTAACAAGCTTTTCAGCTTTATAGGTACTATTATTGTAAACAAAATTCAGCCGCGAGCCGCGCCGCTCAACTCAACTCTCTATGGTTTAAAGTTAAAGATTTTCTACCCAGAAACTAACCTATTATTGTTGTTTTAAACTTAACCGGTCATCCATCTTTGTCTCAGGACTGTCGCCAATTAGCATAGTGCTAAGTAGGAAGTGCCTACAGAATTTTGCCTTTGTCTAACATTAGGTATAAGTATTTTATGAGATGACTGTATCATTCTTTCATTCATGTTAACGTTAAAAGTTTAAAAAATGTTCGTTGGTCTTGTAAAATATTACAAACTCATTTGACATTGCCGACTTTTAAAAACCCGACACCCATATCCCAAAATATCAGGCCATATCGACGCGGTAGTCCAGTAAAAAAAAAAGAAATAAGAAAACATTCCATATTCAAAGTTCATTAAATACAGCGTCAACAAAGGCTGCTAATGTGCGGCACACGTCCTCAGCCGGCAGCTAAAAAAGAAATTATTCTTAATTCAAAATAAATATCCCGCATTCGATTACGAAAAAGGAACGTCCATCGTCAGTCACAATGGAATCGGCTTCACGAGAGGCCGTCTCGTAGTCACTTAAAATATATTGAGGCGAGCGACAAAGGAGCGATTGTCCAGGTGGCTATAAACTCGACGTTTTTCTACGGTGAATTAGTTGAGATTATATTCGAATAGGGAATAATAAATCTTTGGTACAGGCGAAGCTTGAGAGTCCATTGATTTCTTGAGAGTAGGCGTGATTGTCCGTGGTAATCTTCATAAATTTTACGAGGGAAATCGATGAGTCAAAAGAAAGGTGTTTTGTATGAAGAAATGTCCGTTTCATTTAGCTAACAATCAGTCGTTGGAGTAGACGGTGGATCAATTATGAGTTATGACTTTGAGCTTGATAGAAATTATTGTTCGACTCCAATAGGAATTCGCATGTAATTTCGCATTTATATTTTAAGTTATTGCCAATAAGTAGATATTATGATATTAACAGGGTACTTATATGTTTTATATAAATGGTTTGATTTGATTTAAAGAGGTTCTTTCAATGAATTGGATATTATTATGTACCTAATGTATTTCGTAATAAATTTGTTTATTTATTTTATAGGAACTAGTTAAGTCCAGCCACGCTTTACAATGGCATAGGCAAAATTGCCTTAGAAAGTTCGGAATAATTAAGATTTCCTTGATCCTACTTATCACTTTCACTACCTATGTGGCGGAGCAGTATTCGGCTCGCATTAAATCTCGGAGGTCGTGGGTTCGATCCCCACGCCTGACAAGAAAATCTTTGTATATATTTCTAAGATTTCTTTGCAAGTCTGGTTTGCTGAGGGACTACCCTCCGTGCCTCGAAAAGTACGTTAAGCCGTTGGTCCCGATATAACATCATCTATAACAGTCGTATATCAGGGGACGGGCAGAGGCGTTACCTTGTGTGTATCAACTGTACTGCGGTCACCAACCTGCCAGCCAAGCATGGCGCCTATGGCAAAAACCCTCCCTCGGAGGAAGCCCTTGTTCAGTAGTGGACGTTAAAGGCTTGATGATGGTGATGATGACTTAATCTAATCTCAGGAACAACTGGTCCAATTTCATAAATTATTTCAGTGTTAGATAGCCCATTTGTCGATCTCATCGAGGATTACTATACGCTTTATTTAATTGACAACATTTAAAAAATTCGTTACACCCTAAAATAAAAATACCGTTTATTTTCGAATTCTGATCCCGAAAGTACTTTTTTTTACCGGCTATAATTTGAGATAAAAAAAACTGTAGAATGCGCGATGACGTCATCGTTACGGTCGGACTTAAAGGGACTAAAATATTACCTTTGCCTATTTAAAATTAAAAACTATTAAACATTCTTAAGTTGGCAACCATAATCTTGTGATTAGATTTTAACATTAGCTAATGTCAGTTTTTTTTATTTAATTTTCAACTCTGTATATTAATAGAAATTTCGTCAAACAACCGTAAAAATGACGTCATCGACGACACGTTTGTGTAGAATGAGCCAAACTAATTTTTTTTTCGTTCAAAATCTTTGAATTTCGAAATAAGAAAAAATATGCGTTCCTTATTTTTTTATCTAGTTTCATAAAAAAATATACTTATGTTATAAAAATTAAATGTTGTCAAATTATGAAGTTCTTATAGAAACGGGAGTTAAGTGGGAAGCTAGTAGGTACATACACACAGGTAACCGCTGCTACAACAACTATAGACAAAAGAATATCTATGGTCACACATTTATGGTTGCATCATAAGATGATCAACTTTCGTGCCACTCATATTGTTAAATATATTGGCCAGTTTGAGTGAACGCGCAATTATTATATTATTTACTTAATTATTATGAAACTTGACCTAATCTAACTAAACGAGACTATATAATATGCTACTGATATAACAAAATAATAAAACTTCAACTTCAAAAATTCCTGTTGATTTCAATTGGTTTAAGTTGTTTGTTTTTAACCACCTGAAACCTCGTTACTTTATCGACTAACTAGAAAATTGATCAACTAACGATTAACATTTCTATACCTCAGAAACATAAGGCTGGATGTCTATAGGTAATACTTCAAAAGCATTTGGTCGTAAGTGACAGTTTCGATAAAGGCACATACGACTAAATGTTCCTGACGTATAATGGCACATCCGACCTTATGCTTCTGAGCTGTCTATTTATATCTCCTATTTAATTATCTATCTCTTTCTCTCACCAAGTAATTGCGAACTATCCATTCCTTATCACTTTTGATTTACAATCAGTTTCCAGTAGCCAGTTGTTTGAGACCACCACGTATAATAAAGGTAGGTACAGACGATCGAATTAGCATAAGTGTTGGTACAGACGACTAATGCGGTTATCTCGGAGCCGAGATTGTCTGAACACCGCGCTTAATTGCTCATCAATATTCGTCCTAATAAGCATGTATGGTAGGAGGAAAGTTTTGCGTTGCGATGCTACGCTTGTGGTGCTGAGTTCATGGTAATTATTTTTTTATAAAAAAGTTTTTATTTGTACATAGTACATATTTTATCTTGTTAATTTATTACGTTAAATTAAATTAGTTTATGAGCATATAACTTCATCATCAGCCTGTGTAAGCGTCCACTGCTGAACATGGGCCTCCTTCCGAGGGTATTTGCCATAGTCACCACGCTTGGCAGGCGCGCTGGTGACCGCAGTATAACGTTGAAACACACAAGGAAACGCGGCCCGTTCCTTGATATACGATTATTCTAAATGATGTTATACCAATCGGTACCAACGGCTTATCGTGCTTTTCGAGGCACGGAGGGTTGTCTCTCAAACAACCAGACCCGGAAAGAAATCTTAGAATTTACACAAAGATTTCTTGTTCAGAGTGGGGATCGAACCCACGACCTCCGAGATTCAAAGCGAATCAATAACGGGTACGCTACGGAAGTTGTGTATTTATAAAAATATATAAAGTTATAAATTCTTTTATGACTAGATCATCATTAATTCCAGTGAAGTTTTATAGAGGTACCTAATAATAAACTATAATTAATTTGCTTGATTACCTCTGTCATAATTAAACAAGAATTATTAACACGTACTTAGGTACAGTAATTTGTTTGAGGTATTTCCTTTTACTCGCAAGCGCTATTTATTCAAGGCAATATACTTAAATGCTAAATGTAGAATATTATTCATCTTTTAATTTAAGACCATATATAAAAAAATGTTTTTTCTTTCATAAATTCATAAACTTATGTGTATGTCAGATAATGTGTTGCACCTAAACATGGAAACGTATCTACCTAATAAACTTGGACAGATTAGATAACTAGGTAAGAAATAAACCATAAAATAACTAACTATAAGTTTAACTAGCAAAATCAGTCAAAAGTAGTTTTAGGTTAGGTTAGGTTACGCAAATTTTTACTCATATTTATAACATGAGTAAAAATAACTAGTTTCCGCATGCGGTTTAATACGCCTAACTCCCGATTCCGTGGGACCTTCATAATTAAAATATCCTATCCCTCTACGGTAAATGGGCTATCTACACACTGAAAGATTTTTCAAAACAAACTCTTTAGCTTTATATATTAGTATAAGATATTATAAGCTACTACTACTGAGGTGCCTACTATCCAATATCAACTAAAGGTTACCTTCTCAAAACTTTCCTAGTGCCGTGCGAGTACCGTATACCTCTTAATTAAGATGTAGGCAGAACGGGCCATGTTCACTAACGAGTAGCTCACATCTGCGGAACCCTACTTAAAGCCGACATTATTTAACCCTCTACCCCGATACAAACACACTTCAACATTAAACGTACAAAATGATAGCTTACTCATCCATTGCACGTTTTCTTTAATATACAATGCTCTACCTTGGTAGTCAGCATTCGATGTACTAAAATTTAACTCGAAGTTTTTGAGTCCACTACTATGATACAAACGTACTATAACATTGCATGTTTAAATCGAATATCAACTCATTCATTGCGTATTTTCTTCGGTAAACAATACTCTATTTTAGAACTCAGTATTCAATGGATAACGAAAATAAATGTAGGTGTACAACAATTGTTCGCTCCTTGTACCAGGTTTACAGTACAAACTTCATCGTTTTAATTAAGAGAATTTTGTGTAATTAGACATAGGTTTTTACTTAATAATGAGGACTGATAGAGCCGTTAGCTTCTGAATAATGGAGTATCATTGATAATCTATGGCTGGCGGTGATAATAAAACTGATTGTGATTTGTTGGTTGTTCAGACCACACAATATTGTTGTTATCTGTGGAATATTTTAATTAAATTATTCTATGAAATAGTACTGCGGGGTGTTAAGCTTTTTTCTTTTGGCTTAATTAGAGGAATGAAGCCAATTTTTAATAGAGACTTATTTTTTAAGTCTGTATGTGTAATTCGTGTATCCTAATCTAAAACGTTATTACTGATTTAAACGGAACTTCATTGTAGATAGCTTATTAAAATTTATTAATAATAATAATAATCTTTATTTATATAAAAACAGATTGTCGTACAGTTTTCACAAAGTGGGTAGTTTTGAATTTTAGACAATCAAGTGGGTGACGTGCTGCGCTCCTTGCTAGGCTATGATATAGCCTGTATTAAGGAGTAACAGTGCCGAGCCTTACTAAATATTAAGCACTACAATTTTAAGGTTTACAATAAGATCTAGAACCTTACTAGCCAGGGCGACGATGGGTGCATATATTAATATTGAGACATAGGTAGATTAAACGCAAGCATCACATCGGCATCCTATTTTATAAATACTTACCTAACTAGTACTAGTAAAATTTTTATCACTGTAATTCGCGTTACTACATTTGTGTGGTAGAGGTTACTGCAATTCGGAGCTGTCATATCTTAATTCCGACTTTTAGTAACTTCAACTACAGTTGCTGTTCCAGTGTCTATTCTGCCGGCGCGCCCCTAAGCACGTGCCTAGTTTGCCTTATGGATAATCCGCCTCTGAAATGAGGTGTACCTACATTTCATAAGTACCACATAGTATGTTTTGACTCTAAGATTCAGCGTTTACCAAGAAAAAAACACTTATTGACGGTTTTTACGTATAAACGTCCAATTTTGAACTCTACACACACTTCACCACTTTTTCCTTCTATTATAGCCATAACTTAGACCCATAAAATCACAAGATACCACCAAATAAATTGCCGACATCGCGCATATGGACTCGGCAAATCTGCAACCAAGTCAAATAAATCTATATTTAACCTTTTTAACAATAATAATCGTATCAAGCTTCAGTCACGGTGACCATGGAAGCTCATTAACTGCACATTAATCTCTGGAATCACTTAACGAGGCTCAAGGATTAGCTTCCTTTGCCAAAAATGTAATAAAAAAGTTTTCGGGTCGTTAGCGAACCGCGGCAACCCTTTTGTGGGTGGAAATTAAATATTGCTGTTAAATGGTGGCACTGAGAGCGACAAAAGTTATGGGACACTTTGAGCGGATGATTGGCCAAAATTTGTGATCATCATCATCCTCATCATCATCATCATCATCATCATTATCATCCTGTGAATAAGATGGCCGCTGTAGTACCGTAGCAGTGGTTTGGGCTACAAGTGCCCTAAAATTGTGTCGTAGAGGGTCTCACCAATTAGTGTTGGGCAGGAGCCCTTCCAAGGTTGGGCCACAGTTAGTGTGGCCCAGTAGATCCCGCGGCACTATATTGGCCGCGGGTGCCGTCGGGATTGCTTCGTGCGTACCCGGCCCCCGCCAACGACGGATCGAAGGAGTGTCCGGGGGGTTTTAGTAGTGTAGGGTCCTCTCCTCGTGGTATGAGTAAGCATACCACCGCCAGTGCGCGGATACGCTGCAGCGGCGGTGGGAATGCGTAGATGTATTTCCTCCGGACAAAAAAAAATAATAAAAAATTGGCCCTTCTAAGGTTCGCTACGCCACTGGCCGCTATTAATCATTATTATCGTCATATCAGCCAGTAGTAGTCTACTGCTGAACTTAGGCCTCCCCCATCGATTTCCAGCGGGAACGGTTGTTAGTGGCCTAATATAAAAATAAAAAACATCTCTATACCAGCTCGAAGTCAAATAGGTCAGGGTATTTAACTCATGCCTCAGAGTACAGGCAAAACTGTTGGTCCTACATTTGAGTTCTCAATGGTCGGGTTGGAATTTTGATACACTGTATCTCCGTATTTTGAAAGTAAAGGAATTAGGATTACAGTTATGCACAATGATATGTCCTGCAGATTTCCAAGTTTTTTATGAACTTGCCTATCAAGTCCAGCGAAAGAGTCCAAAATTAAATCTCTCTGCTCGTTAAAGGTCTAAAAGTTAAACTTTTGTGTGCAAAAAAAAATGGTGGTTATTAAAATCATACATCATAGTTACAATACAACTAAGTGAAGCTTTTCTGTCTAATTCTAAAGGAAAGAAGATAATAAGTCTAGACGATTTTAATGATAGGACCAATTCTAAATCTCATGGCACATTGTACAGAAATACTTACGTACGGTGGTATTTTATTATGAATGGTCAACCTCTGTGATACATCATAAGAAGTCTCGGGTGTCGGGTCTTGTTGGTTGAGACACTATGCAGTAGGTAGAGATCCTCTACGTATGCTTGGTTTCAATTAATTTAATATCATACTATGGCAATACTATGAAAGGCTTTTATAGCTAGATTTAGGTTTTATAGTGCGCTCACCAAATATTTTGCTAATTAGTAATTATGTCAAAATTTTCTTGGAGAGAGGCTCGCCTATGTTCACCTGTGGACGTTTTACATGATGATTATGGTAAAACTAGATTCCCACGCGCGGTTTCACTCGCGTGGCTCCCTTTCCCGTGGAAATTACATAATTAAATATAGTCATATACACATATAATGTCATCCGGGGATAGTGCAGCTTTTCAACGGTAAAAGATATTTTTCAAGTCGGCTATTTATTCAAATAGGATATTCAATGCAAACAAACAATCAAATAAATAAATAAATAAAAATAAAAAAAGTTTTTATTTACGTAAACCTATTACAGGCATTTGCAAATAGTCAAAACATATTTGGCTCATTAATATAATATATTTCATTTATTAATTTAGTTTAGTTATTATAGTTATAATAATAATAAATAGTTTGTATTAGATTTTTTATAGCTTTAGCGTAAAAGCTGTCAGGTATGAAAATAGAATTTTATTTTTTATCTATAATTTAATAGTCTAAAGTTCTGTCATTTGAGTATGTTATTATTTAGATAGACCATAAGTATATCGTCGGACGCGATTTTATGCTACCACCGGATCCAATACGCCCCAACTGAGAAGATCCGGCGAAACAAACTCAGTGGGGTATTCTACTGCCGGTTTCATCGCGGCCTCATTGAGACGATCCAGCGAAACATACTCAGATGGGCATGTCAACATTATTTAGGTCCAGTTACTGTCTTTATTTAGTTAATTGGCTTACACAATTTACCAATCGGCTGTCTTTATACAACTTTTATTTTTATTTTGCTAATTTAACAGATCAGAAAAGTTATTTTGAGACAGAACATGTGTTATTTTTATGATTATGATTACAGACAGTACACAGAATACACTATCATGATCTTGCAGTTCACATTTCAATGCTGCATCAGCTATAGGGTATCCGATCTGGTGCACGAGGGTATAGCCTGCCATACATCTTTGTCATCTATATACTCTTTAATACTATAATAAATATTTCCTCTTTATAATATAAGTATAGATAATCATTCTTAATTTAACTTTTATTTTCCGCTAGCACTCAGATGAATCCCATAAATCATAAATATTGCTGAACACGTTAAATATTGAGGCAGCGTCACTCGATTCGGCCGCGTAACCCTTTGTCGCAGCACCCGATGAATGGGTGAAAAATGACCTCAAGGCGATTATTAATAAGTGATTCTATTCAGAAGCGGACCGATATCGGGTTAACATTTCAACGACAATTTGTTATCATGCAAACATCGGCGTTTCGTTAGATAAATGTGCCAGAAAATGTAGTTTATCTGATTTTGAAGAATCACTTTCTTTGTGCTGGAGGATTTGAAGTAGATACAGGTTTGTTTAGCAAACTCTTTGGCGTAACGGAGTAATGGTCTAGCGTTAAACTTCCGATGCCCTCGTAGACCCGAAGTCCGAGAGGCCCTCGAACTGTAAAGTAGAGCGACAGTTGCACAAAACTCCCGTAAAAAAACTAAAAGCCATAATCCCTCAATCTCCCCGTCAGCAACCAATCTGAGCCGAGGTCCAAGTCCCATAGGGTACGCCATCTTGCGCAGGTTGCTTAGTTTGTAGTGTTTAGACCATTTATCTAGGCTGGAGCTCTGCTCGCTTTTATGCCCGGTGAAGTAGCAAAAGCCTCGGGGCTAACTACATATTATGTCCGTCAGAAAAAAAATACTCATCGATAAATAAGTCGTTAAGTCTCGTAGAAAATGAGTTGTATTCTTGCACTATAAAAAAGAATCAGCAATGAATCGAGGATTTAATTCTGGTTTTAGTTGGTAACTACCTTATAGGTATAGCATCATCTAAGGCAACCGTGTGTCATGTAAAGGTTGCGGGTCCCAAAAAATCTTAACATTTATACCTGGGAACTGGTAGCGGCGGGGCTCATTGCCATTTAAAGTGTGTTCTTCTATTGTTTCTTTCTTACAGGAGTCGCAGGAGTGGGAATGAGGGTGGGATTAGTTCCATAACATGTTATAATACTAGATAACAAGCAGTAGCGCGTACCATACCTACATAATGATACGGTGACCACCTCGCCTGCTAAGATCAAAAATCGATAGACCAAGAGTGGACGTTAGACGGACTGATGAGGATCATGAACGATTAGATTAGATGAGCTATTGTATGTTTGTTTATTTGTCAAGAAAGTATTTATTGACTAGTTTTTTAAGGTTAATATGTGAGTGTTTTGGTATACTGTTACTTACCTCATGTTTCAAAGATACCTACTGATAATTGATAACTCCTGGATATTGAATGAAAAATTCTATGTAGCCACGGAACAAATATTAATACACTAGATGCGAACCGCGGTTTTACCCGCGTTACTCTGCTCCAGTGGGTCAGAGCGTGATTTTTTGTAGCCTGTATGTTAATCGAGCTTATTAACTATCCCCGTGCAAAGTTTCAGCCAAATCCGTTTTTGCGTGAAATAGTAACGAACATCCATCCATCCATCCATACTCACAAACTTTCCCGTTTCTAATATTATATAGTAATGATGATTTATCATCATCATATCAGCATGTTGTCGTCCACTGCTGAACATTGGCCTTCCCGATCCATTTTCAGCGGGAACGTTTGCTAGAGGCCTGCATCCACTGACTCCCTGCGACCTTTATGAGGTTGTCGGTCGCAGCTCGCAGGCAATATATGATTACTATAGGAAACACATAATACTTATTACAGATTTTTCCTTTAATTTCGCTTGGGCTATTGTTTCATTCCCTATTTTAGGTATTATAGTTTGGCTATAAATTCTATATTATATTAACTAATATCCATCCGCTAGTGCGGTGCGGTGTAATTAGCTTAGGACTTCCTCTTTGCAACATAATAACAATGAATACTGACCATTTTTATAAAAGAACACGTTTTGAGTATCGCCTTTGCTACTTCACCGGGCATAAACCGGTAGTTATGCGGATGAAACCACGCGCTTGAGCCTTGAGGCTAGTATTCTAAATTCATCATCGGCCCGTACAATGTCCACTGCTGAACATGGGCCTCCTTCCGAGGGAGGGTATTTGCCATAGTCACCACGCTTGGCAGACTTGGTGACCGCAGTATTATTTTTTGCCACACAAGAAAACGCTGCTGCCCGTTCCTTGATATACGATTATTTTAGATGAAATTATATAATCGGGACCAACGGCTTAACGCGTGCTTTCCGAGGCACGGAGGGTAGTCCCTCAACCAACCAGACCCGGAGGGAAATCTTAGAATTTACACAAAGATTTACGGAGTGGGGATCGAACCCACAACCTCCGAGATTTAAAGCGAGCCAAATACCGCTACGCTACGGACACTACGCTACTGTTAATTTTAAATTAGTAAAACGTAATTCCCAGTAGCTAATTGTGTAAAATGCGGTTTTGTGGTTTCCATTGTAATTGTATGCTCGATAACATATTACTTGACGTAATGAGCATGAAGAATAAACAATTTTATTTAGTCCGTCAGTTAGATTACCAAAAAATATTGGACACGTATTTTTTTTTTCGTTCCTCACACAAATAGTGACGAAGATACAGTGCGTTGAAATTTCGTGTGACTTTCATTTTCATTTCTAGGTACAATTTTACCTAATAGTGACGTCACAAGCCCCCCTCGCCCCCTAGCTTGGGTTTGCTCTGTATCTTTGTCAATTTTTATTGATTTGATAAACAAAAACAATACGTGTTTAATATTTTTAGTAGGTAATCTAACTGACGGACAGAATTATAGCATACCTATAGAGTAACATAATTTATTTCCAAAACATTGTAGTATACATACACAAAAAAATATACATCACTTTCATTAATATACAACACTACAATTAAGTCAATAGGTTAGGTCCTGTATCCTAGCTAGGTTAAAAAATAACCTGTGTTAAGGAGTACAGTGCCACTCCCTTAAAGATGTTTACTAGATGTTAAATCGACTTGCCATATATAATACATCTGTTGTCTCTACTACTGACTGTTTTCATGATTTCATTGCCTATTGAAGAATTAAGATTAAGATTATAATTTTGGCTAATAACTAGAAAGTACTTACATATATTCGGGAGAAAATAATGGGTTGTGTGCTCATGTTTGTGAGTTATGGTGGGTGTGTGTGAGTTTATGTGGTGATGAGTTATTGGTGGTTATGCTGTGGGTTGTCATGCATATTCGTTGTTAGGTAAAAGCTACGAAGTTTTCTGTTTCATTGTAACTTTTACCTTGCAGAAATGCATAAACGGACTTTAGCTAATGAAACCAATTTAAATGTCAACTGTCTAGCTTTCACGATTCATGAGATACATCTTATTGTCATATTCATATGCATAATCATCAGCCGGTGTAGTCCGCTGTTGGACATGGGCTCACGAGGGCTGTTTATGCCATAGTCACCACGCGTGGTAGGCGGGTTGGTGACCACAGTGTTATGTTGTAGCACAGGAAAACGCTGCTGGCCTGTTCCCTGGTATACGATTGTTATTGAATATGTTATAACAATCGGGACTAACGGCTTATCGTAATTATAGCAATCATCTTTCAAAATGTTCATAAAAGTTCCTTTTTATAACTACCCTAACTTCCCGCGCGCGGTTTTACCCGCGTAACTCCCGTATCCATAGGAACTTCATAATGAAATATAGCCTATAGCCTTCCTCGATAAATAGGCTATCTAACACAAAAAGTTTTTTTTCAAATTGGACCAGTATTTCCTGAGATTAGCACGATCTAGCAAACAAACTCTTTCACTTTATAGATTAGTATAGATAAAGACTCTGACTGCGATGGCCTTGATTCTAAATATTTATCTACATCATGACATAAATCTTATATTAAAGTCGTGATCTTTTGTTTTTTTTTATTGCCAACATTGGCAAACGAGCTAGCGGCTCATCTGTTGGCAAGTGGTACCGCTGATCATGGACTTAAGCATTGCCAGGGGTATACCTACAGAGCCTGTTAAGCCGCTGCCTATCGTAATAATATAGGTAATAGTGAAAGCTCACAAAAACAATTTCACCTAATCCCATAATCACCGTACATAATTCTTAACGCCTAGCGCCTCCAAAAAAAAACTATAATTGCCTTTTTTTTGTTGCTAGTGACCCCGTATTATCGGTAGGCTCAAACTTCAAAGTTCCGTGGAGTATGTAATATGTAGACCACATGCAGGATGTGGCTCTATGGTTCATTACAGCGGTACCATTGGAGTTGACCTGTGACTGGCGCCAATAACTTTTTTTGACGTCTGCTTCGTAATTCTTGGTTCGTAATATATTGAGGATTTGGGCGGATTAAGGAATTAACTTAAAATGAGCGATTTGATGCTAACATCTCTTATGATGTATTGCGACTGTGGTTTCTATTTGAGAAAATTAAAATCAGATATTAATGAGATATTTTTTATTAAATTTAAAAAATAGGATATATTTCAGAGATAAATGGTTTTTTTTTTATTAATTTAAAAATGAAATGTATAAATTTCAAGTTAAAATATAGATTCATATAAAAATTATTTCTCAGGTAAAATAATATTATGTAGATATTTTTAGTGAGAAAATAAAGATCTTAAACCAGAAGTCAACAACAGTAGGTATATCGGATTTTAACTCGTCATCTAAAACAATAAACAAGATTTTTTTTTTTTTTTACTTTTGTACTGACACACTTCTATAGTTTTAAAAATAAAAAGTTCTCATTTCAAACATAAATTGAGCAGAGGTGTCAAACTACACGGACGGGTGATTAGCAACGCAACACATTTTCATAATTAGCCCCAAAGGTCCTTTTTTATATAGTTTGTCATGTTTTTAATATATGACCTTTGGGTCAGGTTTGCCACAAAAATTGATTTCAATGTTCTGTAAAACAACACAATAAGGATTCTCTTAGTTATTTTTAATTTAAAATAAGTAAATTTGATGAATCATTAATTAGATAAATAAAGGAAAGCAGATTTCTTCTTCTTCATTTCAACAGCCCGTTTACGTAAACTGCTGAACATGGGCCTTCTCTTAACAGACTTTGGCATGCCAGTGTTGAGGGATATTGCCATAATCACCTCGCTTGGCAGGTGGATTGGTGACATCTTGAGCTGATAGATGACCATCCATCAGCTGTATGTCCCATAGCCGCCTCATACGACACCAATGGGAAGATATGGAGTGATCAAGTCAATTGTAATACTAGATTTAATAAATAATAACAATTTTAGATTCTAACTTAGAAATATAATCGCTATAATGTCCCAGAGTAAAGAGATCATAGATATTCTAGAATAAAAAACAAAATACTACCAAAAAGGTTTGAAATTAAAAATCTTATTGAACAAAACTTAGAACTGGCGCCAATTTTTGTAGCTATTTGACGCAAGATGAAAACGTGTTAGAGTATAACAAGAGAGGTATGTGATAAGTTTTCAGCTTGTCTTTAATACCTACCCTACAATTGTTATCAGCTACTTTTTTTTTGTCATGCGATTAATGCTTTTACGCTTTTCTACCGTCGCCGCTGCAGCGTATTCGCGCGCTGGCGGTGGGATATGTGGGACTCGCCCTCTCCATAGCGTGGTATGCTAGCTCATACCACGAGGAGAGGACCCTACACCACTAAAACCCCCCGGACACTACTTCGATCCGCCGTTGACGGGGGCCGGGTCATCATCATCATCATCAGCCTGTTGTAGTCCACTGCTGAACATAGGCCTCCCCCATCGATTTCCAGCGTGAACGATCGCTAGCGGCCTACATCGACCGACTCCCCGACTTTTAAGAGGTCGTCGGTCCATCGTGCAGGCGGTCGTCCTACGCTGCGCTTGCCAGTTCGTGGTCTCCACTCGAGAACATTTTTGCTCCATCGGCCGTCAGTTCTTCGAGCTATGTGTCCTGCCCATTGCCACTTCAGCTTGCTAATCCGTTGAGCTATGTCAGTGACCTTCGTTCTCCTGTGGATCTCTTTATTTCTGATTCGATCACGCAGGGAAACGCCGACCATAGCTCTTTCCATAGCTCACTGAGTGACTTTGAGCTTTCTAATGAGGGGGCCGGGTATTGTCTCAAATACCACAAAAATTGATACCAGCTCTCCTACTAATATCACATAACCCCGTAATTAGGTATTAACTTCCCATATATAATTACAATAATGTAATTAATATTAAATATGAAATATAATGTAGTTTCACAATCCATATTTCCTGTTTTTCACTGATATAAATTTAATGAACCAAGGTTTCGATCAGGCGATATAATTATAATTGTATATAACCTACCCATAAATCAAGTTATTATACATATATCAAGTTTTATTATAATCAAATGATAGTATAACTTTACAGCGTAAATTATTATATGTTACGTTTTCTTCAGAAACGACTCTTTTATTATTATTTTTTTATTTTGTTTAAGGGAATTACATTATCTATTGCTTGTAATGTTATTTTGAAAGCACTTACATATTAAGTTACGAGGCTTTTGCTACTTCACCGGGCATAAAGCCGAGTTGGGCTACAGCCTTAATAATTGTTTTAAAACCTACAAACTAAGCAACCTGAGCAAGAGGACGGTTGAACTGTCCTAGTTCGTATATACTCGGCTCCTGAGGCGATCGCTGGCGGGGGCATTGAGGAATGTTCACTTTAGATTTTTAGTTTAATTTTGAGCAACGGTTGCTCTTCTTTACATGTTCGATAGCAAATAACAAACAAAATACCTAGAAATGAGTACAATCTAAGTAAACTCCCACGAATTAACATGACTCCTATCTCGAAACGAGAGAAAATAAGGAAGAGTCAGAGAGAGAGTAGCTTATGACAGGCATGGTTGCTAGCCCGCTAGAGCCGTATGATTCTAGCGAGCTAGAAACCATTTTAACGAGAATTTAGATACAAAAAAATACAAGCAATAACAAAGTACTTTCATTTTACAAAAAAAATCTATCATTACGCCGATAAAACTGCGTAGGGCAGCTAGCAACCTTTATTAAAAAAGGGTGCATCGTGATTTTTAAACTTAACTTTAGGTTAAGGTTGAGAATCAGTAACAATAGTAGCATGAACATAATAAACTAACCCGACTTTACAGTAGCATAATAGCCCGCTCTATAAACGATAAAATATTGTCGTATTACACAGAATATGCAAGAAACTCAGATAAACTGTGACAATGACAAAGGAGATAGGTTTAAACCGTGAGTATAAAAAAAAATAATATGTTTATGTTACTACGGCAGCCGGTAATTCTTTATCGGTAAAGACTTCGCTGATAGCTGTGTAAGTAAACTCTTCTCATAAACGTGTACATTAGGAGTGAGCGTTGAATGAACGAACTGTTTTATTAGACTGTTTTCTTGGCGTCAACGGTTCGACTGGTTTACAGTTCACGAATAAACCTGTTTACGCATGAACTAGTCGACGTTCGCGACGACCGAACTAAACGACTGAACGAGTTAACGAGTGATTACGAAAATTGCCGAAGTCAATGCGACGTGAGGTCCGCCGCATGTTATTGTTTCTTTCTCTTTCTCACGCAGAAATGGACACGTATATAGACTTTATTACAACGCAATAGATACGAATATTTAAAATAAATATTTTTGAATTTTGTGTACGTTATTTTTTTAGTATTGATTGAAATACGTTTCGTGTTGGTCTAATTAAACTACTTAAATAACAAAAATAACAGATTATATAGTGTTATAGACATAGTGTTAAACAGATTGAATAGTTTTAAAGTGATTTGTGTAAATAGACGTATTTAACGACCTAATCCCGATCGTTCAATAAACTACGGTTGAAATTAACGCTATTCCGTCTACAACGTAAACTAGTCTAAAATTAAACTGTTTTATGAACTAGTTTAACGTGAACGGTAAACCAGTCTCGTTGCGTCGACTGTAAAAACGTCAACGACCCATCACTAGTGTACATATACATTTAAAATCTCTTTTGTTGACTGGATGGAAAATACATGGCGTCAGTGATACATCGCTTGAAGGTATTATAGCACGCAAATTAAATGTGAGTAAAAGTAAGTGTAGGTAAATTTGTCTAAAAAGGTACGAACGAATCAGCTTATTCATATACCTACATTCAAAAGGATCGAACTACAACTACGTCATAAAATCGTATTTTCTATACTTTTGTAAAAACGTAACAATAATGTAAAAAATATAACAGTACCTACCAATACCTACCTATTCTTTTACATTAATACCTATTAATAAATGATTGAGAACATAACAAACAAATATCTCTCGCTCTTATTTTTTACATTATTATTTTATATCTCGGGTAAACCTTATGTATCTGTGGTACACATAGTGCCGCGTATACAAACGATGTTAAATGCCAGTATTTAATTCGTAATTGTACATTCGAACAAAACACAGCGACCCCTCTTACCAACATTTATCTGCAAAACATTCGTATACTATACCCCAACAAAACAGATGCGTTACTAAATAAAAAATATAACAATACCCCATAAGTGGACTCAGTTACTAAATAATATTAAATAATAAACTTTAACGACACCTTATTAAGGATTTATTTGTTGGCTACGAATTATTCTATAATTTATTACAAATAACATTTTTGGTACAATACCACTTTATGTACATTCGTTATAGGATTTGATTTTAATGACTCTCATTCAATGTGATGTCACCCATTCATACTATGCAACATAATTTAATATATTGGGTAATTTTTAATGCGATTCGTATAGATTTATTTTCATTTTTTAAATGTAGTAAACGTACAATTTATTAATACTTTTTTACTTAATAGGTAGATATTGTTGATGTTAATATCAGTGTTATGTAGCGGTGGACTGTGCAGGTATATTTAAGAAAACGAAAATACGTTATGATAATGAGTAATAATTAATAATATTTCATAGTAACACGTATTGTGACCTGAAAGACAAAAGAGGATATAGAAGGAGAGGAGAGGGTATGGTGGAAAAATAATTACAAAAAGCTCAGCCAGTCGCCAACAATAAGCTTCAGAATTATATTAAGAATATTTATAAAGTTTAGTAAGTTTGTTATACTCAACTGTTTATTGCTTTCCACAGCATTTTTAGTTGGTATATTACAATTTTAGTTCATTGTAGACCCTGTAGGGCACAGCAAAGTAAAAGTAGGAGAGAGGGAAGTTTTCAATGATGTTAATATAAAATTAAATTAATATCACATTTAATCATGGTTACTGTATTATTACTTTTATACATACTATTCATTATTTGTATTATAATATAATAATTACTAGACTCCCGCACGTGGTTTCCCCCGCGTAGCCCCCGCGAACAAATATGATAGCCATGGAGCTACATGGTAAACGAATTTGACTAAACCATTTAATAGATCAAAAAATTTTGACACTGCCATCAGCCAGGCCACGGTTGGAAGGGCCGGATTGCTCATGCGTACCCGGCCCTCGCCAACGGCGGATCCAGGTGGTTTTAGTGGTGTAAAGTCCTCTTCTCGTGGTATAAGTTTAGCATACTACGCTATGGAGAGGGTGAGTCCCACCATATCCCATCGCCAGCGCGCGAATACACTGCAGCGGTGGTGAGAATGGGTAAATGCATTTCCTACCGGACAAAAAAAAATGGCCACAGTTCGAAATACACCTCCTAATTTAGCGCCGTAACACACAGGTTTCCGTCTTCCAAATCCAGTCTACTCCGGCAACCATTTTTAAGTCATTGATCGACCTTGTAAGGGGGCTTCCCCTTAGTTTGCCGAGACGCGTCTCCTCTCTAGGACGCATCTGCTACAATGGCTGTCAGTCCTTCTGCAGACATGGCAAGCTCATAACCACTTTAATATGCTTATTCTGCTATGTTGGCAACTTTAATTGTCAGTCGGACAACTTAATAGCCAAGTTTATTTTTTATCATTACAACTAAAAGCACCTTTCGGCGCCGAAATATTGGACCGCGAGCTAAATTAATGTATAAAACCTCTCAGCGGCCATCAGTAATGCGTTCCCCGAGTGATGATGGTATTTAGTTTTCACAGCAGATATGCATTGTCATTCATTGTTATTCATACAATACTGCAAGCATTCTGAGCACTTTGCCAAGTAGCATAGATTTAGAATCATTACCAGCAGTCTATTGGTACAGGCATCATCAATAAATATTGGAGATCTAGAAATATTGGAATTAGGATGATTTAATTTATTGTAAGTATAAATATATATTATATCTCACTGTAACATTCATCGATTCAAAACTCATTTTTAGAACTTTCTCATCCCTAGAGATTTTAACCCTTGCGTAGTCAATGAATTTTACAAAGTGATAATTCTGCATCAATCGTTTTAAAAGTACCCGACCATTTTAACACGATATGGTGTTAAAATTGTCAGACAGACAAGCCGACGCCTAACTGTTCCAAATTCAAACAAATTTGAACTTTATTATTCGAATTCGTTAAAGGATTCGCTATTCACGTTCCATTCATAGACAAACGAGTGAGTATCTACTCATCAGTCTATCCGTGACCACGACTGGTGTAACCCATGTCGAAACGTCGGATTATTAAAAAGGTAATGATTTGCCTTAAAGTCATACCGCGATTGAGACCCTAAATTGATACTTTAAATTATGTATACAAATCGCGAAAGTTTAAAAACATTTTTTATCATCAATAAAATTGTTTATCGAACTTGTTTATTAAGAACAGGTAATTAAATTAAGTAGGCAAGTAAACCTGAGAATAAGAAACGTATATACTTTACTGTCATAATCTTATTCGTATCTACCAAGTTACTACGAATAAGATCAACAATTTGGATATTAAAATGACCACCTACGATTAACGAATGTTTAGACAAGATATATCTAATCTTAATTTATGGGGTACCTATGTTGCCACTATTTTTAGACTTAGCTTTTATTTATATAGAAAAAATACGTTCATTGATATGTTGTAAATCGTTCAGAAACCTATAGTTACACGGCTATTAGAAAACACATCAATTTCCCTGTGACAATACACATTGTGCTACCGAATATCGTAGGATGATCTTTATTTATTGTATTGTATTATATATTTCACTCGAACATTCATCGATTCAAAACTCATTCTAAGAACTTTCTAATTCATTTCGAATACATTCTAAAACAGCTGTTAAATAACACTTTAACTGTCCGTAAGTCGCGTGAAATTATGAATGGAACATCCCTAGAGATTCTAACCCTTGCGTAGTCAATGAATTTTACAAAGTCATTATTCTGCATTAATCGTTTTAAAAGTACCGACAATTTTAACACGATATGGTGTTAAAATTGTCAGACAGACACGCCGACGCCTAACTGTTCCAAATTCAAACAAATTTGAACTTTATTATTCGAATTCGTTAAAGGATTCGCTATTCACGTTCCATTCATAGACAAACAGTGAGATTCGAAATACGATTTATCATTAATTGTATCATTAGCCGTATCGTATTTACTCTTGTGACGTTCCGTCACTTCATTTTCTCTATCTTTAAGTCTCATTTTAATGATTAATGGGTATATAGAAGTATTGATAAATGATGTTCGAAGCGTTGAAAAGCCCTCTGGCTAGCATGTGTTGCTCGCATTTCTCGAACCGTCAGATGTTTGGGTGTCCTATACAATTTTAAGCGGTTATTCATAACCCATTATTAATGATTGGTAGATTGTGCGATAATAGATTTAAAAGTGGAACTATTAGTAGCAACTCAAGCAACCGTTGGGGTTATTGAAAATATTGAAGAAATAAAAAAGTGTTTAATCGTAAGTTTTTGGATTCGTAGTCACAATGAATTGGAATCTTAATACTTTTACTGAACCATTAGATTTTTCATTAGAACCATTTGATTCTCGCCCTATCCACAGCGTGGTATGCTTAACTCATACCACGAGGAGAAGACCCTACACCACTAAAACCTCCCGGACACTTCATCGATCCGCCGTTGGCGGGAACCGGGTACGCATGAGCAATCCAGCCCCTCGACGGCATGGATCTCCAGACGATTCCTGCCCGGAAATAAATCCCTGTGTCGTGGCCCCGTGAAGTGGCAAAAGCCTCAGGGCTAACTACATATGTCCGTCCGAAACAAAAGTAAACCTGTTTCGCGGAGGCCTTTGCAAACATAAACTGCACAAATACAAAGTACACCAAAATTAAGAATTACTTTGGTTAACTATAACAGTCCTTTTTTTTGTCCGTGGAAAGTGCATTTACGCATTCCCACCGCCGCTTCAGCGTATTCGCGCACTGGCGGTGGGATATGTGGGACAACTATAACATTCCTAGGAGGGAATGCAACACTCTTAGGTTTAGAACAAAACGCGGTGTCTCGGTGTTCTGTGTTCAATTCCCACCATAGACAACTATTAATGTGAACTCCAGATAGTTGTTCTGAGTCTGGGTGTTCTTTGTATCCGTAAATTATGTGTTTTTAAAGTTCCCCACGACACATACTTTGATTAAACTAGTGCAGGAATCTAAATCTAATATATAAAAGCTGAAGAGTTTGTTTGTTTGCTTGCTTGATCGTCAGAAACTAATGGTCTTATTTTAAAAAATATTTCAGTGTTAGATAGTCCATTTAAGGAGGAAGGCTTTAAGCTATTTAATATGAAGTTCCCACGGGAACGGGAGTTATGCCGGAAGCTAGTTGTCTTATATATAAAACAGAAAAAAACTAAAGACTAATCAGGAAACATCTTTAAAAGCCGCAATAACTAAAACTTCTCCAACAATCAGCAAATACTTTATCAAACAAAATCAAGTTTCATCCCCCAGACTAAATCGTGGACGGAAATTAAGAAAAAATCACAGCGTCCCTCCCCCGAGATATGGTGTAATAACGATGGCAGTTTATGACAAATGCATTAATGAATTTTGTACCCCTCTGTTTGTTGTATGGGACTACTAAACCTAGTTAAGCTTTTGAGGGTTACCGGCTACTATGGATGGTGTTATGTGCATAGTAACAAGAAATAATTTTATTCCATTTTTACTAGGTATGTATTTTGAGTTCGTTTTGTATAAACTTATTCTTCATTTAACTGATAATTAAATGTTTCTTCGAATTATAAAATTTCTACTTGATTAATTAATAATTATTATTGTTGTAGTAAAATTTTACTTAATATAAACTAATAAAGTCATATTCGTATCACAAAATCTTTATATGTATTTGTTTTATTTATTATATTAATTTCTTCTGGGCCCATCATTTCGTTAAATAACAAATTAATAAGAAGTGAAAGTTTTGTTATATCTGCAATTTTCGTTTTAATTTTATATACCTATTTAGGTATGGTTTTATCATAGATACGACGATAAAAAGTAACGTTTATTAATATTTTCTAATTTATACAAAAAAATATGTATATATTTTTTTCTTGACGCCCTCTTCCATAAACTATACCCCATCACCCTCAATCCGCATCCCGCACAATGATATGGAAAAATATCGTATTTAATACAAACGGGATTCGAACCCACACCATGAGGGAGCGTTATTAAAATATGTTAGTCGACACGTATTTACATATGGTATAAACCAACCATGACTGATCGGGTTTCATGGAGAAATGAGGGTAGCAGGATTTCTTAATAGTTTATTGCTACTTCGAAATATAAATCTTATTGTTATAAGGGTGAGTTGATTGAACTAATCAGTCGGTATATGTAAAAGTCAAAAGGGTAGTTTGGCAAAATTTGGTTTGAATGTTCATTTTGCGCAGAGAAATAGTGGTATGCAAGAACAATATTTCGCTTTAAGTATTCACTTGAGTAAATAGTGTCTCACTGTTATGGTTTCTCTATCCGACCCTCCGGAGAAGAGTGCGGCCACGAACGCGACGTGTCCCCCGTAGTCGTTTCAACCCTTAGTTTGCAAAGAACCGAAGTCCGAGAGGCCCGCAAACTGTAAAATAGAGCGACAGTTGCACAAAACGCCCCACACATAAAGGCTATGTGCCTAAATTTAAGAATATGTAGGTCAGTAGGTACATTGCCAGCTGATCTGATGAAATATGTCTGTATAAATTATGAACTGATCAGACTCTATATTTTTGACAACTTAGTAACAAAAATAATATTAAAGCTGACCCCACATTGACCGTGACCGTTGCTCACACGTGTGTCACATGCGGAAGATGGCTGGGTTAGCCGGTGACAGGGCCGGGAGCTCGGCGCTCGTGTTGTTCGCGTCGACCACACGGTCAAGAAACACTCACACTCAATATAGCGTCAATCTAACTCTTTAACAGTTTTAATTTTCTGTAAAAAGCCAAAACCAAGTACATCAAAATGCCAAACTTACGACCATTTTAATACAACACTCAATTTCAATATGACCAATATGAAACAGATGTTAAGTGATTTCACCAACTTAAAATGTAATAAAATAAACATTCAATGTCATTCACTCACTCATACATTCATTCAAACAAACGAAATGCATCGTTCACACAAAGAGATTAACTAAATGCATAGAAACAATTTAATTCAATAAATTCACAATTTAATTGTCGAATCATTGACTGCGCATTACCATCCCTAGTTATTTATGTGCGTGAAAACTTTCATTAGAAAGAGTGATATAACTTAACTGCTCTGCCATTCAATTTTGAACTTTATATAGTTGTCGTTAAAACGTAGAATTGTATGTTAGGGTAAAGACATAAGACTTTGTTAGAAATAACATTTGTTTATTAACAATCAGTGTCGCCCCTAGCATGGGAACAGGGCTGTCTGTTAATATTATATTATGTTATGTTTTATTACTTTTATCTATTATTATCAATTTTGACGGTATTATGTTGAGATTTGATTTATTTTGTTACAACTTTTATATTTAGGTATATTTCATTAATAAAAAAGTAACTCTGTCTGACTGTCTATATAATATTCAGTCCTAAATAAATAAAACATTTAATTTGTTTAAGAGATTGACAAAGTAGAGATATAGCAAATAGCATTTAATAGCACCTTTAATGGCAAAACCCTGCACTCAGTAACATTCCACGCGGATGAAGTTACGGGCAAATATCAGTCAATAAATAATCGTCTATAGCATTGTAAGTATCCAGGGAACGTGCGGTCACCAGCCCGGCTGCCAAGCGTGCTGACTATGGCTAAAACCCTTCTTCGGGAATATGCTCATGTTTAGCAATGGATATTGTAAGGGCTGATGATGATGAGAAACGCAAACATTCAAAAGTCAGCAACGCTCACTAAATATGAATAGCTCTAGTCAATCATATATTTTTTGACAAATCAACTAAACATGATATAACAAAAATATAACCTACTTAAATAACAATTCAGTTAGCACCACTCCCAAACGAAATCGATTTAATATAACTCAAATCGATTATATTCGTTACAACCCTAGTTACACATTCAATAGGGGTGCCAAAGTGGTCTATAATAGCTCCTAATATAAAGTGTTTAAACGAATGATCATTGCATTAAGTGCCGATACAACGCACTTAGGGTTTTTTATAGCCGTTATTTTGGGTCGAGACGAAAGGGTTTTTTGTGGTTGAAACCAGTAATAGTATAATAGTGTTTGGAAGAATAGAAGACTATTTTTGCTGTAATAGAAGTGCTTAAATTAGTTTCATTTGGGAGTAAAGAATAAGGATCGTATTATATACTTTGTTTATTCAAGCGATAAACATTTTCAATGTTTTCTTGTACATATTTTAACGTAAAGAAACGAATCTTGTGATGTAGGTCACTTAAAAAGACTCGTAACATGTTTTTTTTTCGGACGGACATATGTAGTTAGCCCTGAGGCTTTTGCTGCTTCACCGGGTATAAAGGCGCGCAGAGACTACAAACTTTAAGCACTAACAAACTAAGCAACCTACGCAAAAGGGCGTCCCCTGTGGGACTTGGACCTCTGCTCAGGGCGGTCGCTGACGGTGAGATTGAGGGATTATGGCTTTAAGTTTCTTTAGGAGAGTTTTGTGCAACTGTCGCGCTTTTTTTTTTTCGTTTCGCGGGCCTCTCGGACTTTGAGCCTACGAGGGGATCGGAAGACTCGTAACATGTAATGCATTCATGTACTATGGAAAATTGTTCAGTTGGGAGTGAAGAATAAGGTTTGTAATGTAGTGTATGACTGAACCCTCATTTTTCAAGGGTCCTCCGTTTTTATCCTTTGGGGAAGCAACGCTAAAAATAATCTAATTTTGATGTCACAACTGAGGCTAAAATGAAGCAATTAACGTTATTTCCTTATAAACAACTCATTTTCCTTTAATTAATCGTAGCAATTATTTTTATCGTGTCGTTTAATATTAACTAATTAATTTCCTGTTTAGATAGCCATTGTGCAAGGCGTAAGCAAATAAGATTGGCATCATTTTCTTATAAACCCTCTACCGCGTATGAACGAATGTGTGAATTTGATAATAAAATATACATATATTAATATTTATTTACGTTTTTTTATTTTTTTTTAATAATTTCTAGCAGAGTTTTGCAGTCTACTATTATTCTTGTTAAACCCTCCGGCTAAATTTATTTATTTATTTATTTATTTATTTATTTATTTCTTAATAAATTAAAATGCTTGTGTTACGAGTGGGTTTACGTCGGTGACCTCAAGATCACAAGTCGCCGCCGCCGCTTTACGGTATAAATACAAATAACCTAGAGATAAATATAATAATATATTATAGTGGAAACGGAAATAAAGTGCTACTGTATGCAATTAAAATATATTAAAATAAGTAATTGAATATATGTGGGAATTTGATTCGACTGGGTGAATAAGTAGCCCACACATATATGGTTCAAAAGTATTTTTTTTCGTAATAATCCGCATTAATTTCCCTACCTATTGTTTAAAGCTAGTGCGGTATGGTGTCGAATGAGCGCGACCAATCATTTAAATTCTTCTAATATTATAAATGCGAAAGTTTGTAGTGTACACATATATATATGTATGTTTGTTACTCTTTCACGCAAAAACTACTAGTTAAATGGATTTGGCTGATAGTTTGCACGCGGATAGTTTATAAGCTGGATTAATATATAGGCTAGAAAATATCACGCTCCGACCCACTGGAGCTGACTGACGCGGGTAAAACCGCGGGGCGCAGTTAGTAAATACATAATATTGTACATCGCTATAAAAAAAGTCATCGGATTTGTATAATACATACATACATAATATACCCTAATAAATAGCATATAAATAACACTAGCATTGCTAATTCAAAATCGGAACACATCTCGTTCAGTTAGCGAATGATTGTTTAATGTAGCAGAAGTGAGCAAATTCGTTTTTAAACGGCTATCAGCCGGTCATTACGACCGCTGTGAATGGTGTATATATCTTTTTGACATTTGTAGGGTGACAATGTAGTTTAGTTATATATTAGATAATATTGAAGGGTCGACATTGAACTAAATTTGTAATATACCACCTAAAACACTGTGGAATACAATAATTGATTGAGTATATATTGAGTATTTGAACTGGCACAAATTGATGAATAAGACAGAAGAATGCCATAAAAAAAATTTGATCATTTATTTGTTACTAGATTCTTGCACGGAGTTTAACCCGGGTTAAGCTTCTGTTCCCTTGGGAATTTAATAATTAAATATAGTCTCTATCTCTTGGATAAGGTAGCTTTCGTATGTTAAAGGGAGATTTGAAATCGATCCAGTAGTTCCGAAGCCTATTCAATGCAAACGATCAAATCTGTTATACTATATTAGATATTAAATGCCGTATGCCCAATAAGCTGTGGGCCAAAATAACAACCACGTGGAGCCCTGATACAGTAAGAAGGCGTCACGGCAGACCCCGTAGAAGATGGCGGGACGAGCTGGACAAAACAAACGACCAGTGGCCTACTTTAGCTCTGGATCGAAAGAGCTGGAAGTCATGGGGAGAGGCCTTTGCCCAACAGTGGGATGATGCAGGCTAGCAGTAACAGTAACAGATATTAAATATAGTATAGACTAGCTTGCCGGGCCTGTTTCTTCATAATTTAATAGAGCCTATAGCTTTTCTCAATAAATGGACTGTCTTACATTGAAAGTATTTTTCAGATTAGCTCTTTTAACCAAACAAACAAGTAAACAAACTGTTCAGCTTTGTATATTAGAATAAATAATTACCACGTTTTTCATTAGTTATCCGGATTTGAAACTTAATTATAAAGAGAATTACTAACTGCGTAGGTTGTCCGTGTGGTTTTCGATTTGGTCTAGTGAAACCAGGTACTGAGCCCATGGTATTACCTATATAGTTTAAAAAGTAGCAAATGAAGCATTTAAATACTTATGGCTACAAAAACCACGAAATAATATTCCTATTCAAGAAATCCAATGTTTCAAAAACCTTGATTATGTAAATTTACCAAGTAAATAAAAAAACAAATTGTATAAACAGCATTTAACTCTTATCCACTCGACGAGTAGTCACCCTAACCAGTAGTATATTAAGCACTCTTAATAATGGGACAGTCCTACAATAGGTGTACGTTTGTCATCTCACACAAAGCGCTCGCAGGAAGAGTCAAACGATTGTTGTTTAGACATCTGGGGTTTCTAATATCGACCTATGAATCGACGACACCCTACCAGACGTTCTATTTTCAAATTTATATGAATTTCTATTTTCGAATTTAGCTACGTCATTTCACATTAAAGAATGCGGTTCTTGGAGTATTTATCATTTTAATTCATGGAGTGGAGAGTTTAGTGGAGATGTAAAAAATGTTTAACAAATTAGTGTCCATTTTTCATTTGAATATCGTATAAGAAAGTATTTTATGTTTAGGTAGAGTATTCGAGTAAACAAAAAAATATAATAATCGTTATAAATACATATTAGGTATCTACCTACCTAAGCAAGTAACCGTTCGTGTTTCGTTCAACCTAGAAACGGCGTTTACCGGGAATCATTCCTAGACCATTATTAATATCTTATCAAGAATATCTCTTTTTACACCGACTATTGCTATAAAGTTAATACCTACCTATGATTCAAATCGTGAGAATCAGTTCGAAGGTTTTACAAATAATTTACTAAGTACAGACATAATAGTTAATGACAATGTGAAATGACATCGATACCTACTTATCACCCAATTTCTAAACTTGTATAACATTAAATCGCTAAACGAGAAACTGGCATTAAATTTGAACAGGCCAGTAATCATAAGAACACTTTAAAACACCCCACCTATAATAATTATCCATTTAAACTAGACCTCTCAAATTCCCATTATTTACCCCTCCAATTTATAAATAATTACCGACGAAGAGGGGATAAATAGGTCATTTTAAAATGGCCGAAGGGTAAGCTCCCCTGTTGGCTACCCTATTAAGTGATGGGTAATTTAGGAATACATAAAGTACATAATAGGGTCCTTAACTTGGGCTTAATGAGGTGAAAACGGGACCGTTTACCCTACTGGTGCCGCGTTAATGTTCGTTCAATGTGCCAAATATAGTACATTCGACAATTCAGTTCATTCAAATGATATTTCAAATCGATAATTCGAATCGATAATGTGTGCGATATCGAGAATTGAATTGAAAGGACAGTAATCGAGAGTAAGTAATGAAATGGCGGGATTAATTAAAGATAAATGGTGCTTTGAATGCAAGCTAAAGAATAATATTATTCAATGGCTGACTTTAAATAAATAGCATTGATAATGATCTTCGTCTTCTTAATTTTAGCGGTATCAACACGACATGTTAAGTTAATTTTACGTTAATATCACATTCATAAGATCGTTTAAAGTAATTTAGCAACTTACTAAAGGTTAATCGATAAAGCTTAACATTAAGTAAGAAGTCTACTATTTCATTAAAAAAAGACTTATGACGTTGACACTATTGTCAATGACATAGTTTTTTTTTTAACACAACGTCACAGCTCTATGTCACTATTAAAAATATTTCATGTGTCACTAACCCTTTTCCATTTTTAAACACTGAATGAACAAAAGATTAAAATTTCGAATCAGTGCCACGCAGATGTTCACAAACAACATTTTATTACGATTTAATGCCATAAATAATTTGATTAGTCGCGTATTTATCAACTTAAGATGATCTTCGTTGAAAAAAGTCAGTCATTCATGACCTCCCTTGCTCAAAAGACTATTCTATGGGGCCCCATTGAAATGAACAACCGTTTATAAGCCACTAATGTTATCTAGATATCTTCACGGAAAAGGAGATGTCTTATAAATAGTTTTACCAAAACTATTCTTTATAATAAAATAAAAAATGGGGCAAACTAACTCTTATTACTGCAGAAATAAGATTCCATTTGTTAAATATGAAAAGAATCGCAATATTTGTGATATCATTTATATTTATTTGGTATTTTGAAAAGAATCTCCGTATATCAAAAGGTGTAAAGAGGTCTTTTGTTGACAAAAAAAAATATTTTTTGCACGAAGCACGCGTTGAAAATTGACTCGATATTAAAAATGTCAGGATTATCTTGTTCGTCTTTTGTAAAAATGTATTTATGGAATTAAAAAATCTTTTGTCGGTATTTTTATTTGTCACTATTGTTAGCATAGTTTTGCTTCAACTTTTTTATTCCTATAACTGTCAAATATTCATGTCTAAATTCCTGAACCGAACTACTAGTAGTCGGTAAAAATAGAGTACATTATTTAAAAAGAGAAAAAACGTTATAAATTACGAAGAAATAGGCCAGGCTTTTCGTAACAAGGCGTTTTCTTTCTAATTAAATGGTTTTTCTATAGTCGTCCTGCCTAATACAATAAAGCTGAAGAGTTGGTTTGAATAAACGCGCTAATCTCCGGAGCTATGTTATCCAAGAGTAGGTACCTAATAAAGGCTATATTTTATGACGAATTTCTTACTAGAACGGGAGCTACTTGGTTGAAATCCCGGACGGGAAACTAGTTATTAATAGGATGAAAGAGTGACGTCGTTATAGAGCACTTTTTCCTACGAAATAGATGTGCTCTACCAGATAAATCTTTTTATAGGAAACCACAGTTAAATATCGTATTCATATTTTTATTCATCATCATCAGCCCGTTTAACAATCACTGCTGAACATGGGCCTCCTCCCGAGGGAGGGTTTTGCCATAGTCACCACGCTTGGCCGGCGGGTTGGTGACCGCAGTGTTTTGTTGTAACGTACAAGGAAACGCTGCTGCCCGTTTCCTGGCATACAATTGTTATAGATGGTGTTATAACAAAGGCGTAACGTGCTTTCCGAGGCACAGAAGGTAGTCCTTCAACCTACCAGACCCGGAAATCTACACAAAGATTTCCTGTCCGGCATGGGATTGGAACCCACGTCCTCCGAGATTTAAAGCGAGCCAAATACCGCCACGCTACGGATGTTGTATTTTTATTTACATAGACCCATTTAAATATTATTTTTTTAATAATTTTCTTTTGATGATCTCCTTGTTTTTTTATTATGACCAGTTCTGGACGTGGCAACTCCAAGAAGAATTGGCAAGAAACTCAGAGAAATCCTTTTTATTTAATGTGTTTGATATTATATTGCAATAAGTTTAGCAGTATTTCATCAAAGCAAGCCACTCCTTATCAGTTTTGTTGTCTTCATCATCAGCGATTTTATATTATGCTCTTTCACATAAGTAATTTGACTTTGGCATAGGCTTTAAATTAATTTACAGATACCTTCATTTGTTACATTCGTAGGCAGTCTGTTTTGAAAACTTATAAAATAAATATTTTAAGTGCTCTGATATTGTTTTGGTTCGCAACTTAAAGAGATAGGTAAGTTCATATTCCTATCTCATAGTAAATATCTATAAATACCTAAATTGTTACTCCATTTCCACTTAATATTTTCGATATAATAACCAGACATCAGCATTCTTGCTTCAATCAAAAAATTTGAAACTTCAATTATCAAATACAAATATCTAGTTTTATTATATATTAACACACAAAAATGAAGTGGGTACTTAAAGTACAGGCTTGTTCTAAGGCACTTAAACAATAATCACACGAGAAGACCACACACGACGCTCAAAGCTCCATACTCATTCATTTAAAGGCGCTAACGCGAAAACATAACACCCGTTCCATTTTAGAAAAAACAAACATGGCGCTTAAACCGCCATAATCTCCCTTAGGCGCCGTCTATTTGAAAATCGAACTAGTTACACTTCCCTATTCAAAAATGGTTACACGTTCTGACAATATTTGGTTATAATGCGGCCAATTTAAACAGAGCTTTGTTTGTTGAGAGAAGCTTTAAATTATGTGTCTTTTAAAAATGGTTTGGTTAAGTGATGTGGTTAAGTGTAGTCTTTATGTTTGGTTGTTTTAGGGACGCTGTTTGTTTGGGGTTTTAAACACGACTCGTCTTAACAAGGTGGGGTTTATTTTTATCTGTTTCACAACAAAGCGACTGTGGAAGCTGTGATTTTTTTTGTCTTTGTGTACCGTCTACATCCTTAAATGCTATATGCTTAAAACCATTTGGATTTTCACGAATTCATTTTTGAGATTCCGTTGTTAAGCTGTGGTACCTATATGAATAGATAACAGTTGTATTTTTATGCATATGGAATAAACAGTGGTCGCCCAGTGGTTAAAATTTAACCATATAAAAAAGATTATAGTTACATCACCTACCTACTCTATATAATATTAATTTAAGTATTAAATAATTTATTAATTTATACTCCTTCGTCCACTTCGTCCAAATCGGCACAGTAGTTTTTGAGTTTATTCTTTCTTTTATTAACATAAACACAAAAATACAAATCTTTCCTCTTTATAATATTAGTATAGATACTTTGTTATATTATAAGAACTAGCTAAGATTTGGATCGGCGACTTGGTGTACGGTTAAAATTCGAATGAGTTTGTGTTACACATAGTATTAAGAACCACTTTCTTTTGTAAAAATATTTTAGTTTATTAAAAAAAAACATTCAAAAACAGTAGTACAGAACAGTTGTGTGATGAACATAGTATTATTCCATTTTAATTAATTAAAAATACATAACTTTAGTAGTTTACTAGTCCCTGTATACAAATTTTAAACAATGTATCCTACAATTTTTTTTTGCCTATAATTTATTAAAGCCATTCACTCCTGCTCCTGCAAGCTAGGTATGTATTGATTACATACCTAACTTTCGTTATAAATTAAAAAAAAACACAACGACACTTTTTCTTAATAATATTCTAAACAGTAAAATGGAAAACGTAATAAATTAACACTAAAACGAATATTGCGATTCAGTAGCACAAAATGGCGGCATAATATCCCCTATTCCCATTTCCCGCCAAATTTATCGTTCGCATTTATCATCGTAAACTTGGCAATAACAATAATCATTATTTAATATGATCACTTCATGAAAGAAATAAATCATTTGATCTCTACGAAATTATTAGGAAAATACTAAAATAAAAAAGGAAATTAGTCCTTTTTTTATTTGAAACATAGAGAAGAGACTTTTGTCTCTTAACCTTTTAAAAAAAACTAGAAAAAACGCGCGAAAAGTCTCCCGAAAAAACTAGAACAGCTGGAACGATAGACGATACTTTCACTGGTGTTCTTTCAAATTTTGTAAGGTAGGTACTAGCTGACCCGACAGCCGTTGTCATGTCTTAACTATAACTCTATGTTAGGCATGATAGCTCTGAACTAACCGTGATGTAGAAGAAAGAAAGAAAGAAAATTCATTTATTTACGGCAGATTATAGGTACAATGATAAATAAATACATAACAATTAGATAAGTAAATGTGCCAAAAATGGGTACTGGCTTCAGCATAATTGCTACCTCTAAAACCTAAAAGATTATTGCGGCAGCGCTGGTATTCTAGCCAACCCCAGTTATGGCGGCACGCATTCCAACCGTCTATATAATAATAATAAAAATCAATAATGCTAGTAAGCTATTAAAAATAAAATAAAGAAACATTAAGCATTAACAATATGCTTCAAGAGCAGCAACATTTTGTCAATGTTATGTTATGCCATAAGATGACAATCATTATAAAAAAGTGTATACCTATTCTCAAAAGTGGCAAGGTTACATTAGGAAATTTAAAATGGTGGTTAAGTATTTTTAAATGCTCTAATTTTTTTTCTTTTTTCTTTCATAAGAACCTTGTCCTGGAAATAATAAAAAACGTTCGGCAGACGGGTAGGGACCGCAGTATTATGTTGTACCACACAAGGAAACACTGCTGCCCGTTCCTTGCTATACGATTATTAAAGATGATGTTATAATAATCGGGACCAACAACGGCTTAACGTGCTTTCCGCGGCACGGAGGGGAGTCCCTCAGCCAACCAGACACGGAAAGAAATCTTAGAATTTACACAAAGATTTCCTGTCCGGCGGGGGAATCGAACCCACGAGATAAGTATAAAGCGAGCCAAATACCGCTACGCTACGGAGGTTGTCTATATGGATATCTATCATACACTACATCGAAATATCAACCATTATGCTGTTTCGTAATGACAGTCTTTAACTCTTCACGTCTATTTTTTGCCCACAACAATAGCATAGGATCTAATCGCATCATTTATGAAGATTCTGACAAGCCTATTGTTTTCATTGGTCCATGCAGTTGTGAAAGCTGAACCTCCTTGGTGTGGCTAGTTGCCTGGTAATGGATATTTCCTCTGCTACCAATGTATGGTGAAACATGTGTGTATGTATGTGCAAAAAGATGGTTAACTGCTTCCTTATATTTAGATACTAGCTGATGCCCGCAACTTCGTTCACGTAAAATATGAAAAATTTTGTTTCAGAAAAAAATACTATAGTTATCAGCTTTTTTCTACTTTTTATACAAGTAAAGAGAGCCTCCGTAGCCTAGCAGTATTTGGCTCGCTTTAAGTCGCGGAGGTCGTTCGATCCCCACACCGGACAAGAAATCTTTGTGTAAATTCCAAGATTTCTTTCCGGGTCTGGTTGGTTAAGGGACTACTCTCCGTGCCGTGGAAAGCACGTTAAGCCTTCTGTCCCGATTATAGCATCATCTATAACAAGCGTATATCAGAAAACAAACGAAAAAATATGTGTATTACAACATAATACTGCGGTCACCAATCCGCCTGCAAAGCGTGGTGACTAAGGCGAAACCTCTCCTCTGGGAGGAGGCCCATGTTCAGCAGTGGACGTTATACAGGCTGATGATGAAACAAGTAAAAGTCCCGTTAAAATCGGTGCAGCCTACTGAGATTAGGCGGATCAAACAGACACACAGACAAATAAAATGTATTTTTATTAATACTACACCATAGTATTCACTTGCATTTAGTAAAAACCTATAATTTTTCCATTGAAAACAGACACTTCAATTTTATCTATATGTATAGGAACATTATTACTCATCTTTACTTACAAATATAATCGCTTAGCTCAGCTCCGTTAACATCTCGCACCTTATAGCTAAAACTAAAATTAATATCACTATAAAAAAGATGCTTGGGTCGGAGTTATCAATACTAATTCGAATTCAATATTCATAGTTAAGGATAGGCCAATGTCTGCCGGGTCACCTAGTTAATGAATAAAATACACATTATATATTATACAACTAAAGGCAGCTAATTTAAAATACAACTAACTTATAAAATACTACAGTTTGATGGATATATGACAGTTGCAACATTGCTTAAGGTGACATACATATTTATTTTTATCTAGTTTATTTTTTTATTGATTAATTATATAAAAATGTAACATACGTTTTCTTTATAATTGATCAAGAAGTACTCAATTATCTATTTTATCGGTAACTTATCTGTGACTCTCTTGGACAGGCAGCCGAAAATCAGCGTGGCAGTCGCCTCGCGGCTGTCACAATATGCTGAGCTGCTAGCCATTTGAACACACTACGTTTTGTAATATTTAATGTAAATCCGTGCAATCCCTTTCATTGTGTACCTTTTTTATTTTCTAATGTAGTAATTTTTATGTGTTCAATAAATGCATTTTCTTTCTTTACTATTCTAGGTGGGAAGTTTTCCCGAATTCTGGCAGCATCACCCCGTTGAATGGCAATACTTAACTACTGTGCAAAGTAAAAAACTCGTAGAACGTGGATTAACATTTGGACGTACCTAACGATACTCAAAACATGACCAAAGATGAGCTATAAGGAGCGAGATGTAAGCGGAGCTGAGCTGAGCGATTATATTTAAACGTCATAGCGGTATTCGTTTTATTACTTTACCGCTTTTCTATGGATGCTATACAGGGTGGTCTGACAGACGCCGGGAAATTACATTTTCCCGACATTTTCCGGTTAGATATATTTTTGTCAAAACTCGATGCCTGGAAACGTTGTATGGTCTTCACTGGCTTGTAAAAGAAAACTAATATAGCCAGGTACGAAATAAATTGTCTCAATTTTAAAATTGTTGTTATTTTATCGGTATTATTTTTCTATTATTGTTGCTTTCCTTTGAGTATATTTAAGCTAACTATATAGCCCGTCTTATATCGTATAAACTGGTGATACGTGTATCAACAACACTAATTACTTATACTAGATGGTGCCGGCATCTTCGTTTGGGTAAAATAAAGATTTGACATACTACTATCTTCCCACGGCGCGGTTTCACCCGCGTACCTCCCGTTCCCGTGGGAACTTCATAATTAAATATAGCTTATGTCAACCGGGAATAGTGTAGCTTTCTTTAGTGTAGTTTCGGAGCCTATTCAACACAAACAAACAATAATATCTTTCTACTTTATAATATTAGTATACTTAGATGTCCCAATGAGAGTCCTGATTAAATCGGTGCGTACTACCATTTTTGTGACTAGATGTAATAAAAGACAAAATAGCCAATATTAAACCTTATAAATCTATTTATCTACCAGAGAAAGTCCAGTCAAAATCAGTCCCACCGTTACTGAGATAAGTCGAAACAAACAGACAGATAGGTAGAATTTTTTATTTCTTGACTTGAAAACTTGTTATTTTTGCATAACAAAAAATTATAATTTCACTTCAATTTAGTAACTTTCTAAATCCAGTAGTATCCATCCTTAATTAATATCGTTGTTTAAGTTCTAACACCGCGTAAGTATATTTTTGATTTTGACATTAAGTTGCCATTTATTAGAAAATGGTAATACCTACAAGTTGTTACGCTAATTAGAGAAACACGTCGGCCCATAGTAACTCGTTAAAATAAAATAAATTCACTATTTATTTTTACTACTAGTAAGTAGTACTAAGTACTAGTAACTAGTAGTAGTTACTAGTTATTTCACTCTCCTAAAAAGTTTTCTTCTCCCATAAAAGTCTTTTTCTGACATACGCAGTGTTAGAACTTAAGCAACGATATGAAATTTTCCTCTCCTGTACTTTAGTAAAAAGAAATATCTGTGAGCTAATTAACGTGTTAAATATGTTAATATTTGCACATTTTGCACTCGCCAGCTCCTTCATTGACTTTATCCATGTTTGCACTTCGCGGACATTGCATCCTCATTGACATGTCAAGAGCTGCTAAATACAAACCAATCGAACAAAATGCTTTAAACATAATTAAATTAACATGGTTATCGGAAAAGAGGTATTTAAGCTTACTGCAGAACTTAAGGCTTGACTTAAAAAAGTTATTGTTAGGGTTCCGTATCCAAAGGGACCACCTCCTGTCCGTCCGTATGTTACAGACACTTTTTTTCCGAAACTATAAACACTATACTGTTGAAACTTGGTATTTAAATGTATTCTGTGAACCGCATTAACATTGTCACACAAAAAAAGAAAATTTTGGTATCTATGGATACGTCTTCAAAAATGATATTGAGTTTTCTTATTTTTTTTTTTCTAAACTGAATAGTTTGCGCGAGGTACACTTCCAAAGTGGTAAATGTGCACCGAAAATTGGTTCGAACGAGATCTAGTTAGTAGTTTTTTTTAATACGTCATGAATCGTAAACCGCAATTAAATTTTTCATTCAATAAACTATTTTTAAAACATCGATCAAAGTTACTACAAACTATTATGTTACTTGCTGCTACGGCACCCTTCATGGGCGAGTCCGACTCGCACTTGCCCGCTTTTATATCATCTGCTGAATATTACTCCCGAGAAAAGGGTTTTTGGAAAAGAAAAATGACATAAAATTTTTAATGTCAATATTTTCGTATCTATTTTTACGTGTCAAATTCATATTATATGGAATAGACTGGAGACATTTGTGCCCACCTTTATATCCGGGGAAGTGGCAAAATCCTCCTATCTAATTATAGGTATAATAATAATCCGTCCGAAAAAAAACCTAAAAGTGTTGAAGAAGCGATCGCCTTAAGAAGTTATTTTTAGTAAAATCAACAAGGCCCGATGTTGTATATTTATGCAAATTTAAGCATAATTTGTTTGTACTACGATTATCCTTTGAAATGATCGTGCATTCTTGTTAATGTTCGTACAGAATTTATTTTAATTTCACTTTAAGAAAGACTTTACTAGAAGCTCCAACTCAGATTAATGTAAGCTTACCAATATTATAAACGCGAAAGTTTGTGAGAATATGGATTAATGAATGAAGAAATGTGAACTCTTTCACGCAAAATGTAATTTATAATAATTAATATTAGCCCACTTATAGATGATATTCAATCGAAGACTGTGAATGAATTTTATTTCAAAACTTATTTAGTTAAATTTAAAACCTCACAATGAACCATACAACATTAAATCCATTATAAATGTCCGATAGGCCGGCCCCATAGGCAGGAAGTTCAAAAATCTGTCTAAATTACCTTGACCTCAGCCTTAAGAGAAAAGCCAAGCTTATTCATTGACCAAGGTAAGACCCAGCCCTTTGGTCACTTGACTCCTCTACCAGATGACTAGACAGCTTCTTTAAGAAATGCCGGGCGTCTGGGCGCCATGGACCTTTTTTTTCGGATGGACATGTGTAGGCCGCGAGGCTTTTGCTACTTCACCCGGCATAAAGGCGAGCAGAGCTCCAGCCTTAATAAATGGTTTAAAAACTACAAATTAAGCAAACTGCGCAACAGGGCGCCCCCTGTGGGGCAGTGTGGGGCTTTGAACTTGGCTCAGGGCGGTCGCTGGCGATGAGATTAAGGGGTTATGCCTTTTAGTATTTTAGGGGAGTTTTGTGCAACTGTCGCTCTACTTTACAGTTAGCGGGACGCTAACTGTAAAGTAGAGCAGTCTCCGTCTCCGATTTTGAGTCTACGAGGGCATCGGATGGTCAAAATGACGACCCCAACACACAAGAAATAGGTATAAAATCGGATATATAAGTAACTAAAAAAATTAAACAAAGTATAGCAGCGTAATAAAGTTTGCAAACAACAAGCACTCTTTAAAATTGTGTACAACATTGACCGTCAAAAGATAAAAAACACCCCCTGTATTCAACGCGAAAGTCGCAAACCGAAAACTCATTTCGTGGAGTAATGGCCGACCCCCACTTACTATCGTCGCCATCGTCGACTTTTTAATAAAAAGAAGGGAAAAAAATCCCTCATCTCCTCTAAATTGTCCCCACTCGGAATATGAAAGTCATTATTTAACAAAAAATTGCCCTTTTCTCGTATTATTTCGGAGTAAATTTCAGTTAAGCCGGCCCAAGGCCCTTGAGAATGCAAAATAATATTCCACTTTTATTACAAGCGCCGTAGGTTGGCTTTCAATTTATTTATGATAATATAAATGTTAATTAAATACGTCTTAAATTATCGAGTGACGGGATTTTTACGTTTACACTGAGGGTAGAGTTTCTTTGCGCGTTTTCACTATTCCGGGAGATGAAATTATTGAATTGGCAACGTAATTTAATATAAAATTGACATTCTTACAATAATTATTATACATACGTACGGTAGAGATGAATTATTGTATAAAATCTATCTTTAAATAAATCTTTTTATGTACTGAAAACTGGAAAAATGTTATTGTCGACTGACCTAATGATGACGAACGATGATCTGAAAAATATGTAATTAATGTGTACCTACATATTTTTATAGTGTTATATATATAGTGCTCGCCCAGGCTTCTTTTTACATAAAGTCTTCACAAATTATAAGTAAGAATAGAATTTCTCAAGGTGTTGTTTAAAAAGCCGCATGAAAATTTCATCATATACATTCAATAATTCGATAAATGAGCATTTTTATTAGATACGGTATTAAAAATGTAATTGGTTACTATAGATAAATCAAAATTCAGTTACAAACAGAAACAAAAAACGTCAATCAGCTTGTTAACTTCGAGAGTTTCCCCAATAGATAAGCCACTTGTAAAAAATCCCTTAAAAATGTACCCTTTGATGTATCTACAAAACAAACAACCCCTTTATAATCTGCTTACAAATCATTATTAGATAAATAAGTCAAAGATAATCATGTTTCGGACATTTTTAATGGCGGTCTTAGAGACTGTATTTATCATGATACTGCCGGGTACTGTTAGGTTACGCTATGACAGACATGCGTTAGAAAAACTTTGTGTCAAAATAAATACTTTTATTTACACTGTCCTCTTTGTACAGGCAAATACGAGTACTAAAATGCAAATGTGTTTAGCTTTTGATAACTTAGCTATAAATTGATGTAGGTATGTATTTTATATAATATGTAAGCTTTTATACATATACATGTCACATATTGTCCTAATCTGTGTTATGCATTTATTTATCTTCATAATCACATTTTATGCAAATAAATGAATTTAATTGAAATAACGTACATTCATACAGTTATTATAAAATGCGAAAGTTTGTAATGTATTAAAACCATGGGTATTAGTTATGTTCTTGATTTCATCGCGCACTGTTATCGAGACATGAAATAATTTTATGATCGCTATTGAAAACAACTATCTTCGAGTCCTACCGCCATATTCCTACGCCAGACTGAAAATAAAAGTCAGTGAAAGCAAAGATCTAAGAATATAGTTGGTTGAAGGAGTGCTCTTCCGTGTCTAGGAAAGCCGTAATTCCCGGCTCTCATAACATCATCAATGAGAATAGGATATTGGAATTAGGCAGCAGCGATTAACTGTGTATAAACATGATACTGCGGTCACCAACTCCTCTATCAGGCGTGGTGACTACAATAAAACTTCAGTCGGAGAAAGCGAATGTATAAGCAGCGCACATTATACTTACTGATTTTTTTATTTTATTTACTTATAAAATGAAAATGTTTTCGATACAGATCACTTATCTCAGAGATACAAAGCACAGGCCTTATTCATTTCTCTACGCCCGGTAAAAAAGCAAAAGCCTCGGGGCTAAATACACATAAAATATCTACCCGTCAAAAACTCTATGCAATTTCAGCAATGGGAATGGAGAGCGACACAAGCAATCAAACATTTTCAAAGGAAAAATATTTGATTTTCTCAAATAATACTTCACCAAGCAGTGAAAGCTAGTCTAATAAAAAATTATTGGCTTTTGCCTGCAATAACAAATTATTGTGTTAATAGTAAAAAACGCCTGAAATAGTTCCAAATTACCAAAGAACGTTTTAATATGAACGATTTTGAATTTTTTTCTACATAATAATATTTACCGAAGTTGTAAGATATCATCATAGTTGCGTGTCTACGATTCGCGCATTGCCAGAATATCTTTTTGATATTCAATTTATTATAATATATTTTAGAAGTCCATCATTAAATAATATACCTACCTACATACACATTTACCAAGCTATCCCTTTTTATCGTACACCTATTTGTATGAACCACGGATTGTCCAGAGGCCGGAAATTACGTGAAAATTACGTGATAATTTTGCAGATAAATCGTAAAACGTCACAAAACTTCACATTGTCATAGCAACGCGACATTTTTTCACGTTTCCATAGCAACCAACAACATAAATTATAGGTATAGTTTAAAACTAGCCACCAATTGATTTATCTGCTAAATTATGACAAAATATCTGATACCGCATGACTTTGGCTAGTAGGTAGGTATAAACGCCCTGCGGCACTGTTGTAGGTACGTGAATAGTGTTTTTGTAAACTCCACTGCGCCACATTTAATTCTCAAGTATCTATATAGTAATTTTATAATAACAAAATAACTATCTTATACTTACCCACGTAGGTGTGCTACATACGTACTACTATCATGGCGTAACATACGCTAAGCATGTTCTCACTTCATACTCTTTCAATTAAGGCGAACGTTAATCTCTCCGTGCTATTAAATTACATTAATTGGGTGAGGGGACGTGCGTACACACAACGTATTGAAACTTCGACTCTATTTCTTTAGTGGTGCAGTATAATTTTCTTTGTCACAATTATCGTACACATCGTCTTTTGTTAATATTTGCGAATTGACAGCGTCGGCTTCGCGGGTCGAATGATATTGAACCTTAGTACTGAAATGTTAAGGTTGAGAATTGTTATGGTGGGTTTGAGATAATTCTTTTTTGGACGTACGTACAATAAGATTGTAGATATCTCTGTAATACGATTAACAGTTAAGTGACACGACGCTAATGATTTGATCCAGGACTTTTTTTTTCTTCTTTTTGTTGCAGCGATCTTTATTGATTCGTTTAATAAGCATTTCTTGTAATTCTCCCTTTAAATGCCTAATTTAATTTAATTATGTCTTATCTGTGGTTTTAATTAGTACTGCGTTCATTGGAATTTTAAATGTCGTGTTCATTTGAGTACTAATTTACATAAATGACTTTGTCTTTAAAGGTGATATTAAGAAGGTAAACGCTATGTTAATTTCTACAAATTCTATTAAGTTGAAACCATTTAATAAGGCTGGAGCACTACTCGCCTTTATGCCTGGTAAAGTAGCAAAAGCCTCGTGGCTAACTCCAAAATTTCCGTCCGGAAAAAAAAAAATTAAACAGATAGTTTAGCTAAAAATTAAGTTTGGTATTATCATGTAAGTAAGTATCTATCTATAAGGTAACTTTAAGGATGCGAGTCAAAAGCTCTCAGACGGCAGCGAAAAAATAAACTTTGTTTATGGTTAATGATGTTGGTCTGGTAGGTAGATAGGTTGTTACCGTACCTACCATAGATAATCTTTAAGATAATTTTATTTGATCTAAGTAGGTATGCTCGTCGAGAAATGTATACAACGTGTACCTTATTTTTCAAATAGGTAGATATCATAAACGGTACAAGATCCATTCAAGATTTAAAATACCTACTATCTCTATAATAATATAATACCTAATATCTCTATCATAATTTAACATAACAATTCTAACGTATTTACTAAATTCAAATTTAACCGTTACCTACAACAATATTGTAAGCAAACCACCGAAATTCAAGTAAATCCAACTGGAGCCGACCTGATGTTGGTATTAAACTAATTTGGAAGGCATTCCGCAACGGAACTTGCCAAGTGTTTGACAAAGCATTGAATCTCCTCACCTACTCCACCCGTGTCATAAACAAATCAAACATGGCCGGCCCGCCCGAGATATTAATGAGACAATGAGACATTAGCTCGCTACAAAATGCCTCCGCATTCGCGAATAATTAAATCGTAAAGTCCCCTCTACGCCGCGGCCGCCTACAGCACCCGTCTATTTACTCCTTTTTCATTCAACACAATAGCCACTGCAATCCAACATTCTCCGTGCCGTTACGTCATTTTATTCACTAATCTAACGCGCAAATATCAACTTTATAGCGCTATGATAACGCTCAAATTTAACTATGGGCGTGTAATTGTATAAGGCGTATTCCATAGAGACTATTAATTTGAGCGCGACGGACCCCGCCTACTCAATATCGCGTTTACACACATGTCGGATTGTATCGTCGTCTCGTTCGCTCCGCGCCGCTTATTAAAATTCCTCGGTCGGTAGCTGCATCTCTGTCGGAGAACGAGAGGCGGTCCGCGGCGAGCGCGCCCCAATGCTGGCGCGATTTTCACCGCGCTTCCACGCGAATCATTACGCGGAGATATCGCTGTTTCCGAACACATTCGCGAGTTTCCGCGCCGCGCGCCGCGACTCCTCGTTCCAATTTCAAATCGACTATTCAACGTTTTTTTTTTAATTTTTCTTTTATTAGTGCTGCCCATTGTGCTAATTTATCAATAGTGTGGTATTGACTCGACTATCATAATAGAAACGCTCGTTTATGTGCCAAGTGTAATTCAATTAGACGATGTGCATTTAAACGTTAATTAAAACCACAAACATTGGTTGGACTTGCAGAACAATACACCATCGGACTCAATTAACAAATCTGCGCACAATGAAATACATTTGAGTGCAAATACAAATAACACGCATAGATACCTAATTGTCTATTACAATGGGACACGTAATGGACTTAATTAGACAAACGGTTGACTATATTTAAAATTATAATTGAGTTTAAAAAACAAAAGACTGCAATTAGGGATTGAAATAGAATTATGACCGAATGATACCGTCGGGAGTTTAGCGCGAGAATTATCTTGAGATGTCATCGAGCAGATGAAATGAAGACGTCGCTCGAATGCGAGCGCGCCGAGACCGCCGAGAGTGGCGGGAAAGGCCGGATATCGTTCAGTGTGGACTCCTTGCTGGGGAGCAAGACGGATGTGCCGCAGAAGGAAGTTCCAGACACGAACAGCAATGACGCGGAGAGCACTGACGCCGCTCCGGAGAGCGACGACAGTGACGTCGATATCGAGGACGTCGACTCCAACGTCGACGACCGCGAGGAGAGGGAGGGTAATGATGGCGAAGAGTTGGAGACGAGAAGCGGAGTTGTGGTTCCTCAACCGCTGCTCCCCCGTCTGTACCAAGGACCGCCGCCGCCCTCGTGGCCTTTTGGAGCCTTCCCCTGGATGGCACCCAACCCTATGTTCAGAACTGGATCGCCTAACAGTAAGTACCTGATAGTGATAAGAATAATATTATCTAAAATATTTGAAAATAGCAATCAGACTTAAAGCAATGTAGAGTATAAGCTTGCTATAGGTGCGAAAAAGAATTCGCAATGAACGCGAATAACAGAACGAAAAATTGTATCATAATCTTTTACTGTCTTTTTTTAGGCACAATTACTAAGATAACTTTTAGGCATAATTTAAAATTTCTTTTAATTCGTTTGGACTAAACTAAATATTTCATTTTTTTAACCAGGTCTTCTGAGTTTAAAATTAACAACATGGCTGATTAACCATTTTATCTTAAATAAATATCATTCTAAATTTGAAATTTTAAAAATGGCTGACTTGTAACCTCAAATGTAAAATTTCGAATATACACAAATCAATCGATTTTGTAAAAGTTAATCATAACTACGGAAATGGATATTGAATTGTTAATGAGTGATTTAATTTCCTTTAAACAAGCTAAATTAGCATAATATATGCATACATATGCAAAACAATAATCGTAGCAATTTATCAGTTCGAAATAAATAAAGACATTTTTATCTTACTAACGACATAATTATTTTATTTTCGGGCTAACAAACATCTTTATAATTTACTAGCGACCCGCCCCGGCTTTGCACGAGTGCAATGCTAATGTATTATACACATAAATCTTCCTCTTGAATCACTCTATCTATTAAAAAACCGCATCAAAATCCGTTGTGTAGTTATAAAGATCTATGCACACTAGGGACGGACTGACAGGGAAGCGACTTTGTTTTATACTATGTAGTGAAGCAGCATTTAAAATAATAATTATAAGCATACAACCTACATTTAGCTTAACTGTTACTATTTTAAATATGTCAATCTGTCTCGATTTAAAGTAAAAGAAAGAAAATAAAAAAAAGAATTGTCTATTAAATTTTATTATAATTTAAAAAATGTTTTTAAATTATTTGGCTCGCGCCTTCGTTTAGGTATATAGAGATTGATTTTTTCCTTCTGTTTCCTTCCTTTAATGGGTGAATTTTGGAAAAGCTTTTCATAGCGGGCTTCTGCTTATACCTAAATATTGCAAGCCTTTGACACGCAGATAGTTATAACGAGTAACTATTAAGTTGTTATATAAATATTTGCGTGCTGATAGAATAATAATAATTAAATTAATGTATACATTATAATTATATTTCGAATTTACCAATTGGATTCTTATTAGATATTTGGATGATTCATTACAATGTCCAAGTACCGCCGCCGTACAATATTTATTATGAAATTCAGCGAGTACTTTTCCGTAATCGTGTTATTTTCCACGGAACCCTAATTGTGTTACAGGCGAATTGGCCTTCAGCCTTATTCAATGGTTAAAAAACTACAAATTAAGTATTAATTTTTTTGTTATATTCTTTGTTTTTCACCTCAAATTGCCTCGTTGTGGCTCTTTAATTGGCTATTACAGAGAGACTATATAGAATATATTAATATATAATTTAATCAACCTCCCTAGCGTAGCGGTATTTGGCTTGCATTAAATGTCGGAGGACGTGGGTTCGATCCACGCCGGACTGCAAATCTTTGTATGAATTCTAAGATTTCTTTCCTGGTCTGCTTGGTTGAAGGACTGACCTCCGTGATCCGGAAAGCACCTAAAGCCAATGGTCCCGATTGTTATAAAATCATCTATAATAAACGTAATTCAAAGAATGGACAGCAGCGTTTTCTTGTGTGGTACAACATTATACTGCGGTCAACAACCCGCCTGCCAAGCTTGGTGACTATGGCAGAAACCTTCCCTTTATACGGGCTGATGATGATGATGATAATTAAGGTAATTACCTACTGTTGGTAGGTTGAGAATGCAATCTCTCTACATTAGCCGTTATGACGTACCTACGGGCATGCGGCTTATGAATTTATTATAAAAAAATATCTTTATCTATCTCTATATATTAATATATTTAGCTGAATAGTTTGTTTATTTGCTTGAACACGCCAAACTGAGGGCTTGCCAAAAATGGGAGATATGCGTATGAAACCACGTGCGGGAATCAAGTTTGAAACATAAATAAAATATGATTCCTAGAATGATGGCGCTTTGTGTCTGATGTGATATAATGAGTTTATATTAACATCATCGTCAGCCTCTATTGCTGCCCGTACCCTGGTATAACTTATTATAGATGATATTGTAACAATCGGGACTAACGGCTTAAGGTCCTAAGTATCTGAGGGACGGAAGGTAGTCCCTCAACCACAGATCCAGAAAGAAATCTTAAAATTTACACAAACATTTCTTGTCCGGCGCGGGGATTGAACCTTCAACCTCCACGATTAAAATCTTGATTTATATATCTCACAAGTGCTTTTCAAAAGTTACATTGTTTTGATTCAGCAGAATTACTGTCCGATCTTTAAGTTCAGTATCGCATTCCCTACAAAAATATAATAATAATATAATATAATAACAGTCATGTCATGTGAAGTAAATAAAACTCTAAAAGACACTGTAACAATGGGATGTGATCCAAAAAAAAAAGGTTTTTAAATTTTGTAGTTCAGTATTATTATCCTCATTATCATCATCGAACCATATGACGTCCACTGTGAACATGGGTTTGTCCCGAAGGAGGATTTGCCGTAGTCACCACGCTTGGATAACCCATTACCATTATTGATTCGCTGTAACACACAGCGAATCGCTGCTGCCCGAATCTGGAATACGATTGTTATAAACGATGTTAAATAAATAAAAAAAGAATAGTAAGAAAGCATGATAGACACAGTACAATGGGCGGTCTTATCGCATTAAGCCATGTCGTCCAGACAACCTTTGGGTGGATGATAGTATTCCGCTATTCATACAAATCCTATTTTGTAACACATAGGGAAACGCTGCTGCCCGATTCCTGCTTTACGATTATTATAATATGTAGATGATGTGAAAAAAAATGATTGAGATTGTACATGTTTATAGACATGTCGCAACAAACAAACGCACAAAAAAAGAAACAAACGATCATAAAAGTAAATAACGACACTAATTGACAATATAATTGGGTATCACATTCGTATGCAAATTAAATGAACATGTATCTATTATTGATATAATAATTACTTATCAACATAAATAGGTAACAGTATATAATTACTTACAAGAAAACTGTTTGTAACTATCCATTGTTTCAGAGGAAAATTGCGTATAACCTACTCTATTTTTTTATTTATAATTAAATAATAAAATTACACAACGCTTTTAATACACTTGTACCCATCAGAAGTTGAGTGCATCGTTAGTCTAGCTGTAATACTTTCGATCTAATGCGAGCTGGGTTTGTTTGGTTCCAGCAAAAAATTGAAAGGACATTGAATGAAATATGAAACATTGATGGCATTTACCCTTAAAAAAGACTTCAAGAAGGCGGTTTTCCACTTAGTCTTGATCTCATCGTTCGTCGTCGAGAGGCTGTCCAACTAGATATTGAGAGTAAAGACACTATAATACTATTTTAGGACACTTCTTGTTAACCGTCTGCGCTGATAAGCTTGGCCAATAAGACCAGAACAAGCGCGAATGATCCACGAATGTATAGCGTCCACGGTTGAACATGTGCCTCCTCTAAAGAACGTGTTGTCTTTGTGCCTATTGGCAAGTGAATCTGCGTTTTTTTTTTTTGGACAATCATTTATGTAGTTAATCTCAAGGCGTTTCCAACATCACCAGGCATAAAGCCAAGCAGGGCTCCAGACTTCGGACCTTTATGAAAGAAAGTCCCTAGTGGAACTTGGATTTCAGCTCAAGGCACGGTCACTGACGGGAGAATTTAGGAATGATGACTTTTAGTTTATAGTGGCAGTTTCATAGGATTTTCTGACTTCGTATCGAGGGCATCGGAAAGAGTTAGTTAGCGCTAGCAGTATCATGTTTTATATTAACACGGGTAGACGTTGCTGTTAACGAGTAGGTACACGATTGCCATAAATGGTGTTATGACAATCGACACCAAGGGCTAGATGTGTTTACCGTCAAACACAAGCCTGGCAACCGGGCTTAGAAATAAGATTTTATTGATTGATTTTATATTAAGATTTATTGTCGTTGATCCTGGCCATGAAAACATTATTCCTGATTATTCCGGACCTGCAGGGAACTGCTATTATCCATGCCAGCCCTAGTCCTTGATCAGGACGGAGAGGGATTTGCTTTGGACGCTCTTTGAGGCATGGTCTCACCCTTTTACACGTTCACCATGTTACAAAGAGGTTTTTTAAATTTTTTATCATAAATTCTTTTTCAAAAACGATTCAAAGGACAGGAAAATTCCTTAAATGCTGGTATTTTCGTTACAAATCAGAGAATAGTTTATAAGTTATTTTTATTCATGCTGCATATGCATGAATAAAAATAACTTCTGCAGTCTCACGCCAATTCATAAGTTGACAGATTTTCACTTAATCGGTTTTAGAATTCAGCATTTAGTTTTCTTTTTTCCAAGGGCACAGACATGCTGAACCCGAACTCGCACATCCGTCACCCTCGCTTTACTCAAAGGGTGAGCCAAAACGACATAACTGTGAAGCGATCGCTTGTTAATCGCAAATACTTAGGCTAGCCAAAAAGACTTGAATTTAACGGTCGTTTTTTCTATTCTATCAACAACTGAAAACAACGAATTTAACTTAATAATTCCAATCTTAACATTTCCAAAACCGAACAAACAAGTCATCACAAGAATAATTGATTCAGGCACATGTCAAATATTTCGATTAATTTTAAATTTTGTCTGAAGCCCGCAGTACGATTACGTAAAAAAGGCGTCAGCAATTACAGAGCAGCAAACGAGCTACTAAAAACGTAAAAAAAATTAAGTAACGTCAAAAAACTGTATTGGCATAGCGAATCGACATTACTAATTGTCACCCGTAATTGGTGTCTAACAAACATACGATCACGCTTGCTTGCTGTTTTAATAGCGTGCCCCAAGTGGTACCTATATAACAAGAAAAAATATATATTAAATCAAATAGTTTTACTTTTATTTGTTATTTTTTTTTTTTTATTTGCTATTGGGCAGAGGGAGATTATACGTTGAGAGCGCCGTAAGCAAGCATCTCATCGGCGCCCCTATTGCCCTCCCGACCCTTAGTTAGCTAAGAACCTTCCGATGCCCTCGTACACCCGAAGTCCGAGAGGCCCGGGAACGGTAAAGTAGAGCGACAGTTGCTCAAAACTCCCCTAAAGAAACTAAAAGCCATAATCCCTCAATCTCCCCGTCAGCGACCGCCCTGAGCCGAGGTCCAAGTCACACAGGGGACGCACTCTTGCGCAGGTTGCTTAGTTTGTAGTGTTTAAACCATGTATCTAGGCTGGAGCTCTGCTCGCCTATATGCCCGGTGAAGTAGTAAAAGCCGCAGGGCGAACTATTTATGCTCGAGCGAAAAAAAAAAGCGCACCAATTTTATAAATAACTAGTTCAAGTAAAAATTAGATCACTGTAGTTAGCGTTACTACATGTGTGGTAGAGGTAACTCCAATTTGGAGCTGGCATTTCTTTATGCCGACTTGTAGAAGCCTGAACTACAGTTGCTGTTCCAGTGTCTGTTCCGCCCGCGCTCCCCTTTGTACCTTCGCGCCACTAGGCACGTGCCCAGTTTGCCTTATGTATAATCCGCCTCTGCTATAGGGGATGATACTAACTCTGTTTGCCGACCTCGTAATGGTAAAGACTGCTAAAAACCCTAACCTTTTCTGGCGTTAACGCAGCCAAGTTTATAGGTCAAGTTCAACGTTGTTAAACTTTGATTAACATTGTACAATAAAAATTTACATACACATTGACGCATTTGAGTAATGAGTATCATACTTATTGTATAAATTCAGCAACATAAAAATGCTAAGTTATTCTGAATAAGGAAATTAATTGTTTATTGTCGTACAATGTAGTAACGTACCAATTTAATTAATGCTAGAATTTCTATTAATAGTATATAACATATCTTGTTGTTTGTTTGTCTGTGGCTAATAAACTACTCTACTATCTTTGTTTAAATTCTAAGATTCCGGGTCTGGTTGATTGAGGGACTACCCTCTGTGCCTCGGAAAGCATGTTAAGCCGTTGGTCCTGATCGTTATTTTTATTTAAAAAAACATACGTATTCAATGTGTAGGTACCCTTAATAGCTAATGTACCTATCAAACGTATCATTGGAATTAGCACACTATCTATTATGTGCAAATTGTTCAAAATTACATACAATTATAATTCAAATGTATGTATTATTCAAACGTACATATCTACTTAGGTATATCCGAATCATGTATGTACGTATATAATTAAGCATATTTAACATTAATTAATTTGGTTAATATTTTTGTTACATAATACATAGTTGCAACAAGGAATATTTCCATAATCACCACGCTTGGTATGCGCATTGGTAATTACAATAACATGATATGAGTACCGATCTTTGAACTGATACATGCTGTTGCCCATCTGTTAGGTGTGTGAAAAAGTCAAAATCCCTCAATCTCATCGCCAGCGACCGCCCTGAGCCGAGGTCCAAGTTCCACAGGGGACGCCCTCTTACGCAGTTTGCTTAGTTTGTAGTATTTAAACCATTTATCTAGGCTGGAGCTCTGCTCGCCTTTATGTCCGGTGGAATAGCAAAAGCCTCGTGGCTAAACAGATAGGTCCGTCCGAAAAAAAACCCCTTAGTCGTTGCTTATGACACCCATGGAAAGAAGTGGTCTATTCTAAGCCGGACAAAAACCCTGGTTTTCCAAGGTCTTTTAAAAGGAGAAACCTCCACTTGAAAGACCAGTGCTGAGCAATGAATGTAACCCGGCGATGAAGTGAAATATAAATAAGAAGTAGTTTTTACAATTGCCGTAGGCAGACCTGTACATTTTTATTTTTGTAGATAGATATCTAACTCTTCTAATCGGACCAGTAGTTGCTCAGATTAGCGCGTTCACATCTTACACGCTTTGCGGACATTTCAAAATGTCCGTTAATCGTGTAAAACAATAAATTAACACTAATCATGACACGACAGCATTAACAAAGTCTTTTACATAACACTTTTATAAAAAAAAGAAAAACAGTAGAAATAAATCAATTAAACCTGCTACTTATTGTCAATCACCTATTTCCTTAATTGTTCAAGTTATACCTATCTATTGTTGATATAATTACGTTAATTAGTAACGTAACTGACTATTTAACGTTAATTAATGGATTTCTAGTGAAATATATAACACTAGTTGTGCGTTGTGGCTTTGTTTGCTTTATTGTTGAACTGGTTTCAAGGGTCAGAATTTATAAAACATTTTTTTTCGGACGGAGGTATATGTAGTTAGCTTCGAGGCTTTTGCTATTTTACTGGACATAAAGGCGAGCGGAGCTCCAGCCTAAATAAATGGTTTAAAAACTACAAACTAAGCAACCTGCGCAAGAGGGCGTCCCCTGTGGTACAAGCTCAATGCGGTCGCTGTAATTTATAAGCATGTGTTATCACTTATAGGGTTTGTAATGTCGTTTTGTCTAGAGCTCCGTTTTTTATTTTTTGACAGATATTTTTTTTAGCTACAAGGTTTTTGCTTTTTCACTGGGCATTTGGGTCTACGAGGGCATCGAATCTCTTAAGAGCAAGCCCATGTTCGGCGGTGGACGTAACCGGCTGAAAAAGAAAAACGCATAACTTCCACTGCTGAACATAAGCCTCCCTCGAAGGAAGTTTACCATAGTCACCAAGCTTGGATTGCGGGTGGGTGGCCGAAGTATTATGTGCAAAATATACACAGATAAACGCTGCTGCCCGTTATCTGGTATATGATTGTCATTGCCATGGTATAAAAATCGAGACCAACGGATTATTATGTTTTTCGAGGGTATAGTCACTCAACCAACCGGACATTGTTTTTTATTTTAGTCAAACATTTATGCATTTGGGCATTATCATGAGAGCATCGGACAAATCTCGAAACCTGCTCTTCTTTCAGCCCGGTGAAGTAGTTAAAGCCCCGTGTATTACTACAAAAGTCAACCAAAAAAAAAAAAGAAACCAGCTACTCAAAGTATGAATGCCGCCTATTAATCTTTTAATCCTATATTTACCACAAAGGGGTAAGCATTCTTCCCAATATAGAATATTCGGTGGCACCAAGAATGTTACAGTCATTAATATTACCAAGACATTAAACAACGTGTTAAATGGGTCTGATATATTAACAGTAGATTGAGGAAAAGGAATAATAAATAATGTCCTTTATTGTACTACAATATTTTAAAATGACTTTTGTTTTTGAGTATATTGCGCGGTGGGAGTGGGCAGCAGCGTTTCCTTGTGTTACAACATAATACGCCTCCCGAGTGTGGTGACTATGTCAAATACCCTCCCTCGGGAGGAGGCCCGTGTTGAGTAGAGCACGTGATACGGCCTGATGACGAAGATGTTATTTAGCGATATTTTCATTGTTGGCATTTCTGCCAGACAAATTTTGCATGGAAGTGTTACAAAGAAATCATTTAACTGGTTAAGACAATTGTACAAAATTGGTCCAAAATTCCAGTCAATGACGTGTATTTTAGACTTTTCAAGTCAGCGTCCGCCTTGAGCCGAGGTCCAAGCAAGAGGGTGAGCTCTCTTGCGCACGTTGTTCTGTTTAATAAGAATGGAACACATCTCGCTAAAGTAGTAAAAGCCTGAGTATAAAGCCGAAGAGCGTGATATAAAAATCTTTCGCTCTTCTGCTTCCATCTCTGAGGCTCAAAAGGAGAAGATATCGTACGAGTCTTGCCCCAACTTTCTGTAATCAGTCACACTCGACATTGGCGAATCATGGCGTTGGATGCCATTTTTAGGATCAAATGTGAAGTGAAATAGAGTTTGATGTTTATTAGAATTTCAGTTTCCAAAGCACGTTAGAATCTTCAACCGTCAGAGGGCATCGGATGTCATGTACTTGTTGTTACCTAGAGGCGTTCGGAGTGACTTTGTCCTCGTGGTATGATTGCCATATCATCGCCATGGAGAGGGGAGTCCGCCATACTTCGATGTTGTAGGAACGCCTAAAGCATTTCTCCGCGAAAAAAGCGCACGATAACGGTGAAGGTCGTTAAAACAAACACATACTAGATGGCGCTGACAGTCATTCATAATCGGCATAATTAACAAATAGCCGTTGCCTTATTTGAAAACAAGCGGTTCCATGTTCAAATTCTCAGAATTTTCAAATATGGAACGAGGTAAAAACTGTAGTTCGTTACTAAAATATTAGTTTGGCTACCGTTAAGTGGCTTCATTATGCTGACATTTGTACGTTTAGTTAGCAATTTTATTGATTAATGTTCACACGCTGGAATTTATAGGTGTAGAAGTAGGTAATTCTAGGTATTTAATTAACAGCTAATTTATCCTTTCTCAGATAATATATTACAATTAAGAATTAAAATAGACATATTTTCTATTAATTATATGTTATGCTGTATTTGATATTTGATGCCTGATAAGGATGTGTCTCAATTTGGAAATTAACCTTGTATTTTTAATTGGCAACGCATTTTATTGACTTTTTTGTTTGTTTTTTGGAATAACACTGAGACCATAGACTCATTCAATATTCCAAAAAAGATAGCTAAATTTAGTATTAATATAGTTTTAAATATATATTTGTTTTAACTATATTAAATGAATTGATGTCCCATTCTTATGCTATACGCACGAGTAGGCAGGAGTTATCGTCCTCCCAAATCTTATTATATTATTTGCTATGAACCTTCCGGTGCCCTCGTAAGCCCGAAGTTCAAGTAGCCCTCGGAACGAAAAGTAGAGCGATACCTACACAAAAGTCCCCTAAAAATCTTAAAAGTCAATTCCCAATCTCCGCCGTCAAAAACTGCCCTGAGAGACTATATCTTGCGCAAGTTACTTATTTTGTAGTTTTTCTATTTTTTAATGAAGCGCGCCTTTGAAGCCAGTGAAGTAGCAAAACCCTCGTGGTTTAGCACACATGTCCATTTGAGAAAAACAAAATATGAAACGATCGCGTTTACAATATATTATACATATATTTTGAAGCTTATAAAGTGTACGATACCTCTTTCTAAAAATCATGTTTAGTATTACAGTAATCATTTCAATAGGTACCTATTCGGATTAAAAGTTATTTTGCAATCAATTATGAAATGATTAGGTACTTTCATCTTAACCGTGATTTTTAGAAAGAGACACACTTCATAAGCTTCAAAATAATTAATTATAGTATACCTAACTGCCATTCAACTAATATTATAAATGCGAAAGTTTGTAAGAATGTTTGTATGTTATACATATTGTATGTATACCCGTTACTCTTTCACGCCAAAACTTCTGAATGGATTTTGCTGAAAGTTTGCACGGGGATAATTCATAAGCTCGTTTAACATATAGGCTACAAAAAATTACGCTCTGATCCACTGGAACAGAGTAATACGGGTAAAACCGCAGGGTGCAGCTAGTTAAAAATAGTAATAGGTACATTTAAAAGTAATAAAGTAAAAAATAATGGAACCGTAAAATATAATCATATTTACATATATTAAAATTTAATCAATTTACACACATGTTGGAATAAAGATTTATGATTTCCAAGTAAGTAATAATTTCGAAATTAAATTCACAATATAATTGAATAACATATTATTAAAAATATAACTGCGTTTTAACTAGGTTTTTAATATGCAACTAGTCATCATCATCAGCCCTTATAACGTCCACTGCTGAACATGGGCCTCCTACCGAGGGAGGGTATTTGCCATAGTCACCACGCTTGGCAGGCGGGTTGGTGACCGCGATATTATTTTGTACCACACAAGGAAACGCTGCTGCCCTTCCTTGATATACAATTATTACAGATGATGTTATAACAATCGGAACCAACGGCTTAACGTGCTTTCCGAGGCACGGAATGTAGTCCCTCAACTAACCAGACCCGGATAGAAATCTTAGAATTTACATAAAGATTTCTTGTCCGGTGTGGGGATCGAACCCACGACCGAGATTGAAATCGAGCCAAACACCGCTACTTGCAACTAGTATTACCTAGGTACTAACTTTTTCGTGTTGTTTTACCTCAGTAAGTATGTTACTCTTGATTGCGTGGAAATATTTTCATTAAAGATAAGACTTTTTACTCGCCAATAGTATAGCCTGCTATGGGTCAAAGTTTGTCCAGATACTGCAAGAAACTGACACTACTACACAATAACTGCTTTATCCGACTCGTCGGAGATGTCAGTCAGTTAGATCCTGAGTTTAGAAAGCACCATCCGATGGCCTTTTAGACTCGAAGTTTCGAAACGACTCCGCGACCTTTAAAGTAACACAAATTTCCCCTAACATCAATCAACATTCCTCGATCCCCCTCTAGCGGCTACCCTGAGCCGATGACCAAGACCCAGTGGGGGCGCCCTTTTGCGCAAGTTGCTAAGTTTGTAGCTTTTAAACAATGAAATAGAGAGCTCTCCTCGCTTTTATGTCCGTTGAAGTTGCAAAAACTTAACCTAAAAACTTCGTACAAATGCCCGTGCAAAATAAAAACCAAAGTCAACATATAATTTGTCTGTAGTATCTGTTTTTTTTTCGGACGGACATAATGTTGTTAGCCCCGAGGCTTTTGCTACTTCACCGGGCATAAAGGCGAGCAGAGCTCCAGCCTAGATAAATGGTTTAAACACTACAAACTAAGCAACCTGCGCAAGAGGGCGTCCCCTGTGGGACTTGGACCTCGGGTCAGGGCGTTTGCTGACGGGGAGATTGAGGGATTATTGCTTTTAGTTTTTTTTTTAGGCGTATTGTGCAACTGTCGCTCTACTTTACAGTTCGCGGGCCTCTCGGACTTCGGGTCTAGGAGGGCATCGGAAGGTTTGTAGTATCTGTTGGGTGGAGTTCCGATTATAAGGTTATTTTTCTACAACCGTAAATGACTAAATCATTGAGCGTATTTACTCTATGTAGTACATATATCAAGAAATTACTCGTACATATTTCATTCGTAAACAGAAGGACTAGCATAAAAGTCGATTCGTCGAATCGATAACATTACCATCGACGCGTGAAGAATTCCCTCGGAACCAATCATCGAACTTCAAATTATATCGCTCGATAAGAACATGGCGGCCGTAGCAATATTGCTTACAGAACCATTAAATCTTCGATATAATTCACGAAGCAGTATTTATTCTAATTGTTATGATGGTTAGTTCCAGCATAAGTATAGTTCCGCAACGGCACCCTAGCAATATACCTAAAATAAAAAAATTAAAAAACATTTTTATTTACGTAAACCAATTACAGGCACTTGTAAATAGTCAAACATTAATTAGAAAAATTTATTCATTATATTTGTTATTTATTTATATCTATAAAATTATTATTTTTATATTATCATATATTTATATGTTATTATTATATTTTATTTATTTATATTGTTCTTAGCGACGCAAAATGCTTGTTCTGTCTATATTATGTCAAAACAATTGTCATTATTTGGGTGGACCATGAGCATATAACGACGGACGCGCTTTAATGCTACCACCGGATCCAATGCGCCCCAACTGAGAAGATCCGGCGAAACAAACTCAGTGGGTTACTTTACTACCGGTTTCAACACGGCCCACATGAGACGGTCCGGCGAAACATACTCAAATGGACAAATACGCGGGGTTTTGGTCCAATTAATATCATTTATTTTTAGTAGGCATACACATTTATTGCCCAAACGGTTGTCTTGTTATAATTTATTTTAGTTTTACTCAATAAGATTGAATGATATTGAGACAGAACTAGCGGTATTTATAATTAAAGTACACCATGAAATCAATTACAGACAGTTCACAGAATAAGATACAGTTCTAATTACAACTACTGTACTTGGCTGTATGGTCCTCAGGGAGGTAGGTGCAAGATGGTACCGATAGCCAAACGTCTTTATCTTCAATCTTCAATACCTATAAAAACAAGCTATTTGCATCCATCTGGCAGTGCTGAATATGGGTCTCATAAGACCTTGGCAAGTCAGGGGTCGTCCAGGGATATTGCCATAATCACTACAGGAGGATTGGTGATCCTCGGTGTCCCCTATCCCCCGGTTCCCGTGAAAAGGTAACGCACCGTTTTTGAGAAAATCAGATACTAGTAACCTAACCTCAAAACACTAAAATCACCTATTATGGTCGGGAAAAATCATGTGCGGGTCTAAATTTGCTTCTGCTTCTGCTAATTTCTCGAAAAATATCCATTACCTTTGAATAAGAGTGATAGCTTTATAATCGGGGGCCTACCCTCTACCAGATTTAACCACTTTTAACCCCCTCCGCCTGCGACACTATACTGAGCCAACCCCATATTTGTGTCAAAACTAAAATTTATTTCCGGGTCTAGTTGGTGGTTCCGTACGTTGGAAAGCTCATAAAGCTGTTGGTCATGTTAGCCCAAACTAAATATTTCACGCGGATGAAATCGCGGGCAAAATCTAGTACCTAATATTATAATTATTAATATCGATAAGACCGCAGTTGTTTATATTACGAGCAATTATTTGATTGGTGGCCAATCAAATAATGTGTAGCTATCGTTACTCTGATTATTAACGGTCATGCTGACTTAGAATATCATTTATAAAATAATTTTGTGTTATATTTCACTAGCTTCCCGCGCTCGGTTTCACTCGCGTAACTCCCGTTGTCGTGGGAACTTCATGATAAAATATAGCCTATAGCCTTTCTCGATAAATAGGCTATTTTTATCGGCACAGTAGTTTTGCAGGTTAGCGCAATAGCGCGATCAAGAAAACAAACAAACTCTTATATATTAGTAGAAAAGATTATATGTTCAGGTCGGTCCTGTGGCTTCACTCGCTTCAGGTATTGAAGATGTTGAACATTCATGTAGTCATTCTCGAGGCTTTTGCTACTTCACCGAGCAAAAAACCGAGTAGGGCTCAAGCCTTATATTTTTTTTTACAAACTAAGCATCCTGCGCATTATGTCACCCCCTGTGGAAGTTGGAAATCGGCTCAGGGCTGTCGCTAGTGGAAAGATAGACGAAATAGGTACTTTAAAGAAAAAACCTTGCAATGTATAATTAACTTGTAAACAATGAAGTGCTAGAATAATTTTAAAAAATTAAGATTTGAATAATAGTTAAACGAATCAAACGATATTTAAACGAATGAAACGATTTTTTTAATAATTATCGCCGATAATTTCAATAATTATGTCTATTTAAGTAAATTTTTTTTTTTTTTATCAGCTCAAGGATACCCATCATCTTAATTATGTAAAAAGGCTTATTATAAAATTTCTGATTATGTTAATGACAAAACTGCTTGGGAGTGAGTTGCTCTGAAACAATACTGCTTTATTAATCATTGTAAAATATAATTTATTAAAAAAAAAGGATTCCTCTGAGTTTCTTGCCAGTTCTTCTCAGAGTTGCCACGTCCAGAACTGGTGGTAGTAAAAGAATGGGACGCATCATAAGAACATGATTTAAAATATTTTAAATGTGTCTATATGAATAAAGAATTTTTGACTTTGACTTTGACTTTGACTTTGACTTAATGCTAAAGTCTGCCAAGCGTGGTGATCCTACTTGAAAGTTTGTAAGTATGGATGGATGGATGTTTGTTACTCTTTCACGTAAAAAATACTGAATGGATTTGGCTGTTAGTTTGCACGCCAATAGTTTATAAGCTGGATTAACATATTATTATAGGCTACAAAATATCACGCTCCGACCCACTGGAGCAGAGTGACGCGGGTAAAACCGCGGGCTAGTTATGGAATATTTTCTCAAAGACCCTAGCTTGCCAAGGTTTGTTTAGAGCAGGGATCCCCAAACTATTTTGGACAAGTGACCCCTTTTCCAAAATGAACTGTTGCCTCAGACCCCCATGGCCAAATTACCTACTTTTTCATAATGGTCCGCTAACTTAAAACAGCTGCTTCAGTGTGTTATTTTTCATTCTGACTTAGGTAAAGTGGTCGACATCGACCCCAAGGGGTCGATATCGACCACTTTGGGAATCCCTGGTTTAGAGGACGCCCATGTTCAGCAGTGGACGTACACCGGCATATACAATATGTTAAATATCATAAGATAAGGGGAAACGTATATTTCGCCTCTTTGCTTCAATAACGTGATAAGTTTTTTAAGTCCACGTTTCAAGATATCACATTATTGAAGCAAAGAGGCGATTTGCTAATTTAAAAACGTTTAAAAGCTCTTAATTGTGTCAATTGCCTTGCTCCTCTCACAACCTTCTTAAGATATGACCAGCATAATGAATTCTTTATCTATATTCATAATTCGCTTTGTTCATAATCTTGCCAAGCGTGGTGATTATGAAATGTTTTCTCAATGACCCTGACTTGCCAAGGTCGGTTTAGAGGACGTGTTCAGCAATGGATAATACAAAAGGTCAAAATCCCTCAATCTCATCGCCAGCGACCGCCATGAGCCGAGATCCAAGACCCACATGGGACGTCCTCTTGCGCAGGTTTCTTAGCTTGTAGTGTTTAAACCATTTATTTAGGCTGGAGCTCTGCTCGCCTTTATGCCCGGTGAAGAAGCAAAAGCCTCATGGTTAACTATATAAGTCCGGACAAAAAAAAAAAAGGATGTGACACAATACATACAATACGTTAAATATCATAAGGTAAGGGCATTTTTTTTATGTTCTGATAATTTTAACTAACAATTAAATGTACCATCATTCTTTTAAATTTCCTTTACAAGCTCTCCCTTAACAACAAACAGGTTTCTATCGGCCATGTTTCCACAAAAACATTATATATTTGAGCTATCCGTTTATTGTTGGTTGCCAATGTTTTACTTCGTACTTGTTCGTTAATGAAACTGACCGGTTCACTTTTTGTTGTAGTTCATTCATCAGAAGGAAGCTAATGACAACTGGTTATCAATGTACTAATAGGGGAATGACTTATGTTGCTATAGAAACTTTATTCTGTATTCAAAATACACTCTAGGCTGGAGCTCTGCTTGCCTTTATGCCCGGTGAAGAAGCAAAAGCCTCAGGGCTAATAACATAGGTCCGTCACATTAATGTGGTATATAGTGTTCTGACAACCTCCGGAGGGTAGCGGTACTTGGCTCGCTTTAAATCTCGGAGGTCGTGGGTTCGATCCCCACGCCGGACAGTAAATTTTATTGTAGATTCTAAGATTTTTTTCCCGGTCTAGTTGGTTGAGGGACTACCCTCCGTGCCTCGGAAAGCACGTTAAGCCATTGGTACCTATTGTTATAACATCATCTATAACAATCATTTTTATATAATGAACCGAGCAGCAACTTATTACGATCGTCAGTAGCAGCCGGGCAGCAACTTATTACGACGATAGTATAATACTGCGGTCAACAACCGGCTTGCCAAGCGTGGTGACTATGGCAAAACCTTCCTTCGAGGGGAGGCCAATGTTCAGCAGTGGAGCTTATACAGGCTGATGATGATGATGAAGTGTATCATTTAATCGTACTAGTAAAAACTGTCAATTAAATAGGTACCTAAAGTAGCTTTTAACTTTTTTTTCTTGGTTTGCCAGTATTTCAAAGCGTAGTATCGTCTGGAGACTGACACTCGATGCCTGTCAGTGTCACGTCCTCTCAGCATGACGCTAACCCAGTGTCAACAAGCCATTTAAATTGTATCTATTATTATTTTTTCCTTGTAAATAAACAACATCCGTACGTATTTTTTTCCATAAGATCCAATTATTTATAAGAAAACCGTTTTTGTAAAGGACTTAGTAGATACATTGTAGTGCTTAATAAGTACAACATATAAACAACTAAAAGCAACTTATAAAAAGACAACTATTTTAACTTCCGCATGTAAGAACAACCTCCGTAGCATAGTGGAATTTGGCTCGCTTTAAATCTCGGAGGTCGTGGTTTCGATTCCCATGCCGGACAGGAAATCTTTGTGTAGATTTTAAGATTTCTTTCCGGGTCTGGTAGGCTGAGGGACTACCCTTCGTGCCTCGGAAAACACGTTAAGCCGTTGGTCCCGATTGTTATAACATCATCTATAACAATTGTATACCACGAAACGGGCAGCAGCGTTTCCTTGTATGTTACAACATAACCCTGCGGTTACCAACCCGCCTGCCAAGCATGGTGACTATGGCAAAACCCTCCCTCGGGAGGAGGCCCATTTTCAAGTTATACGGGCTGATGATGATGTAAGAACAACACATGAAACGTTGAGTTTGCTTTGGAATATCAGGTGTCACTTTGATCATTTCTATTGCCATAGCGAAAGAGACCACAACAGTGAGACTCTTACTCAAGTGAATACTGAAAGCCAAGTATTGTTATTGCATATTACTGTGAATCTATGCTATTTGGCAACGTTCCCAGAATGCTGGCAGCATTGGCCCGTTGAATGGCAATTCGTATTGCTATTCAATGTAAATACCAGCACTGCGGATCGTGTCGCATTAACGTGGATCGCAGTGAGGTTTGTAATAAAATACTAACTAGTAGTCGGTTCCTAGAATGCTGGCAGCGTTGCCCCGTTGAATGGTCATTCTTTCCTGCTGTGCAAAATAAATACCAGCACTTGGGGAACGTGTCGCATTTAAAACCTTTCAAAGCTCTCAGCGCCATGGATAATACCAAATTAATAAAACGCTTTGTTCTGACTGCCTGACTGATCAATGTACAGTTTAAACCGTAAAGCCATGAAACTTGTTATTTTCAGATACACAGGCAAAATCGTGGACAAAAGAGTTACATATATAATTAAAAATATATACAATCAAATTATCTATCCAATGTGAAATCGTACGCCAACACCACAGTATAAATTGAACAACCGTATTCTCTAAGTCATCAGTGTATCCCAATCATTATAATATAACGACAAAATTATACTCGTTCTAGTTCTACCATCACCATCGCTTTCACCGTAATAGTATCATCAAGCTTTCTATTTAATTTTTACAACTATAATTATCACATTTAACTCCCCACTGATGACTACTATCTACTAAGAAATATTTATAATAATTTATTTGTAGGAGGATATACTCGAATTACACCGCAACGGCGTAATATTGCCAATTTCTATTAGTAACTTATCCACTTCCTTTCATTAAGATGTAATAAAACTAGATATGATTATATTGATATCTTATAATGACTGTTTAATCAATATTTACTAAACTTGGTCCCATTAAAACGCCAATAGTTGCGATTTAACCGCTTGTTTACTTAATAGATTGAACTGAATAGAAATTGTTGGTATGTTACCACAAATGCTATGCAATTATGGACACTAAGTATGTAGGAATCTGGCTTCAACGTATAAAAATATGTTAGAGATTAAACAGGTATATACTTCGACTAGTTTACGTGGGAAATATGTTAGCACCAATTGGCCGAAGAAAATTTATTGGTAAATTCGATTACCATATTGGGATGAAATAGCAATCGTGGAGAGAATCGTGATGTGACTTCGTGTGTCATTTTGAGGGTACTCAAATTATGTGGGTGAGGTGAATGGCCATTTTGGGAACAGAACAAATAACAATAAATAGTATTACGTTGAACATTAGTTAATAAGTTAGGACTCACGAATATGCAATCTAAGCTGAAGAGTTTGTTTACCTACATCCTTAGACGTCCTAATATGATGTACTATTGGACAAATTGAAAAACTTAAGTGTTAGATAACCTATTTATGGGGAAAGGCAATATTATATCACGCTAACCCCAATAGGAGTAAAGCACCAATGTTGAAAAAAATGTTTCAAAAACCCAAATTAACTGACCTTTGAAATTGGTCCAGATGTTTCGGCACATATTCTTATATTCTTTATAATATAAATATAGACTATTTAGGTAATGCACACAGAATTAAAAACAAATATTGAATAAAAATTTTAAAACAAATTAAATAACGAAGAGAAACTGATGTGTATTAATAACTTTTTTTTAAATAATGACATTTGTTACTACGATCTACTATCTTACTGCCATCAACAATCCACCTGCCAAGCATGATTATGGCAAAATCGTCGTCCCTGCCATGCCCAGTAAAGAGGAGCCCTATGTTCAGCAGTGGATTCAAGCGGGCTGATAAATTGAAACGAAGAAAGAATTCATGGCTATTAAAATTTAGAAATACCGCAGACTGCTAAAGCAATGACAGAAAGAAATCTCTGATACACCTCAACTTGGGTAAACAATTAATAACGTGACTAGCAATAAATATGTTCCTCCCGACCGTTTTTGGATGGCGTCCAATCTCTAAGAATTAGCTGTCTGCACAGGACATATTATAGTGACCAAGTGAACGCTAACTCAGGTGCACTCTCTATTACTTTACTCTCAAAATCCGGTGAGACGGTTCTGCCGACACGATCGGTGAAGGATCAGGTGAAGACCCAACATATTAACGTACTCTCCAAGGCACAGGTGAAAACCCACCAATTTCCAGAGTTCGGGTCTGGTACTAATTTTGTTCTTAATACAATATTTCTAGGAACATTATGTTTTGCAAAACCCGGGTAGCGAACCTGAGACCTCGTTACCATCGAAAATTTTACCGCTGCAATAACAATAGTTACCTACTTAATGATCTGGTCATACGGTCACAGTTCCAAACACTTAATCAAACTATCGCCGTGACACCTGACACTCAAAGTTTCACGCAACTCAGTTCGTATGCAACTGCGACCTCTTGCCATTTTCAGACCAGCCCTGTTAACATTTTCACTTATCGCGAAGAGATAGTAACCTGAATTTAAATTAGATGTCGTAACATTATAATCAACATAACAAGCAGTTTTACAAAGGTTATAAACACAGAAAATTGTGTGAAATAAACATGATATAAAACTATAAACTACAACTTTGTACTATTAAATCCTCAATGCCTCCACAAGTGCCACTGAAGACTTTTCTTTGCCACCCGTCATTCCACCTACTTGCAATAATAAACCACTTTGTAATCATTCCCTGCACTTAAATAGACATCTGCAGTTACGAATAATAAATAAAAATGCCTCTCCCGCCTCCCATATCGAGATATTGAAATTCACCAATTAAATTAACAGTAAAGCTTAATAAATTTCAACAAAAAAACGTCAGCCATATTTCCGGATAGGGAGCGTCATTACCGTATTTATTAGCCGCGGACTCACATTAACCGTCCTCAACACTCAACAGTAATGGCAACCGAAAAACGTTGAATACGGTATGTGAATTGTGCCCAAATGCGTACATACGCGGACGATATTAAATAAATAATTACACATTTGTCAGATACTCCTAAAAAGCGAGTTGCCCGCGACGGGCGGGTTACCATATTTGGCGCGTGGACGGGCGACTGCACAGGTGAGCGCCAATTATCGCGGAGCGCAAAAAGCGTGCGCAGACAAATTGTGAAATTGTAAGCGTGTGCGTTTCGTGCTTAGCCAACCAACTTTGAGATATGCTGACCTATTAACTGAAGATAGATGGTGGCGACCCGTCGATATGTTTCCGTGTTTGCTTCTTGCTTACTATTAAATTGGCTGGCCGTTTTAATAAAAACAATATTTATGTTTGCTGCACATTTTTTTTTGTAAACTAAGGTTCTACGTTATTTAAGTAATAAAATACACGCTATAATTTTTTGTTTACTTTGCTAAAAATAATGAAATAATTTTGTACACATAATATAAAGGTTTGATCAGTGACCATATTTTATGGTTAATGATCAAAACTTTTAGTTTCTCACCTGTTAGGGCCTATGCACACCACGTTTTCTAAACGCGCCGTTGCAGCGCGTCTGTAGCGATACAGACGCGATACGCACGCGAGTCAGACGCAGCCAGCAGACCTTTGCACACCTGCACGCTTATGAATCGATACAAACGCGCATGTGTATCAATACAGACGCGATGCAAAAGCCACCAAATTGCTAACGCGCGTGTGTATCGATACAAACGACAACAAACTCTCGCTCGGTAGGATAAAAGCGCGCCGTCGACGCGCGTTTCTAAAACGCGCGTCGACGGCGCGTAAAAAAAACGTGGTGTGCATAGGCCCTTAATTATTTAATAATAAAACGCTGGTGCTAAACCAGCGTTTGGCGTAAATGGCGTATAATGATTGTAGAGAAAAAAATGTCTGTCATAAAGAAATCACAATCATACTAGAACTTAAAATACAAAACAATGCCAGAAGTCAAAATAAGAAATGGTCTGTATACGTTCATCCGTAACAGTACCTATAGAGTAGATTAGAATATAATTATTTATTGTCTATATACATACATACATACAAAAGCTCACGCCTGTTAACGCCCAGCGGGGTAGGCAGAGACAATGGACCTCCACTTGCTTCGATCCCTACACACAACTTTCGCTTCATTCACTCTCATAACATTCTTCATACAAGCACGTCGGTTTAGGGTGGATCTTATTTGACCTTTTGCGAGGATGTCTCCGATTGTCTATATTATATTATTATTCACTAGCTTCCATGCGCGGTTTCACTCATGTAGCTCCCGTTCCCGTAGGAACTTCAAAATTAATACCATAAATGGTATCTAACACTGTCGGTCCAGTAGTTCCTGAGATTAGCGCGTTCAAGCAAACAAACAAGCAAAGTCTTCAGCTTGGTATGTTAATATAGATTTATTTATATATTTTGTTTATTTATATATTTTGTGACTACCTACTACTAACTACTGTAGAACTATAGGTACCTAGGCTAGTGACTACATTATTAACACCCGCGAGCCTATAAGCTATAAGCCTATGTAAAAATGCGACAGTGATTACTTAGTAGATCGTCAGAAAAGCCGCGTTGCCATTGCAGTTGGTTTTTAGTTGTCAACTATAGAACTTCAATTTACACGTCATAGTAACGTAAAACATTTTTGCGTTGCTTAAAAGACAGTGCGATGTTTTATTATTTTTTTGCGATCAATGTATCGTTGTCGTATTTTTACCTACCTACGTAATTCTACTGCCGGTTTCTCAAATGTCACTCCGATCAACAATAACAAAGCTGTTTACTTAATTGTCAAATCAAATTCAGTTTCTGACAAATAAATACAAAAAAAAACTGCCACTACAAGTTTGTAGTTTTTAAGCCATTTAATGATTCTGGAGCACTACTCGCCATTATGCCCGGTGATGTAGCAAAAGCCCCGCGGCTAACTACGTGTGTTTATTTTATTTGTCTTATTTTATTGCTTTAACAACGATTGTTATAACATAATTTCGATGGGTCGCTAGAACAAAATCATTTTTGTTGTGACTATAGGTATGGCCACAACCCCTTCCAGGCAGGCCCTTGTTCCGTAGTGGATATTATACGGGCTGATAATTACCGACAATAGGTAATTCAATGCTGAATGTATATTACCTGATTAATTAAATCATTTGACACTTAACAAGAACTTTGTCAGGTGTGTTCTTAACACGTTTCACCCACGAAAATCTCGTTCCTGGGAAGATATGACAGTTTATACCAGCACTAGCGCTGGTTTAAAATGTCATGCTTTCTAATAATTGGTAACAGGTTCATTTTTTCCTTGTGTTAAAACATAGCGGTTGCCAAGCCGCCTGCGATGTGTGGTGACTATGGCAAACTCTACCCTCAATCTATGTTCATCTGTGGAAGTCATGCGGGCTAATGATGATGATTAACAATAAATATCACAAAAATGGCACATGACATTCTCTAATCTATTCTTACGTTAAGATTTTTTTATAGTACAAGTATAATAGCTATTAAATAGATACACTCTTTTTTTTTTTTTTTTTTCTTTATTTATTTAGAGGCTTTTACCTTACCAAGATACCCTCTTAAAGACGTGTTATAAAGAGATTGATAAATTTCGGTGTCCACCGGTATTTTAGTATCCACCGAGGCCTAATTGTCTTAGCATTAGAGACTAGACCTAAGTTGCCGATTCGAAGCCTGCCAAAAAAAAAAATATAGGTATTTTTAAACACGAATGTAAAAAGGTTTTAAAAATTAAAAAGACGTTTGTAATTCGTTGCTGAACGAAAATATTAATCATAAAATAGTTAGTACAGTGTTACCAGTAACTCATTTGACACTTAACAGAATTTTGACAGCTGTTTAGTGGATTTCGACGTCGCAATTGCAATGGCAGGGTGGGCGGGTGGGTGACCGCAGTATTGTGTACAGCATATACGCTGTTGCCCGTTATTTGGTATAGGATTATCATTGATGATGATATGACAATGGCGATCTACGGCTTAGCTTTTTTTTCTCCGGTGGGAACGGCGATCACGCATCTTGCAATAGCAATGCGACAGTAGATTTGCTCCGTAATTGTTCCGCAATCGCGAACGTTAAAAAATATCGCTTAAATCATACCTATTCGACACTGATTGTATGGGAACAACCTGTGAACTCCAACTTCAAAGAAACTGATGTTAATAAATAATTTAATTCACATTTTTCGTTAAATGTTTCATAAGTTATGGTACACAATTCTGAATTAAGCATAATTACTTTTTAAATTATCCCAACAAAAAACGCATCCTAAACCCCTTTACTGCACAAATTGAGTCGTTATATTAGTACAAACACGTATATTTAATTTATTCAGTACGGCATATAATAAGACAGAACACTACCAACAGCAATAAAGAAACTCCGCAATTTCCTCCACTGAAATGGTACCACTTAAATTGAAGAAACATAGGTAGCTGTTCTTGGAACATTTTTTATGTCTTAATTATGTTTGAAACTCATAAAATCCCTCCACTAACCAGTATATAGGCAGTCGGTGATTAACAAACAATAAACTTATAATAAATTATAATTAATATTTTCTGAATAAACAATTTCATAGTCCATCATACAATAATAACTAGTTTGATTTTATGACCCGTTGGAACAGGGCCGCAATTGGAACTAAAGTCATTATAATAATGACTCTTTTACTGACAGGCTACAGTTTTATGAACCCTATATTATTTTAATTACAATTAGTACATAATGGGTTTTGGTCTAATGAAAGGCCGTAGTTTATTTTAAATATAATAGAGAGCCTTATTTCGAATAAACATAAAACTAAGGTTACGATGCAAATTACTATGTTGAAATAGTGCTATTATTTTATGCTGTTAAAAAGATATTCAGGCGTCAGAAATTATAACTAAGATATAGTCTAAATTACAGCATCTGATATGATTTATTCCATATTATGACGTTCAGAATAAGAAACCATCAATGACTCATTATTTTAGATAATTTAAACATTGCAATCAAGATCTCAAGAGAAGAAGAAATCTTGGAGGTCGTGGTTTCAATCCCCACGCCGGACAAGAAATTCTAAGATTTATTTCCGGGTTTGGTTGGTTAAGGGACTACCGTCCGTGCCTCGGAAAGCACGTTAAACGCCGTTGGTTCCGATAACATCATCTATAACAATCGTATACCAGGGAACGAGCAGCAGCAGCGTTTCCTTGTGTGTTACATCATAATACCACGCGGTCCACCATAATACCACGCGGACCATGCGGTCACCAACCCGCCTGCAAAGCGTGGTGACTATGGCAAAAACCCTCCCTCGGTAGGAGGCCCATGTTCAGCAGTGAACGTTGTCCGGGCTGATGATGATGATTCTAGAAATAGAAGCATGTTATAGCCCTCCGTCTAGAGGCCTAACTCTATGTATATTGGTCATCAGTGAAGGACGAATCATAGTCCCTTTATCCTGCTGTCTTTTTTTTATAAAATATAAAAGTGCCTTCCACTTTTTATGAATGTGACGATGATTTTAACTCGAATTAAAAAAAAATGTTACTTCTAACTTTTTTTTTTAATTCCGCGGTTCCTCGCAATTTGCACGAAACGACGGAATCACCCTTATATTTTTCAAAAGATGTTTTATAGTCACCCAATGTCTGCATAATCTGGAACTTGGATCTGGCTTGTAACGATTGTGCATATTACTGCTAGATCAACGACACAAACATTTTCAATAGAGATGGGCCGACTAGCCGCCGACTAGTCGGGAAAGCCGACTATTCGGCATCATTTGTAGTCGGCGACTAGTCGGCGACTATTCGGCAAAATATGCCGATTATGATCGGCGCATAACAAATGAAATAAAACAAATAATTTGTACTTGTTTTATAATTTCTAAACATTACTTAGAGTAGTTATCTAAACTACAGTCTTTACAACATAAGAACGTATTAATCAGTCAGTAATTAAGCTCAGCGGCCGCGCGATGTTTTTTTTCCGGTTAGACTTACGTAGGTAGCCATGAGGCTCTTGCTACTTCACCGGGCATAAAGACGAGCAGAGCTCCAGCCTTAATAAATGGATTAAAAACTACAAACTAAGCAACCTGCGCAAGAGATCGCCCCCTGTGTGGCTTGGACCTCGGCTCAGGGCGGTCGCTGGCGATAAGATTGAGGGATTATGACGTTTAGTATTTTAGGGGAGTATTGTGCAACTGTCGCTCTACTTTATAGTTCGCGGGCCTCTCGGACTTCGGGTCGACGAGGGCATCGGATGGTTCAAGGAATCCTCATCCACTGCTTGGTGGCAGGCAGTTGGAGATCAGAATGTAAGTTGCGATTACGAATGAACCACGGTGCCCCGGTGGCCCGTCGAGTGAATCTACTTTGAACAGTTTGTAAGCGGTACAAACTGCTAGACGCGGTATGAGCAAATACTGTGCTCGCTTACGTCATGATTGGTCGTATACGTGGTGTAAATCCTAACCGTATTATGAAGTGATAATTTGCTGCGTGAATTTAGAAGACAGTGTAGTCGACTGAACGTAAGTAAAGCGCGTGCACGAACAGCTTCTACATGCGCTCTAAAGTTTAGCTTTCGGTCCAGGATTACGCCTAAGTACTTGGCTTGCCGTTCCCAATGGTTCGCCAAACATCTTGACCGGTGGGATGTCCGGTGGACTCTTAAATCTCGAGAAGAGTACCGCAGCACTCTTTGTCGGATTTTCCACTTTCTGAACCATTTGCCTAAGGCATTTGATGCGGATTGTAGAGCGTCGTGAATGGCGGCCGGACTGCGGCCTGAGTAGTATGAAGCGGTGTAGTCCGCGAAGAGAGCCAGATGGGCTTTCTTGGATTTCGGGATGTCACTTGTGTAAAGCGAGAACACGAGTGGCGAAAGTACTGAGCCTTGTGGCACTCCTGCTTGGATCGGGTGAGGGGGGCCGCGCGATGACTAAGCCGAGTGATGACGATAAAGCCCGAATACCTCAGACAGTTAGGTATTAGAATGATCGGCATTGCCGATTAGTCGGCCGACTAATCGGCATTTTGGAAACCGATTAGTCGGCTAGTCGGTTAGTCGGCAAATACTATAGTCGGCCCATCTCTAATTTTCAACATTATTCATGTTATTATATTTTAAGGTTTCCTGATAATTTTGAAAACGATAGAACCCTTACACTAGGTCATAACTACAAAAAAACTGCTGTATCCTTACCTTACGTAGGTATTATTTGTTTTCCAGTGGCAATGTTTCAATTTTTATTCACTGTTATTATTTTACGATTAACAATAATTAAAAATATATATTTCTTAATGTTATGTGATTAAGGTCGCCAGAATGGGGCGTGGGATTAAAGTCAGCAACTCGTGGGTTGCATTGCAAGCGTTTATAAACTACGGTGGCTAGGAGCCGCTTGCCATCAAACGGATGTATCCTTTTTGCCAACGTTACGATGTATGAAGAAATATTATAATTACAGTATCACTGATTTATAATTTAACTACGTTTGCAATACTGTTATTATTTTTAATTGGCACTTTCTTGGGTCTAAGTGGTCCAGGAAGCGCCATCTAAGACAAGCTAACTCGAGAAAACCTAATTAAAAAATATTTCCTATTATTATATCACACTACCTTGTCCAGTCAAGGTCTCATAGACCCGCAGGCCGAAAGGCAAGCAAACAATTCTGTCAGTTGCACGAAACTTCTTAAAAATTTAGAAGTCATCGTCTCGCGACTCCCTGCTACCACCCTGAGCCGAGGACCAAGTCCCATAGAGGACGCTCTCATGCGCAGGTTGCTAAGTTAGCAGTTTTTAAACCATTTATGCTGAAGCTCTGCTTGCATTTATACTCGGTGAAGTAGCGAAAGCTTCCTCGCTAACGGACGAACTTGTACGTACGAAAAAAAACAAAGCTTAGTCTGTATAGTTGTTAAATCATTCGATAATCAAAGTAATGTTGATCATTACCGATAGATGGCATTAACGTTCGCCTTAGAGACGTGTTATAAAAGAGATTGATAAATTTCGATGATCGGTCGGGTTCCAACGTAGCCGAATCCTAAGATGCAGGTTTGGGTCCTGCCGGCGTTCTAAATTTAATAATCTCAATTTTGAAAATCAGAAAGCGGTAAACTTTTCCATAATGTATTAATAAAATAATTAACATTTGATAATGATTCGGCTAAAGCCCTGCTCGTCTGTATGCCCGATGCAGTACAGTACAGCCATTGTAACTTGCTGATAATGTAACTTTCTATAAGTAAAATAGGTATATTTGTTTCTGACTTTTTATATTACAAAGCTAAATATGTTGTCTGTTTGTATGATGAATGTTGATTATAGTACCTTACTAATCAATGTAAATAATACCATTATCATAATAGTATAATGATAGGATTGTTTGCAAATTTCAATTAAATAGTTAAGCGTTTAATGACAGCAGTAGCAATAGGTAATATATTTTATTTTATGGTAATTGGATTTTATTAACAAACAGTTTTGTAATATCTGTTTGATTGATTTAAATGAACCTTTGAATTACAGTTAATTAACTTAGTTTTAAACATGATGTTTTAACCGATTGCCCTTATAAAGATCGTGCAAAAACTAAAACATTTTAAAATAAACATCTTACTTACTTACATTTAAATTCGTTTTATATCTCATGGAATTGACTTGCAAAAATAATGTTGTACTAATACTAAAAGTAATGTATACCTACTTCAAAGCAATTGGCAGCATGATTAAATTACCTAATTAATGGAATTAATGTGTACCCATTACTGTCAGTAATACATGATTAAACTGTATTATTACGAATAATACATTGGTAATCCGTCTCTGTTTCTTTAAGAACAATAAATTAGGAACTGACGCGAGACCCAAGACATGCATAAGATTATACACATAGGCGTAGGTACTCAAGGGGGCAGAGGGGAAGCAACGGCTTCCCCCCTGTAATCCAGGTATAGTTCCAGATCAAGATCTAGTTACAAGTATCTTCCATTTCAGACTCGGCTTGTAACTTATCTGTAGGCCCCTGGAGAAAAACCGACTTTTTGCCCCCCAAGGGGCCAAACGTAGGTTACGTCCTTGCATTATGCACCTAACATTCAATAGATTTTTTATACCATCATATTGAACTACGACTACTTAAGATGATGACAGTCACCACTACAAATAATCGTTCACTTTTAACCAACGTACTTTTAATTGGCGCACACATTACATTGCTTACGTCTAGAATAATAAGTTAAAAAAATTCTATAGTAAAACGGCAATCAGGTGTAAAGCTTTTTGTGTTCTCGGTTTGAACTCGATTAATTTAATAATTACTGACATTTTATTGTATCGGAATGTGAAATTGCGGTTACTTGCTAAGTTTACTAACTAACTATTATTTTTAATTTGTTGATGGGTGTGGTCCGTTACTTAGTTTTAAAATAAGAAATTATAATGGGACATTCAAACAGGCTACAAAATGTGTATATTAAAAAAATATCGCATTAATTAAGATAGAAGGCTATCTTAATTAATTAATGAGATATTTTATTATCTATCTTAATTAAAGTTAACATTGTCAAAAAGTATAAGCGTTATGGGCTGCAGCCCAGGGCCTGTGGATATGAAGGGCCCCCAAGGGCATTGTAAGACGTGGACAGTGTAGGCCTACCACTCGAGATCATACCTACTATGTTAAACCAAACGACAAAGTATCTCGACTACATGTAATTTCAGTCTTGCACTGCCACAGAGGGCCCTTATTCCTCCATTGAAAAGAAATGACATTAATGGAAATAAGTTTAATTAATAAGTTAGGGCCTCCAGTTGTGTAAGCCCAGGGCCCCAGAAATGTATAGTCCGACCCTGCAAAAGTTAGGTCATTCTTGTAAAATACTTACATGTAACATTAGCTGTTTAACCCAGGTTCACCTGATTACTGGCAGGTCAATAACGTAAAAAGTGCGATAACGATAATTTAGTAAATAAATCACAAAAAGTCACACAAAGCTTATTACGACATAATACTGCGGTGATTATGTCAGTATCCTCCCTCGGAAGAAGGCCCATGTTCAGCAGTGGACGTTATACGGGCTGATGATAAATCACAAAACGTCAATAAATTGTGGCTATAGTTGACAACTAGTCACCAATTGTTATGACATCCCGACATTTATCAAAATTATGTAAACATCTGAATCTGATGTCGCGTTACTATATGGCAAGTTACATGTACTTCAAAACTAAAGTGTAAAAGTGAACAAAACGATAGTGGACCTGGTGTTCTGAGTTGATTCCTACCGAGCCGAGACAACTATTGGTGGGAATTGAATTTCATTCAAATTGTATCTGACTGTTTTGGTATTAGACGGAATAACATGCATGTACAAAAATAAGTTGAGCACTTACAGAAGAATTACTTACATGTACAAAGATACATTGAACACTTACAGAAGAATAACGTGCATGTACAACGATACGTTGAACACTTACAGAAGAATTCTATGTTCCTATGTATGTACGTTGAACACTTACAGAAGAATTACATGCATGTACAACGATACGTTGAACACTTACAGAAGAATTCTATGTTCCTATGTATGTACGTTGAACACTTACAGAAGAATTACATTCATGTACAACGATACGTTGAACACTTACAGAAGAATTCTATGTTCCTTTGTATGTACGTTGAACACTTACAGAAGAATTACGTGCATGCACAACGATACGTTGAACACTTACAGAAGAATTCTATGTTCCTATGTATGTACTTTGAACACTTACAGAAGAATAACATGCATGTACAACGATACGTTGAACACTTACAGAAGAATTCTATGTTCCTTTGTATGTACGTTGAACACTTACAGAAGAATTACGTGCATGCACAACGATACGTTGAACACTTACAGAAGAATTACATGCATGTACAACGATACGTTGAACACTTACAGAAGAATTCTATGTTCCTATGTATGTACTTTGAACACTTACAGAAGAATAACATGCATGTACAACGATACGTTGAACACTTACAGAAGAATTCTATGTTCCTATGTATGTAAGTTAAACATTTACAGAAGAATTACATTCATGTACAAAGATAATCTATCTTACACAAACACTACAACTGCACCAACCCATGAAATAAAATCGTATTACTGAAGTTAATTTCTCAGGAATTAATGAAAAAAACTCATAACCAATCCGGTAGCCAACCATCAATAATGCTTATTTACCGGAAAATAAGTAGAGATCGCATTTTCTTAGTAATTAGTGATTCGCATTGTAATTTCAGCTATTTATGATAGATAACTATCGCAATTGTGTTGATAAATTCTGTAGATGATAGATGTACAGATATGAATTCATATTATGTTCTAATATGTAAAATATTAATATTAAGTGACTGACTGACTAAAATTACCAAGTTGATGCGACTAGTCTAGTCGCATCAACATATTATATACTATTACAAATTTCAAATTTGATAAATTTATTAAGTCCAAATGTTGGTAATCCGTGTTATCAATTTGATAGAGTTATTTTTAAAGTGACAGAGATAACCTCCGTAGCGTAGCGGTATTTGGCTCGCCTTGAATCTCGGAGGTCGTGGGTTCAATCTTAATAAATGAAAAAATCTTAGAATTTTCACAAAGATTGCATTTCCGGTGTGGGAAATGCAATCTTTGTGAAAATTCTAAGATTTTTTCCGAGTCTGGTTGGTTGAGGGACGGCTTATCGTGCTTTCCGATGCACGGAGGGTAGCCTCCGTGCCTCGGAAAGCACTTTAAGCCGTTGGTCCCGATTGTTATAACACCATCTATAATAATCGTATATCACGGAACGGACAGCAGCGTTTCCTTATGTGGTACAACATTATACTGCGGTCACCAACCCGCCTGCCAAGCGTGGTGACTATGGCAATTAACCTCCCTCGGGAGAAGACCCATATTCAGCAGTGGACGTTATACGGGCTGATAATGATGATGATGATAGTTAAAGTAAGGTAGAGCTATGATGAAATTTAGTTTTTTCAAGTTTTAGTCTATTCTGATTATAAAATCTTCTGTTAATATTAAAGTAAACCATTACTAACTGATAGATAGACACACAGATCTCTTAACGGATTGCGATGAACTTGATTTGTTACGCTAATCGTGTTTATGAGGTAGTTGTTTAAAGACTTCATGATGTCATTAGATCTCCTCCAAATTAAGCTTAGAAAAAAGGAAACTATTTTATTCTCTTAGGGAGTCTAATGGAGTCAAACATGGGTATTATGTTAAATTTGAAGGAGAACTCACGAAATATACGCAAAAAGGGTAGTTAACAATAAAATAACATTTCATCATTTTAAATCTCCTACTCACACACATTTAATACTATCATTATCATCTTTACAATAATTTCTGTAAACATGAAAAGCATCCAAACAGAGACATTTGATCAATAACAAGCACAGATTACAACAATCCAATTAAACTGCGACATTGACAACTAAATCCTATTAAGTAGCCCAAACGGCGCGCTTAATTGGCCGCCATTACACAAAATGCTCTATGGTCTGTCATCGGTGCACAAAATGGCGCGCGCGGGAAAATAAATACGTTTAGAGATGGATATTATATCTTCATTAACGTTGGGTAGCGTGCATTGATATGTCTACAGGTGGGGCCATTGAAATTGTTGTATTTTATCACCGGAGGCCCGCGGATAGGCATCCGTGGATAGTTCGCCTTATTGCTTTTAGTATGGTTGGCTGTATTGAGTCGTTGAAGGTCGCTGGGAGAAAGTTTATTTTATATTTGCTTTGCACTTTGTTCAAGTGGTTTTTGCTTACAAGGAAAGCTGAAAGTTGGTAGAAGGTACTTACAAATTATGTTTTACTTACTACTTAATAGTTATTAACGTTATTATTAAAAAACCGATTTATTAAAAAAGACTTCTAACATACCTGAAATCATTATTTATAGTTAATGTTACCTTTTATGATTAATTTTATATGCATTGTGAATTTTCTTGACAAGTACAAGTGTATGTAAGTACCTTAATACCAAATAAATATCGTTTAAATTTCGTTTTACTCAGACAATATATTTATGAATGAAATAATTAGACTCCATCTTAGTTTTGACAGACTTGTCGTGGCGTCGTACCTTTAATGTAATAGTGACACAAAACTAGGTTGACATTCAAAAGAAATTGATCTGTAATTTCATGTAATTAAAACTCGTTATCGTAAAGTTATACATTCGGTATTGTGTCACTCTTCAGAAACCACAAGGCTTTTGCTACAGCATTCGGATATAAAGGCGAGCAGGGCTGACTTAAAATTAAAATTACAAACCAAGCAATCTGCGCAAAAAGGCGCTTCTTGCGGAATATTTGGCACCGTGGGCGGTCAAAGATGAGTTTTGAACTAATGCCGCTATTTTTAACAGTATGCGGGCTTCTTGAACTTCGCTTTTCATCAACAGCCCGTTTACGTCCACTGCTGAACATGGGCCTCCTCTTAACAGACCTTGGCAAGCCAGGATCGTAGAGGGATATTGCCATAATCACCACGCTTGGCAGACGGATTGATGATCGCAGTAAGATGTAAACCTTGATCTAATAGATGCTGCTGCCCATCCATCATCCCTGTCACTTAGTCGCCTTTTACGACACCCATGGGAAGACATGGGGTGGTCTATTCTAAGCCGGAAACCACACGACAACCGGAAACCACACGGCAAACTTCGGGTTTACCAGAGCATTATCATAAACAAATTATACTGAATCTGTATTGAAATTCCTTGGTTTTCTACTGTAATTAACTTGCCGTGTTCATACTTTGATACAACTTATCATACATAATTATGGTGTGCAATAAATGAATATGAATAAAGAATTATTGAACGTCTATAATAAAAATAATGTCTTAAAGATCAATGCTAAAAAGTATTTGAAGACTGTTAGAAGAATTATTTGTAATTCAAAAGCTAATGATTCTAATCAAACAACATTACATTAAATTTGTTGCATCTAATCAATATGCTTAATTTTAATTATCCTTTGGCTCATTATAAAATGCATTTGTGTGTTAATAGAGGTCTCAATGTAAGGTCAATTTTAATATTCAATGCAGCCAAACAATCAAGACGGGAAATTGAAAATATTACCATGTGAATTGGTGTTATTCATTACTTACTTAATTATTCTTTTCAGAATTGGTATATATTGTATGCATTACTAAATTTCTTGTACGGAAAGGGTTCAATCCCCACGTCTTATAATAAATCTTCATGTAAAATCTAAGATTTCTTTCCGGGTCTGGTTGGTTGAAACTCTGTGCCTAGGAAACCACATTAATCCAATGGTCCCGATTGTTGAAATTTATGAAAAAATGCAAATCTATACTAGTAATGTGTCGTGTGGTTTCCGGTTTAGAATAGACCACCCCATGTCCTCCCATGGGTGTCGTAAAAGGCGACTAAGGGACATATGGCTGATGGATGGGCAGCAGCATCTATTAGCTCCAGGTTTCCATCTTACTGCGATCACCACTCCGTCTGCCAAGCGTGTTGATTATGGCAATATCCCTCTACGATCCTGGCTTGCCAAGGTATGTTAAGAGGAGGCCCATGTTCAGCAGTGGACGTAAACGGGCTGTTGATGATGATGACTAGTAATGTGAAGACGAAGTAGAATCATAGGCGGATAAAACTGCACGGACAGTTAGTGTTTTTGTATTTTAAAAAGACATTCCCTCAGAATCAGAGATAAGTGGATAGAAAAAAACACGTAAGATGACTTATAATTTTAGAGATCAGATAGTCGACTGCTTATTTACCTTAACTTTGAGGCAGCGATGTAACATAGAGAGGATAATCTTTCAAAAATGACAGTATACCGATTTTAATATCGATGTAATACAAAAATAATTAATTATAATTTATGATTTGTATATCTTTCCAGCATTTTAGAGGTGGTATTGGGCACTTTGTGTTACATATGCATCTTCAAAGTTAAGGTGCATTTGACTATCCAATTTCTACTTTGCCTAAAGACTAATTCGCCTCTAGCATTGGTATGCTCTTACTATGAAATTACTCCCAACATTTACAACCCAAACCAATCAGTTAGCGTGACACACTTATCGGTTCAGAATTAGATGCTCATTTAACTCATTTTAGCTCATTGCAGCTCATTTTAGCTGGCGGAAGAACTTTGAACGTTTAGCCGTGGTGTGCAACGGAACGTAATTAGTGTGAACGCATAACGTTAGCGTAATAGTGTGGAGGAAATCTGTGTCCTTTTGTTCGGTTAGACCACCTTGGAAGCTAATATTTGGAGAGATACCTACTTGGACAGTTACTTCGATTATTTCTTTTACCAAAGCAATAGAGACCATGACAGTTAGAAACTACTTACTAAGTTTGATACTTAAAGCCAGTTATTGTTGTTGCATTAGTATGCAACAACAATACGGGGTGAAACGGTAGTCCGTTTCACCCCGTATGCAAGAGCGACACTTGAGATTATACGTTTACTTGGAAATATCAGGTGACTCTTTGATAATTTATATTAACATAGTATAATACAGACCATGACAATGAGACTACTTACTCAAGGGAATACTGGAAGCCAGGTATTGTTCTCGCATACTAAAGTTTCACCCCATATGCAAGAACCACATTTGAGTGGAGTTTAGTTGAAAATGTCAAGTGTCTCTTTGATCAATTATATTACCATAGCAATAGAGACTACGCTAATGAGACACTACTTACCAAAGTGAATACTGTTGTGGCCAGGTATTGTTGTTGCATGCTACCTTTTCACCCCGTATACAAGAGCCACACTTGAGACCACGTCAGTGAGACACTACTTACTCAAAAGAATACCTAGAGCTGGGTATTGTTGTTGCTTACTACCTTTTTACCCCGTATACAAGAGCCATACTTGAGACTATAAGTTTACTGTGTATCACTTTGATCATTTCTATTACCATAGCATAAAAGACCACAACAGTGAGACACTACTTACTTAAGGGAATACTGAAAGCTAAGTACCTATTGTTCTTGTATACCACTGTTACTGTCGTATGCAAGAGCCACACTTGAGACTATGCGTTAACTTGGAAATATCAGGTGACCCTTTGATCATTTCTATTACCATAGCAATAGAGACCACGAAAGTGAAACACTACTTACTCAAGAGAATACTTAAAGTCAAGAATCGTTTTATACGAGAACAATCCACTGGTCCTCTCATATGCAAGAACAACACTTGCGACTATGAGTTTACTTGGAAAAAAAAAGAGGCGTCCCTACTCGTCATGGGTCAGCCTCGAAGGGAATCGAAGTGACACCTGACCACTTCGATTCCCTTCGAGGCTGACCCATGACGAGTAGGGACGCCTCTACACTCCGGGCGTCCCTATAATAGGGCAAATGGGCCACTGTAAGTGTGGCCCAGGAGATCCCGCGGTACTGATTGCTCATGCGGACCCGGCTCCCGCCAACGGCGGATCGAAGGAGTGACCGGAGGGTTTTAGTGGTGTAGGGTCCTCTCCTCGTGGTATGAGTAAGCATACGACGCTATGGAGATGGCGAGTCCCACATATCCCACCGCCAGCGCGCGAATACGCTGCAGCGCCGGTGGGGATGTATAAATGCAATTCCCCCCGGACAAAAAAAAAGTTGTCACTTTGATGAATTCTATTAGGTACCATAACAGAAGAGATCACAACACTACTTAGGTACCTACTCAAGTTTATAGCCAGGTATTGATCATGTATACCAAATTTGTTGCAAAACATAAAAACAAACCTTAAAAACAATAACAAATACCTAACCAATTCTATTGACATCTCCCCATATTAGTTTAACTTAACATATATTATCATTCGCTACCTTTCGTTATCATTAATTAAGCCGACCGCGGTGTCATTAGCCGGATAAAATCGAATCGGTTCAATCGATTTGAATATTAAAACATCGATTCATCGGTCTGTGTAATGACACTAGCCGGTACGCTATTGTCTCACTTCCGCCGCCGAATAGCCTATTAACTGCCAAATCGAACGATTAATTCAAATTTTAATTACGTTTTATGCGTAAACGGTTTGTTTTTGGGCGATGCGCGATGGTTGTAGTTTTATTGGAGTTTAGTATAGTAATGTGTTAAATAAATGTAAGAAATAATAGTAAGAGGTCCATTCGAATTATGTTGGTATCAAATTGCTTGCGGTAATTGAATATAAGATAAGTCTTATATTAGATTAATATTAGGTTGGGGAAAAAGTCTTTTCGCATTATAGTATATGTATGAACTTGTAATAAAATCTCTTTGGCTATACTATTTGTATCTGGCTGGTTGTGGTATCATTGAAAGTTTAAATTTTAAAGTACATAATTCCAAATTCAAATTAGGAAAATATGTGATTTTCATTTGTTTTTCGTACTGTCAAGATAAGTGAATCTAATAAAGAAATTCGATACATTTTAAAATTTTACTACAAAAAAGGTAAAAATGCACAGCAAGCCGCGTAAAAAAATTGCGATGTTTATAGACCTAGTGCAGTGTCTGTGAGAGTAGCACAAATTTGGTTTAAGCGTTTTCAATCCGAAAATTTGGATGTTAAAGATGCACGTCGCTCTGGTCGCCCTATTACGGATAAAATGGATGCCATTTTTGAAAAAGTGGTTTTTCATCATGATAACCTCACACATATTTAGCCACTCAGCAAAAATTAAGAAAGTTTGGCTGGGAGGTGTGAATGCATCCGCCTTATAGTCCTGACCTTGCACCTTCATATTTCCACCTGTTTCGGTCTCTTCAGAAATTTTTAGGCAGTGTCAGGTTAACATCACGAGAGGACTGCCAAAACCAGTTGTCGCGGTATTTTGATCAGATGTCTCACAATTTCTATAGCAATGGGATCATGTCCCTACCTACAAAATGGCAAAAAGCTATTGAACAAAATGTTACCTACATACTTTAGTTAAATGTAAATAAATATATTAAAAAATGTTTGGAATTTTCTTAAAAAATGCGAAGAAACTTTTTCCCCAACCTATTATTTTCTACAGAATGTGAGCCTTATTTTTATAAGGCTCACATTCTGTAAAAGTTCATAACCTACTTTATAACAATTATGACTTAGGCAACGAAAAAATACAATTATATTTCAATGAACTGATAAAACTAACAAATTTAAATCATGTTCGTTAGGTATGTTTGTAGTAATTATATTTCGCAATTTATTAAGTTTATATTTAAGGTCTCATCATCATCATCATCAGCCCGTATATAGTCTACTGCTGAACATGGGCCTCCTCCCGAGGGAGGGTATTGCCATAGTCACCACGCTTGGCAGGCAGGTTGGTGACCGCAGTATTATGTTGTAACATACAAGGAAACGCTGCTGCCGGTCCCTTGATAAACGATTATTATAGATGATGTTATAACAATCGGGACCAACGGCTTAACGTGCTTTCCGAGGCACGGAGGGTAGTCCCTCAACCAACCAGACCCGGAAAGAAATCTTATAATTTACACAAAGATTTCTTGTGCGGTGTGGGGATCGAACCCACGACCTCCGAGATTTAAAGCGAGCCAATTACCGCTACGCTACGGAGGTTGTCATTTAAGGTCTAATCTGAACTAATTTATAAAAAATACAAATTTTGTATTTTTGTATGTTTAAAATTTCTACGTAGAAGTAACGAAACATGGAAGGCTACAATAGACGATATAATGTTAAGACAAAAGTTAGATAATTACCTATTTCTGAACATAATTCGCTGCTTCAATATAATAGAGACACAAAACCAAATGTGTAACTTAACGATAATGAATTTTAGTCGCATGATATTACGGATCAATTTGTGTTGAATCATAAGCTTATTTTGTCTCATTATTACATTGAAGCTCCGCGGTTATGACATTTAACTAAGATGAATCAACAAATGTCTCAATATTTTCTAATAACCTATAATTTTCAAACATTAGACGTAATCAACACCTATTTTCCGGCAACCAACTCATTTAAAACTTGTAACAACAGTAAATAAACAAACATAGCTAAAAAAATAATTCTTATTAACAATTTAACCTTTATTGCATTATCAACTTTATTTCTCTTAAAAATTAGGTCTAATTTCTTTATGCTTTAGTTTCTATATACCTACTCTATATAGTGTTTCACAGTTGTTGCAATTTCAACTTTACTGTGCTTAACATTAGGTCTATTTTCTTAATGTTTCCGTTTCTATATACTATATTCGAAGGCTTAATGTCTTAAGGTCACCGACCCCCCATAACCTCACTATCATAGACACGATTTTAATGAACTGTACACCACTTTCACACCTTACAATAAAGGTATTGTTATAACACAGTAATGAGCTTAAAAGCCGTATAAAGGTAAAATTAATGCTATTATTAGTATAACGATAATATGGCTAGATAAATATCGACATTTCGTTTAATACCCTTATTTGGGTCGACAGGAAAATGTTGCAAGATAAGACAGAAGACGGCACACGTTCTTATATACACGAGTATTTCTGAAATTAAATTAATACCATTGGAATGCCTAAAAAAACCATGGTGGTGTCGTGGGACATCAGGTAGGAACGAAGTTCCTTCGGCTAATGTAGAGAAAGGTATTATACACTACTCGCTTGTGTATACGACTGTCGCGCATGCGCAGGTCTCATTTAACGGTTTTATTCCACGGACTTTTTCTTACGGTTTTACTAGCACATTTTTTTCAGTTCGGTCGCGCAGCAAAATCCTTATCTACTCCAAGCCCGCCGTAAGGAACTTCGTTCCAATAATACAAAAAAGCTTAGTATATATAGTATAGTATATACCTTAAGCCGTAACATATATATATATATAAAAATGAATCCCTATTTCCCTTGGTCACGGCATCACGCGTAAACGGCGGGTTTATATCGCTAATCATTTTTTTGATGTTTGTTATTGTCAAGAGAATGTTCTTATCAAAGAAAAAAATGAGAAAATTGCGCGGATAATTAGAAATATTAAGAATACTTTACAACCATATGAGATTTTCTGACGTAACTTTAGCGTGTTTGACAATAATAACTTTTTTTTGTAATCTAATGGCGTTTGACATAACATTGACAGAATGCTGCTCTTAGTGCACATCACGGTTAGTTCAGTGCTATCACGCTCATATTAAAAGTTAAATTTAGAGCTTTACTTTAGACAGGACAGCGTGTGTCGGGTCAGCTAGTTTACTTATACTATTTTTATTGAACAATTAACAACATAATATACATTTATAACGGCATCTTTAGTTATTCTATCTTCTGTATTCATAGCGAACGCCATCTTGAAATATTTTACCTACTTTAAGTACAGGACTAATTTCAAAAATTCTTTCACAATTAAAAAGCTATGTTATCCAGGAGTTTTTTTTTGATGTCCCGGGGGAAATGCATTTACCCATTCCCACCGCCGCTGCAGCGTATCCGCGCGCAGGCGGCGGGATATGTGGGACTCGCCCTCTCCATAGCGGTGGTATGCTTACTCATACCACGAGGAGAGGATCCGTGGTTGGCGGGGGCCGGGGAAGATTATACGAATATTATTTAATTACGAAGCAATTCGGCCATCCAGGAGTACCACTCTATTAATTTATGAAGTTCCCACGAGAACGGGACCTAGGATGATGAAACCGCGAGCGGGAAGCTAGTAGATCAAAAATACAAATTAATAATATAACTTAGTTCAAATTAAAGTATAGTAATTTAGTTAGAAGTAGGAAGTTGCTGTAAAGACGCACTTAACATTTTATGAGTTATATAGATCCAAAGTACGGAATTAGAGAAGACAATTATAAACGGTTTTTATTATTTATTATTAGTCGGAACTATTATCGGGGCAGTATTTTTCTTATTGACAAATTACTAGAGATGGGCCGACTAGCCGCCGACTAGTCGGGAAAGCCGACTATTCGACATCGTTTGTAGTCGGCGACTAGTCGGCGACTATTCGGCAAAATATGCCGATTATGATCGGCGCATAACAAATGAAATAAAACAAGTATTTTGTACTTGTTTTATAATTTATAAACATTACTTAGAGTATCTAAAGTTACAGTCTTTACAACATAGGAAGATATTAATAAGTCAGTAATTAAGCTCAGCGGCCGCGCGATGACTAAGTCGAGTGATGACGAAAAAGCATGAACACCTCCGACAAGTAGGTATTAGAATAATCGGCATTGCCGATTAGTCGGCCGACTAATCGGCATTTTGAAAACCGATTAGTCGGTTAGTCGGTTAGTCGGCAAATACTATAGTCGGCCCATCTCTACAAATTACCCAGTAACTCAGAAAATCAAACAATAAGGACATATTTCTATCTAGTGCAATCAAGGCCCTGTTTATGCCAATAAAGTCTATAATTTAATTAGTATTCAGAAGCTAGGAGAAAAAATAAAGCGTACGCCTTTTTCTTGCTTTTGCTTTATCTAATAAAAAATGGTTTTCCACTCTACCTTAGGTATGTAAAAAATAATTGACAGTAACTTATTACCACTATAACGCCTAAAGTTTAACTTGAGTTCACATTTCGTAATTCACTTTACAATTACATCGTGTAAACTTTAACTATCATGGCGCAAGTCTGATCTTTCACCCTTTAATAAGGATCTCACACCTATTTATGCCAACCAGGCCCTAATAAGTGTTCCTTGTGGTACACCAAGTACCGCTTCATAAGGACCGACCAAATACCGTGAGCATATAACAAAGATAATGAAATTTTAGTATTTATTTTCCTGTGGTATCGATTTTTATCGAAACCCAAGAGCAAATGTAGCATTTGAATTTAATTATCAATTCCATATTAAGCCTTAGCCAGCCTTAGCCAGCCTTAGCCTTAGCTTAGTAGGTATTATTATAATTCATTGGTTTTTAGCGTTATTATAACCACTGTCATAGCGTCCACTATTGCCTGGCTATGGGTTGAAAAATCATGAAATGACCAGGTAGATTTTTGTCAAGTGAATATGAATTACTAACGGCTTAATCCACAATGAGCTGATAGAAGTATCACTCGCAATTAAAATTCAGCAGGTATCTGGATTTTCTCTTTTAATGATAAAAAAATGAACCGTGAGAAAAATATTTCCCTTCGGTAAAACCGTTTTTAAAATTAAAGTATGTTTCAATATACGGAATACGCATTGCGACTGCTTTCGGAAAATGGTTTGCGAAATTTTTGGTTTTTAGGTTGCTTAATGTTTGTGATATGATATATGCTTTGACGGCGAGTCCAAAGCCACTACAACTAATGTTAATTTCTTATATATCTATTGTAGTATTTATACTAACTTCTATATTTTTCTCATCAGCAGGCCCACCCAGTGGTCCGCCCGTGGTACGATGCCAGCTGCGAAAACACAAGCCAAATCGCAAGCCTCGGACACCGTTCACCACTCAACAACTCCTTGCTTTGGAAAAGAAGTTCAGAGATAAACAATACCTGAGCATCGCTGAGAGAGCCGAGTTCTCTTCTTCGTTACGACTTACTGAGACACAGGTGAGATATAACACATAGGAAATCATCAGTACGTCAATTACCTGTATTTTAGTGACTGGTCCAAATCAATCAATGTAAACTTGAGAAAGAAGTTTAATATCTGTGATTTTTAGACTCAAAGATGTAGAATTTTATCACCAGGGTATTATCAATTTTTCACCAGGGTCGCTAAAGTGAAATGAACCAAATAAAGACACCTTATGAACATTGATGTGATGTCACACACCCTAGGCTTGGTTTTTTGGTTTTAAACATTATAAATAGATAATTTATTATATCTTCTGTTTCAGGTGAAAATATGGTTCCAAAATCGTCGAGCGAAGGCGAAACGGTTACAAGAAGCAGAGATTGAAAAGCTTAGGCTTTCTGCTCGACCATTACTGCCTCCCTCCTTTGCCCTTTTCGGGGGAGGAGGAGCGCCGCCACTCTTTGCTGCGATGGCAGCAGCGTCGAGACCTCAGCTCAGCTTCCTAGGTGGACCCCCGAGTCACCAGCACGCCATAAATATGAATATATTGAACTCATTGCAGCCACATTGACGAATGGAGCACGCGGTAACGCGTGATGCCAGTGACCAACCGCCATCTTAGTTCTGATGATCGAATTTTAAAATTAAATGGTCCCGACTGTGAAAGAACTGTAATAACTAGGTTCTTTAATTTAGCTTTTTAAATGTAGTAGGATAAACAAAGCAAAAACTTAAAGTAAGAATGAATCAAAAAGGTCGTTAATTATTTTTACGGCAGCTTTTATCGTTTATCCCATACCTATTTAATATTATTGTGACGTTTAGGGACCATGGATATATAAAATTCGAATATAAATTGAATCTTGATACAATTACAAAAAATAAATTTTCAACACAAAGTGTGTCTAGACCTACTTGATATATTTTCATAGGTTTTGTTTAAAAAAGCAAACCGAAGTCGATTCATGTATCTGTAATTTCAATATCAGTGCAAATGTTTAACTAAAAGGTATTTAACGATAGTTCCTTGTAAAATAATCATACACCCACATAAATATATTTAATTTCCAACTATTTAAATTATACTCGGTTAAATTTAGATCCGGTTTCAATAAATTCCTGATATGATGTTCTCTTTTTTGAACTTTTGTATACTATAATATAACAAGAGGAGATATTTGGTTTACCTTGAAGCAGAAAATGGATTTGAGCGGAGCAGTGGTCTAGGAGGTCTCATGCCTCAAAGCAGTAGTAATAATCAGAAACGATCTATTTAAAAAATAAGTTTTAAAACCCACGCCACCGCGGTCTAGCAAATGTACATACTATTTCATTTTTTCTACCACTTACTTTGGTTTCTAAGCAGTTTGCCAAGACAAAAAGCAAAGATTTCGGGGATGATAACTTGTAAATACATGAACCAGCGCCTGACTCCACAATGCTCTAATCCGTTTCATCGTAAATAAAAGTTATTCTGGTTTCCAACGCGTCTAACACCCAGTAACTTAAAAGATGATCAATGTTGAAACTGACTTATCAACTGTCTAAGCAAAGCACTTGTTAAGTGTCAAATGTGTTTCCGAAAGCATGATTAGCTAATTTGATTTGACAGAGAAATTTAGTTAACAGCTTTATTAGGTGATTGTTGCGTTGATTGACGTTTGAGAAGCCGGGTGTTATCTTGCTGTTTAATAAATATAAATTCAATGAAACAAATATCCAATCATGTTATTGTATATCGTAAACAGAAACAAAATTCTAGTAAGTGCAATTCGTGAAAATATTTGATAAACAAACAAATGCTAAGAAAATATTTGATAAATATTTGATAAACAATTGTAAATAAGTATTTAAAAGTTGATATCTTATTTTAAAGACATGCATACTAAATAATTTAAGATACACACTTCATATTTTATGTTAATTTGCTCTATGAACTAAACAGACTGCTAATTTGAAATCATGAAAAATAGTTTGTTAATCCATGTTATGTTTAACGGACAGTGTCTGACACAATAAAATTACAAATAGTACACAAGAAAGCGCAAAAAAGATTTTTAATTCCAAAAATATTTTCGAAGTAATTTGAACAATATTTTTTTAATAGAAAATAAAACAGTTCGTAATATTTTTCTATCCATTGCATTTGTAGTCGACCGGCATCTTCGTAAATTTATATTAAAACTGCTCTTTAATAGATATATTTTCTCAATAAAATATTTTACGAGCCAATAACACCTAAAGAATACATAACATTTTAATCCGGTAAATACCTTAAATCCATCATACACGCTATATAAAAATATAATTGTAAATAGCGAAAGGTAATTAAAAATCTATGTATAATTTGTTCATGATATCATCTGAAAATCAGAACCGTGAAAGGTTGTTATCATTGATGCTTCCGCTGCAAGTTGCCTGTATAATTGTGCAGCTTGTACAATCAAATTTATACTAAAGTATTTTTCCAGTAAGCTACCTTCCACAAAACAGGAGGCTAATCACCTCACGATAATATTACTATGACTGCAATAAAGATGTATTCATTACTTCAGGTTTATACCTAGTAACGAATCTCCTATGGAATTGTTGGAGCTTACAATTAACTTAAATTTACACATTAATAAAATAAACATAATTTTTATTATATTAAAAATATTTTTTGCATAGTTAACGCTGAGTAGCCAAGACATTTTTATCTAAGTCGTAGTAGTATCAAAGTTACGTAATTATCCTCATGTTATGTTACTGTATTATACATACGAAATGGCAATTAATAATTATGTTTAAATTTATTATAATGTACTTAATTAATATTTTAAGAAAATATTTCACCGACGTGCAAATACAAGTTGTAAATACATAATATTTAAATAAATTATTGTATGTATACGTAAGATAGAATTACTTACATTAGTATCATAAGTGGTATTTCTAAAATGTTAGATTTTTTAATACGAATCACTGATCATAGCTGTATAGAATTATGAACTTGAAGTATGTCGACTGGGCTTATAACCTAATACATAATTAGCCTTAACAATGATTAAATAACCCGGCATCAACCGGCAAGCCAGTTATGTAACTTGCCATAGCAACGCGACAGCAAATATTATTCCATAATCAAGCGGAATATTGTTTACTTTTACAATGCGTATTTTTTTGACGATTTCCAAAATTATCGCTGTCGCATTGTTTTGTCAGCCTAATCATAGTCATTAATAAAATTGTATTAATGAATAACATAATTTATTATATTTTAGGAACGATTTTGTTCTGCCCACAATTTGATGTACATATTATTATATAGTGACGCACACAAAATTAATTTCAAAAAAACCTTTAGGACTCAATACATTCAACTTATAAATGTATTGATTACTATAGAATAAATATTTATTTATTTATTTAATAAGTTCTCAGTCTACATGCTCCAAGTTTTCACAAACACCTTGTACTGATAAGCCATTGTTGTATCACGGTAAGTGAATTGAAAATATTAAGTTAATCGCTTTGGTGTCATATTAATTCAATTAAATGCTTATTTATTTCCTTATTATTGACAACTGATTAAACGATTAAAACGAATTTTATTTATGTTCTACTCCATCTTAAACAACTTTAATCTTCAAACTCTTTGAACGTAATGAGTTTAGTAAAAGTATCTGTTAAAACTCTAGACTACATTTTAAATAATGTTTGCAGAGTGTTGTAAGTTTAATCAATTGTCATGCTACCAGCGCTGGTCCAGTCGTAAGATAAGATATTGACCACAATGTTAAGTAAAAAACATATGGAACTTTCAATGGCGCATTTTTATAAACCGAACGACAGCAATTAAATTGATATAAACCTGTAAGGTGAATGGTATTTGAATTGCCATTTTATAATTGATCTAATATATATAATAAAGATTATAGGTAGAATTAGTGTTGAAAGTATCAACCAATGACCGTGGACAATCAATATCAATTTACCCCCAAGTACAACTAAGGCCAGCGCTGCACGTTTCTTATATTTTAATATTCTGTACAAAATAGTACCATACTATTAATGCTATCAGGAATAATTTGAATCAATGTTATTATCACTTAACTATTAATAGATATACCTACATACATAGGACTGGACTATGAACATTTGTAAATTATTGATTAAATTATAAATTCGTTATTAGTACAATACAACTGTTTTATTTAATATCAAAGACACGAATATAAGTAATCCACGAGGTCAACCATATTATAGTGGGGTAATAGTTTCACAAACCTCCCTTAAACGTCCCAGCCCCCCACCACGTTGCTCAATCTGTACTTTTAAAACCTTTAATAAGGTTGGTCATCATCATCAGCCCGTATAACATCCACGGCTGAGCATAGGATTTCTCCCGAGGAAGGATGTTTGCCATAGTCACCATGCTTGGCTGGCGGATTGGTGACCACAATATAATAATAACTAACTCAGAGAAAGTGCTGTAGATGGTGTTGTAACAACTGAAACCAACGGCTTAATGTGTTTTCCCAGGTATAAAGAACCGGCCCTTATCCAACCAGACCTGGAAATAAATTTTAGATTTTACACAAAGATTTATTTTTCAGTGTAGGAATCAAACCCAAGACTTACACCGGTTTATGCGTATAAATAAATTAAAGCATGCCCGTTTTCAGGTTAACTATGACCAAAAAGCTATGACAATCGCGACGATCGGAAAGCATCGATGCATGGATAATAGTCTCTCGAATAACTAGACTCACTAGTTTACACAAGGACTGAGACAAAACTAAAACCTATATCTAGAACAACAGGCCTTTCCCTACTAATATAATAAATGATACTTATACAATAATAAAGAAATGTTAGATTTGAATGAACATATCGCTGCTTCAAATTATTACACAAGTGTCACAAATCCAAATGTCACTTGTCAATAATATTTTCTAGTCACATTATAACTATATTTGCGTTAAATATCATCATTATATGTTTTTATCAAATTCAACAGCCCATTTACGACCACAAGGGGCTTAATATTAACATGTGCCTCCTCTTTACAAATCTTGACTAGCCAGGGTCGTGGATATTGACATAACCACCACGTTTGGCTCGCAGATTGGTTAGGTTTATGTCCATAGACGCCATCCATGGGAAGATTCAAGCAACAATATTGAAATGTCATACATAGGATAAATACCATCACAAGAAATTGCTAGTTTCTACAGGATTTTTTGTAATTATCTGTGCATTATAAGGGCAAACTGCAAACTATATAAATACTGTCTGAATAGTGGTTTGTCTACTTCTAATTAGACCATCAGAAACTGAGCACTACATCACAGTCTATTACGTTTTAACCTATCAAATCTATCACGCCTGCTCATAAACCAAGGCTCTATTTATAAACCTATTGAATCTTTATGAAGACATCCCGCAATAAACTTTATTATTCAATCCTTATACGGATCGATGGGGTAGCATTGCCTTGGCTTCCTGTTTCACTCACTAATTGATGCCTCGAACTAAAAACTGGCTGTGCCATAAGTGATGGTAATAATATTAAACAGATAGATTCGCAACCGCGTCGAGGCTTTACTGTAACATTAATTACTGGACTGGATTGGTTAAGGCTTTCGTTACGGTTATTAAAGGTTTTTTTTTAAATATAGAAATCTATTTATGGTCTGTGACTTCACCTGCATAACTTTTTCTTGTCAGGTTCTTCTTCACATTTGAAATTATGTTGGTATATTGTTTTCCACGGGACCTTGAAGATCCGGCCATTTGATGCGACATTCATGGGTCCGAAGTAAGCTGTGCTGAAGTCTATGGTATCGTTTAATATAAACGTGAAATGGAGGTATACCATTGAAATATACCAATGGACAGACCACAAAACTATAGCCGGGAAGGACTCAATCTAGTCTGACAAAATAATTACTAACTCTATAAATCAGTCAAAGAAACGTTGTTATGTTTAGTCAAGAGTTGGGAGCTTGAGTTAATAATAGACTGAATACTTTACCTAAGTTTTTAATGTTTATATATTATTTAAACATTAAAAGCGACTTGGTATTTTGGATCATTTCCCGTACAATAGGGCTTTCCCTTTAATGAGTCTTTTTAGATTTCAATGAAATAATATACTCAGAGAAAAAACAAACTTTGGGCACTGTTCATAGTTACTTAGGTAACGTCTGGACTAAAATAATTTCACTGTGTGAAAAAAATGCCCCCTAACGCTCACGTAATACTTTTATTACACGTTAAATATTAACCGAATCGCCGTTTTCTTACACTGGCGTCAGTAATTTATTGTAATTGGTTACATTATTCGTAATGGCTACTGCAGACAGACTTATGGATGAAACGAAGAAGCAACTCCCGCCATTTTTCTAGCAATTCAGTTACAAATGTATTGTTTGAGGTTTAGTAGAAATTATTCTATTAATAATGAATACCACGGTTTACCAACGTTGGACTGCTTCTTTGCTCTAGTGGGTAGTAACGTAATGTTCTGTAGCCAATATAATAATCAATCTTATAAACTATCTTCGTGCAAAATTTCAACGAGATACATTGAGTAAAGGAAGTATAACTCGTGCGAATTAACATGACACCTGACACAAAAATCAAACTTCCTCCCTCTACACCGCGCGAGGCCCGCTCTCGTCCTGCAGTAGCGTTAACATGATATGCATGCAATTTGGAATAATTTGTTTCGAATTACTGTAATCGGATATTAAGTTTAGCTATTGTTACGTTTGGGAGTTGTTTAATCTAATTATAAACTTTACTTAGAACTAACGTCATTTGAGCCAGGTTTCATGTGTATTTTGCGAGTATGCAATTTAACCCTTTACATACGGGTCCTAATAAACTGTCAATGTTTTATTACAAAAATATGAATTGGTAAATAGCTTCACAATGAATACTATTTATGGACCTCTACGACATTTATTTTTCTTTGTAACGACATTATTCTTTTTGTTATCTGTTTAACGGTTGAATGCTTCAAAATAATTTACAGTTGTATATTCAATTAATGGCAACTGAATGAAAATGTTTATTGCTAACAAACACATTGACGTACAATTATTTGGGTCGTTAAGACCCCACGTATGAAAATATGTACATTTATTTGTAATTAAATTAAATTGGATTGTACTACATTCTTATTGTTTTATTAACTAGTTGAGTACGATAATAGAGTAATTTACAATCAGCAATAAAAAAAAATACGGACATTATGTTGGCCACGATGCTTGGCTTCTGCACTGGGCATAAAGGCGAGCAGTGCTCCAGCCGTAATATATGGTTTAGATACTAAAAACTAAGCAACCTGCTCAAGAGAGGGCGTTCCTTATGAATCCTTGCCGTTGGTTTCCTTTTTTAGTATGCAAGCGGTTTTCCTATTAGCTTGAGTAGAATAAATTATTATATTACAATTTAGTGACTAACGGTTTTGAGCATGCACTAGCCCACATGCTTTAAAAAAATAAATGTAATAAATAATGAATATAAAAAAAAAGATAATGCAAGCAAAAGAAGACTGAAAAAAGAAAACCGGAGTTTCTTCTCCGGGCCGTCCACTTAGGTAGCTAGAGAAACCTGCCGGTTAGCTAGACTAGGGCCCTCGCCGGACAGACCGTGTTGGCCCCCTGTCACAGTCTAGTCAAGATCTATCCAAGATCCGATGATCCAGTGCCTGTAGTCCGTGCCAGTGATCACTCCTCCTTTTTTTAAAATATTATTATTGTTACAGTAATATTTCTCATAGCATCAGGCGTGTGTCGTGTGTGCCATCAGGCGTGTGTCGCTTATACGTAAAAATATTGTTTAAAGTTAAATTATTGTTATTACTATACATATGACGTGACACTACCCTGACAGACAGGTCATCAGCTAATCCGCAATAGATTTCAGTTGCGATATTTTGTATTTAATTATATTAATCATATTTAATTGTATATACCTAACTGACAAGTGCAAGTGTATGTAAATACCTAAGTGCTGAATAAATATCGTTTAATTCGTTTCGAATCAGAAGTTATTGTCATTTAAAACCTACATGAGCATTCTTTAAAACTAGATGTCTAATGTGTAGGATATCGACACTAGTAATGCTGAAATTTGAAAACAAAAACGAAAAATACATTTAAATACAAAAATCTACTTTCTAATAACAAGACGATCGAATAATTTCATACAATGATTAGTAGATAGTTTTTTTTCTAAGGCGGACATTTTTGTAGTAAGCCACGAGGCTTTTGCCACTTCGCCGGGCGTAAAAGCGAGCAGAGCCTTATTAAATTATGTACTACATAGTCTGCCAGTATGCGATGACCGTCAATGTAATCGAAACGTAGGCGAAATATAATTGTTACGGTTTAATATTGAAATAAAAGGCGCTGGTTTTAGTTACACTATGGCTTAATATTTATGATTTTTGACAAAGATAAAAAAAATATGACAGGTACCTGCAGTAAAATTTAGAATAGACAATGCTCCCAATATGTTTGATTCATTACATTTTATTTTTTTTATTTTACTATCAGCTTTTTGCTGTCTACTACTATTCTTGTTAACCCCTCGTGCTAAGCTAAAATGTTTGTGTTACGAGTGGGTTCACGTCGGAAGTGCAATGGGTGGGGATTGAACCGGCGACCACAAGATCACAAGTCCGACGCCCTAGCCATTGGGCTACGGCCGCTTTAATAATGGTAAATACAGTCGCGTTAATACCATAGATTTTATCTTATGGTAACTACGATAGGCTATTTTTATTGTATTCCTTTTTCTTATCTTAATGGTATGTACCTCCTCAGATACAGTCTATTTAACAGCTGTAGTTGTCTCTGCACCCTATGTTACACTGGTAAAGAATGCCTGTGGCATTAAATTCGCCTATATCCTTTTATTGTGCTGAAGTTATTTATAAATAAATACGCGTATATTGAGCGACGCTCTTCCATGAATTCTATTATAATATTAAAATTAATGAGTCAATTTTGGACAACATTACGGGCCACACCCATTTCTAATTAGGTTTGTGATTAGTTTAATCAAAGTCTTACCTACAATTTGTCATAATTAATAGCACAGAAAACAAGGCAAACTACCTTTAGGTACAACTAAAACACGAGTAATTGGCCCAAAAAACATGAATTAAACACAATACTTTTTAATTATCTGATCGGTGGCGCATACCAGCCTACCCCTTCTGGCCCAATTTAGATTCTTAGCATATTTACCCGCCGTCGAAATACAACCGCCATAGTTTCGGCCACCAAAGCTGTAGATGTTATCTAGCCAACGAAAGGGTTAAGAAATGAATTTGTATTTCGATGTTATTTTAGAAGTACCACTCAAATTACAAGAAGGTACTAATCCATTCGACAACCTCCGTAGCGTAGTGGTAATTGGCTCCCTTTAAATCTCGGAGGTCGTGGGTTCGATCTTTCTAAGATTTCTTTCCGGGTCTGGTTGGTTGAGGGGCTACCTTCCGTGCTTCGGAAAGCACGTTAAGCCGTTGGTCCCGATTGTTATAACATCATCTATACTAATCGTATATCAAGGAACGGGCAGCAGCGTTTGTTACTATTTAATTACAACATAATACTGCGGTCACCAACCCGCCTGCCAAGGGTGGTGACTATGGCAATACCCTCCCCGGGAGGAGGTCCATGTTCAAAAGTGGACGTTATACGGGCTGATGATGATGATGATGATGATGATGACTAATCAATTTTGTTTACAAGAAGCTATTTCTGAGGTGAGGTCTTAATGAGGTGTCCAAAGATGTTTGATTGAAATGTTGTCTTCCTATAACTAAGCGGCAATAGCCCAATGGCTAGGTGACTTGTGATCTTGTGGTCGCCGGTTCGATCCCCACAAATTGCTCTACCAACGTGAACCCACTTGTAACACAAGCGTTTTAGCTTAGCACAAGGGGTTAAAATAAAAAAAAAAAAAAAAAAAAAAAAAATAAAAAAAAGTTTTTATTCACGTAAACCTATTACAGGCATTTGTAAATAGTCAAAACATATTTGGCTTATTTTCGATTTAATTAATCAATTTTATTTGTTTATTGCTACGTATAATAATAGTTTATATAACTTTAGCCTAAAAGCTGTCAGGTATGAAAGTACAATATTATTTTATTATTTTATATCTATGATTAAATCTAAGTTCTGTCCTTTGAGTATGTTATTATTTAGACGGACCATAAGTATCTCGACGAACGCGCTTTAGTGCTACCACCGGATCCAATACGCCCCAACTGAGAAGATCCGGCGAAACAAACTCAGTGGGGTTATCCTACTGCCGGTTTCAGCGCGGCCTCATCGAGACGATCCGGCGAAACATACTCAGATGGGCATGTCCAAGAAGTTTAGGTCCAGTTACTTTTATTATTTAGTTGGCATTCACAATTTACCAATCGGTTGTCTTTATACGAATTTTATTTACATTTTCATTAAAAAACAGATTAAATAATTTATTTAAAGACAGAACTGAATAAATATATTTGGTAGTATTATTTTATTATTACAGATAGTACACAGAATAGCTTTATACAGAATACATTATCTTGGTCTTTCAATGCTTCAACAGCTATAGGGTTACGATCTAGTGCAAGGAGGTATAACTTCCCATACATCTTTATCATCTACATACTCTTTAATACTATAGTAGCCTCTAGTCATTAGGATTCGTTTGACGTGCGCCTTAAATAATGAATCAGGCATGTCAGTAATATAAGAAGGAAGCTTGTTGTAAAATCGAATGCAATTTCCCATGAATGACTTACTAACTTTGCTAACCCTAAAGCACGGCATAGCTAGTTTGTTCTTATTTCTAGTATTTATATTGTGAAAGTCACTTTTCTTACTAAAAGTATCTATATTTTTTCGAACAAATAAAATATTCTGGTAGATATACTCAGATGGCACAGTTAATATATTTATATCTTTAAATAAGGTTCACAGAGAATCGCGGCTACCTAGTCCATAAATAGCCCTGACCGCTCTCTTTTGTTGAATGAAGATAGTATTAATATCAGCAGCTGACCCCCAGAGCAGGATGCCATAAGACATGATGCTTTGGAAGTAAGCAAAGTATACTAACCTAGCCGTGGCTTCATCCGACAATTGTTTTTTTTTCCATACGGCATAAGAAGCAGAACTTAATTTACCCGATAATTTCTCAATGTGAGGACCCCACTGTAATTTAGAATCTAATGTTACACCCAAAAATACCGTGGAAGGAACAAGATCCAACGTTTCATTATTGAGTGAAATGGTAGGTGTGACATTATTTACATTTGGAAGTGCAAATTTAACACACTTCGTTTTCCCAGCATTTAACAAAAGGTTATTAGCTGAGAACCAATTCGATATTAAGCTAAGTGTGTTTGTATGTTCAGTATAGTCTTTATCTTTTCTATTTACTTTAAATATCAAGGATGTGTCATCAACAAAAAGAACTATATTTGATATTTTATCTACTAAATATGGGAGGTCATTTATATATATTAAAAACAAAAACGGACCTAGTATTGAACCCTGGGGTACCCCCATTTTGATGGGGGAAGCTTAACAAAAATACTGCAAAACAATAATCTACTCTCATCCATAAATAGAATGTAAACACCCGATCAGATCTCCCCCATCTCTTCTTTGAATTTGCTCCATGTTGCAGACAAATGGCGGCATCAAACTGTAATCTTAATAAATAATTTTATTTTAGCCACTGTACAACAATCATATAAAAGCGATCTGTTCTCAATGTAACCAACAAAAATTAAAAACATAAAAATCTGTTATTAATAACACAGTTGAAAAATAATATTTCTTTTGCCAATAATAAACATGGAGTACCAATTATTTATTTGTGTTGGCAATAAAAAAGCAACAGAATCGCAAGATTAAAACCTAAATCATTTTTATTCCTTGCAATAGTCGATTAATTTCGTAAAAGATATCCCCTACCATATAATATTCAATGAAATAATTTATAATATAGTAATGTTTATTAATAAAAAAATACTGCTTTATTAATTACTAGGTTCAAACAAATGGTTTCACCCGCCTTTGACCCGTCACCGTGGGAATTTCATAATTCAATATTGGTTATATTTAATTCTGGATAGCTTAGGTTTCTAGGAGTGAAAGAATTTTTAAAATCGGTCCAGTGCTTTCGGAGCCCATTCAAAACAAACATACAATCAAATCGTTCCACTGTATTATATTAGTATTTTCATGTGCGCAAGTAAAAGTAGCTAGATGAAACTAAAACTAACCTAAAAAATACTAACTATTCTAAATCTATGCTACTTGGCAGCGTTACCAGAATGCTGGCAGCATTGCTCCGTTGAATGGGAATGCCCATCTACTATTATTTATCATTCGCGCCTTTCTCCCATAGGGGTAGGACAGAGACCACTTCCTTCCACTTGCTATGATCTAGACATACCACTTTTACATTCATTAATATCCATATGCATGCTCTTCAGTTTATGATACTTTTACCCTGACCTTTCTTAAGAACGTCTTCAATTTGAACGTGGAACACCCGCCTTGGTCTTTCTGTTTCAACACTTCCGTTTAAATTTTCTTAAGCATTTGAATATTTAGGGTTCTTGCATGCACTTTTAAACACCTATAGACCTTTTTAAAGTCCCCAACTTCTATTTGACTTCATATATTTCTTGGAGTACTCCAAATGTTTTATGGTTTAGTGAGCGTTTAAATCATACTATAATACGAAAATATAATTCATACTTAGTAACATTTTATTCTTTTGTTTTGACAGTGAAATCTCGCACAAACTTATAGTACTAATGGGCATCTGATAATTAATTATTGTATTCTGTTTAATGCAGGTAAAAAGATACCTATTGCAAAGCTGCTACGATCTAACGCAGTGCAAACAGTTGGTAGATTTAACAACGTTTTTATCCATTGAACATAATAATATATTTTATCAATACAGGCATATCTCCACTGCTAGATAAACTTTCCCGAGAGGAGATTTAGCCTTATTAGCTACTAAAGAACGACTTATAGACTAGAACGAAGGGCATCAGCATAATAAAATATAACATTTCAGTCAAGCGACAGCTACCAAGAATTAAAATAGTAAATAGTTCAATTTGAATGCTTATTACAAAAGCTTCCGTAATACCAACTAAACCACAAACTCCTCTTCAACTAAAAGCGAAAACCAATCTAGAACAACAAGTAACTTGAATACGGAGTTAATTTAAATTCAGTTGTGAGTGGGCGCGGCTGGATAATGGCCAAGTGCCACCTATAACTAATCAGCGCACGCCCTCCACGCGATATCGATTCATTTGTCATTCGAAAGGTAACATACTATAACTAGAGTAATCAAGATATCAAACTGAATGTGACTTTGCTCTATTCAAACTTGGTATCGATAATTATTCTCGATTGTAGATATCGAGTGACTATACACTTAAGACATGGCGCGCGGCTGTCAATGACAAATAAATGTCAAAAATGGCGCGATTACAATTAGAAAGACTTCATAATTAGAATAACTGTGTTAGTCGTATATTTGAAAGTCTTGTGGTGAATATAGAAATATTGCCTTATTCCACAGCGCATTTAAACTAATAATATAATAACCAAGTACTGTCAGAAATTACATCCGGCTTTAAATTCATGTTATTCATCTTACTTATTCACAAATATCTTCATCTTCTAATGCAAATTTTAATGGTCCATTCCAAATTAGTATGCATTTAACATAATAATTTAGAGAAAATAGTTTGCTAGCTAACCAGTAATTACTAACTGAATCTCAAAGTGGATCCCTAATAACTTCCTAGAATGGAATGGGTCGAGGCGTATTACGACGGTATCAATTTTCATAATATCTTATGAAAATGGCCCAGAATGAACTCCTGGTCGAGTAATTAGTGCAAGTTAGCTTGAAGCTACTCGTATTTCGTACCAATTTATTGCTTTAGATGTATTTAAATATGTAATAACAAGGAATAACTGAGATATAGACTTGTATCGTATTAGACTAATCAGAATAGCTAAGTAATGTTCAGTAGGTCGTAAAAAAATTGAAGTCATTTTGAATTTATACGGATGTCTTTTGGGCAAATTAAATGCTTGTCTCGTTTCGTTTCTGAATATTGATACCATTGGATGATAGACATTGTAACACAATATACCAAATAACTACTAATTAAGCATACAAAACTGCAGTTTAAAAATGATACTAAGTAAATTAATGTAGGTTTCTAATTATTTCGCGTTTTGCAGAACCTATAACGAAAAACTCTTAATAAATAAACAAAAAATATTTACTTACAATTCCAATAGGTATCTACATTTGATTGGCCCTTCTAATAAATGTTACTTTCATTTTCCATCACATAAACCTAAAAAATATAAACGTTAAAAATATCTGCGTAAAGTACATCTATAAAGCTACCTTCGGACACATTTTAATTGCCAACATATTTAACATCTAAAGCTTAATTACGAAGCATTAACCACAGCCACTCATGCTAAAAGGTTTGTAAATTTTATAAAACAAAATAATCAGCACATTGAGACAGCCTGAGGCATCGTTTGACAGTTAAGACAAAATATGAAAGATTATCTGTCAGCCCAACATGGCCGCTGCCTGACTTGATGTTTTAATTAGCCCACAGGCAAAGGCAGTTAGCCATACAGCCAATTGGAGATTGCAATAGGGCTGATGCAGAGGTAATTTACTTTCTAGTAATAAAGTGTGTGTGACGTATGAGTGGGTAGCAGTTCAATAAACGATAATTCTGCTATCAACGTCTGCTATTGCAATGGAGGCATTAGAATTATTACGAAGCGATTAAAAATTCTTAACTTAAACTAGGATATTAGTTTCTTTTTCAAGTTGAGCATTATATTTTGGTTATATAATAAATTAGTTTAAATTCTTAACTTATAAGTTATTTTAAGTTAGGTATAGGTTAATTTTTTTTTTCAATCTCCTTTGTTAGTTTAACTTATTATATATGAGAAATCATGGAAACGATTTAGGAAATCACGTGAAAATTCTACATAGTATAGTCATGTAAATAGAAATAACGGGTGCTTCCAAAATGCATGCCATCCCTTTAACATAGTGTCTTATGCACTGAATAGGTTAGTCAAGTAACTTCTGAGAACTTCACCGAGAGGTTAAGTCAATTCAAATATAAGTTATTTTATTTAAACTTTATTCATTTGTATTTGAAAACGATTTAATTTTTTGCATCTATACTTCTACCCATACCAACACCAATAGTATAAAGCTCAAGAGTTTGTTTGCTTGGACGCGCTAATCTCAGGAACTACTGGTCCGATTTGAAAAACTCTTTCACCATTAGAAAGCTACGTTATCCAGGAATAACATAAGCTTTATTTAATAATGAAGTACTAACAAGAATGAGTGTTACCTGGTGAAACCGCCCGCGGGAAGCTAGCTAGTGTTTTTTTTTTAATACTGTTCGGAAAAGTTTACATGAAAAAAAGGAAAAAAAAACAGTAATTTCGTTACAAACGTAATAATTCGTTGCATACGTCGCAATATGCTGTTAATGAAATGGCTAATAGTTTAAAAGCATCTTATACAGAGGCGGATCACTTGTACTCTGTGTAACTCCACTTGCACTCTAAGGGACCTGTCCAAGGCCACCACCAACGCCGTAAATGTGGCAGAGTTTTGGTCGAAATATATAAAATCAAAGGAAAATTATGAGGCGGATTAAATGTTGAGAGTGTCGTAGGCAAGTATATCATCGGCGCCCCAATTGCATAAATACCTTGTACTTGTAAAAATTAGATCACTGTAGTTGGCGTTACTACATGTGTGGTAGAGGTTACTCCAATTTGGAGCTGGCATTTCTTTATTCCGACTTGTAGTAACCTCAACTACAGTTGCTGTCCCAGCGTCTATTCCGCCCGCGCGTCCCTATGTGCCTTCGCGCCACTAAGCACGTTCCTAGTTTGCCTAATAGATAATCCGCCTCTGATCTTATATAAACAAGTGCCTTCACCTAATTTACCGTATAATATTTTAATTAATTAAATACAACCAACATGTTTACATGGTTAACTTAATTATATGTATTAATCAAAGCAATTAAATAAGCTAATTAAATACTGATTCTAATTTGAACACTGTTAAATATGCAAAGGATTGCACTAGAATCTTAAGAGTATTGCAAATATGCGCTAATAGCCAAGTAAGATATGCAAAACCTTTTTTCTATAACCGATACCAATCTCTAAAACTGAAGAGCTTGTTTGTTTGCTCGAACACGGTAATCTCAGGAAATACTGGATCGATTTGAAAAAATATTTCAGTTACATAACTCATTTGTAGGGAAAGGCGAATTTCCCACAGGAACGAGAGAAACGCGGGTGAAACCACGCGCGGTTAATTAGTATAGGTACATATAAAGCTGAAGAGTTTGTTTGCTTGAACGCGCTAATATCAGGAATTACGGGTCTGATTTTACAAATTATCTCATTGTTAGATAGCCCATTTATCGAGGAAGGCTATATTTAATTATGACGTTATTACGGGCACAGCGGGATGTCATATATAATTTCATAATTTCAGCCATAGGACGTCCACTGCTGGACATAGGCCTCCCTCATAGATTTCGAGTTGCTACGGTTGGAGGCGGCCTTTACCACGTCATCCGTCCATCTTGTTGGTGGACGTCCTACGCTACGCTTGCCGATCCGTGTTCTCCATTCGAGAACGTCTCGGACACAACTGCCATCTGTTCTCCGTGCTATATGGCCTGCCCATTGCCACTTCAACGAACTAATCCGTTGGGCTATGTCGGTAACCCGAGTTCTTCTACGTATCTCGGATGTTATACAATAGAGACCAATTGGAGAACGTTGTTTCCGAAGCACCGAGGACCCTTAATCCACCAGACCTGGAAATAAATCTTTGATTGTAAACAGAGATTTTTGTCAGGAGCGAGTATCGAACTCACGTCCACATATTTAAGGTAAGCCTTATACCGATGCGCTACGCAGGTCGTAAATAAAAAAAATATCTTGATTATATTAACAAATTCTATAAGAAATTTTAAATAATATTTAAAAGTGCTTGTTTGTTAATACTGTAAAAAAATATTTGAATACGAATCCATGATGGCATCCCTATCCTTCTCGTTTAGTTGCCGCTAAGGGCCCATGAAGATTATTTTACGCCTTTCCACTGTCCTGAGATCTCTTCATTTAGCTCGATAAATTGAAAACCAAGAATTGAAACAGAAACATCATCGACAATTAGTCATGTTGCAAGTTTTGTTTTAGACTTGGTTCATTTTATAAACAGGGGATGCTTAACTGTTTAAATTTACTTACAGTATTTTCCAGTAGCTTTTAGTGCTTGCTACTAAAAGCTATTATACCTAGTGAAATGTTTTATTCAAGTTTTTTTTTCGTATGGACATATGTATGTACTTAGCCCTGAGGCTTTTGCTACTTCACCGGGCATAAAGGCGAGCAGAGCTCCAGCCTAGATAAATGGTTTAATCACTACAAACTAAGCAACCTGCGCAAGAGGGCCGTCCCCTGTGGGACTTGTTTTATTCTTGGAAGTAAAAGCGATCTATGTAAGTATATGTCACCGGAAAATAATAAGAATCGTAAGTTGGTCAAACTAGTCTATATCTTTACTAATATTATAAAGAAGAAAAGTTTGTATTTTTTATATTTCAAATAAACTCAAAAACTACTCAACGGATTTCGATAATTCTTTCTTCATTATAATGCTATATTATACATACTTAAGTAACATATGCTATTAAGGTCTACCCGTGCGGAGCTTCAGCCGCTCAGAGACCGCAAATTCAAACAATCTTTCGATGCCCTCATAAGACCTAAAAACCGAGTCTCATATTTAAAGTGTTAAGTACAGCGACTATTGCACAATCATCATCATCATCAACAGCCCGTTTACGTCCACTGCTGAACATGGGCCTCCTCTTAACAGACCTTGGCAAGCCAGGATCGTAGAGGGATATTGCCATAATCACCACGCTTGGCAGACGGATTGGTGATTGCAGTAAGATGTAAACCTTGAGCTAATAGATGCTGCTGCCCATCCATCAGCCATATGTCCCTTAGTCGCCTTTTACGACACCCATGGGAGGACATGGGGTGGTCTGTTCTCAGCCGGAAACCACACGGCAAAACCACATGCACAATACTTTCATAAAATAAAGCCCGCTACTATCCTGAGCTGAGGTTTAAGCTAGCCATAGGTGACGACTTTTTTTTTAGTTAGTATTTTTTTTTGCCATTTGATAAGGCTTAGGCCCGCACGCCTTCATGCCCGGTGAAATAGCAAAAGTCTAGTAAAATAAGTCCGCCCAAAAAAAGGGTCCACAGTTATTTTATGTCCTGTTTATATTTATGGAAATAGGAAATTACATAAAATTAATTATTTCACTAGCTAATTGATGTAGTGAAATCGTTACAATAAAATTAAAGTTTATTTATATGTCAAACAATGTTTATGTAAAATATGAAGAGATGTAAAACTATTATAAAGATTCTGGACTATTAATTCTATCACTATGACCATGTTCAAATATTAAGCTAACTCTATGTTTTTACAAAAAAACCCTGGTCTGATCGTCTTGTAATAACAAGGTACTGATGTATGCTATTTAATTGAAATTTCCAGCAATTCGTAGTAGAAATCAAATACAATACAAGTACATAGTATAGTAAGTAATTCCGAGATTAATAATTCTCCACGACAGATTGTATCTACTTAAATACAGTACCTAGATTCAATTCAAATAATCACAAACAATAGATATATGTAAATAAAAATGTTGCATAGGTTGAACATTTTTGAGCACATTACTTTGACAGTTTTTTCTTTGCTCTGAGTAAGACATCTCTAGTAATGTACATATTTTAATATATGTGTATAGAATTGTTCTGACACTTATTACTATCGGTCTAACACAAGCTGATTACGATAATAATATCCTATTTTAATACTTACTAAATTTATCCTTGTAGATCAAGAGCTGATACACAAAATTTAATAACAAATCATTTTATAACATATCTTTAAATAATCTGAATATATTAATTCACGTACAAGCTCGGAAACAAGGTTTTAGTTTATCAATAGTATTTTTGGTTGAACCATCTACACTCGTGCTGATGTAGATAGGTCCTGCTAAAAAAATTTGCATGTATATTTTGCAAAGAACATAGACTACTGATATATTCTATTAAAATTGACTTAATTTTAATCTCTCGAGACTAGACAGATATACAAGACATCGAAGTTATTTATCTAGACAAAAAACTAATTACATTCTTAAATAAAAATATGTAAATTCCTATCACCAAATACTCTCTACTCTAGTGGGGTACATTTTTAAGCTCAAGAATCCTTAACAAGGTTTCAGTTGTATGTATTATAAAAAATCGTTTTAAATAAAACAGTACCTATTATCTTCCACACAATTGCTTAACACATTCAATTCAACGTGCCAACGTAAATCCTATTCGCAATGAGTTTAACAATTACAGATCCAGTTTATATTATTAAGTGAAAATTACTCTCCTAAGGAGCAATGAGTTATAGGATGCGTGCCTACCTCTCGGACTATAGCATTTCATCCCAAGTGAGTTATCAGAGCCCATGTTTTACGTCGGCGCAAAGCAATTAACCGAACGCCGCTCACTTTATTATTTCTCTCCGATTAACGATTAATCGAATCCACTCGCCATTTTAATATCGATACCGATCAGTGTGCGATGAGTTATGCTTATTTGTTTTTCGTATTCGCGCTTCGTAATCGATTTCTGTATGATCGATATGTTTCCTTATGAGTTACGTTTTGGGACATGATTCGATTTATTGTGGGCGTGGTTTTATATATGGCTGTAATTAATTGTGACGTAGACAATGTTACGATTTTTTTTACGTATATACAATTAAATACATGGTAGCGGAGGTATGCAAAAAGGTAATGTTAAATGACAATTCTGAAGTTACAATTAAACAATTATTTAATTGTCGGTATTTATTTTTACTTTTGAAATGAACAACTAGTTTATCCGTTATTTTTTTTCGGACGGACATATTTTATGTAGTTAGCCTCGAGGCTTTTGCTACTTCACCTGGCATAAAGGCGGGCAGTGCTCCAGCCTAGATAAATGGTTAAAAAACTACTAACTAAAGGTTGCTTAAACCTGCGCAAGAGCGTCCCCTATGGGACTTGGACCTCGGCGGCTCAAGGCGGTCGCTGACGGGAATATTGTAGAATTATAGCTTTGTTTTTTAGGGTAGTTTTGTGCAACTGTCGCTCTACTTTAAAGTTCGCGGGCCTCTCGGACTTGAGGTCTACGAGGGCATCGATATAGTTTATCCACGACATCGCTATTTCTTTCTAACTAGCTGCGCAGTGGGTTGGAGCGTGATTTTTTGTAGCCTAAGGTAAACGCAGCTATTACCGAGGTAATTTCGGGACCTTAAGCTTTAACCTCTCGAAATAAGAATTTCTTATAGTAAAAACAGTTACAAGTATATATTTTCTGATACGTTCGGATATGGACTTTAGAAATCTATAAAGATATAGGTATGTTTTGAGTAAATATATAAAGAAAAAGAATATTAAATATACAAATCCGAATGTTGCTATTACCGAGGTATTTAAAAGTGATTGCAGCTAATACCGCGAATCGTGATTCTATTACCGAGGGTAGAAAAATAATAGGCATTTTGGGTCCGTACCAAATATTTATTAAAAAACAAATCATCATTCCCGCAGCTGTATAATAGGTAAGTAGGTAATTATATATTCAATAATAATTGCTTATTTTTGGTAATTATATTTTATGGAGGTATAGTTGGCGATTCATCAAGTTTCGCACCAATTCTTTCTAATCTATGGTAATAAGAAATAAAAATAAATAAATTTATTTTATTTAAAATGAAAAGAGGCAGCCTCGAATGCTTCGCCTATTTTACCATTGCCACAAAAAAATATGAGTTAGAAAGATATGTCTGAAGAATTTCAAATACTTAGGTATTGTTTCTAGAGAACCCTAAACTCAAAAATAAATGCTATTGTCACTCGGTGTTAGATTTCTATGGTGAAGCTAATACCGAGTAATAATACTCGGTAATAACTGCTTATACAAGTAATTACCGAGTAATGGCTTGTTATAACCATCGGTGATAGCTTCATCTGCGATAGTACAAATAATCTAATCCCGATGGAAAAAAATTGATTAATTTTAATCGAAACAAAAGTTAAATCAACAGCCAATAAAGTTACCTAAACATTTACTTGATACTTGAATTAAATTCTTGGGTTTAAAAAAGAGACTAAGGCAAGGTTTCATGTCGTATTCAATTTAGTGCTCTCATACAAAGTTAATTTTTATGAGTCAATTAAGGACGAAAAAATAAGAGTCCTAGTGCAATTTTCATACCGCGGAAATAGTTTTTACCCATAAATACGTAATTACTTAAACGAATTGTCACATCATTTGGGTTATTGCTATATAAAATATTCTTAAAAAATCAATAAAACGATTGGTACTGATTTATGCTACTACCGAGTTACATTCAAGACGAAAATTGTGAAGCCATTACCGCGGTATTTTATTTTTGTTAATTGTCGAAAAACTGTGCAAAATAAATGAAAATTAGATAGTTACAATCATGGCTAAAATCCACCTTTTGACCTACTTAGAATCTGTATAAATGGTTTTTAACGACGCAATAACCTTAACAAAATATTGAGCGTTCTTACAGTTCGCGACTATCGTTTGTATGGAAGTCGTGCTCCGGCGCCGGTTTGCAGCAAACTAATCGTTGTTTTGTTTTTATGCGTTATTGTGCACAGTGCGCCACGGATCCATTCAAACGGATAACAAATTGTGTTTCATAAAAATTTTACTTTTTGAGTAAAATATGCTTGTAATTGCTTAAAATTACAATTATATTTCATACCTCGGGAATACCTGCAGATTTTTGAGTACCGCTGTAATAGCTGCGTTTACCTTATATATGTTAATCGAGCTAATTAACTATCCCTGTGCAAAGTTTCAGCCAAATCCAAGTCGCTCTACTTTACAGTTCGTGGACCTCTCGGACTTCGGGTCTACGAGGGCATCGGAAGGTTCTTAGCAAACTAAGGGTCGGGAGGGCGAGGGTCAGAAACATTTGTCGTATGTGCCTTTAGCGTAAGCTGGCACTTACGACCAAATGTTTCTAAAGATAATAGTTCATCCGTCCTTATGCTTCTATGGTCTAGATATGAGTACACAAGTACATTTTACGTTTTACTTATTGCATTGATTTAGTTCCACCGGATGTCATGCATTAACGGTTCCTTGTGCCCCCATTATTGACGTTTGGGGGAGCTCACGGGGGTTACAGTGTGTAAATCCTCTCCTCGTTGTAGGTTTAGCATATCAACGGTATGCTGCGGCGGTGGGGATGCCTAATGCATTTTCCCCTTTAAAAAAAGCATGGATTTAGTTGGATGGTCCAGAAACTAGTCGGACATATCGGATGATGATAAATCGTGAGTAGGTACAGCTGGGTAGTTAATATAAATTGCTGAAGGGTTTGTTTGTATGTTTGCTTGAACGCGCTTATCTCAGGAACTACTGTTCCGATTTGAAAAAATATATCTGTAGGTATAAATAGACCATTTATGAAGTTACCAAGGGAGCCGGAATTACGTGTATGAAACCGAGTGCGGAAAGCTAGCCGCAATATAAAAAAAAAACCCTGTAAAGCATACCTACCGACAGTATCGCGTGGTTACTGTAGTTGCTTTTGAGTCCTGGTGCTCTGGGTTCGATTCCTACTCAGGACAATTACTTGTGTGAACACAGATATTTTATATTATTGTCCATAGACAATAATATAAAATAGCTATTCAACACAATTCGCCCGAAGCGGTTCCACTATTCCTTTTTTATTACGAACTTCTGAGACTATTATCTAGCAGTCATTCTAGTGAAAGGACATTTGCTAGGTAAGCGTGTTACACAACCTTCCGATGCCCTCGTAGACCCGAAGTCCAAGAGGCCCGCGAACTGTAAAGTAGAGCGACAGTTGCATCAAACTTCCCTAAAATACAAAAAGTCAGAATCCCTCAATTTCATCGCCAGCGACCGCCCTGAGCCGGGGTCCAAGTCCCACAGGGGACGCCCTCTTGCGCAGAGTGCTTAGTTTGTAGTGTTTATTCCATTTATCTAGGTTGGAGTTCTGCTCGCCTTTATGCCCGGTGAAGTAGCAGAAGCCTCGTGGCTTATTCTCCTTCACCATATTATGTCCTGTTATTATATATGGAAATAATTCCGTCCGAAAAAAAAGCGTGTTTTATTGTAACACGCTTTTTTTTGCAAATTGAATGTCGATGCGACCTAAGGTGTACCTTGGGCCGCATCCACATTTACCGTAAGGTGATAATGCAGCCCAAAGCAAATAAATGATATAAAAAAAGAGAAATTTGATAAGACTTGGCCGGACTTGTTATCTTGTGGTCGCCACTGGTTCGATCCCCACCCATTGCACTACCGACGTGAACCCTCTCGTAACACAAGCATTTTAGCTTAGCACGAGGGGTTAACAAGAATACCAGTAGATTTAAACAACTCTGCTTGTAATATTAAAAAAAAAAAACAATTACCAAGCCAAATATAGGTATCTCTCATAACGCAATACTAAAACATAATTACCCTCCATACAAAAGTGTTGTAACTACGTGGACAAACATCCGGTTTCGTGACATTTCTACCGTCAGATATCATCGTAAAGTGACGTCATAACCTAGTTTGAACACATCCAATCACGATGACACTTGATAAAATTAATTGTAATACCAATCATGATTATCCTACATGTGAATTTCCAACGTAATTTAACGGTTGCCATACTTAAGGGTTTGTCCTGAGAATTCGGGAGTTTAAAGCAGTTTTGCGATTTGATAAACCAAATCTGTGGACGAACTAATTAGTCGTAGGTAGTAAAAAAAATATGTATTTAAACTTTCGCCATGTTTATATATTATTATGATTTAATTTTTGTAGTACAAAAACGGATTCAAATGTCTACCTACTATCAAAATTTTTGTTAATTTTTTTAAATTAAGCTTATTAACTTTATGTTTAACAATCTTTACAATTTACAATATAAAGGGGACTTGTATAATTTCAAAGGTTTTATACTATTATTATTACTATTATTACTACAGAGTTGATTTTTTGGAAAACGACTTTTTTCCAAAAAATCAACTCTGTAGTTGAGTTGAGTTTTAGTTTTTATTGTTGGAAAACGATTAAAAAAAACGATATAAGCAAAAGAAAGGCCTTTTCATGACTTATCATATTTTTGGTATTTAATAATTGCCAAAGTTTATATAAAATTATCTTGTTACTACATTTTAAACTAACGCCAATAAAACCTATGTGTTCGGGACTTTAATTTTTCGATCTGGTTACCCAAAGCATAAGCAATGTTAAACTTTCGAAATGAGTAATACCGCTAATATGGCGGGTAACGATGTGATGACAAAAAGACAGATCTCTTTTACTATAGCTAGTGGTTATAGCTCGTTAATGGTAGGGCCGCTTTCGACGCATCCCGCTGAGCGAATGTCGCACACCTATTACGAATACAAGGTACTGATAGCAGAGGAAGCGGGAAAAATATAATTTTATACCAGGGACCATGACGTCACTTGGCACTTAAAAACTTCTTATTCCAAGGAAGTTTTTAAGTCCCTTTTTTTCGGATGGACATACTTAGGTAGCCACGAGGCTTTGCTACTTCACCGGGCATAAAGGCGAGCAGCGCTCCAGCCTTAATAAATGGTTTAAAAGCTACAAACTAAGCAACCTGCGCAAGAGGGCGCCCCCTGTGGGGTTCGGACCTCGGCTCAGGGCGGTCGCTGGCGATGAGATTGAGGGATTATGACTAATAGTTTTTCTACGATTCCTCTCATATGAGGAACTTCCTGTCCTTTCCGCAGGATGATAACTAATATTAAGCGCAGGCTACACCGCCAGCAAGCGGGCTAGGCCGGCGAACATCGTTTCACCTCTTTTACATACTTCAGTTCACACCGCGAGCTACCGACTAGCCTACGTCAGCGATGCGAGCGAAGCTAACGAAATATCCAACGATTCCAGCGAAGCTACTCGTTCACCTCGTTAGGTTAGGACCCCATAGTTTAGCTCGCAAATATTCCGCATAGTTTGTATAGTTTCCTTCTCTCGCTTCGCCCGCCCACCTAGCTCGCTCGCCCGCCCGCCCGCTGGCAGTGTGACCTGCGCTTTACTAGCTGCGAGCAATTCGTTCAATACATAAGATGTATACGAGTTTATATTTTTATTATACATACGAGCGAAGAAGAAGATAAGCAACAAAGTACAAAACCATTACTTCAATGTTATAAATATCATATAACATGAAATATTTAGCCGTTAACTGTATTATATCATCAAACATATAAAACTATACCGTGACTGACTGACTGACTGATTTATAGACAACACACAGCCACCGTTAGAGTAAGAAACCTTTTTTTTTCCGGGTGGAAATTCATTTACGCATTCCCACCGCCGCTGCAGCGTATCCGCCCGCTGCGGCGGCGGGATATGTATGTGGGACTCGCCCTCTCCATAGGGGATGCTTACTCATACCACGAGGAGAGGACCCTACACCACCAAAACCCCCCGGACACTCCTTCGGTCCGTCGTTGGCGGCGGCTGGGTACGCACGAAGCAATCCGGCAGAGTAAAAAACAAAATATTTAGAGAATATACTCAAAATTCAACACCTAAAGCAGGAGGAATTTTACTTTCCAACTCCTCCTTTAAACTTTCTGATTAAATTCGATGCGGGATCCAAGACATTTATGTGTCCCGGGACGAGCCTAAGCTTAACAGCATAGAGCTTCTTCCTCCCCGCACGTTGGGAAAAAACGCGTGGCGTAAAAGTCGACAAAACCCAGCACGCTTGATGGTAGGATTTAATTATCCGCCTGGCTAGCAACCACCCTCACATGTAAGGCCTGCGCCAAACAGTTTTACTGTGTTTCGTAGTGAGTATGTGAGAGCCAGAGCCCGAAAGGGTGTCTACTTGAATTGCGTGTTCCATCTTGGACCCTGTCTGTGAAAAATAATAATTAAAAAAAAAAAAAACTTTATTTCTCTATAAATGAAGGAACTAGGTAACTAACAGCAGTAGGCCACAGCAAATCTTTTAATCTACGACGGCTATAATTGACATTATATTCTTCAATCATAATAATATACAACTAAAAGTAGCTAACTTAACTTATAAAATACTACTATTCTAAATCTATTCTACTTGGCAATGTTCCCACATGCTGGCAGCATTACCCCGTTGAATGGCAATGCTTACCAGCTGTGCAAAGTAAAAACCAGCATTCGGAGAACGTGCCGCACTAAAGAGGGCCGCTGCGAGGTATTTATGAATTAATTAGGCTCCCGGTCCCATCGTTCTTTAATCTAATATTATGATTATTAGTCAATGATTCATTAAAAAGAAAACGTCAATATATCTAACTAGTCTGTTCATCGACATTGTTCGCGTAAAATGCAATTGTGTGCCTAACATAGTACTTGCAATTTCTAAAATTTACAATTTGACAATTTCCGTTAATACGTGTATCAAGTTATCACTTACTAACTTACCACGCGCGGTTTCACCCACGCAACTCACGTTCCTGTACGAACTTCATAATGAAATACAAGCTTATATCCTTCCTTGATAAACGGGCTAACTAGCTGTGACAGAATTGTTCAAATCGGACCAGTAGTTCCCGAGGTTAGCACTTTCCACCAAACAAACTCTAGTACAGTGGTATCGGAAACTTTAATTCATTTTAATTGTGCATTATTTATGTATTTATATACAAAACAAATTAACAAATACCTGCAACTTACTCAAGTTGTAATTTTAATGACAAAGAAATTAAAAAGTTGAGGAAACGATAAATATTTTGCTGACGCTCCTCAAGTAACAAGTGTTGTGAACTAACTGTGCACCCGTCCATTCGCTAATTAGCCGGTTCGATTCCCGGTAGCGAAACACCGGCCATTTTTTACTCTATATCATTTTTACTCAATAGAGATCGTTATCGACCAACAAATTAAAGACTTCAATTACAAATACTTTGTATAGTTCCGTTTAGTTTTATAATTGAGTGATTTTTTTTATAAATTTTAATGAAAGAGTTATTATATTAATATAATTGTGACGGGTTATTGGATGTATGTTTTTAGGCTTGAAGTTATTACTTTTTAAATGCCATGTTTTTTTTTTGGCAAAGCTTGTTTAATATTTTTAATCTTTTGATACCTACTAAACTATTTATTAAGGCTAGAGCTCTGCTCGCCTTTATGCCTGGTGAAGTAGCAAAAACCTCGTGACTAACTGTATATCCGTCGTCCGTCCGTAATAATTTGACTATTTCGTAGATCTAGCGTATGTAGGTACAGTAACTGTGACGAGGATCCACGTTTGAGACCCGGGTCGGGTAAGCATTTGTGTTTGAAATTTCTTGTCGAGAAAAATTTAAGTCCCCAATTAGAACTTAGCTTTCTTTATTTCAATAAAAAAAATTGTATTATGATTGTATTCATTCAAGTAGAATTTCACTAAGTAAAGTGGAAAGTGCGTATATGAATAAAGCTAATATATACAGCGTGGCAAATTATTAAGACAATTTAATAAGTCTGGAGATCACCTCGCCTTTATTCCCGGTGAAGTATCAAAAGCCTCGTGGGCTCTACATAAATTTCCGTCAAAAAAAGAATTATAAAAAAACTTTGTCCTGAATGAATGACTGACTGACTGACTGACCAACGCATAGCCTAAGCCGCTGATCGTAGACAACTGAAGAGGAAGAAGAAGAACTGGCAAAGTTTGTACCTATCAAACAAACAATTCAAAATCAGTTCGGAAAAAGACGCGGGTAATAGACATTAAAAAAATTATGCTGTGACAGTCATACAACATTGAAAATCCCCTTCAAAACCTTATTGACTCTCCCTCCGTCCTGCGTCCTTCGTCCTATCTCTGTATACATAACTACACCTTTAAACAAACATTCCTTAAAAAAACAAAACGTCGATCCAGTTTGTCTGAAATCGCCAGGTCGGGCGACATACTCTCTTTAATTGACTCCAATTCTAAGAAAGTAATTTCACAAATTACTTTTAGCTACTGGATTTTAAGATGGTCACCCGACAAGGCTTGGAACCTTGTCGAATTAAGTTCATAACAGTTTCGTGTCTACTCTTTGGGTAACGAAACGATGTTCTTATTTCGAAAAAGTCCTTCGTGTACCGGTTCACAAAAAATATTAAAAGTCAGTTTGTTGTAATGTCGTAGGCGGGTGAAATTTTATATATACTTAAGACATGTTTAACTTATAAAACGAATCGTTAAACAGACACTAAAACTATAGTGCTTAGGTTTACTTCATTCATTTGAGTAGTAATATTTGCCTTAAAAAATACCTCGTAAAGATTTTTGACGCTCATATTATTTTGTTAATTAATTTTCTTCTGAACATAGAGAACGGATTGCGTTAGAATTGGACACGCAAATAGTTATTATGACGAAGGCATCCGATAAGATTTTTAAAAAATTCGCTCTCTAAGGAAATAAGACAAGTGTAATACCTAAACCTTGTATGAAGTTATCGAATTCTACACGGTTGACGTTCCAGACAAAAATTTATAAAATACTAGCTGACCCGGCAGACTTCGTACTGCCTCAATCGATACATACCCTACACTACCCCCACCCTACACTACCCCTACCCTACACTACCCCTACCCTACACTACCCCTACGCTACACTACCCCTACCCTACACTACCCCTACCCTACACTACCCCTATCCTACACTACCCCTACCCTACACTACCCCTACCCTACACTACCCCTACCCTACACTACCCCTACCCTACACTACCCCTACCCTACACTACCCCTACCCTACACTACCCCTACCCTACACTACCCCTACCCTACACTACCCCTACCCTACCTTTACCCTACCCCTACCCTACACCTACCTCTAATCTACCCCTAACTTTGTCTGAAAAATAAAATTAAAAATTTAGGGGTGGACTACCCCTAACATTTAGGGGGATGAAAAATAGATGTTGGCCGATTCTCATAGATACCGGATAAGCACAAAAAATTTCATCAAAATCGGTTAAGCCGTTTCGGAGGAGTATGGCAACGAAAACTGTGACACGAGAATTTTATATATTAGATGTAAATAATCTTAACACCTATTACTATTAAAACAATTTTTTTTATCCAAAACAGAGGAGCTAATTTTAACAACAGCGAGCAGACGCGGCGATTTAGTCGCCAAAACGCGATTAAATCTTTAATTAAGGTATTTATTGATCGCCAAAGCTGGGTGCAGTTGAACAATGACTATAAAGCTGCTGTAAAACGCATCGTTGGCGTTTTGCATCGAATCTATTAAGCTATATAATTTAGTTAGGTACTGTTGCAAATTATGCTTACTTAATCAACTTTTTGAAATCGTATGCCACAAGCGTAGGTATTTGACTTTCGAGATTACTTGACCGACAGATGAATTTCTCTCAAATTGGTGATGATTAATCCTTTTGGTATTTTATTTTAATATTAAAATAGATAAAAACATAAAAACCTTAATGTGTTGTTCTTAAAGTTAAAATAAATGTGTTTATTATACCATTCTTTTATTATGTGTATGTATAACAAAATTAAAATGCTTAATTTTAAAATCTTAAATTAAACTAAAAATAAAAACTAATAACTAAGAAAAAAAACTGGGATAAAGAATTAAAATAATTAAAATAATACAAAAACGACTACTACTACTCTACCTAAGGGCTTAGGCGTCAAAGAATTCCTCCACATACGAGTCCGCTGCGGGGAACGTCCCCAGAAGGCTGGCAGCATTGCCACGCTGGATGGCAATGCTGATGCGTTGTCCTAAATAAAGGCCAGCCTTCTGTCACGGGAAGCGTCTACTAGACGCTTCGCAATATATTTGTACAGTGACCGCGCTCCCGGACCCCACGGCCCAAATTACCTGCAAGGTTTGTATACTTGCGCCGCTTGGAGGCTTCCGCTGTTGCGGCAGCAGCGCCTGCAAGCCGCTCTGTATTAGGAAGATGGGAAGGCGCAAGGGTGTCCACGTAAGTAACGTCCCACACCAAAGACCTTCCCATCTTCCAAGGCAGCAACGACATTCCATCGGGTCTCCTGCCATCGTCGCGTGCCATGCCATTAGGTTCTAACATGGCCGGGACGGCGGCGGTGGCAAGAGCACGACGGATGATGTCATTTAGGCTGCCGTGGCGAGGTATTCTACCGGCGCTCCTACCGCACGACAGGCCGTGATGTCCGAGGCGGCCGACACCTTCCCCGCAGCGGCAGCGATACGGAGAAACGCAGGTGACGCCCAATCGAAGGCAGGTAGCCAAGCGGAACGTGCCGTCATCTAGCATTGTACCAATATTGGGTGACGGCAATGCTTGCAACCAAAGGCCCGACTACCATTCTCCCACGGCCAAAAGCCAAGCGCTCCGTAGCATTGCCCGCCGTATTAAGGAGGTTTTCACGGACAATGCCACAGAGCGGCCGGTCCCATTGTCCCTGGGAGAACAGCTTAGCGGGCAGCTCTACGTTTGGACATCATTTTCCAAGCCTCAGCCAAACACCGCACTTCCGGATTAACTTATGTGCAAGAGAGAATTTTCCAAGTTAATTCTTCTGTAGGTACTGTAGGCCGAAGATATCAACGCTGGTAAACTGACACTCGAAATTTTGCGGACGCCTAGACCGCCCAGACGTACTGGAAGACTAGCCTGTAGCAATGCTCGGTCGTCCAGATCCACGTTCAGAACTGTAGAGAGGGTATTCCGTATAATTTGGTCGATATTTTCCAAAAGGGCCACCTGCTTCCACAGGGGGCAGGAACGAAGAACGTACGTAAATTTTGGGACAAAACAACAAAAGCGAATAATTGTGTGACCGAGTGCATATTAATTTTGGTAAAACTGTCCGAAACGTTACTAAATGTGTTTATTGATACATTTATGTATTAATACGAGACCGACGACGACTTTGTACCCCTTTTTTACTTAATTGCACCAACGCGGACAGAGGAGTACTTATGAAAGAAAGAAGAAAAAAAAGAGAGAAAGAACATTTTTTTTAAATAGTATTCAAATTTTTACCACTACTGGGCGATTACTAATAAAAAAAATAGTTAAAAATATTTCAATTATTCTCAAAGAAAGAAGAATAACTTTTGAAATAATAATCTTGGACCTTAATTACACGATTCATAAAAAAATAATTATAGCAATAATTTTGATATCTCCATAAGGCTACAAAGAGTAATTAATCTGAAGGCACTCAAGTACATAAGTAGGACAATTAAAATTAAAAATAAACGACTAATTATCAACATTACAACGTTAAATCCAATGAGACATCTGCACAACCAATATACGCCATTTTTTGTCCAATTCTGCCAACTTAAAATTACGTTTAATTACAAAATTAATTTGTTAATGACATCAAAATGGCTATCAAATTAATAAATATACATGTCGTCCTGCGGCGGCCTAATTAAAAGTGATTCGGAAAGCATTTTAATTATTTTAGCTACCTACACAATAGAACTGGGTATTATTTTTTGTAAGAGTTTATTTTTATGAATATTAATAATACAAAATACTACATATTTAATGTAAAGTTCTGGAAAATGTAATTTAAGATTAAATTCGATAAGCTTAAATATTTTGTGACCTACACACATTTAAAAAAAAGTGGAGAAAGAACTAAATTGTATTTTATTTTCGGACGGACGTCTCTATTTAACCAAGCCTTTTGAGCATTAAGGCCAGTAGGGCTCCAGCCTTACTAAACGCTAAATTCCAAGTGTGCAAAGCATTTTTTAGCCCTTTGCTGGCGCAAAAGATTGTTTTTTATCTTTATCTGCAGCCATCGTAATTTTAGCTTTGATCGAGGCCCTCGATGCTATGAACGACTGAGGAGCCTCGACTTTAACTGCGTGGCACCTCAGCTGCACCATAACCATGTGTATTTTAAACTAATGTCTGCATTAGGTACCAAACATAATTAATTAATATTTTTTTTTCAATTTGAATGTTTTTTTTTAAGTTTTGTTCTAAAAACAAATAGTAAATTTAACCTTAAATATATGTAAATATAATGTTAAATACTTATAGCTTTCAATATGTAAGTGTCTTACTATATTTTAAAGATAATATATAGTCTATATGTAGCCTATATTTTACTGCAGCTTATAAACTATTCGCGTGCAAACTTTCAGCCAAATCCATTCAGTAGTTTTTGCGTGAAAGAGTAACAAACATACATAAATCCACAATATAATAAGACCTTTACAAAAAAATATACACATTTCACACTTTAGAACTTTTCCGCAGTTGTACGATTTAAATCGTATCTATGTATCGTATCGGTATGTATGAACATTGAACAGAATCCTTTTTTGTTCGGCAGTTGAAATATTAGGTTGTGACAGGACAGGTGCCGTAGGTATATTATTCGAAGAACTTTGAAGAACTTAAATTACAAAACGATTAATAAAAATAGGCACAAAACATAGTTTTGACATAAGCTGTCAACAGCGACGGTCCACTGATAGTTATGCCCGGTGAAGTAGCAAAAGACTCGGGGCTTAATTACGAAGGAACGTCTGAAAAGAAAAAAAAATACCACTGATAGACATAGTCTTCCCCAAAAAAAACTTATGTCACGTATTAAAACGTATTTTCCTAAAATCAATGATTTCTTCCAAGTCAATTATTTGAGTGCATTACTATGTAGGGTTGGCTTAGGTCCCAGTTGTATGTTGAGTATCTCCCGTACCAGTGGGAACTTCATCGTTAAATATAGCATATATTAATCCTGGATAACGCAGTATTCCAATGGAGAAAGAATGAACAAAATCCGTCTGATAGTCTTAACTATTTATCGAGGTCCTCTGGTTCTGTTCTCATCTGGAGCTCTGCTTGCTTTTATGCCCGGTGAAGTACCAAAAGCCTGGCTAAATAATGTACGTCCAAAAAATAAATGTTATGTAGACGTCCTATAAGATTATCTTATCACCATAATGTTTTTTTTAGGACGGACATACGTGTTTAGCCACGTGGCTTTTGCTACTTTACCAGGCATAAAGGCGAGCAGAGCTCCAGCCTTAACCATAAAGTCTCTTAATTTTTTTTCTACCAGGAAACGAAAGCAGTGTAATTGTTGATGAACTGTTAGGTGAATGAGATGCTAGGAAAAAACACATCCGGCTATATACCCAGTAAAGATAATTGGTACCTACCAGTGCCGGATTAGCCATATAGCAAGAGTAGCTAATGGTACGGGCCCCGCGATTATTTGGGGGGCCCCGCGGCAAGTAGAGGGCCCCCGTGACTACTTTGAGGGCCCCACACCTATTTTGGGGGCCTGCGACAATTTGGAGGCCCCGCACACCAAGATAATTGCGCAAGCAATAAATTGGATCCAATAAATAATCCTAGGTATAGATCCGAATCATGGTGCTTCACAATAGGTGGCCTAATAGGGCAAAAAAAAACTCGCTGAACGACTCGTCATTAAGAGGGCCCTCCGGACAGAAATTGGCACTGGTACCTACTTTACTCTCTGATCACGTACCATAAATCGCAATAATAAGCAAAGACAACTTCACGGTACACCACTTTTTATTAGCAAGAATGATAATAGTAAATGAACTGAGGGACAATCTGCTAATGATTCGTTTTAACCTTAAGAGTATATTTAAAGCTTTAAAGCATACCGCTGCGGTCCGTTGTGTCGACTGTAAGCACGGATAGGCATCGTTGAAGGTAGTCGCTCTTATAGTTAAAATTGCAATTTTTGTATGTTTGTTTCGAATAAACTCATAAACTACTTAACGGATTATATAATAAAACCCTTGCGAAGCTGGGGCGGGCTGCTAGTAAAATATAATCTCAGTTGTACGAACGGGGTCATTTTTATCTGTAGGTAACTAGCGGCCCGCCCCGGCTTCGCACGGGTGGACTTTTATACCCTACCCCTGCCCGACCCTACCCCTGCCCTACCCTACCCCTACCCTAACCCTACCCTACCCCTACCCTACCCCTACCCTACTCCTACCCTACCCCTACCCTACCCCTACCCCTACCCCTACCCTAGCCTACCCCTACCCCTACCCTACCCCTACCCTAGCCCTACCCTACCCTACCCCTACCCTACCCCTACCATACCCCTACCCTACCCCTATCCTACCCTACCCCTACCCTACCCTACCCTACCCTACCCTACCCTACCCTACCCTACCCTACCCTACCCTACCCTACCCCTACCCAAAAGTATCCTATGTCCTTCTCCCAGTTCTTAGCTACCTCCCTATTAATTTTAAGCCAAATCGGTTCAGCCGTTCTTGAGTTATAAATAGTGTAACTAACACGACTTTCTTTTGTTTTTCAAATGTATTCTGCTATTCAGGGCGTAGACAAATCCAACGAAACAAAAACCATGAAAATTGATCCAGCCGATCTCGAGTTATAAGTGTTGTAACAAACACGTCTTTGTTTTATATATATAGACTAGCGGCCCGCCCCGGCTTCGCACGGGTGGACTTTTATACCCTACCCCTGTCCTACCCTACCCCTACCCTACCCTACCCCTACCCTACCCCTACCCCTACCATACCCCTACCCTACCCCTACCCTACCCTACCCTACCCTACCCTACCCTACCCCTACCCAAAAGTATCCTATGTCCTTCTCCCAGTTCTTAGCTACCTCCCTACCAATTTTCAGCCAAATCGGTTCAGCCGTTCTTGAGTTATAAATAGTGTAACTAACACGACTTTCTTTTGTTTTTCAAATGTATTCTGCTATTCAGGGCGTAGACAAATCCAACGAAACAAAAACCATGGCAATCGGTCCAGCCGTTCTCGAGTTATAAGTGTTGTAACAAACACGACTTTCTTTTATATACAGGGTGTCCCAAAAGATTACGTAGCTGGGAAGGGGGGTGATAGGGATGGTCACAAGGGTCACCAGAAAAATATAAAAAATTCCCTCTGGGTGTTTAAAAAAATAAATGGCATTTTTTAAAAGACTTAAAATTTTACACCTTGTGCTAACTGTACTTACAAATATGGCTGTATTTAAAAAAAATGCTGTTATGTAATCTTCAATAACAACAAGGTCATCAACATCAACATCAAAAATAACAAGGTGTAAAATTTAAAAAAAAATGCCTTTTTTTTTAAATACCCAGAGCGGATTTTTTTTATTTTTCTAGTGACCATTGTGTCCACCCCTGTCACCCCCTTTCCCAGTTACTTAACCTTTCGGGACACCCTGTATATAGATTTTTAATGCTTTTATAAAATTATTTACATATTTCAATTGTACTACCAAAAATAAATTATTTCGCTATTTTATTAGCAACGACTTTAAAAAAAATATGGTGCACATATTAGTACCCATGTATCATTTTATACTTATTGTTTTATAAAGAACCTTTAAGTTTGATAAGTCTTTTACTGAAGACCTGTATATAATGTTCAAAATATTGTTCTTAATTAAGTAAATCAAAAAAATGCACTTAAATTTGTTATGCATTGTAAATGACGTATAACAAGCGCGAATTATTCGTCTACATAACCAGAGACTATAGTCTCTGACATTACTAATAAACTATTTCATTTCATTTCAAACTATTTCATTTCCTTTTTATTTTCATATAGCTACTACTAACTATCATTAAGAAACGCTATATAGAAACTCCATACGCAACAATTACAACTATTAGTACATAAAGGAAATGTTAACGATGCATTCATTGATACTACATAGAAATTGATTGTGTGAATTAGTTTCTTATGAATGATGGTTCATGTTTGTTTTATTACAAGTGAAGAATGTATGTTATGAATGAATGGCATATGCTTTTCCTGTCATTAGAAAATTCTTTATTATACAGGGTACTTACTAACAACGCACTGATTGCTGAATGAGTGTTGCAGGCGACTGAGCAGTGAAGTTCCGTCATTCAACATATAAATCAGGACGTCATGCCACACGTTGTGTTTCTTCCGATGCCCACGTAGACCCGAAGTCGGAGAGGCCCGCGAATTGTAACGTAGAGCGACAGTTGCCCAAAATTTCCCAGAAAATCTAAAGTCATAATTTCTCAATCCCTCTGCCACCTCTGGTACCTTGGTTCAAGCCCAACAGGGGGCACCCTCTGGCACCCACCTATGTTTGGACTCAATCATTTATATTTCGATAAAATTATATTGAAGCCTTTTATTTATTTGCATGATTTCTTTTCTCCACAATGCCAACTCTATGATTACAATTACAAAGTACTATAACAATATAATTAAAGACTATTTATAATTTAGCAAGTTCCGGGATGTAGAAAGCAAAATGGAATGAAAAAAAAACAATTTTAAATTTAAATTAAACGTAATACTAACGTTATTTCTACTGTATTAATAATACATAGTTAGGTAATTAAATAATTCGATACTTATTATGATTACAAGGGCATCCTGTACATAAGCAGATATAACAATTATATCAAGATCAATGTTATCTTAAACAAGAGAAAATTCTTGAACATTCTACTAATATTATTAATGCGAAATTTTGTATGTGTGGATGTATGTTTGTTACTCTTTCACGCAAAAACTACTGAATGGATTTGGCTAAGACTTTGCACAGGGGTAGTTAAATATCTCGATTAAAATATAGGCTACAAATAACCATGCTCCGACTTACTGGAGCAGAGTAACGCGGGTAAAACCGCGAGGTGCAGCTAGTATCTAATAAGAACACAATGTAGGTATACTAATTATTTCTCATATATTAATTAGTAGCTAGTTATTCTTCGATCTCGTTTCCGACATAAAGCAATGTTAATGAACTTTTGTTTTCAGAGAACAACTTATCTGATTGATTTATCTTATTCTAAGAAAATTACTTTCATCTGTGACGTGCGGGAGTCATACGTAGAATTAATGAATGCTCATTGATAGTATCGGTATAGGTATCGTTGCTGATACTGTAATACCGCGTAAGTGACATTATCTAATAATGTTGATAATCAAATGTGGCAAAGAGATTTTGTGCCCCTTCAAATATACAGGGTTATTTTTGAAACATTAACAACCTTTCAGGGGGTGAAATTACTAATGATTATAAGCAACTTTTACTATAGGACCAACGCAGAAATCGCAAAAATAAAATCTGCTGTTCCATACATTTTGTCGAGGTACCTAAGTGAATAGAAATGTATGGATCAGTACTTTCACTCCATGAAGGGTTGGTTGTAATAAAAATAATAATCTTTATTTCCAGTTTTACAATTTCAATGAGCACATACAGTTTTAGTAACATATTATGTTAATATGTTACGGAAACTGTATCTGTTTATTAATGTTTTAAAAATAACCCTGTATATAACGAAAATATTTCTTGACAGATGAAATTACACCTTATTACACTTACATACATTACATTACTTATTGCAGTATCACCGACGGTATGTATAATGTTAACATAACATATATATGCCTACAAAGATATCAAAATTATACAAATGCTAAATAACCATACAATTTTGAATTATCTAAGCAAATCTATACTAATATAATAAAGAGGACCCAAATTTTTTTTAAAAAAGATTACTACTTTTGTTTTCGCAGTCCACTAGTATTCTTGTTAACCCCTCGTGCTAAGCTAAAATGCTTGTGTTAAGAGTGGTTTTACGTCGGTAGTGCAATGGGTGGGGATCGAACCGGCGCGGCGGCGACCACAAGATCCCAATTCCGACGCCCAAAGCAATTGGGTTACGGCTATTTATTGTTTACGCAGAATAGATCCGGAACTATTAGGTTGATTTAAAAAATCCTTTCACCATCAGAGAGCTATGTTATCCGGGAGTAAATTAGGCTATATTTAATTATGAAGTTACGCGAATAATACCGTGCGCGGGCAGCAACATAGTTGAACAATAATTATGATTGAAAGAAAATCGATACGATTTCCGCGTCAGATAAAAATCTTTGTGTGAAATCAAAGATTTATTTATGAATTCAATTCAACTGGTTATTACTTCTTTTATTTACTTGTCGTATTTTACTTCAAGTATTCTACATTGTCAACCTCCGTAGCATAGCGGCTCGCTTTAAATCTCGCAGGTCGTGGGTTCGACCCCCACGCCGGACAGAAAATCTCTGTGTAAATTTTAAGATTTCTTTCCGGGTCTAGTTGGTTCAGGGACTACCCTTCGTGCCTCGGAAAGCACGTTAAGCCGTTGGTCCCGATTGTTATAACATCATCTATAATAATCGTATATCAAGGAACGGGCAGCAGCGTTTCGTCACCAATCCGCCCGCCAAACGTGGTGACTATGGGAGGAAGCCCATGTTCAGCAGTGGACGTTATACGGGCTGATAATGAGGATGATTCTACATTGTATTGCTCATATAAACGGAGGAGCGCTGTAGTCTGAAAAGTAAGGCTCAGAAATCGTACCAGAATATAAAATGTTAGTATAGCATCTATTAATATTATCTGTATTCAAATTAATGTCAATCTAAAATAATAAAACTATGCATACCTACCATTAAACATAGTATACCTACTTATAATTAATACCTACTTGCCAATTTATTTTTATGGATATTTCTTTTTTAATCTAACATAAAACAAAACATTATATTGATAAGCAAAGGAATTTGATCAGGAATCAATTGAATGCAAGTTAATCAAAAATCAATTGTCAGATTGAGACTATTCTATAAAAAAAATGGTCAACAACAAAACGTATTGCAAAAATATTGAGTCCTTACAGAGACAGTGTGACGCCCAAGTCATTGACAAATATTAATAGTAAGCTTCTGTGAACTATGGTCACTCTAGATGCCCGCCGAGTTATTGTGGTGTAGTTCATTCATTCTTTCATTCATTCATTCTCTATTGCAATTGAACTTATTCGCTAATACTGCGACGGTATAATGTTGATCTTTGAGATTTGGTTGGTTAATGATAATATGAATGTAATTTAGTTATCTGATATAGTTGTAGGTACATATCGAAGTGACTATTACTTCGCAAATAAACCTTTTGGAGAAATTCTCTGAATTATATTGATAAGCCAATTGAACTTGCTATGGTATTTAAAAAAAAATAGCTGATTAACTAACACACGGCAAATTATATTTTTTTACTGATACTGTTCACTTTTTAACTTAATTATATATTTTTTATTTATAATTATAGCCAATTTGTATTTGGTATGTTTTATTTAAAATTAATGTTGTAAATATTTAATCATTTAACAATACAATAAAATGTAATTTCTTATTATTTAGATGAACACAAAATAACCAAAGACCTAAGTAATTTCTATAGCATATCATTCTTTTACGCATCATAACCCTTTTAGATATTGCACTTTAATAATTTAACTTATTCTTTAAGCTTATACTCTACTACAAGTATCAAGACAGTTGCATCCCACGGAATGTGAAAATTGCAAAGCCATATTTGGCTCTATTATTGTATGAATTTGCAAAATATCGACTAAATTTCTTTTTTTTTTTGCAATTGGCATAATATAAACCTATGTTTTGACGACGACTGCCCACAGAGTTACTTATAAAGCCATTTCAAGTGAATTATTGCTTGTAATGACGAATTTGAACTTTTAAACGATGACATTCAAAATAATTTTTCAACATTCCTTATTATATTAATATAAAAGCGACAGATTGTTAAGAAAAGGTTTGAGTTATAGTACGATGCAACAATGTATTATTAATACCTACAAAATAGAATTTTAGGTGTCAAATTTCATCCTTAAATCATATAAAATAAAACTACTAGAAAATATCTTGGTTATATGAAAAAAAAACTGTAGGTGCGTCCACATTTTGTTGTGGAAACAGTATATAAATATCGGCACTGGCACCGGCAGGACTCGAACCGACATTTTAGTTATAGCCTTAAAGCCTTAACCGAATAGGCTATGAAAAAAAATTACAAGGATATAACTTATACTTAATTACTTAATTTTCCTATCAGAAAAAAATATAAGTGGTAACTCGTTTGACGGAAAACGAATAATAAGTATCTACATATATAAGAAAAAATACATTCAATCAGTAGAGGACCTCTAAGATAATATAAACGTGTTTAAAAGATAATACTAATAGAAAAAGTTACATTGGTTAACTCTGATTTTTAATTAATTTAATTGATCTCACCAAAAATAACGATCTGCAAAAACTTATACTATAAGTTTAATCTGCCAACTTGTAATTACAAGTTCAGGTATCAAGTGAGCGAACAAAATCTTTTGAAATTCGAATAAAGTTTTCTTTAATTTACAGAAATAGTACGTTCAAAAAGTGTCTCCAATCGCAATTTAAATCTTGTAACTGTTTAGGTACTGATATAACAAAAGTTTTTATTTAAATGGATGTATTGTGAAGGTACATTATTGTGTGTACATATGTAAAATATTTATTATGTTATAATGAAATAATGAATTTTATTCAGCACTTAGGTATTTACATACACTTGTACTTGTCAGAATTACAATGTAAGAAGATAAAATAAAAAATTATAAAAAATTATAACTAACAGATAATTCTCACTCTATAAGATATCCGACTAAGTCATTAACAGTAGTAGGTAGGCAATAGCAAATCATACAAATCTACAACCTGCAAAGTCCGTCCGTCTGTCCTGTGATATTTTTTGCAATTAACCAATTATTATTATTATAAGAAGAAATTATATCGGGATTGTATCGGGGTTGTTTGTTAATAGGTATATATGTTACATACGTATACACAATAATGTAACTACACTTACTTGTTACCCTTCCATACATCAACTACTGGAGCGATTTTGCTGATTATATATTACTATCTATCCCGCGCAGATTTACCCGCGTAGATCCCGTCCCCGTGGAAACTTTATCTTAAAATATATGCCTATAACATTCACAAATTACGCGGTTTTCTATTGGTAAAAGAATTTACATAATCGGTTCAGTAGATCCAGAGATTACTCCCTACAATGTCACAAACTCATCAACTCAAATGTACCTCTTTTTACGATTATATACTAATAATAAGTATTAGCCGTGTGGTTTCCGGCTTAGAATAGACCACCCCACGCCTCCCATGGGTGTCGTAAAAGGCGACTAAGGGACATACCTATGGCTGATAGATGGGCAGCAGCATCTATCAGCTCAAGGTTTACATCTTACTGCGATCACCAATCCGTATGCCAAGCGTGGTGATTATGGCAATATCCCTCAATGATCCTGGCTTGCCAAGATCTGTAAAGAGGAAGCCCATGTTCAGCAGTGGACATAAACGGGCTGTTGATGATCATGATGAATAAGTATATTTATCAATTTATACAGGCATCGTCAATAAGTAGGATTAACATAATATAGGTTTTAAAACATCACGCTACGACCCACTGGAGCAGAGTAGCAGTCAAACGCGCGTAAAACCGCGATACACAGCTTATATAACAATAAATGCAAGATATCTTGAATTTCCCGTAAGAAAACTCGCGTTCCACAATAAATCATGGCAGTACATAGGTATTGGTATTTCTTGACATTTCTCCACATTGTCCCGGCTCGAGTGACGAGGCATTTTATAGATTTTATTGGATACAATTGACGGGCCTTTGTTTGCAAATATGCACTTTAGTGTTACTTTTCTTTGGTTTTTATAAACAATTATCGATAAATAATGGCCCCGCCTTATCGCTTTTAACGATATATTCGATATATCCTCCGATCTGTTGCCACAGAGCAACAAAATTAAAAAAATAAGCTGTCGTATCGTTTATTTCTACAAATATTACCTACGCAAAAGCCTTCATTTAAAAACAACAATACATTCGACTTTTTTGAAAGTAAAAACCTTCCCATGGTCATTTGCATAGCATTAATGATGTTTTCATTCGAGTTCATTGTGAATATCGATCGCGATGTTTTTGTGAGTGTATGCAAAGGATCACATTTGCATCTCCGAAACCACATTCGCCCTAATTTGGATGCGTCCGCTATCTCCGTCGGAATCGTTAAAATGCACGCACGGTAGCGAGAACCGCTCAAAACACAAAACAATAAATAAATAACGAGAACAATAAATATAATTAAAAACGACAAAAAGCGTCCGTTCGCATGACGCGGGTACAAACGGGTGCGCGCTCTCGACGACTCTATATTAACGATACGAATTCGACCCAAATTCCATGAACGAAATTACACTTTATCGAATTCTATTAGGACTCGATTTACAATGCCGAAAATCGATTTCCCTTCAACATTTTGTCACCGGCACGTCACGTTTTCGAGCGCCCCTCATTAGAGATTTTTATTTTTGAATAGTCGTCGTAGAGTCGAGTATCCTGTGCATCCTGCCAGGACTTTTTTAAACTTGAAAATGGAATTTAAACGAGATGACGTTTCTTTATTGCATTCGATTCAGTCGACGCGATTCTAGACGCGTTCGTCCTCTAATTGGCGTCGATAGAGATGAGAATCGTCCGTCGTTCGCGACGAATTTGACAGATATCGAAGGTGTATTCGTAAGTTTTGTCTATGACAGGTCGGAAGCCATAGGTCCTAATAAGGTCCGAGGCAGGAATAATGGGTTCTGTGAGTTGTCGCGGTGTCCCAAATTTATTGCACCAATTAGTTGAGTCCACGTGAAGGGGGTTATCTAAAGTTTCGATCGCACTCTATTTGGGAGGTAACGGTCGATAATGGTCGAATTTCGGGGAACGGTGCTTTGATTTTTTCCTCAGCTATGGTAGTAATTTTTGGAAGCGAGAATGTAACAAGTTAATTGGGTAAAAATATTCGGGGGCCGACACATGGTGGGTGCTTATAAAGATCATTACGAGTTTGGATTAATTAGGAAGCTACCGGGATTTGATCATGTAACCGGTACGAGAGATAAGCGAGTAATACTGTGTAGCCAATTACTTCGTATCTTATTATAATTATACTGTTTCTAGAATTGTTGTTAGTTCCAAACACTTATAGATTATATCGGAACTAGTTATTAAAGAGTTAAATTGAAACTATAGCTATATAATTACATTAAGTAGAATTATAAACTATGTAAATCTGAAGGCCAGTTTAATTGTAGATTAAATCAAGTCGTAATGTAATTTAATGTGTAATTAAAACCTACTCTGTTGCTTACGGTATCGCCTAAAACATTATGTATATGTTATTATAATTATTCATTGGAAGGATATCCTGATTTCGGTTGATTAACCTTTTGACCACCACTGTTGGCAATACACGTCAGTTCGGAAATTCATACTTAAGCTAATTATAATGTTACTAGTGTAGAGGTAGAATGGATGAAGAAAGATTGACAAAACAGATATACATGGCAAGTGTGAGTGGCACAGTCGGAAGGGGAAGACCTCGACGAACGTTCTCTGACCAAATCGGAGACATCCTCGCAAAAGGTCAAATAAGATCCACCCTAAACCGACGTGCTTATATGAAGAATGTTATGAGAGTGAATGAAGCGAAAGATGTATGTAGGGATCGTAGCAAGTGGAGGTCTATTGTCTCTGCCTACCCCGCTGGGAAACAGGCGTGAGCTTATGTATGTAGTATTCAATTATGAAGTTGATAAGAGAACAGATAGATATGCGGGTGAAACCGCGCGCGGGATCTAGTTAGTAATAAACCTAGGAATAATCTGTCTTAAGCTAGGCATATTATTCCCGAGTTATTATTTAAGTAATATTGTGTTTCCTTACGACTTTTAATTACTACCCATTATTGTACAAACATACCTATCTACTAGGACACATTTAAAAGTGAACTAGTACTAAAATTACTTGTTTCAAATCGTTCAAATCTCAAACCTAATTGGTTAGTTGAACCATTCTTCATTGCTAGATTGAACGAACGATTAGCTAAAACCGTTCGCGCGATTTCAATCAGCAATAAGAGTTAAAGAAATATTTCTATCTGTAAGTCTATTTGTAAAGTTTATTAATATATTGTAAGGTTCTTTATTTATCTTATTGTCAGTTACATCGATTTGGAGTTACATATAACAAGAATTCTAGCTTTTGAGGAGTGTTTACACTAGGGACCTATAGATTTATGACGAATTTATGACCCGCTCAGTTATAGAAATCAAAATAAAAGTTATAATTCGACCATTTGACTGATATTTTAGATATGTATCACTGATTTAGGCCTACACAAAGCCATCGTAGCCTTTTTGAGGCCATGAGCACTCCAGGGTCCAGGATGTTTTTTACCCGCATAACTCCTGTTCCCGAAGGAACTTGATAACTATTTAGCCTATTGCCTTCCTCGTTAAATAGGCTATCGTACTAATATTATAAACGCGAAAGTCTGTAAGTATGGATAGAGGGATGTTTGTTACTCTTTCACGCCAAAACTACTGTACGAACGCGGGGGAGCTAGTACTAAAATAACTCTAAGTTTGCAGAGAACTTTCCGATGTCCTCGTAGAGCCGATTTCCCAGAGATCAGTGAATTGTAACGTAGAGCGACAGTTGCACAAAACTTCCATAAACAAACTAAAAGTCGTAATCCCTTCGTCAGCGACCGCCCTGAGCCGAGATCCTAGTCCTACAGGGAGTGCTTAATGTTGCTTAGTTTGTTGTCTTTAACCCTTATAATTAATCTGGAGCCCTGCCTGCCTTTATGCACGGAGAAGTAGCAAAAGCCTCGTGGCTGACTACATAATGTTCGGCCGAAGAAAAACACCTACCTGTGGTTCAAATACACAATCATCTTGAGTGGGAATCGAATCCAGAACAACAGGTCTCCGATCTACCTTAACCACTGCCAACCAGCCAAGAGTGTAGTCAAAGCCATGTTATATTTAAAATAATTATTATCGGTATGTGCTAATGTAGATTAGCAAACAACTCTATCAGTAGGTACTCAGTCACTACTCCCTATTACAAAGGAAATAGATTATACGGTCACCAAGAAATATAATGTAGTATAACAATGTATCAATTTCATTATGGGCACAATAAAGTTCGTCGTATCAACATTATTATCCTAGCTGCCGGTGGTCTAAATTTATTAATCTCAGTTTTAAATTAAGTTGGTAAAAAAAAGTTAAAAAACAATTAGCAACTTGCTAATTGTTTTTTAACTTTTGGTAGTTTTTAATTCTTAGTTAGGTTTTAATTAAGTATAGGTTATTTTTATTTCTTAAGTTTAGTTTTAGAATTATTCTATTATATGTAGTAAATAAATAAATAGTTGGTAATTGGTAAACTTTTCCGTAAAGTATTCAAAATTGTTTAAATCTTCCATTATTTTCTATATTTTATTATTAATATACATATCTAAACAGACAATAGGTACTCTATTCTATATACATCGCGAGTCCAAATTCCACACCTATCATAAAATTAAGTCATTTGACTTTTGACACTTTGCGTAGACCGTGAAATAGAAAAAAAAACTCTTCCAAATGTGAAATCCATTTTATGGTAAAAATTCGTCATCACATTTTGAATCCCACGAGATTCATAATAAAATGAAGACGTTATACACTCATTCACAATAAGAGAGTCCACTTATTGGACATTTTTTGCACTCAATGAATGAATGAACGAACTCTTTTATGAATGAACCTATTTATTACTTTTTTTCTCCACCTGTGTCATAGAGTTGGACTTTAAAAATTTGTATTGTTACCTATGTTATTATTTATGGTTTATCTTTTTTGTGGACAACGTAAAATATTCTGAGAATGGCAGAAAAAATATACACCCATTAAAGGTGAAAAGAATTAAGAATTTCATAAATGAAATGGATTGAGCGCGATTATATTTTTATTGTTATTAGGCAATCGGTTAAAAAAAACATAGTTGAATAGGAATTATAATGCTGTAGGTACGACTCTTTTTAATTTACTAATACATTTTTAAAATACAGTTTTAATTCAATAAAGGATTTCAATAATTCCTTTATTGAATTAAAACTGTATTTTAAAAATAAAAACATACAATTCTATTTTCTTCATAATCATTTAAATTTCGACTAACTTAAGTACAAAAAATATGTTACAAATACGTTTTGTTGTGCTTTTAAAATCATGAAGTTACCTACATCATTAAATTCACATTTCTTGAAAAAATAAATTTGTAAGTTTTGGACAATGTATTAACAAAATCATTCAATTCTATATTTAAAATAATATTTACATAAATTGAATGTCATGAATGAATGAATGATTGAACAATTTCTCACGGATTACAATACTTTAGCGAGTAACGACACTCGTAGTAACAATATGGCCGATAGAGTGACCACAGACATACGTTAAGCGATACAGCCTTCATTTGAACTCAATGGCGCGAAACGACTCGCATAGTTGACCTAATGTGACACAGATATTTCCCACGAGTAAAAATATGTTAGACTTATTGTAGAAATAGTTTTTATAAATATTAATTTATCGATTTTTACCTTAACATTTTATGGTAATTGAATACGAAACTTCCTATAACGTTATGGCGTAATAAAATTAAGTTAAGTAGACATCACAGACTCTTGCTCTGAAAATTACCTGTGGCATTGTATTGTGGTATACCTACCTACAAAGTTCATCTGTTCTTTTTCCTTTTTCCTTAACACAACAGCACATATTAGGTGAACAAAGAATGGAATAAAGGTATCTAAAGATAAAGAATCATTTATTTGTATAAAGTATGTGTTACATTTTTGGATGTGGTTATCATCATCATCATCATCAGCCCGTAATATCCACTGCTGAACATGGGCCTCCTCCCAAAGGAGGGTTTTTGTCATAGTCACCACGCTTGGCAGAAAACGCTACTGCCCGTTCCCTGGTTTACGCTTGTTATAGATGATGTTATAACAATCGGGACCAACGGCTTATCGTGCTTTCCGAAGGCACGGAGGGCAGTCCCTCAACCAACCAGACCCGGAGAGAAATCTTAGAATCTACAAAAGATTTCTTGTCCCGTGTGGGTATCGAACCCACGACCTCCGAGATTTAAGGCGAGCCAAATACCACTACGCTACGGAGGTTGTCAAAATATAATGATCCATAATATCCATAAATCCATATAATAACATGTATTACATAAAAAAACACGTAAACGAAACGAGAACGACATAAAAGTTAACTAAACCACAAACATTATAAAACATATGCAGGGTCCCTTAAAAGTTAATGGCCTGGCAGTAATTGTATAAAGATTGTCAATAATGCTACGTTTTCTTCCCACGCGAAAAAATGGCGGCGTATACCTGACCGATGACACGAGGATACGGATAATTTGTTCATATTAGCTTCATAACATCACAATTTATGCGTTCAACCGACACTGCTAGGTTTTTATGGGAACATATTTTTTTCGCAAGACCTTTCTCAATAGGTTGGGCTATTTTCCTTGTGCCTAGCTCCTAATATACAGCAGGGGCGCTCCAAGAGAATGAGACTCGCTGAAACATATGAGTAATCAATGAGCTGCTCGAATGGAGAAGTTTCCAGAGCCGCTCGTACCACGCGGTTCTCTTCCACCTTCATCATCCGCACTGCTAAGGTCTGGAACTCGCTGCCAGCTTCTGTTTTCCTCGAAAACTATAACCTGGGTCTATTCAAGTCAAGAGTGAATAAGTGCACGAGCGCAGCGGTCCTAGGGGGCGCCGATCGCCGCTCGCTTTGGAGCCTCACACTTTGGAAGAGTCACAAGGGTAATATTTGCACAGTCCGCTTCATGGCCTAGAGACGCCTCTGAAAGTACCTACACCTTACAGAAAACCACAGACAAACTAAATTATGCATTAGTGTTCCTGTGCATAAATACCAGTGGCGTAGCGAGTACCTACTAGACAATCTCTGTGTCAAAACTTATTGGAGGTGCCATCTACAACACACTTTCTGGGCACATGTGACCGCTGCCTAGTATCATTGATACGATTATACGTCGGTAGGTAGGCCCCTGGTACGCAGCATATTTTCATCATCATCATATTTTTAAAGTAGTATTATTTATAACAATGGTGACCAACGGCTTAAACTTATTTCCGATGCACGGATGGTAGTCTCCACCCACCAGACCCGGAAAGAAATCTTAGAATTATTTACACAAAAATTTCGGGGATCGAATTCACGACCTCCAAGACTTAAAGCGAGACTTATAACCGCTACGCCACAGAATTATAATACATCTAAATTCGAATGGCTCTAAAAAATCGAAATCAAAAATCATATTCATACAAAATTTCGCAGCACATAATCTCACAAAGCGACGGGCACCCTCATGAATAAAACTAGCTGGTGTATAAATTCAAATTTCCTCTCTCCACACACTCATTTCCATATCTCGGCCGTTCTCCCCCTATGGTTTATTATTAAAACTCAGTGCAAAAACCAACACCAAGTTATTCGCTATCTACGTTCGGAAATGGCATTATCGGCCGCGCGGCCCGAAGCGCACACGTCTCAGCCAATAGGGCATTCTTATCAGAAAATGACTCATTTCAAATGACAGAGTGTTCTAAAACACTTCCATATCGACAATAACTTAACCGACCAATACAATACTATACAAATTTAAACTCTATTCTGTTCAGCTTCAGTATCATTTCAACTGTACTCGACCCACTCAGTTAAGGCTCGTAAAATGGTAACTCTCGCAGCAAAAGGAAATTGGAATAAGAAAATTTGGGGTGTAAAATGAAAGATAGACGAGTGCTAATTTCCGGCTATTACTACGTCTCTTTCTTTCCCGCACATTTATTGCGGGGAATGTGTTTTGGGGTGGTATATCACTGTCTTTTTCTAGCATGTGGGGACTTTACTATTTAATAGAGCGTACATTGAAATGTAATAGAGCTATGGAAAATTGTGCCCGTGTCAAAGATTATATTTTATTCGAAATTTCTAAGTTGAATGAGTTATTGTATGATAAGTAATGATAACATTGTATAGTCTCGTCTGTTCTAGGGGTTTAATATTAAAATATACTATGAAATAAATGTAGCAATTTATGCACTTAGGTATTTATAACGGTAGTATGAGTACCTACACAGTATAATATTATTGAATATATTTAAATATATTGATTTCTAAATTTATTTGCCGATACAAATAATCCCGAAATCTGTAACATAAATGTAGTTCAATGTAAAGCACATTGAACTTAAACTTATTTCAAATACCTATTCAATAGAAACATGATTCGATTAACATAGACAGTTCTAAATTCAAAAGATCAAGTCCGAAGCACAGTTTCCGCTGATAAGTTTATTCCGCATTGCAATAATGATTGAGTGTCAATATCTCGAGCGTGCGCGCCGGGCGAGTGCTCAATAACAAATGACGACTGCGGCCGCGTTGCGTCAAACGCTACCGGAATTTATCGACTACCCGCAAACAATTCGCCTCGCCGCCGTCTATATTCTATTAAAGCAACTTTGGTGAAATTATTGCACCGAACATTTATTAAATAGTGAAAAGCGGATACGTAGTCTGCCAGGTATGAGACTTACGTTACAATATTATTCGACATTGTTAGAACTGTTATAGATTCGTTATTTGTAACATAATTTATCAATACGAGTTCTTGTAACTCGCAAGTAAGATTGAAATGAACATTAATGGGGCATAAGTCGAGGTTTAAAGTGCTGGAGTAGACAATATAATCTCGTAAATATTAAGATAAGTTTAACTATTGGCCGACGAGCTGTTTTTTATGACGTTTTGTTGAACGGAACAGTGCCGCCATTGTTCTTATTTCAAAGTTTAAAGCTAACGGATATGGGAGCCATCTTTACAATTCCACTTACAAACATTTCCATGTTCATTTTTATTACACTATTAAAGTTCGAGTTCATTTTGTTAGTTTATGGAACAGTAAAATCTATGTTAGGTTAATTAGCTTATCCTTATGCTGGTAAAACAATGGTTAATTTCATATCTCTTGACCCTCGTCAATGGACCCTCTTGTTTGATTTGTTTAACATTATGAAAAATATCTTTATAAAGTAAAATTTTGTTACGTGGTTTTTCTCTTCGCTACTGATTTCTAATTTTATGTTTTTGTTTGTTTTAACCGATTGATATGTACATTGATTGACATTATTATTGTGTGTAAAGAGGTACAGTTAAATAGTTATGACACGTTCATGTTGTTAGTTAATTAAATCAATTGTTGGGCCCTTTCGTATCTTCTTTTGTCAACTGTTGGGTCCATCTTCTTTTAAAAGCATAACATAATTTCAAGGTAAACGGTTTTGACTGAATTTTGAATATTATACACTATCAAGGAGTACTTCCTGGGTTCCGTGACAGAAACATGTAACAAGGATCAAGGAAAGATCTGGGGTCAGATGGGCTGTAATGATTCACCAGAAACTTAAAGAAATTAAAATAGCCGGTCATCTGTGAAAATAAAGGAATAGAAAGTACACCTGTAGCTGCCCACTCAATTGGATGCTATAATAAGCAGATGTCTCCAATTGCTTCCAATTTTCATCATTAAATTTATAAAACCAATACTCATAAAAACATGACGAAATGACTTACATGCCACATATTACATATCAAATAAAGGTTAATAGATTTCATAAGCTTCGAATGTTTAGCTTCCAATTAGAATTCTCTTTATACAAAAACTCGGCGCTACAATTAATTCAAATCGATTTCCACTTAAGCAAACGTCCGCCGCGAACGATCAGAATTTCAAATTCAAGATTCAGGACGCGGCCAGCATGGTGTAAAGGTTCTTTTTTGATTCCAATATGCCATTTAAACGGAACGCGCCAAAAGAAATAGTAGTTGCAACCCAGTTAGGTTGGCCAGCCTGATACTATCTTGGCAGTTGGCACACCTGACCGACGCTAATTGGACAATAAATCAATTCTTCCCCGCTTCTTATTGGCGAATCGTGGCATTCCAATATTGAAAATTTGGCCGCGCGATATTGACAACATGATAAAAAACAATAGGCGGTTATCTTTTCTTTTGTGTTCATCTCTGGACTCCGGTTCTTATTAAGGCTGAATCGTTTTATATTTTGTTTGTGTCAGACCCAATGTCTTATCGGTTAGACAATTTGTTTTTGGGAGCTCGTTATTGAATTATTAATATTGATATTTTGTACATCCCAAATTGATATTACATCTTAAATCTTATAGCATTGTTATAAGATTGGGGTCAGAGACGTGTATCGATGATGAATCTAATAAAAGTGTAAAAGCGTTATAATCGGAATAAATATAACATGAATGCAGCTAAAAGCGCGGGCGTCATCCATTATTAGAGTTATTAACAAAACGGAACGCACGCCCGGCTAATCTGGGCGCGCTCTGAGCGTAATTAAATTCTCAGAACAAGCGAGCTATTAAAGCGAAACAGTAGCGCGACGCCCATTACGAAACGGAACGTGCATAATTATTTCGTTCCCGCCTTTTTTTCTTATTCTCATTTCGATTTTCGAAAGCCCGTACTAATGTACCATCGCCTCCCTCGGGCACGAAGCCTTGTAAACAATGTTGTCATAAAATCTTATTCAATTATCCTCCACCTTCAGTTAAATACTGATTAGTTTTCCAACTGTTAATTATTTTCGGGGGCAAAAGTCTGAAAATGAATAAACTCTTGTACCGATTTTGTATTTAAAGTAAGTAAGCTGTAAAACTTTATCGTATACTTATGTGTGTAATACGGAGTTTGCTGGAAACGGCAGAGAGAGCAAAAAGCGCGGCGTTTTTTCTAGCATACAGACCACCATGGTATTCAAATGAGGCATATCATTAGCCGTGTATAAACAATGTTATAAAATGACAGGTAGCTCAGGTTGTCACATCGTTGGTATAATATTATTCATGTGGTGTTATCGCGAGGCCTCATCTACCGTTCTTCGTACTGTTAACATGTATTTTGACAGATGACATAAGTTTGGCGCCGTATCGCCGGTTCGTCATCTCGCTACGATGAAATACAATTCGGATGTAATAATAAGCTCCCGTCTTACGTTGTTTGATAAACGGAGTCGTGTAAATCAACTTAATGTTGTAGTTTCTACTCGTACGTCAGTTTCAGGTGATATTCACACAATTGCTTTGTGTTGCAGTAATTTTATGGGTTTTCAGTTAGGAGTAGGATAGGTATAGTGATAAAAAATGTACGCAATTAAAAACACGTGAACTTTAAACACAGAAACCTTGCTTGAGTGCTACTTGTTTTGAAAAGGTAAACTTTTCATTCAGGTTTATCAATTTTGTTAGATTAGTGGTAGGTAATGTCTTTAGCGAGAAGCTGGATTCGAGGCCCATTTCAGGCAAAGATGTGCGTTGTGTACTTGAAAAATTCTCTTAAGAAAAAGTAGAGACGTTTGTAGACCCGAAAGTTGTTGACCCGGAGAGCAGGAAAAGATTTCGGTACTATGCTTTTCCATCATCAACCATATTATGTAGGTAGCAGTTTCATCAAATTAATAGAGCAAAAAAGAATAGAAAGCGTACATATAGGTTTCAACGTTTGTAGATAGGTATAATATGATATGTCTTTAGAGCTATGATTAATATTTTAAATGTCTTACTAGAACACTGATGCGTTTTCAGGCCAAACCTACTAAACCAATTCACGTGATACCTGTACCTAACTACAAATATACCTACCTACATAAGCCTACATTGGTTCTTGGGGAACGACATGGGTTATTTATGTAGCAATCGAATCCACAGCGCTCGGCTAGGAAAATCTTTGCAAGAATCAAAATAAAATTTACTTAGTTTAAATTTAAGACTAAGAAATTTTGTCAACCGGCAGAATTTGAACCTGCAATGTTAATAAAGCCTCAGTTCCGTTTACCATTCTGCCACGGAAAATCTGAACTGGCTTTCGAAATCTATCATTCTTTTTCGATATTTGTAAGGGGAACATGGGCGCCATCTATCGGCAATGTGTAGCATTATTCGACAAACATCTCCGAAGTTTTATATCAAATTTTAAACTAAGTGTTTTGCGATAAAAATTACCGTAAAATATATTTAAAAAAATAGTATATTTAATGTTGTTTTATTATTTTGTCATTAATACAGTTATTCCTTCTACAATGCAGATCCACCCAATTCTTTCGTTATACAAATAAAATAATTGTACAACGAGCACGAGTCAAAACTGATGGGTGTTATTTCAAACATGATCTATTTGGTGTAGGTACCACTGACCCATGTCTGCCATAGATAATATACTCTATACTCGTCTATGGTATGCCAGGTATGCGCCTTTGACAAATATGAATCTGAGTCAAAGTGACACATGTCAGCAGGTAGGGCTAAAGACAATTAGTTTAGATTAATAAGTGACGCGGTTCGAACGTGCGTAGGTAGGTATTTAAAGTTGTAAAATGTATTTTGAAATATTATGTATTTTATTTTGATTTAAGACCAATAGGTCCGATGGTGGATGATGGATGGGTTGCTTAGTTTCGTTTCTAAATTATTCTCCACATATGTATACTCTTTGCCGATTTCCGCCACGGTGGCCGAATTCTAAGATAATTGACTATCTGCGTAGGACATATCTAAACATTAGGCACAGTCCTCTTGTTTATAAGTAAACACAGATGTAGGTACTCTCTACTCTCACAATCCGATGGGGTGGTTCTACCGACACAACTGGTGAGACATCAGGCACAGGACGAATTGCTTAGCATGTTCTCCGAGTCACGGGTGTAAAACCACCAACTTCCTGTCATTGGGATATTACTTTCAAGTTCTAGTAGGTACCTAACACACACTTTTGCCTGTCATTACCACATAATAATATGCAGATCGTTTTGGTACAAATAAAGATTTATTTCGGAATATGGTTGATTGAGGCACTACCATTTATTCTTAATACTTATATCGCTTCTGGTAAACTGAACAACTATTATATCTAAATGTAGACATATTTTCTGGTAGAATCAGTACTTTCAAAAAAGCCATGTACCTACGCCATGTAAACTCGGTCAATTTTACTGTTTTTCTTTTATATATATCGCCTCTTTGCTTCAATAATGTGATATCTTGAAAAGTGGAATTTTCGGACTTATCACGTTATTGAAGCAAAGAGGCGATATATAGTTTAAGAATTATTTGTTTTTTATGAACTTCAATTTTTTATATACTTATAAGTTTGAACAGTGTTATGAATAAATTTTGTGCCTACCTGTAATTTAAAAGCATACATTAACTTTTCTATTCAATGTTTAAACGAATGACCAGTAACTGCCAGTAAGTATTTTGGATTATTCCGAACCTGACCCGAAATCCTAACCCGGTCGCGGGTAAGGTGATAATTGGTAAGCTTTAAAAAAAAAAAAAAAAAAAAAACCCGTTATCATGCTCCAGCAAATATAAGCCATTTCAATCTAACAAAAATATGTCTTCAAAATTTCCTAATGGAACGTGGCAACTTACTTACCACGTCTTATTGTAATCGTGCCGATGGTGCTTAAATCTTATTAACCCTGTAGTTAGCCACGCTACGCTGATGCTACCGCTAGTGTATAGCGGTAGCATCATGACAATCTTGCAAGGTACAGCTGTTATGATAATGCAGATTTGCTCCCGAAGACAACTGTTCTTTTTGGGTCGACCAACCAGAGTGTAGTGGATGTTTCTTCTGTCTAGCTTTGTATGGCTGTTTATCGGAACCATTTGTGTGACAAACAAAGCTATACGTGCTCTTGAATCTGGCTATAGGAATCTTGTGAACATAAACGACATGTCAGGGATCATTCCATCATCTACTTAATGTTTTCAACAGCAGGAAATGAGCTTTATACCTACGTCTGGTGGTGCTAGGTATTCCAGGCAAAAGTCAAGTACCATACATTTGCGTTAGCGACTTTATGCTAGCAATCCCTCTGATCGGGTGGGTACGTCATATTTAGTTATTCAATTCTGAACTAAATGTTAATCGTAGATTAAAACGATGATCAAATCAAATCATGCTTCAGGAACCCAATTGAAAATTAACAAGAACCTTCGTTGATAAGTACGTACCGAAGGTACAATAGTACTGAACACGCGGGGCAATACGCGCACATAACATGTACAAAATGAAGGCGTTATGTTCAAAATAAAATAAATAATGCATTTCGTTTATATTAAATCTAACAATCTATTTTAGCAACAAGTTGTCAATCTTTTTTTTTTCAAATTTATAAATACTGAACTGTGCCTTAATAAAAACAATTACAGAATTTATTTATTAATGAAATATTTAAATTCGATAATTACCATAATCTACACTTAATTTAATTAAGTTAACTTAGGGGACATAACATGTATGCCATTGGTTTAAATCAATAATTCCAACTGCGGACCACTGCTGTGCACTGCTCGCATCAAGTGAAGAAAATAGAACTATAAGTTTGCAAAATCTGTTAAGCAGACCGATGATACCCCGTTCGGAACGTAGTCTGAGATATTAGAATTTTATAGATTTATTTATAAAAAATGGTAACATCTATATTAAGTTTTGAGTTATTAAATTTTTGACTTGGACTTTGGTTTTGAAGTGAAAGGAGCTTAAAATACTGTAAAAGTCAGGACATCTATTTTCATTTCAACGTATGTTTATTCTGTGGTAATATGTATGTCATTTACGTCAAAAGTGGTGTCAAACATGTGTCAAACAAAACTTATTTATTGTCAAATTACAAGCGGCTTCCATTAAAAAATAATAAAACAAATAAAATTACTTCACCATACATTGCAATATATTGTCCATACTAAAATTATTCTTGTGTTTGCTCACAATTGATCCATTATCCTAAAATGGCAGACGACGAAGGTAAGTTATAACCTCTAAATGTTTTTATTTTATTTTAACAAATACTTTGCGACATACAGTTTTGAATGTTAATATTTATATGTATGCTTATTATTGTATGCTTTTAATAAATTAATAGGTAAATATTTTATATAAACATATATGTTTTATTTTACACAATTAGTTTGCGACATAAAGTCCCATACAGTTTTGACCGATTAATATTATGAACGCTATTTCTATACTAATATATTATTATATACATTTTGCTTACAGCGCCTTCAGATAGCAGTCTTCTAGTTATAATAGTGGATACAAATCCAAACCAACGATACATAACAGAAGATCCTAAGGTACTAACGAATTGCCTTGATGCTGTCATAGCATTTGCCAATTCACATCTCATGCAGAAAGCTAGAAACGAACTGGCAGTTATTGGATGCCATTTTCATAAAAGGTAATTGTTTATTTTTGTAAATTGTATCACAAATATTTCACCTTCTACCTTATAGAACATGATAGTTATTGAACTGCATCTTCTATATCTTCCAATGTTGTCATACATATGCAGTCTGAGAGGCCTGCAAACTGTGAAGTAGAGTAATAGTCCTGCAAAATTCTTGAATTTTATGACAAGCCAGTAACCTCCAAGGTACCCAGTAGAGCTCCACAGAGGATACCCCTCACTTATTTAGTCACTATGGTAATAGAAATCATCAAAGTTATCTGATACAAGTAAACTCAATAAAGTCTGATATAAAGTCTCAATTGTTGTTCTTGCATGCAGGAGTTACTCTAACTCATCCTTAAGATAGCAATCCAATTTAACACAAAGCTTTCTTCTTTCACAATGAATATAAAATTATATTTAAAGTAACATAATCTATACCAGAGGTGGTGGATCCTGGCAGCTATTACAGTTGATCCACATAAACGATAAAAACTGATATTTTAGTCCATGTTTGTAGAATGTTAGTCTACAAACACCTGGCACAGATGCACTAAGTTTTGTGATTGTTGTATAATAATCTGAAAAAATACCTATTTAAAATTTGATTGAGTTACAAAATACATGATTCAACATTCTTAGGTCTTATTATTAGGTACATTGAAGCGAGCGAAGTGCCCTAACACAGGCAATTGTTGCTTAAAAGGTCACTTCAAACACTAGATGTAATACTAAAATTTGTGAATGGAAAATAAATTATTTGTATTTGGTTTTATTAAGTTGGCCACCACTGATGTACAACCCGGCCACATTATCTCGAGACCTGGCGTCGATGACGTCACGTCGCGTCGGCGCTCTGATATGGTGCGCCGTGGCGAGCGCGGGGAGGTGAAAGGAGAACGGGGCAGGAGTTTCGCATTCCAGCAAGGTCTTGAGATAATGTGACCGGGGTGTATATACTAATATTATAAAGAGGTAAGATTGGTCTTTGCATTTATGTTAGTTACAAATAAACTCAAAATCTAGATGGATTCTTTCACCATTAGAATGCAACATTATTATTATTACGAGGACGAGCAGCAGAGTTTGCTGAAGTGTCCATATCAATGCAATGGAGTAGAATCTTTTTTGTTGGATACATTATTGCCCAATGATTAAAATCATTTTTATCCCCAAAAGCCCTGAGTAACATAGGCTATATTTAATTAAAAAGTTCTCATGAGAACGGAACTTATGTGGGTGAAATCATGCGGGCAGCTATTATTTTATAATATGTAACATGCTTTTTATTTGTGTTACAGTGATTACCTTTACCCCTCTCCTGGAAAGCCATTAGATGTGCGACAAGTAGACGGCCAGTATGAATTATTCTCATTAGTCGAGAAAACTATTAAAATGAGGTAAATATGAAATTTGTGGTGCCACAGTGAAGAATTTTAGGTTTTTCAGGTTTCATTTGACATTTATCCACCTGATATTAAATGCAAAGTGGGTTGAAATATAAGGACAGGACTACCTGTCCCTGTATCTAATGCTAGAACTGTAAATGTACAGTACTACCGCCACTATCTTACTGGTCCTTTTCCTTTCAACCTGAAATCTCTGGCAATCTTACTCATTGTACCATGCACACAACATGTATAAAAATTACATTAATACTATACTACTAATATTGTAAACGTGAAAGTTTATAAGTATAGATGGATGGTTGGATGTTTGTTACTCTTTCACACAAAAACTACTGAATGGATTTGGCTGAAAGTTTGCACGCGGATAGTATATAAGCTGGATTAACATATAGGCTACAAAATGTCACGCTCCGACCCACTGGAGCAGAGTGACGCGGGTAAAACCGCGTGGCGCAGCTAGTACAAAAATATATTATTTAGCTATGATATTTTGCTCATGAAGCTAACTAACACTACTCTCTAACTCTCCCAAGTTATGTGTTGTTTTTATAGGGGTTTGTGGTTCACTTCAACCTCATTATTTTATATTTATTAACAAAGCGAAGCCATGTCAGATTATAAGTTTATATCTGAACAACCTCCGTATTGTAGCGGTATTTGGCTTGCTTTAAATCTCGGAGGTTGTGGGTTCGATTCCCGCGATGGACAGGAAACCTTTGTGTAAATTCTAAGTTTTCTTTCCGGGTCTGGTTGGTTGAGTGACTACCCTCCGTGCCTCGGAAAGCACGTTAAGCCGTTGGTCCCGAGTGTTATAACATCATCTAATTTAATTGTATATCAAGGAACGGGCAGCAGCGTTTCCTTGTGTGGTACAACATAATACTGCGGTCACCAACCCGCCTGCCAAGCGTAGTGGCTATGGCAAATACCCTCCCCCAGTAGGAGGCCCATGTTTAGCAGTGGACTAGAAAGAATTTTAGACGTCAGAATCATAAGGACGCATGTACAATAAAATTATAGTTCATAGTGAAGCATTTGGTTTAATGTGTTATTCTAAAAATAAGGAACATACAATGAATATTTCTGAGGTATAATGTCACATTCGACGTTATGCTTCTGAGCTCTAGGAGCTAGGAGCTGATTTTGAGGGGTATAATTTATTTTAATAATTCCTTTTATTTTGCTATTACAGACTTGTAAACTTAATAAAAAGTCAGCCACAAGAGGATAAACCAGGCGAGTCACTCCTAGCTGGTGCTGTGGCAATGGGCCTATGCTTTATAGCTAAGGTATATAATAATAATTTTTATTCAGAAGTTTTTGAAAACTAGACATGTTTCTGTTTCCTAGACGTGGGTTCGATCCCTACGCCGGACAGAGAATCTTTGTGTAAACTCTAAGATTTCTTTCCGGCTCTGGCTGGTTGAGGGACTACCCTCCGTGCCTCGGAAAGCACGTTACGCCGTTGGTCCCGATTGTTATAACATCATCTATAACAAATATATACCAGGTAACGGGCAGCAGCGTTTTCCTGTGTATTACAACATAATACTGCGGTCACCAATCCGCCTGCCAAGCGTGGTGACTATGGCAAAACCTTCCCTCGGGAGGAGGCCCATGTTCAGCAATGGACGTTGTACAAGCTGATGATGATGATGATTGACATTTGAAATTGGTAAGTTTAAATTCAAATTTGGATTACATTTTAAATCGAATGATTAATATTTTACTTTCCAGAACGTCACACCGGTCGATCTAAGTAGTGAGGGATTAAAACCTTCTTCTTCTTTCATGTCGTTGTTTCAACTTATTTTGACCAGTAAGTCGCCACTCCAATGGCCTCTGTGGTTCCCGCCATCAGATCCTCCATCGTGCAGCTGTTAGGGCATGAAGGGCAGGCCAACGTGTGCGACATAGACTGTGATTGGATACCACAGTGACATTGTATGTCGTTGTCGTCAATCATGCCCCACTTGTGCAGATTGAGCCTGCAGCGGCCAACATGTATTCTTTGCCTGTTAAGCGTTTTCCATTCTGGCCACGGTAGGTCATGACCAGTGGGAAGTTCTTCTGCAGGCTCAATGTAATTTGAAGAAGGAGAAAACACACACAGTTTTAGTCTAGCGTCATTAAAACCTTAACTTCAATACATGTTTATGATGTTTTTTCTATTTTTCAGGTTCGTCGCGAAGCTCCTCTGGGCTTGCGTATAAGTAGCCGCATTCTCATTGTGACTGGCAGCAGTGATACAGCCTCCCAATACATCAACTACATGAATGTCTTCTTTACTGCACAGGTTTGTTTAATTGTATGTGGTGTTCAACCTCCGTAGCGTAGCGGTATTTGGCTCGCTTTAAATCTTGGTGGTTGTGGGTTCGATCCCGCACCGTACAAGAAATCTTTAAGTTAATTCTAAGATTCTTTCCGGGTCTGGATGGTTAAGGGACTACCCTCTGTGCCTCGGAAATCACGTTAAGCCGCAGATCCCGATTGTTATAAAATCATCTTTAACAATCATATATCAAGCGTGGTGACTATGGAAAAAACCCTTCCTTTTTTGGAAGCCCATGTTCAGTCCACGTTGTACGAGCTGATGATGATGATGTGGTGTTAAAAAAAATTTGCTTCAAGTAGGTTTACATAAAACAATAGAGGGCGGATAGCGCTGCGGCCTGTTGCGTGGATTATAAGTAATAGCTAAACATATTTTTAATCAAGCTTAAACCCGCACTTACACGTTAGTCTGGATTCTAGTCTATACTAATATTATACAGAGGCAAGATTTGATTGTGTGTTTGTTTGTAAAGGCTTTTTTAATAGGCTCCGTAACTACTTGACCGATTTGAAATATTATTTCACTTTTGGGAAGGTACACTATCCACGGATGACATAGGTTATATTTAGTTATGAAGTTCCGGCGGGAACGGGAGCTACGCGGGTCAAACCGCGCGCGGGAAGCTAGTCTAGACTAAAGTGGTAGAAGCTTCTAGAACCTAGAAACTTCTAACACAAGAAATAATAGTTTTTTTAAATGTCTATAAGACAATTTCGTCCGGATTTATTAGGAATCGGCAACAAACAAATGTGTGTTAAACAAATGTGTTGCTCTGAAAAGACAAAGATTTTTTTTTAAATAAGTTAACATTTTACGCTATATACAATCACACTATAGTTTTTATACGATACCTGAAAAGACAAAGAAACGACATTTAAAGTAATTTAATTAGTTTGTCGATTCCCTGCACACGTTAATTTTTATTCACAGCTTTTCGTTTTCATTAATAAATAAAGAAATGCAATCTCTTTACATGTATATATTACATTTACAGAAACAACAAGTACTAATAGACGTGTGTTCGTTGGACAAACATCTCAGTTTACTGCAACAAGGGTGCGACATCACTGGCGGCCTTTACCTCAAGGTGCCCACGTTGGAGGGCCTACTGCAGTATTTATTGGTAAGACTTTATATATAACAATACAGATAAACCTGGTTAAGTGGGACCTGCCCGGCTAGCATAGGCAGCGCGACTCGAGTCAACTCTACGGTGGCCGACCAATCAGATAGCAGAAACGCACTGTGAAAAACTTTCTGCAATGTGATTGGTCGGCATCCGTAGAGTAGACTCGAGTCGCGCTGCCTATGCTAGCCGGGCTGGATAAGAAACCTCTATTATTGAGAACTACAAATAGGTCCCAGCAAATTTCATCGACTAACCTGTGTTAATGGGACTTTTCGAACCTGGTTAAATGAGATTTGATTTCTAGGATTTTCCGATGTTTACCTCTATAATTGGGACTCTGGAGCTCAATTCTCTTTATAAGTGAGACTATTTATTAGTTTGTAAAAAATCGTGTCCAAATATGTCCCATATTTGGACACGATTTTTTACAAACATTTGAATTTCTTTTGCACGTGCTTTATTTGTCAGTACTTTCTCAAATTTTGACCTCTGTAAATGAGACAACTTAATTTTAAAACTGTCTAATTGGAAAACTGGATAAATAAAAACCTCTCTAAATAGTACAAAATTCTTGGTCCCTTGAGATCCTAATTAACCAGGTTTAACTGTATTATAAAGAAGTAAAGTTTGTTAGGGTTGTAGATCATCTCTGGAGCTACTGAAATGATGTTTATAATTCTTTTACCAATTAAAAGCCATATTATTTGTGAGTGTCATGGATTACATTTTTAGACTACGTCCCCACGGGAACTAGATTGACGTTAGTGAAACGGCGCGGGACAGTTAGTTTTAACATATGTTCTTCGTATAACGTCTTCGATTTCAGGTTTTCTAGATATTATATTATTATTAAAAATGTTTTACATCTCGTAAACGTATTAAATTTTTGAGCGCGGAAAATCTTGTTCTTCAATGTGCTCGGTCGTCATTAATATTGTTTTATTTTATTAGTTGTCTCTGTACGTATTTTGTAATTTTTTGAGAAAATGTCTTAAACTATATTTTTCTCGAATTTTGTCAATATCAGCAAATTCGGAGAGATTTTTCGCTAACATCACTACACAGGTACACTATCCGATCGACCTGAGAGGAGTGCGCCCGTGAACGGGATGCGTATTCCCTAGACCTCCAGACCCTAAGTTCCTAATTCTGTAACGTAGAGCAACAGTTGCTAAAAACCCCTTAAAACAAAGTCAATCCATTTAAGGTCCAAATCCCATAGAACGCCCTTTTTCGCGGGTGGCTTAGTTTTCAGTTCCTAAGCCATTTAATAAGGCTGAAGCCCGCCTTTAGGCCGTATACGGAAAGAAAGCTGGCAGCTTTCCAGCGCTTATATTAACCGGTCCATGCAGATAATCTCCGAACGTCGCCGACAAGCTCCGAATATCGCCGACACGCGCCGGTCAGCGCTGGCGCCGCCAACAAATCTTCTTCCGATGAGTACGACATGTTGCTCGCTCTGCTTCAATCTGCTTGTTTTATGTAACTGTTACCAGAATGGACCAGCGCCGATAAGCGTTGGTAGATCGGCGCCGGCTACCAGCTTTCTTTCTGTATACGACCTTATGCCCGTAAGTAGCAAGAGTCTTAAGGCAGACTAAATATCCGTCCGAAAATTGTTATAATAATTTATTTCCAGTGGGTATTTCTCCCCGAGTGCTCAGAGCGTACTAAGCTGGTACTCCCCGGCAGAGGGCGAGTCGATTACCGCGCCGCTTGCTTCTGTCACAGGGAACTGTTGACCATTGGATTTGTGTGTTCCGTATGTCTGAGCGGTTAGTATATAATTATTTAACTTCATTTTCTAATTATATGCAATAACACAACGTATTCAACCTTTTTTTATAGGGGACACATTCACGTTTCAGCTTAGGTATCGGGGGCCACAAACAAAATAATATTTAAGAGTTAATAAGAACCCAAATCCAAATTAATATTTTATATCTACGGAGTAATGAAAAAGGAAAAGTTAAATACTAAAGCTATACATATAAAAGCTCAAATCATTCAATAAAAAAAACACGTATTTATTACAAATCAACTTCAACGGCCCGGCTCGCGGGCGCGGGTTGATTATGTCTGCTCTAACCTTTAAGGCTCGAGCGTAGACGAGTAGTGAGTAGTGCGTAGACGTACCACTGAGTTGTATGGAACCGTATGAAATAGGACACAACAAGCGTCTACGTTACGCAAGCGGCGTGTCCTGCCTCATAAGGTTCCATTCATTACATCATAGATCAAATGGACCCTGTTATGCAGAAAAGATCCAACCAAAAGGTAATAAAGCGTTGGTTGGATCTTTTCTGCATAACAGGGTCCAAATTTAATAGCAAGAGTAAAATAATTATTCTTTTCGCTAAGTATAATTAACAACCGTTAAAAATCATTATGTATAATATATAATAATTTATATATTATACATAATATACTTTAATTTCTGTATTCATTTTGTTACAGTTTTCTGCAAGTTCAGCCCCATATGTACAACTTGTCAGTAAGTATTTTATTTTGAACGAAATAAAATTTTAGTATTTCATTGCTGAACATGGGCCTCCCCATAAGGGTAGTTTGGCAGGCGTATTGGCAGTTGTAAATATGTTGTAAAACAGACGGAAACGCTGCTGCCCGTTCACTGGTATACGATTATGTTAGGTGATGTTATAACAATAGACATGAAGACTATAAAAATATTATTAGTCCGTCAATTAGATTGCTATAAAACATTGGACACGTATTTTTTTATTTATCAAATCAATAAAAATTGACAAAGTTACAGGAGCAACAATAAACTATAAAGTTCAGGAGAGTTGGGCTTTTGACGTCACTACTACGTAAAATTGTACCTAGAAGTGATGTCACACGAAATTAGAACGCGCTGCATCTTCAACGTCAAAAAAAATACGTGGCCAATATTTTTTGCTAATATACTTGACGGACTAAATATATTATTTTAGTCTTCGAGATTTAAAGCGAGACATAAACCGCTACGGCAAATAGACTATAGACTAGTAAATCTTTTTTTTTCCAGTACTGTATTCAAGATCGGAGGTCCACTGCCTATCAAGCCTAAGAAGAAGAAGTTGAAAGTTTAATACTAAGTCTGAATCGATTGTGATTGTAAATATAATGATAAGGTACTTATGTTTTACTCTTTTATTCCATTTCATACTTGGCTTTATAATACAAAAAATCTCGATTATTTTATAAATAAAAAAACGTTAGTGTATGACGGAGATAGGTACTAGAACTAGAATAACTAAGTTTTAGTAAGAAAGTATTTTTTTTAAACATTAATAACATAGTTTTGCTGTCTTCTTGTATTCTATTTAACCCCCGTTCTAAGCTAAAATGCTTGTATTACGAGTGGGTTCACATCGGTAGTGCAATGGGTGTGAATCGAACCGGTGACCACAAAATCTTGAGTCCGACGCCCTAGCCATCAGAAGACTTACTATTTTATGGGCTTCTTCTTCAATGACTGAACTGCCACCACAATTAACAGTTACTTACTTTTAAAATGATCCAAAATATGTCATCGCCATTTGTTCTTTATTTCATTCTTAGAACAAAGTCAACCGATTCATAAAATATAAAAAGCGAATTGAAATTTGGCATTTGGCGTAGCGTAAAGAAACATTTAACCATATTTATCTTAAAGCATTGACTATAATAGGTATATGTAATAAGAAAGCAAAAAATAAAATTAATCATAGTAAAAATTTGCATAAAGTTGCACTTGCAAACAATAACAATTATGATAATGATAAAATTACTGATAAAATGCGATAAATTAATAATGTATCTCTAAAAGTGGCGGTGATTTTGACTTCTATTATTTGATATTGTTTGTTTATCATAGATACTGATAGATACATTATAATTAATAATTATCAAAAACTTCTAGACAAAGAGTGGGTAAGTGCAAAAAGGTAGATAACCTATAAATAAAACTTTGTACGTTGGTATCGAAATGTAATCTTCATTTTTTTAATTTTAGAAACGTTATGTCGCCGATTTTATAAAAAAATCTTCAATAAAAACATTTTATTTATTTAGGTCGAAAATTAATGAACTTAGCAACAAGGCTTTTGCTACTTCACTGGGCATAAAGCCTAACTAACGCTCTCTAAAATGTATGCCCAAAAAGCCTTCTGCCTAACTACATTTTGCCAGCCTTATTTAATGGTTTACAAACTAAGCAGCTTAGACTTCGGCTTAGGGCAGCCGCAGGCGGGGTTTTCTATTCAACTGTTGTTAGAGAAGACCATAAATTAACACTAAATTTGTCAAATTGTTGTGTATAGATAACGGTGTAATAACGTGTTTAAATAATATACGACAGTAAAGATATGCTTATGATTTCATATTTTACTAGCTGACCCGGCAAATAGATGTTGGCCGATTCTCAGACCTACTCAATATGCTCACAAAATTTCATGAGAATCGGTCAAGCCGTTTCGGAGGAGTACGGGAACGAACATTGTGACACGAGAATTTTATATATAAGATAATATAAATCTATAAGACCTAAACATTAAATAATAAACTTCGTCATCAGCCGGTATAGCGTCCATAGCTGAATATGGGCCTCCTCTGTAGGGTTTTGACATAATCACCGAGCTTGGTAGGCGGGTTGGTGACCGCAGTATTATGTTTCAACTCACAAGGAGCTGCTGCCCGTTCCTTGGTAGAATTTTACATTGTAATATATACACGTTTTAACTTGTTATCTTTCTATCTGATAATATAATAGCGATTATGTATTAATGCCACTATATAGAATAGGTGCAATAAATTACTACTTGACGATAAATTGTGCATACACAGAAACGAAAGAAAACAAACTTTATTACTTTTATGAGAAAGTCTAATTTTATAATCTAATTCTTTACTTATCAGAAAGTCTATATTGCACCAATCTGTCTTATCTAGTCTCATTTATTGATTTATGATATTGTTTCCTTGTTTTTTTATCCCCAATTGTCTGCCTTGACGTTATAATATTTTAGGTATTAGCGATATATTATATACGTACACTTTAACGCAATGTATATAGATAGCTCGAAAGCTTTTGACAACGTCCTCGATCTTAGTTTCTTTATAATAAAATGTAGTCATCAGTATTACACAGGCGATACCTACTCTAAGAGTAGATTATATAAAAATGACTTTAAATAATTTAACCTTATTTATTTAGGCCTGAAGATATAAAAAAGGGGGCATTCTAGTACGTATGTCATACCTCAGAGTAGTATGATACCCATCTTGCTATAAACGACGAAATTGTTGCTATTTAATGTTGTAGATTACTGTTGATTATTCATTACTCAAAATAAATTCTTCTTCTACAGACGCCAAAGTCAAAAGGGTAATGGGCAATCGCTGTAAATGAAAATTATAATAACAAAAAGAAAAGTCAAGTCAACAATCAGTCTTTCATTTTTATATTATAATCCAACACAACAACAATACACACAATAAATGACTTATACTAACAAAGTTAAAATTGAAATATTTCAAGTTTACAATGTTTTTTATCAGATTGGCGATTGATCGAAATTTCGAACAATTAAAATATAATAAATCTGTATTCATGGTCCATCTCAATTTTTTGCTGTAAACTGCAATTTCTAGTCGTAAATGCTGGTCCAGAATTTGTCAAATGGAACTTAAAATTGTGATCCAATCCCAAGTTTTAAACATTTATAACTAAACATTCGTAGACATAAATTGCTAATCAACTATTTATTCGTAATTCATCGCCTAAAGAAAATTTTACAACACAGCCAAAAGTAGTAGCGAACCATTAACACTACTATCGGTTAAGTCGATTACATCTATAAATAATACCTACAATGATATATATGTAGAATTCAGAAGCATTTGGGCGTAAATGCCAGTTTACGATATTTAAAGGCACATACGATGAATTTTTCTGACGTATAATGGCACATTCGACCTTATGCTTTTGAGCTCTAGATATTTATAATACTCTTTGTAGGTAGTAAGTGAGCAATTATTGGAATAATTGCTAATCACTGAGATAATACAAAGTAGTGCGTCTAGATTTTTTTTTAACTAATCATTTTAAAATTTGCAGTCGTTTCATTTTAATTAATTTCTTAAAAGCATGTGATATTGGACCATGCATTTAGAAGTAAACTTTTGTATGGGTATTTTCAAACGCACAATTATAGTTGAGTCATTGTAAATTTTTACGCAGAACAGTACCTATTACGTTTTGTTTGTAGCTACAACTCTATTATACATTGTGTCTTTTTATACGTTGTCAATAATAAGCAGAACGATTAGCTATCAGTATTGTTTACAAAAAGAAAGTTTGTCTCAAGGAGACAACATTGATCAATGCACTTGGCTAAATCTGCGCTAGTACCTTACGATACAAGATAATCTTGGTAATACGATCGGGCGCCCCTAACACAGGTATGAAGTCATTTCAATACTATTGAAAACGTATAAAAATATATCGATTGTACTACAAAAAATAATTAATTTTGCTGAATTTTAGCAACGGTTAAATAATCACAGTGTATACTTATATACTGAACACAATTCACTGTTTCGTAATAATGTATCTATTGATCTTCATAAAACTGATACCTACATTAAACCAAGGTGCACATCTATACCAATATGTAAAGCTAAAGAGTTTGTTCCCTTGATGGCGCTAATTTCTGGTCCGATTTGAAAAAAACTTTCAGTAGGTATCACATAGCCTATTTATCGAAGAGACTACATCATTATCCACGGGAGCGGGGAGCTAGTGAAAAATTCTAGTATAGGTAAAGGACAGATTGATCTTTGTAATTTTTTTCAATGACCCAGTTACAAGTATTTTTCTTGTCTCTAACATAATGTCACTTACAACTAGTATTATTATTAGTATCAAATAGCACATCATTTCTTTAATATATACCTAGACAACTATCTATATACTATCTCTAAGATAATCTCATCAAATAAATTTACATAAAAAGCATTTTAATACACTAAACGCCTTTAGGCACACCTTCTTTGATTATCTAAGTACAATCAGCTATTATGATTAAGGCATAATAATGTTATATGGATATTGTGTACTACTGGAACTCGGCGCCTAATGGTACACCAAATGAAATAACAAATTTATGGAGTGTAGGTATAAAACTGTAAAGATAATCAAACTAATCATAAATCATAGAATTAAAGTCGATGATCTTTTTCTAAAACTAAATTAATATGACGAATATTTTTTTTATAACTTCGCGTGCAATGTTAATCAAGTAATTTGAAGCTTAAGAATAAATATGATAATAATATTTTAGAACTTCTGACTAACATATATTTAGTAACCAAAGTTAACTATAAGAATTTCCACAAACTTAATATTAGCCAAGACCAAGTCTTAAATTCTAGCTCACTATCATTTTACATATCTAAAATTAAAAAAATATAAATATAGAAATCAATACATCACTGCTAATGTTGTTTAAACATTTGGTTTCTTTTTTTTCTCTAATGGTCTCTAATCGTACTTAGCCAAGGCTTTTGCTGCTTCACTGGACAAAAAGGCTTCAGACCTACTTACTTACTTACTTATAGGTAACTATATTGTTTCAAAAGCTAGCCAAGTTATTATGCTAGGTTCAGCCAGTCCTAGGGATGGAACCCGCCAGCTACAAAAACTTGTTTCCCGAAAAATTTGTACGACAAACTTTTATGCCTGGGCACAAAAGTTTTCCATAAAGTGATTAATGCTACTACTAGCCGTTAATATTCATGCAAAATAAAAAATAAACTAAATAATCTCAGTTGCTTCCTATCAATTAGAAACAATGCTTGTCATTTAAAATAAACCCCACTATAATTAATAATAACACCCATTTGTCAATACCTTATATACCTTCTATATTTTGTCTACTTCTATGACTTGTCGATAATTTCGAAGGCACTATCAATTTCTTCTTCAGGGGATCTAACGTCATCAATGTCCATAGTAGCAATTTTCTTCTCCAAGTTTACATCAGTAGCAATATCGACGGATTTTTCGCCATTATAGTTTGTGTAGACGTATTGAAGACGGCTATCGTCGGTGCTGTCCATAATAGCGGGTGCGGTTTGACTGATTTGGCTATTTACGTGGTATTCCACTGATGTGGGCTTTTCTGAAGTCCCTAATTGGATGCTCTGGAAATAAAAAGTCTGTGTTCAAAATTTTAAAGTGATGCGAGGAATTGATTCTAGACAAAGCTAAGCTATAACGATGAAATTTTGGAGTACCTCAAGGAAGTTTTTTATGACCGTCTTATATGCTTACTTGAACAAACACACACAAAATAGAAAAAATAGAGAGGTATCTACCAATTTTGTTTACAATGAAAATATGAAAAACCTTTTCATAAATTGCATATTTCGTCCATAAGTGGTAGCAATCCGTAAATGAAAGTAGTAGAATTAATAGATATAATGCAAACAAAGTGACTCTACTATAAAAGAGATTTAACTAAAGATGTTCAACGGTGACATGAGAAATATTCCATAAGAGTTACCCAGATACCTAGTTTAAGTGGGGATAAATCCCTAAACGTAGGTATTACATTTCACAATGGGAAAATGCCTCCATTTATGTAACCAATAGGTAGTCTGATAGATAAGCTAATGAGTAGATAATAGTTTTAAGTGCTTTGTTGTTGAAACACTTAAGTTTGTCAGCTCCCTACGTACCTAGATATTATAAGTAGTTATAATGGAAACGGTAATAACAAAGAGATTTGAGGGTTATATCAAGCAAACATAACGACGGATTTTCTTTAAATATATTCAAGATTTGTAATTTTGGACATGCACTAGACTAAGAAAATCAATCATCATCATCAGCCTGTTGTAGTCCACTGCTGAACATGGGCCTCCCCTATCGATTTCCAGCGGGAACGATCGCTAGCGGCCTGCGTCCACCGACTCCCGACACTATGTCGGACGTACTCGGACCGACATTGTGGCGTTTTTGTATCAGCACTTCAGCCCTTTAATGTACCGATAGTCGATACGACACCGCTGAAAAGACCTTAGAACTGCCCAAATTTCGATTTAGAAAATAAATATAATAATGTAAAGTTTGAGAAATAACCTCACAAACTTTACCTTTCTATAATATTAAAAAAAATAACTGTACCTACCTGAATAGCTTTCCACATAACCTGACTCACGTATAATTTGATAAAAATTATAAAGTCTAATAGAAGAAGTTTTACTTGTAATATTTTTTTATATAACTACTTACCTTAACTTTTATTCTATGGTAAATATTTTTGCGATATCTTTGATCTAAGATTTCTCATACATAATACTGCGGTCACCAGGCGGGTGCTTGCCACGCGTGATGTCAATGGCTAAACCCTTCCTCGGAAGGAGGCCCATGTTCAGCAGTGTACGTTATACGGGCTGGCGATAATTAAAGTGAAAAATCACGGTGTATACTTACATCACCATACACTCCAAGAGCCAAGGAATGCCTCTTTTTAGTATTCTGTCGCATTCTTCCAGACCGCGATATAGACAGCTGTCTTTTAGGACTCACAGTCAAATTCTCGGTTTTGTCTTCTTCCTGGTCCTCGTGATGCTGAGCTTTTTTTCTTTCCGATGGGTGGAAGAATGACTTTATGAACTTGGCCATTTTGAATTTATACCAGATTTTCTGAAATGCATATTATTATACGTCTCGATTAATGTAATTAGTACAAAAATATATATTAATCAACGCACATGGGACTCCTCGAAAGGCAGGGCCCGATTTAAAAGCCCTGAGGTCCCGGGGCAACAAAAGAGAAGAGGCCCCATGGCCACAAATTAGTTTCCTTCGAAATGTGTAGAAAAAATTGTAATATGTAAAGTAGGTACTTTTCAGGATGACCCTGTACCTTTTTTTTTTTTTTTTGTTGTCCAGGCGGAAATGCATTGACTCATTCCCACCACCGCTGCAGCGTATTCGCGCGCTGGCGGTGGGAATATATGTGGGACTCGCCCTCTCCATAGCGTGGTATGCTAAAGTCATACCACGAGGAGAGGACCCTACACCACTAAAACCTCCCGGACACTCCTTCGATCCGCCGTTGGCGGGGGTCGGGTACGCATGAGCAATCCGGCCGCCCGACGGCATGTCCCTGTACCTAGCGATTGACCATGCCCTGCGTTTTAACGACTACATTAAATAATTTGATCTATATTTGTTCTATCGAAATATTCATAATACGCTATTTGTTCCGTTTTAGTTTTTTATAAAAAAATACTTCTTCTATAACAGTTAGCCAGAGATGTACTTTTAAATTACGCACTTTAAAAAATCAAAATCTAGATAGGCGATTAGTTCTACGTTAAATCTAATTACTTATCTACTTTTTACTTATAAAATTCATTACTTTAAGTTAAAAAAGACAGTACAAAGAAGTAAACCTAGCGATGTATTTCTAAGTAAATGAATTTCTTTTGCTTCTTTAGCCAATTCCGTTCAGTAGTTTTGGCATGAAAGAGTAACAAACATCCATCCATCCATACATACAAACATTCGCGTTTATAATATTAGTAGGATATTCCTAGACAACTGGCAAAGTCATTGCAGCAAATCTCCCCGTCAGCGACCGCCCAGAGCCGAGGTCCAAGTCCCACAGGGGACGCCCTCTTGCGCAGGTTGCTTAGTATGTAGTGTTTAAACCATAGCCTAAAGAGGTGGAGCATAGCCTAGGTATACCCTCCAAATTTCACGTCCTTACGATCAGCGTCATTAACATATGACGTAGGAATTCAAAAATAACGAATTTTTAAAACTTCCGCTCCTAAGAGGATGAAATGCGGTCACAAATACTGTAAGTATTCATTTCTCATCTAACAGTTCTGTTCCTTCTATGTACTACTACCCAATTTATATCTGCATCATCATATTATGGTTGAATTTCAGGAAATTCCACCGGCATTAAGTAGATACTTTTTATTACGAAAGTTTAAATAAAATAACACAAAAAATTACCTATATGAAGAGGTTTTCACCATCCATCTATACTAATATTATAAAAATTGGACGTAAGTATGTTTGTAACGAATTAGGTCAAAAAATACGAGACCGATTTAAAAAATTCTTTCATTATTTGAATGCTACATTATCACTGATTAATATAGGCTATATTTAATTATGAAGTTCCCACGGGAACGGGAGTTGCGCGGGTGAAACCGCGCGCGGGAACCTAGTAATAAATAAACTATAGAGCCAAAAAGATGTTGTTTATAAACCATTAAATTTATTAATGCCGGATCCCTGCTCACCTTTATGCCCGATAAAGTAGCATAAGCCTCGTGGCTACAAACTGCTAGCTACTAACTACATAAATGGCCATCCAAAAAAACTCACTTTTAAACTAGGTATCTAATCCTGTCGTCACAAATCTAGGTCCTAACTATATCCATACATATCAGTTTAGATAAATTCCACATTATCTTATACAAAATTTACCGAATTAATAAAACATTAATTGCTTACCTCTAAAAACCACTGTATTCACGATAAGAGTTCTTTTCAATGCACTTTTTGAGGTACGATAACGCTAAACAATACACGAGCTCACATACAACACTACTTCATAAAGTGAACTATTATTTACCATAATTTCATCTGTGATAAGATAAATAAGTGATATATTATTATCATTGATACCGATTTATATAAGGCGTAACAAAATTAACCGTTTAACATTTATTTGTTCCCAAATTTGCAATAAATGTTTGTTAAAAAAATCTTATATTAATTCATAAACCTCAAAAGTTTTATTGTTTGTTTACTTAAACGCGCTGATCTCAGGAACTACTGGTACGATTTAAAAAAATAGTTAAATAACTCATTTGTCGAGGAAACCTATATATATACTATAAATAAACGGAAACGAGAGTTACGTGGAGAACTAGTATATAATATGGACCTTTGTTTTATACACCGATTTTTAGCCGTTTAGTGTAATGAGTCATTTTATTCTGCAATTTGTACTACATACTTTGTCTTTTATTGCAAGAAACTAAATCTCATATCGCCATGCATATTTTATCATTGCCATCTTCAGGAAACTTTTTAGGTAAATATCATAATATTTTAATTATTATTGACTATTGAACCGTAATTAATAGTATAATAGGTCGTGCCAATTATTAGTAACAACTTCAATATCACGATGTATATACCTACATGTCATTTGTATCAAGTTTGTATAAACAATTTGCTGTGTGGTTTCCGGCTTAGAATAGACCACCCCATGTCTTCCAATGGGTGTCGTAAAAGGCGACTAAGGGACATATGGCTGATGGATGGACAGCAGCATCTATTAGCTCAAGGTTTACATCTTACTGCAATCACCAATCCGTCTGCCAAGCGTGGTGATTATGGCAATATCCCTCTACGATCCTGGCTTGCCAAGGTCTGTTAAGAGGAGGCCCATGTTCAGCAGTGGACGTAAACGGGCTGTTGATGATGATAAACAATTTTATTAAGAACACAGAAACGGTAGATAAAAGATTTTTACAAAGATTCACTCGAACGCTACTTCCCAACTTTAATAAGCTTTTTTTGTTTCGGACATTTATGTTGTCAGCCACGAGTCTTTTGCTACTTCACCGGGCTTAAAGCCCAGCAGTGCTTATAAACTACCAAGAAGCCATCCCCTACCTGTGGGATTATGACCTTGGCTCATTCGTTCGCTGACGGAGGGATTGAGGGATTATGACTTTTTTTTTTGTTTAAAAGCTAACTAGCAGAGTTTTGCAGTCTACTAGTATTCTTGTTAACCCTTCTTGCTAAGCTAAAGTGCTTGTGTTACGAGTGGGTTCACGTTGATGGTGCAATGGCTGGGGTTCGAACCGGCAACCTCAAGATCACAAGTCCAACGCCCTAGCCATTGGGCTACGGCCGCTTGTTTAAGAGAGCTTTGTGCAACTGTCGCTCTTTAATAAGCAAGCAGTTACATTTGTTACGCAATATAAAATAATAATGTTTTAGTATCATTATCGTTAATGGATTTATAACTTGATTTCGTGATATGGCAATTTTGCTTAGTTCACTTAGCAGCTTCAATTATACCTATAGATTTTATATCGTAATACAGTAGTTCTATATTAGAAGCCCTGAAATTGGTCACGTAATTTTTATTTAATAGATAGCGTAGAGGAACGGTTTGCGGGGTTCCTCCACGGATAATTATGATCTTCTTTGCCGAGCGAGGTGGTATGCCCGGCGACCGATGGCCATATGTTACTGTTTTGAACTTGTATATGTTCGAATTGGCTTGCGAACTTGTATTGTGCAATACAGGATAGTTTGTATGCTAGGTGGAAGATGGCGCTGCTCGTCTACTTGTAGTTTGTGCAGATACTGTAGATGTCGCTAGAATAGTGATTTCGATATGGTAATCATCATCAGCCCGTGGTAAGTCTACTGCTGAAGATGGGTCCTACCGAGGGAAGGCCTTGCCGTCACCACGCTTGGCAAGCGGGTTGGTGAACGCGTATTAAGAAGTTAATATTATAGTTATGTATAAGGAATAGCATTGTTATTCCTGCTGCTGCCCGTTGCTTGATATAAAATTGGCATAGATAATGTTGTAACAATTAGGGCCAACAGCTTAACGTGCTATCCGAGGCACGGAGCGTAGTCCCTGAAGTAACCAGTCACGGAAAGAAATCTAAGATTTTACACAAGTTTTTTTGCGTAGGAATCGATCCCATGATCTCCGCGACTTCTACTGAAGCAAAGCAAAGAAAGCACGACTTATACCGCTACGCCATGGAGACTGATATTATAATACTATATATATATAGTTCATCATCATCATCAGCCCGTATAACATCCACTGCTGAACATGGGCCTCCTCCCGAGGGAGGGCTTTGGCATAGTCACCACGCTTGGCGGACGGATTGGTGACCGCAGTATTATATTGTAATACACTGGGAAACGCTGCTGCCCGCTCCCTGGTATACGCTTGTTATAGATGATGTAATAGCAATCGGGACCAACGGCTTAACGTGCTTTCCGAGGCACGGAAGGTAGTCCCTCAACCAACCAGACCCAGAAGATAGAAATCTTAGAATGCACACAAAGATTTCTTGACCGGTGTGGGGATCGAACCCACGACCTCCGAGACTTAAAGCGAGCCAAATACCGCTACGCTACGGAGGTTGGCATACAATATATAGAGTTAGTAGGTAGCTGACCCGGCAGACTTCGTACTGCCTCAATCGATAAATAAAAGACCTAAACATTTGTATAAAATAAACTGGCCCGGAGAGACTTCGTTTATGCGGTGTCCTACATCTACCCTACCCCTACCCTAAACATATAAACAAACAAACTCTTCACCTTTATTCTTAAAAGGTTAAGTAGCTGGGAAAGGGGGTGACAGGGGTGAACACAATGGTCACAAGAAAAAAAAAAAATTCGCTCTGGGTATTTAAAAAAAAATGGCATGTTTTTAAAAACTTAAAATTTTACACCTTGTTATTTTTTATGTTGATGTTGATGACCTTGTTGTTATTGAAGAAGACATAACAGCATTTTTTTTAAATACAGCCATATTTGTAGGTACAGTTAGCACAAGGTGTAAAATTTTTAGTCTTTTAAAAAATGCCATTTATTTTTTTAAACACTCAGAGGGAATTTTTTATATTTTTCTGGTGACCCTTGTGACCATCCCTATCACCCCCCTTCCCAGCTACGTAATCTTTTGGGACACCCTGTATATTAGGATAGACAAGCTTTCGCTAGCACGCGTAATTCCCGTTCTCGTTGGAACTACATAAATAAATATAGCCTTGATAAATGGGCAATCTAACTCTGAATGAAGAAACAATGAAAGAATTGTTCAAATCAAATCTAAACAGATTAACTTACTCTTCAGGTTTATATATTGGGTAGTATGGATATTCACCCACATGTTTCGGTTAGGGTACGTATACCCTAGTGTTGCCAGGTGTCCCGATTTGCTCGGGACGTCCCGATTTTCAGGGGTCTGGGGACGCGTCCCGATTTGTACTTGATCGGTACGCAAAATGTCCCGATTAATCAAAAAATTCAAAAGTTTTTTAATGTAAGATTAAAGACATATTTAATTTAGGTAATTAATATAATACTAAACTTGTACTAGTGGTTTAAAACGCAATAAATTGAAGCCAGACTTAAACCCGACCTTTAGCTTACAGATCGTATGCAACACGTAACACATATCGTATACGTAGGTAACCAAACCATGTATGATGCTGATCAGTGCTGAATTAAGCCAGCGAGGGGCCTGTAGCAAATTCTGACCGGTCCGGAGGCCCCTCTTAGTAATAACTATTTTTTTAGGCCACCTAATTTGAAGCTCCATGATTCGGCTCCATAGGATTATGTATTGGATCCAATTTCTTGCTTGCGCACATATCTTGGTGTGCGGGGGGCCCGTAGCATTTGCTACTCCTGCTATGTGGCTAATCCGGCAGTGATGCTGATACATGTCTGTTAACAATTCACACGGCTACTATTATTTGTTACTGCTTAACTACGCTGCGATGTGACATAGTTGTGTGCACGTATAGCCTGTCCGTAAACTACAGTAGAATCCGGCTATAACGACGGCCAAGGGACCTACGATATTACGACGTTGTAACCGGAAGACGTACTAAAAGAACATACAATTTCAATTTTAGTTTTTTTTAATAAAAATAATTAAGTACTAATAACTATATAATGTTTATAAATAATAATATGTATGTGATTATTAGAGACAAAAAAAATGAAATCGAAATAATTATTTCACAATGTGCACCTAATGCACCTATACTTACATGACGAAATATGAAATCTACTTTTTATTTGTAAACACGTGTTTCATCGTTGTCGTTGTAACAGGTCATTTTTGTAGAATTCCGTCGTTAAAAGCGGTCTTTCGTTATAAGCGGAGTCGTAATAAACGGATGAACTCTCATAGAGGCTCTTAATAAAACCAAACATATGCCTATACTAACGTCGCTATAAACGGTTGTTTGTTGTATGCGAAGTCGTACTAAACGGATTCTACTGTATAATACTTTCTTAGTATAATTCAAACTACTAGGTATTTAAAGAAAACCAACAATAGTATATACATTCTATATTTATTTCCACTCATCAAGGCACTCCATTTCTTGTTTTTTAACAATAATCGTTGAGACTGTATTTTAACTTCCAGTTAAAAAAACATTCCTATTCTGATTTTACAAAATCTATCTAGTAGTTATACAGGGTTTAAGATAATATTTTATTAAAAAGACCTTTCACCTAAGTGGCGCCAATTGGTAGCGTAAACACCCTAATTGCGGTGACAGACCATTTATTGAAAAGAAGAACGAACAAGTTGTAAAATGTCTTAACAGTGCAGTTGCCATTCTACGAAATTGCCGTAAAACAGTGCTCTTTAGATATAAAAGCTTTTTTATATACATAATAGTATTGAATTTAGTAAAGTTAGTGCCGTTGCTTTACGGAGATTTAGTGTTTGGGCATCTGTGTAACTTTCGTTTCCATAAATAAATAATATGCTTAAATTATCTGATTGATAAATTTATCTGACGAAGCCTTTAAACAAGTATATTCGCAGTAATTTTTAAATATTGCTAATGCATAATATAAACGATACGCAAGTTGAATAAAACTTCTTAGCAATGTGCATACCTATGTAATATGCTGAATGTTCCTATAATATTAATATATGCATATCTTTGAAATACAAAATTCATGTATTTAAGGAGTTGTCATGGATCTTAGTATCAATGTTACAGCCAAACTCATTTAAGGACAGAACTGTCTCTCAATTTTTACGATGACGTTGTATTACAATTTAGTTCATCAACAAATTTGGTAAATTAAAAAATCTAAAATTGGGAAATAAAGTTTATTTTGACGTTTTTTTTCAGTCAAAATGTGTACAAAATAATACTTACAAACATGTTTTCAATTAAATAATTCGTTTTACTCAAATATGAGTATGGAGTAGTCGAAAAAGATACTCAAAACAAAAGTAAATTAAATCTTCAAAATAAAAGGCAATTAACATTTTTCGTCAAATCAAAGTAATTGTGACGAAAAAAACGTAACGGTAGCATAAATATAATAAAACATTATAATATTGTCAAAATAACTTTATTTTCAATTCAGTTAGCTGTAGCATGAGTGTCCATAATGATATTTGATATAAAACAGTTTACACTCGTAAACTTATTTCATAGTAAAGTTACAAAAAAGGCGCTAAAACAATAATAACAATATATTATCATACAAATAGGTAGCTTTGGAAGAATTCATAACAAGTATTTAAAAGAGAGTATTTAATAGCTCTAATTAATATAATTACAACTGGAAGAAAAGTATACCTAGCGATTTCTATAATTATTAAAATCTTGTCAAATCTTCCACGTTATTATATCTTCGTATAGGGGAAGGGAGTTTACATGTACAGGCGACTAATGAGATAGGTGAACACATTGTGAAGTGCATTATAAACGAACTAGTTTTCGCCCGATCAAAATACGACCAAACTTATTTTTTATGCATAATAAAAAAAACGATTACCATTCTGCACCACTTTTCTATATAAAATATACGTGTGCGAAATTTTATACTCCGTCGTCCGCGTAATTTTCGTAAAAAGGGGGTACATAGATTATGCTTCACGTATATAGATATGTCCACATTTATGAGAAGAGTGTATTGCTATGTGTAATTTGTACACAGCTAACAGCGAACTCTTCACCCATAAAGAACAACCAGCTATCATACTGACATGAACATATTTATTAAGTGTGAACCTATCTCATTAGTCTACTGTACTTATTCATGTTGTGTCAGTTGATGTCAAATATTTTTATGATTCTGCTATAATAGTTTAACAAAGCTGTTAAGTTACTTCGACTTCTATCAAATTTATTTACTGAAAGGTTGACTAAAACTTTCAGTACATCAAAATCACGTTTTCCATTTGTTAGTGAACGAAAATATAAATCATAGACCTCGTAATTGCTTTTCCCCATACATAAATAATTATATTATTTCGTCAATGCATTACTTATCGATTAGCCAAAATGCACATAGGTACTTTTTTGGGACCCACACTCCCTCTATTGTAACTATTTGAAATCACTAACAACAGCAGTATGAATAAGAGGCTCAAAACTGTAAGGCTCAAGCAGATCAAGACACCTAAATGTCTTGAATTCCATAATAAATTTAATTTAATGGTGAAATTAATAAATAAATTTCAATACCATAGGTACGGATACTATAAAAGAAAAGCAGAAAACTTAAAATTTTGATATTAACTGACACAAACAAATACAAACACTCGTTATCATAAACAATTCTGAACCTAAGCAAAGTTTTATTCGTTAAGGCGCATCGTTCGCACTTTAAGTATTTATCAATGAATTTGTCGGAATTTGGAATTTTTTACTGTCATACTAAAATAATTGTTTATTTTGCGAACATAAAAACAACAACGGGTCTATTGTTAATAAGCCTTAAAGTTAATAGCATCAGTAGACCAAGAAATTTCAAAAATAATAGTATAAAATTTAGATAACAGATATTCACAAGGCTTTTTCTATGTTTTTGACCTAATGAAGACTTAGCATAGGTCTGTTATTGCCACTTACTTTCGCAAAATAAATAATATTTAAAAATATCAAATAAGAAATGCCACTTTCGACAATTTCTCCGTTAAATGCCTAAAGTACGAACATTGCGCCTTAAGCGGTAAATTCTTAACACTCACGTTTAAAATTCTTTACAGATACGAATGTTAAACATTCTCCCCGCCCCATTTTGTCTATACACTATATACAATAATATAAATATATAAAATACTATCTACACAACTTGTTCCGTATCATCTCTAGTGCTAATTGCATCAGAAGGCGTCGCCATAACACTTCTGTATAGTTTCAAATTCGATTCCGTATAATCTAAAATCTTTCTACTCGAATGTCTAATATAAAGCATTTGTTTATGATAAATTTTCAACGCTCCTTTAATAGTTATGTAGGTAAGTCCGCCTAATATCGTTCTGTGTAAATTATTTTGTATGGATCTAAAGAATATTTTGCCTATTATTGTGGATATTGTGGGGAAAAGTAACGCTGAACAGAAGATTCGTGTGGGTGATAAGTGCGAGCTGGAATTCTGGTTTTGATTGTGGTGACCGCTTATTATGGAAGATCTGTCGCCGTCCACACTGGAAAATAAAAAAATACAGATAAGTTAATAGTTAAAAAAAAGAATAAAAATTCCATTCATCATTATCATCATCAGCCCGTATAACGTCCACAGCTGAACATGGGCTTCCTCTGCCATAGTCACCACGCTTGGCAGGCGGGATGGTGACCGCAGTATTATGTTGTAACACACAAGGAAATGCTGCTGCCCGTTCCCCGATATACGTTTAGTTTAGATGATGTTATAACAATCGGGACCAATGGCTTAACGTGCTTCCCGGAAAGAAATCTTAGAATTTACACAAAGATCTCCTGCCCGGCGTGGGGATCGAACCCACGACCTCCGAGATTTAAAGCGAGCCAAACAACTTTACTGTCGAGTAATCCCTTTCTTATCGCAAACGCTTTGGCGGCTGAATCGTTTTAGGGCTAGCCAAAGTGACTAATTCTAAACGATCGCATTATCTATTCGATCAACATCTAAGGTGGCCAACAGGGTGTTCATCGCCGCCGCACCGGTGTCACCGCTGGTATGGCATCGAATGCATCAAAAATTACCATAAGCTAGTAATTTATTATACATTAATAAATTAAATATTTATATTTCAAGAGTTAATTAAATCGATATTACAAATGTTGATTTTATCAGTCTATTTGGAAGTAATCATTTTTAAACAATTATTTTATGAACATAATGAAATGGATTAAAAGCTTCCACTTCCTTAGGCCTTCAGTGTCCTGAAACACAGGCTTCGAGCCTAGCATAGGCACCAGTCTCCTACAATATCCGTTATAATGACAAATGTAAACCTGTTCACACTTAATTTGTAAAACGTATATGGTGGTGGGAATCGCAAAAAAATTGTTAAATATTTTTGTATAGCAACATGAACATCGCTCAACCCTCAACCAACCAGACCCGGAAAGAAATCTTAGAATTTACACAAAGATTTCCTGTCCGGCGTGGGGATCCAACCCACGAGCTCCGAGATTTAAAGCGAGCCAAATACCGCTACGCTACGGAGGTTGTAAAATATTACTTGACAGATGAAATTGCACCTTATTAGCAACTATTACTTTCGCGGTATTGTAGTCTCAGCGACGTAATGCTGACCATCGAATGTGAATCTGATTCAACGAATTTAGTTGAATTCTTTAGTTATTTAAACTACATGTCTAGCTATCATGGAAAGCGGTAAAGAGAGAAATATATAACCTAATATTTGAATATGTTGTATGTATGTAAAAACAGCTAATTCTACATAATATGTACGTATTAAGATGTTTGTAGAATTAGCTGTTTTAAATATAGGTATGCTTATTTAAACAATATCAGATTTAAGTGCCGAACTTGAGAACCAATGTAATATTTATTACATTTAATAGATAAATACTGTAATTATTTTACACATAATGGAAAAACCTAATTCATCACCAAGAAATGTGCTACGAAGGCGATGAAAAGTAGTTGCCCACTGGAGCAAAGTAGCAGTCAGGCTGCTACTTTGCTCCAGTGGGCAACTACTTTCCCGTAGGGCCATCATAATTAAATATAGCCTATAGCCTTCCCCGGTACATGGGTCATCTAACACTGAAATAATTTTTCAAACCGTAAAACCATTAGCGTAAAATATTAATAAACCAACAAAAACTGTCCAACTTGAAAAATTATTTCAGTGTTAGATAGCCCATTTATCGAGACAGGCTTTAGAGCCTTTCTCGATAAATGGGCTATATATAATAAAGCCTATGCTTTATTAAATTTTGAAGTTCCTACGGGAACGGGAGTTACGCGGAAGAAACCGCGCGCGGGAATCTAGTTAAGTATAAGAAGAAAGAATGCTAGGAGACAACCTCCATAGTAGTCCGTAGCGTAGCGGTATTTGGCTCGCACAGAAAATCGTTGTATAAATTCTACGATTTCTTTCCGGGTCTGATTGGTTGAGGGACTACCTTCCGTGCCTCAGAAAGTACGTTAAGCCGTTCGTCCCGATTATTATAACATCATCTATAATAATCGTATAGCAAGAAATGGGCAGCAGCGTTTACTTGTGTGGTACAACAAAATACTGCGTTCACCAAACGACCTGCCAAGCGTGGTGACTATGGCAAATACCCTCACTCGGGAGGTCGCCCATGTTCAGCAGTGGACGTGATACGTACGGCTGATGATGATGATGATACTAGGAGAAAAACAAAACTCACCTGCCAAACGGCAGTATGTACGCCAAAGCAGGTATCTTAGCGCAATACTTTCTGAGGAACAGAAGCACCGAGTCCTCCCAGTTGTACATCTTTGCGCTGATGAGGGTCACAGGTATCGTCGGCAGGAGCACCAGCAACACTAAAGGGTCTGCAGACTCCATCATCTCCAGACCTTCTCTGTGTCCGACTACCTGGAATTGAACAATGATCATGTTTAAACAAAGTATTAAATTATAACTATTTTTAAATCTGTACACTTTCATAATTCCTTCTACTTGCTACGATCTTAACATACCACTTTCGCCTCTTCTAACATTCATTAATCTCCTCATGCAAGAAGGAGGAGGTTTACTTTTTATTTTGGATCAGGCAAATTAGCACCTAATGTTAAGTGGCATAGGGGTCTTAATACAATGACAGCACAGTACAGCACTAGCCAACCTTATCCTACTGGCCCTTTCCCCTTCATCGTGAGCTCTAGCGACCTTACTCACATACAGGACCACAACATTAATTAATTATGTTATTTGGCTGTGGTAAACTGGAGTACTTTTCCAGTCGAGCAGCTCATTGAGTGAGCTAATGCTATTGTATCTATCACCTAGCGTCCGAAATAACCTGTATCGCGCAATACAACGTCGCAAGTCAATTCAAACATATACAAGTTCTGAATATCAACAATTTCGGACCGACATAGTTATGTAGTTCGCCCTGAGGCTTTTGCTACTTCACCGGGCATAAAGGCGAGCAGAGCTCCAGCCTAGATAAATGGTTTAAACACTACAGACTAAGCAACCTGCGCAAGAGGGCGTCCCCTGTGGGACTTGTACCTCGGTTCAAGGCGGTCGCGACGCGGGGAGATTGAGGGATTATGGCTTTTAGTTTCTTTAGGGGAGTTTTGTGCAAATGTCGCTCTACTTTACAGTCGCGGGCCTCTCGGACTTCGGGTCTACGAGGGTATCGGAAGGTTCTTAGCAAACTAAGGGTCGGGAGGGATACAACAATTGACCATCGGCCGCCGGGCATACCAGCTCGCCTGGCAAAGTAGATCTTCATTTTATGTGGAGAAACACCTTTACCACTATATATGCTCTTCCTCTCTTAAATAAAACGTGACAAAATATATTTTCTTTATTGTGAAATAAACATACAATATATTTCGATCATGTGTTACTAACAATAGTTAGTGGCTTACTTCAAAATTTGTCACACACAAGATTGAGGACTGTGACTTATCCGTGAAGGTTAACTATTACAAAGAAAAATATATTGAAAACAGATACAAAGTAGCTACTCTGTATTGACTTTACGTAAAATATTATTTTACGCCTGAAGATGGTAAGTTGCATGATTAATAGTGATAGAAATTCGATCATAATTAAAAAATGTATGTTCTAATCTATGTTCGCGGTAAAGTCTACACTAACTTTCTCCATTCTTCCTTTTTCGTGCAGTCTATTCTTCTATGGAATGCACTGCCACCTGAGATCAGAATGGCAAAGAACCGCTATAATTTTAAAAGGAAAGCGAATCAACATCTTCTAAAGAGAGCTGAGAGCTGGTAGATTCTCATCAGTGTATAAATTATTAATTTTATGATTTATATCATAAGTAGGTATATATGTATTTATTATTAGAGTATATACAGGGTGGCCGAGGAGTTGACGTTCAAACGCAAAATTTATATACTTTATAATGAGGAGTATCCGAATCACCCCCATGTATGTTCTACGATTTTGCGTAGTTTTCGAGATAGAATTTTTTTAATGATTTTTTTCGTAAATAAAATTAGTTTCACCTAACATTAGTTTTCGATTTTTTCTCGTTCTGTTGAACATTTCTGGTTCAGTTTTTTTGGGATAACTAATTAGCATAGTTTAACCTAACACCCTAAAAAGTATGGTTTATCTAATCGTTGCAGAACTGGCTTAGAATTTATTCGAAAGTTCAAAATTAGGGTTTGAGCTCAAAAATTTTCAAAGTATCAAAAAAAAAATGGGGAGATTATGGTTTCAAAGTAATTTTAAAATCTTCCTAAGACATTAAACTTTAAAACGAGGCCAAAGAAAGTTAGGGTTGTTACGAAAAAAAACATTAAAAATATTCTATCTCGAAAACTACGCAAATCGTAGAAAATACATGGGGGTCTTTCGGATACTCCTCATCATAAAGTATCTAAATTTTGCGTTTGAACGTCAACTCCTCGGCCACCCTGTATAACTATGTTTAAGTGTATATTATATGTTATATATTATTTATGTTATAGCTGTATGTATATGCTTTCTTATAATTTATCAACTAATTGTTAAATTATTCTATTATCTTTTCTAAACTACAGCGCAACTACCATGTTGTTTCATCACCACCCTAAGGTCGACTGGCAGATAATGCCTACTACGGCATTAAGTCCACCTTGGTACAATAGTTTGTGCTTAATTTTTAAATAAAATTAATAAACTCTACTCAATCCGTGTAGGCACGGATTTTTAAGAGCTTTTCACTTATAGATTGATCCTTGAAAGGTTTATTAGTATATAATTTGTCAACATTTTGTGTTAATTAGGCTTTAATACCCATGCGAAGACGGGGCGGGTCGCTAGTAAAGTATATAATTCAATATCACTTATATGCACTTAGCATATTTTTACCCGTCGATCTGATGCCAAATTAGTTTTTTTAAATAATTTTAGCACACTCAATCTCGTACAGTAGGTCGCCATATATTCGATATAGCCAATATTGTAGAGAAAGCTCTGACATAACGCCAATGTTGGCCAAAAATCAAGTTAGTTACGCAATTAAAGTTATCGAATTTACATAATAAGTGCTTCCAAAATAAATCCGTTGCCTTCAGGTAGTACATTGGTAAACAAATTGCTGTGAAATATTAAAAAAAAATATACAAAAAAAAACTGTTATAAATAATAATATAGGGTGACTGGTAATTAGTGACCGATACCTAAACACATGATTGTGCTCATGATAACAAACAACTTTTACTATGGCACAAAAACCGAATACGCGAAAAAAAAATCAGCTGCTCCCTACCATGTTGACGAGTTATGTGAACATGAATGTATAGAAGAGCTGATTTTTTTTCGCGATTTCAGTGTTGGTGCCATAGTAAAAGTTGTTTTGTTATTATGAGCACAATCATGTGTTTAGGTATCGGTCACTAATTACCAGTCACCCCATATATTATTTTTAAAAGGGCATCTCCTAAAGTCCCGTTCAATCAGCAAAAGCCTCGAAGCTAACATAAATGTTTGACCGAAAAAATAACCCACAGCTCTGCTGACTGCACTCGCTATATCGCGGGATGAGGAATGGAACATCTCGCGATAGTATTTCGTTCGTTTATAGACCTCTGCACGCCGCGCCGTGGTAGTTGAGGGATATTGCCAAAATCACCACGTATGGCAGGCGGATTGGTTATCGCAGTAAGATGGTGAGTATACTTAGCTGATAGATGTCCCTGGCCATTCTCTAGCTGTATGTCCATTAGTCCAGAATTCGACACCCATGGAGAGCGTGGGTAGTCTGTTTTATAACGCATTTGTTAATGTATTAAGTACTTTAATATAATTTGATTATTTTTAAAAAAAAATATATTACTTCATTATAGTAATCACATGATATTATCTGATGTTAAAGAGACAGTATGTTTGTTCGTCATTCCAATTGTTATATATCTATATGGTATCTTTAGATTTTCTTCAAAAAATGTTATTAACAGTTGGGCTGCCTGTTGAATATACCTTATTATAACTAGTCGGTCGAAACCGATAGCCGTTAACCGTTAACCCGTTTACTTTCACCCCCGTGGAAACCTATTCATAAAATATAGCCAATGTTTCTTTAACATAGCTTCTAAGTTTATCTTCAAATCGGTCCAGTAGTTTCTGAATTTATTCTTATATTAACAAATTTATAGAAAAATTGTGTGCCAAAAGTTTGTGATATCCGTTACGCAGTTATTATTCAAATTACAAAACGTCTTACAATTGAGTCCATTTGATTTTTTTGGTCAAGTAAATAAGTCTCGTTGGTCCCAGATCCAAGCTCAAGGGCAAAAAACACAAAGTTGTTAAATGTACCTACCACTACACCGTTCCTTGGAGAGCACGTTAAAACTATTCCACCGGAATTTGAAAGAAAAGTAAAAGAAAATGCACCAGTGTTAGCGTACACACTTGTGCATTATAATAATAAGTCTTGCACAGATGGTCAATCATACAGATTGGTCACCGTGACCGAAATTAGTCGGGAGGATATAATTTAATAATGTATTGTTTTTTGTTTCAAGTTAAGATGAAGAATCTACATGGACTGATAATATAGTTAAAGGAAGGAAATAATTAGCATAATTATATAATTGCAATTGTTTACAATCATCGCTCGTTTTGCCTCGAATAACAAATAACGTTAGGCAATATGTTACAAAATACAGTGAAACACACACTTGGAGTGGTTAAATGTATTTTGCATAAATAATAATGACCAAAGAAGCATTGGGAGTTCAAGAAAATTGATTACTTAAAACTTCAAATTTTACTCTAGTGCTTAAGAACAACTTTTTTCTTTTTTAGATGGACCTATTGTTGCCAGGCGTCGCGTCCGGATAAAGTTTGACATAGTTAGGCTTTTAGATTTAGTGTTTAATAAACGGTGTCCGGCGTTTATTAGGATTTTTTTTACAAACAAGCGAGCGCCGAGCATGACCGAGCGCAAGTGATATGATAATCAAAATAGCTTAATTTTACGTACATTTTTTTATGTCGTACCTATTAATACTGACACATAAAATCCTCAATTATGTAGGGTGTCCGGCCTTTCCATCCAAATGTATAGTTTACTAGTTGCGCCCAGCGCAGCGGTTTTACCCGCGTCACTCTGCTCCAGTGGGTCGGAGCGTGATATTTTGTACCTATATCCAGCTTATTAACTATTTCCGTGCAAACTTTCAGCCAAATTCATTCAGTAGTTTTTGCGTGAAAGAGTAACAAACTTCTATCCATCCATACTTACAAACTTTCGCGTTTATAATATTAGTAAGATAGCGTTTAGTGTTCCTGCATTCAGTTTAGATTTCACGAACTCGCAGTCACTTCGCAATCGCCCCACCTACGCAGGTACGCTAACCCTAACTTTCGGAACCCCATTGCTGACTACATAATGTCTGTACATTATGTAGTCAGCAATGGGGTTTCTGCTACTAGAGCGGAAAACAGGCTAGCGGGACTGCACCCTAGTTATTTTTTTTATAAACTACAAACTAAGCAACCTGCTCCAGACTTGGAGACTTGGACCTCGTCTCAGAGCAGTTGTTGACGGAGAGATCGAGGTATTATGACTTTTATAGATCTGCCTGCTGAGTATGTCAAAAACAAATTGATATAAGCTTCTACATCATTGTACGCATGTAGGATGATGACAAATTTTATGTCAATAAAGATGACAAAATTGGAAGCCCAACCGCCAAGTAAAGAATAGTATGTTTGTTTTAAAACCACATATTGCGAGTTTCAGGAAACATTGTGTAGGCATTAGTAATGTGGGAGATGGTAAAATACGTTTCCCACTTCTGACTAGCCGATGTCGCATTGCATAAATAACGTAGTATTCATATAGTTACTCAATACTCATGAACCTACACGGAATTTGAATTAAAAGAAACTAATTGAATATGTATGTCAAATTGTCAATCGATGTCAAGAATAAGGAACATTTCAATTTTAACTTAATGAAGTTGAAGTATTTTTTTTTGTTTTGTTACAACAGTAGCATAGTCTCGTTTGGTTAGGTTAGGTCAAGTGTCATATCCGCCGCCTCCCGCCATAAGGGGTGACCCTGGGGAACAGATAACATGAATCTGCTCCCTAGGGTCACATTCATGATGTCGGGTCGGGGATGCCTTTGTGTTCTGGTAATCCCTGTAGGAGTAGGAAGGTATCCATCGCGGGTGCTTAACACTCGCGATTGAACCATGGGGGAGAAAACTCTAGTCCTTTCAACGGGGCGAGAGTTTATAGTAGAACTCTGTCGGAGGGATAACCAAAGGATTATACCGGTACTTGGGTCTCTCACTACAAACGACAGAAGGAGGAACACCCGGTGGATATTTTAGTGGGTACATCCTCTCTGCGGTGCGACAGCGCACCGCGTTCTACAGAGGATGAGCCCCACATGCCCCTCGCTGGCGCAGGGATCACGCAATAGTGATCCCTGCGCCAGCGAGGTAGTGCGGTCGCGCATTTTTACCCCGGAAAAAAAAAAAAAAAAAAAAAGGTCAAGTGTCATAGTAATTAATATAATAATTATGCGCGTTCACTGAAACTGGCAACTAACTTTAACAATATAGCTGGCATGAAAGTTGATCAACTTACGATTCCGTATTATTTTCCATTAGATATCGTTTATTTTAGATGATTAACTGTAGGTTTAAGGTGGATTAACCAAGTTCAGGATAACAACAATACAAGAAAAAATATTAATCTGCACCGGTTGCTCAGTGGTTATAGTAGCAGTGGCTTCTGAGACCTCGTGTTCTAGAATCGATTCCCATCTGGGAAAATTATTTGTGTGAACCACGTTATAGTTGGTCTGAGCCTGGGGGTTCTTTGTGTCCGTGAATTATGTGTTTGTAAAGTCCCCCGTGGATTCCCCAGGGATTTATTTCCCTAGTCACTGTAAAGTCAACTCCCGCGTCTTTTTTTTTTGCAAATAATTAGCATAACGATTTGCCGTCGGTCGAAATGTTACATTTTAAAATAGGCATAACTTATATTTATTTTGTACATAATTTTTTGCCACGATATCAATCAAGGTATATGACCATGGCGGTATGCAAAAGACACCAAGGCCCTCCAAGTCTTGGGATAAAGTTAACCCTAGAAAGATACTCATTTCGAGACGTACGAAAAAGATTATTATGCAAAAAATAAAAAAATACGCATGTCTTTTATTTGCAGTAATGTCAAATGTTAGGTATCGATAGGATACAAAAAAAAATTTGTATTTTATCTTTAACAATTTGACCATCATATTGGCTTAGTCATAAATCTATTGAAAAATAAAAATAGTACCTATACAATATCAAGAAACAATACGATTATCAAAGTAGGTAAAAATTCTAAATATCTTATAGGCATCATGTACCATTTTACTCTCGCGGTTGTAATATTGCAAAATTGGTGACACGTACCTACCACAGTAACTTATGTACCTCATGGGAGCATTAAGAGATCACGTAGATGTTCTAAAAGAGTAAAGACTCATTTGATGTTTTTTTAGAAAATTAGAGCAATATTTCGGAAAGGTAGATGCGTAATTTTTAGCAGACCATTTTTCTAGGGTACCTGCCCCCCGCCAACGACGGATCGAAGAGTGTCCGGGGGGCTTTAGTGGTGTAGGGTCCTCTCCTCGTGGTATGAGTAAGCATACCACCGCAATAGAGAGGGCGAATCCCACATATCCACGAATCCCGCCGCCAGCGCGCGGATCCGCTGCAGCGGCGGTGGGAATCTGTAAATGCATTTCCCCCCGGACAACAACAAAAAAAAAAGGCTTAAACTACCTTGGAACTGGCAACGAACCTATACTGATATACATATAAAGCTGAAGAGTTTGTTTGCTTGAACGCACGACTCTCAGCAACTAATAGGCTATATTTAATAAAGAATTTCCTCCAGAAATGGGAGTAGCGCGGCAGAAACCACGCGCGGGCTTGTTTAATCAGAAAGAGATTAGGAGGAGTCAGAAAGACTCGAATTATCGCATCCGTATGTTACATTTCCATTTCTAAAGTTCTTGTACAAAAAGCAAAAAGCCATTACTTAGTCACCGTATGATAAATAAAACCATGAAAAATCAATTATCACAGTTGACTAGAATAATGTCAGTAGGTATCTCACGTCCGAGCAAATGTAAGGTGCTCCCAAAATATAAGCCATCCCTTTAGCTGTAGATAGTGGCATGTATAATGAATACGTTAATGATGCGATCTGCGAATTCTTCTACTTTTGCTTTAATTTTTTTCTATACCTAAAAGAAAGTCGTTCTTCAATACTCTCCTGTTAGAAACTCCCGGGGTATCGTGAGGTAGGTAAGTTGGGCCACAACTACAAATACTGTGTATTAGAATACATTTTTATTATGAGCAATATAGTTTTTGGAAAATATTTTTTATCACAAAAATTTATTAATTTTGTTGCAGGTATGGCATATATTTTAGAACCACCTTATAATAATACTCAATATAACAATTATATGTCATGACCAAAATCCCGTTGGACACAAATATATAACTCGTCTGTGTCATCGACCAAGGATCAATCCTAACTGTTATTGCTTTGCTAATTGTTTAGCAAAACAAGTGAAATCGTGACAAGTTGAAAAAATAGGTTTACACTGTAAACATATATTGAGGTTAGGTCGGCTGAGGTCATCGAGAAAAACCAGACTTTTTCCATCTACAATGACAAGGAAATAATTAATATAAACACATAATTAATGGCCGAAGCCCAATGGCTAGGGGCGTCGGACATATGATCTTGTGGTCGCCGCCGCGCCGGTTCGAACCCTACCCATTGCACTACCAACGTGAACCCACACGTAACACAAGCGTTTTAGCTTAGCACGAGGGGTTAAGAAGAATACTAGTAGACTGCAAAACTCTGCGAGTAATCTTTTTAAAAAAAGAAACAAAAAAAAGAGTAAAAATAGGACCCTATGACTAAGACTCCGCTGTCTGTCTGTCACCAAGCTGTATCTGTGTATGCAGCCTGGTGACAGCTATCATGATACTGTTAAAATTTTCACAAATTGTATATTTCTGTTGCCCCCATAATAACAAATACTATAAACAAAATCGTGCCTCGGAAAGCACGTTAAGCCGTTGGTCCCGATTGTTATAACATCATCTATAAGAAGCGTATATCAGGGAAAGGTCAGCAGCAGCGTTTCTCTGTGTATTACAATATAATACTGCGGTCACCAATCCCCCTGCCAAGCGTGGTGACTACGGCAAAAACCCTCCCTCAAGAGGAGGCCCATGTTCAGCAGTGGACGTACCGTTGTTCGGGCTGATGATGATCACAGATGATGTATAGTATAAACAAAATAAAATAATTATTAAGGGGAGTTCCCATACAACGAACAAACATGATCGTGAGTGTCAAAGGGTATATTTTAAGTCAAGGTTTCCACGGGATTATTATATTTTTTAAGATAAGTGCGATAAGAAAAGCCACATGACATTACGAAAGCAATTAATGTAGTTTACAGTGAAACTGTGGAAATGTTTGTTCGAAGAAAAAATTCAATACATGACTACTATATTTTTTGGCAAAAGATCCATAAATCGTGTAGTTATAAATAAAAAGGATTAAAAACATGATGTTGATATCATTGAAGATACATAATATATATTGAAATAAAGACTAGTTTTTTACTCTACAGATTTGTACCTCAGAAGTAGCGACCCGCCCCGGCTTCGCACGGGTGCAATGTACGTATTATACATTAAACTTTCATCTTGAATTACTCTAATAAAAAAAATCGCATCAAAATCCGTTTCGTAGTTTTAAACATCTAAGCATACATAAGACAAAACAGACAACGGCAAGCGACTTTGTTTTATACTATGTAGTGATTTACTTAAATTTTGGACAATACAATTTAAGCAAAATGTCTATTCAATGATTTACTTGATGTGAATTGGTAATGATTAGTATTCAAGATTAATGAGATACATTGAGATTCCTGTTTATATAACCACGATAACCTCACTCTGGTTTGATTGATAGATAATGTAAGTAAATATTTACTTGATTGATAGATATGTTATTATGTAAGTAATTATTTAGAAATAGAAAATGACAATATAATAATGTATTTAACATACACATGACTCGAAAAGGTCATATGTGTGCAGATTTGAACGTCACAAATGACCTTTATTCGCATAACTAACCTAACCGAAGTTAAATTAATCGACAGATTAGTGCGCAGAAAACAGATGCATTTTCCCTTTTTTGATCATAAAGCAAAAATAGACGGTTATTTCGTCTATTTTATATTTTGAACAAAAAAATGACGTAAATGAAGTGCGTGTTTTTTGTCTTTTTACTATACGCCGTGATTTGTTTTTGTTGTTAATAATTTTAGAGATCAGAAGCATAAGGTCGGATGTGCCACTATACGCCAGAAACATTCGTCGTATGTGCCTTTATCGTGAACTAGCACTTACGACCAAATGCTTCTGAATTATAATAGACAACTTTATACTTCTGAGGTCTAGAATTGTCAGAGCGATTTTCCAGTAGGCATACATTATTGTGTAATACAAGTTTACCTCAAGGAGATGTCAATGTCAATGGCAAAATGAGCTCTAGTTCCTTGCAATACAAAATAGTGCAGGTTGTGCGAACATGAAACAGGTTCAATGTCATGAAAATGAAAAAGGATATTAACATATTGTTCGACAACCCTAAACCACCGTATCAAAGATTCCCCCGGGCCCGCCGGTGAAAAGTGGAAGAAAAAGAATCGCAAAAGGTTCACTGTCAGGGTTCGCTACGATCCTGCACAACAGTCACAATATAAGTAATGAGTATTAATAACAAAACACTAACCTGCATTACAGTAACAGCACCATAAGTGATGGCAATCCAATATATAGACCCAAGCAACACTCCCCCCGCGATGAAGGGACATATTTTATGTGTGACCTCCTCCATAGAATCGAGGAGGGCTACAAAGGCACCCATGGATGGAAACACAACTATATATTCTGCTTTACATTGTGGACATAACACCTTCCGCGTAATATTGCCCCGTTGTTTCTCATCCACCCATCTTTGTAAGCAGCTTTGATGCACCTGGAACAAGAGAAAACTGTTGAAGCAAGTTTTAAATACTAAAGATGATCGTGCAACCTTCAATAGTACAATCCCTAGATATCAGTATGTTTAAAAGCAAGATGGCACGAATTTTACGTGACTTAAGCAATGCCAAAGATGTGAAAAAAGAACTTGGTTATTGAATCTTCGCCGCTCCGCTACGGTATATAGGACTCACAAAAATAGTATTTTGTCACGGCGCCCTACCCTTGAAAAATATACAGTCGGCGGAAATAGGTACCTGTCAAATGTGTGACCAAGGAGCTTGATGATCTCCACAGCCAAATATACAGCTGGAGCTGGTGCATGTAAAGGATCTTGGATCGTGAAATTATACGACATTATCATCTGCTTGTTCTCGAAAAATGTTTTTTACCGATGCGAGTACATCGGTAAAAAATATATAAAGTTACTCGCGAGTATTTGCGGTTTTAGATAATGAAAGAGTATCAACTCACGGCGCCCTTTTTTACATTCTACAGCGCACTAGGCGCATACTTTGGGAACCCCTGGACTAGGTCCAAAAATAACTAAACTAGGCTATACTTTGGACATAGTAATTTAGCTATTATAATAATTAAAATCATTTTATCTTAACTGGAACGTATGCCTAACTTTCGTCTTAATTAGGTGGTATACTTATTGACTATTCTATTACAAAAATATTTATACTTATTTAAATACTTTAAACGTTAATAAAGACCAGCAATTTCGTTTCATCCTAATTATTTTGTGCCAAATATAATATTTGTAAGTCATTGAAGACTCTTTCGTGCAGTAAGTACCTATAACGCTGCTCCAGCTCCCGAGCGTGTGTCACATGCTGGTTCTTAATAATTTAAAGAATTTTATATTAATCATACTATAATTATTGTAGTTAATGTAAAGTTCAATGCCCTAAAAGTAATAAACAAAAGGATTTCTTATCGATTATCGGTTGGCGAATTTATGTTACTAGGTCATCATTAAAATAATACGTAATTAGTGAACATTGCAATAATCTTCTTTTTTTTGTAATAATTATAATAACAGAATAAGTTTTTCACCATCAGTAATACGTCCACTGTAAAAGATGGGAAGGTTTTGCCTTAGTCACCACGCTTGGCATATACAAGGAAACGCTCCTCGTTTCCTCAATTGGCACGCGCCGATATACTTTGTATAGTTCTGTCTCTTCGGTCCCAATTGTTGTAATATCATCTATAACAATTGTATACCATGGAATCAGCTCAGCGTTTCCCTGTGTGTTATTACATAATACTACGGTCACCAACCCGCCTGCCAAAAGTGGTGACTATGGAAAAAGTGGAGGAGGTCGACGTTCAGCAGTGGACATTATACGGGTTGATGGTTTACGACCAAGGAGACTACCTAAAACATTTGTAGTGGAATGGGTTCCACTTACACGGGTATTTTAATATTGTTTGTAAAATGAATAAATTGAACCCATCTTTAAGTAAGAATCAATTAGTGAAAAATTCCATGACCATCTCGTGAGACAATTTGAAATCGTTATTACCAAATTCCATTATCTATGTAAGTTACAACTTAATTAGCTATACCTACCAATTACCAACTCAATAAAGTTACGTTTCATCACGATAACCATCAAATCTATTGACATGAACAAAATGACATATCGCACCATGGGGCCGTTCAAGTATTACGTAAGCAGATTTATTACAATTATTTACCCCCCCATCCCCCTTGTCAGCAAAAGTAAGCAAAGCTCTTACCCCCTCCCCCATGCTTACGTAAACATTTTTCAATTAACTAACTTTTGTACATTTTGTACTTTCGTACTTGTATGAGATTTTTTTAAACTTTCAAACAGTTTTTGGTATAACTTGGATTTGTCTATTTGAAACGACATCTTATTTAAACATTAAACTTTGGCTAATGGAATCAATGGTAACACAAATGTTAACTTGCTTTGCTATGCTTACAATACGTCTACTCGCTATAGTATCCAAACGAAACAATACACTGACAGAGGAAATTTAGACAAGTGAATAACGCGCTGTAATTCCCCTACTCGGTTCTAAAGCGAGTGCCTAAACGTATGCATTATTTGCGGGAATCCCCGAAAATGCGTTTCGTTTTCAAGCAAAGACAATGTGAGGGTTGCCATTCGTGTAAAAAAGTAAATAACTACCGATGACGTAATCATCATCTAGACTCCCCTACCCCCCATGTCATCCAAAATAAGCAAAGCAAAGACCCCCCCGCCCCCCCATAGTGCTTACGTAATACTTGAACGGCCCCCATGGCAAAACTTAAAAAAAAAAAAACTGTTTTCTTGCCTTACAATATGCCTGAAATTAAATATGGTATAAACTACATTCACGCCCCTATACCATAGGTAGACAGAGACCACTTCCTTCCACTTACTAAGACTTTGACATACCACTTATGCCTCCTAAAGAAACTAAAAGTCATAATCGCTCAATCTCCCCGTCAGCGACCGCCCTGAGCCGAGGTCCAAGTCCCACAGCGGACGCTCTCTTGCGCAGGTTGCTTAGTTTGTAGTGTTTAAACCATTTATCTAGGCTGGAGCTCTGCTCGCCTTTATGCCCGGTGAAGTAGCAAATGCCTCAGGACTAACAACATAGGTCCGTCCGAAAAAAAGAAAGAAAAAAATGTCCTCATGCAGTCATGCATTACCTTCAGTTTAGAGTACTTTAAAACGGGCCTTAAATATGGTAGGTTGTGTATTACCATAAAAAAGAGAACAGAGAAATTACTAAAAACAAAATTATGTTGTAATAGACAAGAAATATTTAATAGTACTCCAGTACAGTTAATGTGACAACTGCAATAATCCCTCGTCTTACCGAGAAAAGGTGCGATATGTAGGTAATAGTGTCATATTATGTTTACTGCATTAAAATAGAAATGAAATAAAGTAACAAACGGAATTTATAAATAGGTATCGTGTAACCTATCTCTAACCTAAATAACATTGCGACAATATCAATACAAATCTGCATACTATATAAATATGTACCTATTACTTTCTATCAATCTGAATGAATCAATAATATTTTCGGATCATTCCCAGTAGGTAGTCTATTTCATATTCTATACAAATAAAAAAAAATCTAGTGTCTCTTTGTAATGAATACTAATTGAATATGAATATAAGTAGTAATAACAAAAACACTATTTTAAAAATGTCTATCCGTCGGTCTTTTTTGTGTTTCTGTTAGCTCCGGCTAATCTCACTAATGGGTGGTAGATTTTGAAGGGACTGGACGGTAGTAAAGGCTAGTCTTTTTATTTTGTCTGTCCGTTTGTTTACTTGTTTTCCACTAGGTCTATCTATGCGACCTTAAGATCGGGACCGTACTGGCGACTGGGTCACGAAGGTGATTACGTGAAAACAAACTCATATAAACATATGTCAGCGGTCATACTCTAGGAGCGACAAGCGAAATTAAATTGTTCTTGGGCATAACCGTGCGGCCCCGGCCTAAGTTCGAGAGTCCCCTTTATATTCGGACGGTTTTTCATGTAGTCAGCCACGAGGCTTTTGCTACTTCACCAGCATAACGAGTAGCTCGCTAATTGTAAAGTAGAGGGAACCTGCCCGAAGAAACTATTCTATGTGGGTGATGTAACTACTATAACTATTCTACATGGCTATTTATTAAGTAGTATAACCGATACTGTCCACCACAGGCGCCTGGTTTTCGGACGTACATTTACGTAGTCTGCCACAAGGCTATTGCTTCTTCACCGGGCATTAAGGCGAGCTCCTCGCTCCCCCAACCTAGATAAATGGTTTAAAAACTACAAACTAAGCAACCTGCGCAAGAGGGCGTCCTCTGTGGGACATGGACCTCGGCTCAGGGTGGTCGTTGGCGGGGAGATTGAGCGATTGTGGCTTTTAGTATTTTAGGGGAGTTTTGTGCAACTGTCGCTCTACAGTTCACGGGCCTCTCGGCCTTCGGGTCTACGAGTGCATCTGCAGGTTAATGATCAGCCCGAAAACTGTCAATAAAAGTGCACAAAACTGCCCTAAAACTCTTAAAAGTCATCATTCCTTAATTAAATAAATCAGCTTTAATGACTCATACGATAATATTCATTCTTCAAAATCAGATTGTGACAAACTTGTATCAATAAATAAACATTAAGCCAATGTTATTTCAATCAGAATCAATATTTCCGTGGCAAAAGGTCAGTAACTCGGTGATATTTAGATAAAGTATGATAATGGTCCATATGTTGGGTGTTAGCGTTAGACGTAAACAACTACATGCGACGCAATAAACACGTGGAAATATAATTATAAATATAACACAAAAACATAATGGAAATTATATATTTCCTTGAGATATTTTTCCACTATGTTTTTTTAATCTATCTATACTAATAAAGAGGAAAGATTTGATTGTTAGTTGGTATTGAATAGGCTCCGTAACTACTGGGCCGAATTGAAAAATTCTTTCACCGTTGGAAAGCTACACTATCCCCGGATGACATAGGCTATATTTAGTTATGAAGTTCCCACGGGAACCTGAGTTACGCGGGTAAAACCGCGCGCAGGAAGCTAGTGGTTTTAAACTAGAAACTAAGCAACCTGTGCATGAGCCCCCTGTGGGACAAAATCTCAATAGGTAATATTAATGTACGTGTTTTAATACACGGTGTGTACCAGAACATGTTATTTTGTCAGAAAACTGTAATGCGGATACAATACTACATAAAAAATTATAAAACACTAGCGACCCGGCCCCGGCTTTGCACGGGGGTAGGTACTAACACTTTTTTTTTTGCAAAATGCCTTAAACTAAGTAATAATGAAGCACCTAGATAAATTACTTCCTAATAAAATAAAATAAAGTCCAAGTGAATGGGATAACAACTTTACAAGCATTTGGAATAGACTTGAAACTTTACTCAAGCATCATCATCATCATCATCATCATCATCAGCCCGTATAACGTCCACTGCTGAACATGGGCCTCCTCCCGAGGAAGGGTTTTTGCCATAGTCACCACACTTGGCAAGCGGATTGGTGACCGCAGTGTTATGTTGTGATACACAGGGGAAACGCTGCTGCCCGTTTCCTGGTATAGATGATATTAAAACAATCGGGACCAACGGCTTAACGTGCTTTCCGAGGCACGGAGAGTAGTCCCTCAACCAACCAGACCCGGAAAGAAATCTTAGAATTTACACAAAGATTTCTTGTCCGGTGTGGGGATCGAAACCACGACCTCCGAGATTTAAGGCGAGCAAATTACCGCAACGCTACGGAGGCTGCTAGCTTCTGCGCACGGTTTCACTCGCGTAACATCCTTTTCTCGTAGGAGCTTCTTAATGAAGTATAGCCTATAGCCTTCCTCGATAAGTGGGCTATGTTATATAGCCCACTGAAGGATTTTTCAAATCAAGCCCGTCGTTCCTGAGATTAGCGCGTTCAAGCAAACAAACTCTGCAGCTTTATATATTAGTATATATATAGATATCTATATATTAGTATAGATGTGACTTTTTAAGCGAAGAGCTACTTCAATAAATACTGGCCATCACTGGATCCTTGATATCAATAACTGTACAATGTACCTACTTCAAATAACTATAGTAACAATCAACAATAAACGAGCACTTATCGCGTCTATTGCATTGTGTAGGTATAGTGCATAGGCCATGGCTAGTTAACAATGATTCCTCACTTGATCAAGCCATTGACGCGCTATGTCGTAATTATACCTACATGGATTCTTCAATCAAATCAAACGGGTTTTTGTATGTATGAATTCAGAGAAGTAGCTACCGCCGTATCAGCCATATCTACAACTAGCTTTTGGGCGCGGTTTCACCCGCGTAACTCGTGTTCCTGTAGGAACTTCAGAATTAAATATAGCCTTCCACGATAAATGGGCTATCTACGCAGAAAGAATTTTTCAAATTGGACCAGTAGTTCCTAAGATTAGCGTGTTCAAACAAACTACACCTTTTTTAGTATAAAAATGGAGTTCTAAGCTACAAGCTAAGAGGCTACAAGGGTGTATTTACCATTCTTCCCTCGGATCTTGACGGTTGGAATAAAATGATGAACATTTGCAATAAATTTTGTTCGACAAGTCAAGATCCAGGGAGCGAATAGTGCCGAGAACAAGAACCCTGAATGGGTGTAGTATACGGATCCCGTCAAAGGCTCGCTGTGCCACATGTTGGGGCACCAGTAAGGATTCCATTGGTAGATACCTACGTCTACTTTTACTACTTTTAGTTTTTATGCTTAATAAACCGATTTTGATAACAAAAAAATACAGGGACACATCGGAAAAGACATAGGTTACTTTTCGCTGAAAAAGGCGTGTAGCGGTTGTAATAGAGGATAAAAGTAGGTAGTGAAGCTTGTATGGAGACATCAAAATCTGCTCGGACATCGCGACGCGTCACGGCTAAAAGCTAATATAACTAGCTTATAAATATTTTTTAACGTTATGATTATATTGGGCAACGTCAGAAAATTGTAATGACTAATTTTGAAGCGCAATAAGATCAAAATGCAATGTAGGCCGTACCTACTGATACGACAGAAAACAATGAAATGACGTGCCATACATCTTACAAAACTAACACAAATAACGACGAAATATTTCAACATCAAAACCAGTTCTAACATACATAATTATATACTTACTTAAATAATTTTACAAATAAAACTTTAAATTACCAACGACATTCAAAACAAGTTTTCCTTGATCATACTGGCAGCATACAGATAGATATCGATAAACGGAAGTTATTAACATTCGTGAGGGTACCTTTGTGTGCAAATACTATACTTATATTATTTTCTTAAAATATTCTACAACAAAACAAATCCATCCCACTTTACTAGACAAGCATACGTAATTATATCGGTTCTTATACTTTTTCGATGACATCTGATGACACATAGGTCATTCTGTTTGAGGGTATTTACTAGGGCATTTATTCTAGATCGGTTTAGTTTTCCTTGTTTAATGCTAAGTTAAACGCTTTATTGCAATTTTCTCTTGAGTTGCAGTCAAGTGTACGGATCACTGATAAATAAGCCATAAGTATGCGACCAATACGTTAATAATTAAGAAGGTAATAATTCCTGAGGGTCTAGACAAAATGCAAATACTTTTTTTTTTAAAGATAGCAGAAAAGAAGCAGAGTTTTTGTAGTCTACTAGTATTCATGTTAACCCCCCGTGCTAAGCTAAAATGCTCGTGTTACGAGTGGGTTCACGTCGGTAGTGCAATGGGTGGGGATCGAACCGGCGACCACAAGATCACAAGTCCGACGCCCTATCCATTGGGCTACGGCCGCTTCAAATACATACGTTAGAGCGATCGCTAGTATATAATCGCTAACGCAAAGGCATGGTACTTGACATTTTTCACGTGACTAAGCGTTTTTATTTAAAAAAGAACGGATATTCTTTGGTTGATTCTTCTTGGAAACGAGCGATTTGATTGCTCGGATTTAGGCCATCTGATTCCAATTCATCTCTTGCTTGTTTTGGAGAATTAAAGGCCTTCTTCGCGGACCTGTCCTAATACCGTACTGCTACCAAAGAGCTGGCTTAATATCTATTGTACACATTAAAATTTGCTTTTACGCGGTCTAGTCGGCTTTAACGAAGATATGCTACGTTCTTGCATCGCATTTTTTTTTACCAAATCAGAGACACGTGCTAAGTCAATTGCGTATCAACAATACAAAGATAACAAAATTAATGTCCTATATTCTGCAACTAAATTCTAATTGAGCCATTATCTCGACTGATAACAGTGTTTAATGATAAATTGACCATTTTCTTGATAACACAATTGTTTTGCAAAAATAATAGGTATCCAGGCTAAGACATATGTACGAAAAGGCGTGTTATTGGGTCGCAACCCAGGCAACCTAATTCACTCGTTAAAAGTAGGTGTTAATAATAACCAACCTGAATTAGAATTGTTAATCTATATGTACCTACATAAAAAAAACATTTTTCTATGTATAAAGCATTAGATTTATATCAGGCATAGTGTTAGTTATTTTTAACCATTTATAACTCAAGAATGCCTGCCAGATTTCAATTCGCTTTCTCTCGAAATAGGCCTTTAAAAGAAGGTCCATGTGGGACGGATTTCCCGGGAACAACTCGTTAGCAATAATACGGAAACGAGTTTCAAGTACTTAGTAAGTCATTACCTCTTGGACTTTGGGTCCACAAGGGCATTGGTACCTTTTAGGGTCAGGTGGTCATATTACTTATATGACTCATATATTTATAATCTCCAAATCAGACAAACATCAGTTTTATTTGTAGTAATTACATGAAATAAAATTAATTGGACATTTATACAAAAAAGCAAAGGTCTTCTTAATAAACCAAGCTACACAAGATCAATATGCTGTTGGGCAGTTTTATTTCATGTGATTGACCTACTGCTCTCTGAACAATAAATCTCTACTAAGATTACAGAGATCACTGGCACAGATAACCTTGAAAGACAAAGTCAGATTTCAGTTGCGAAAAATTAAGACTTATCTCAAGGACATAAGAATGTAATTTCTCTAACAAGAAAAGACAAAGATTTGATATATTTATAGGTATATTTTTCCAATACTGTTTGTTGACATTTTTGTATTTAATTGATTGTGTCTTTAAATCTAAAGTAAACAATGTTTTTTTTTAAAACAACTGCACTAATCTTGTTTAAATGTTATTAAAAAGACCAATTCCTGCACTAAGGAAAAAAACCTTATTTCACAAGGGGATACACATATACGTCATTCATGGACATAACACATCTAGACTCAGAAAAACTTTAAGTGGTTCATGCATATATTTGTTGTGTAGGTGGGAACCAAACCTACAGCACCATTTCACAGAAGTAACTATAATTACAGCTGAGGCACCATTGCATTCAATTAATGGAACAACTCTTTAAGAGAGCAGGTAGTAGGTTTATATAGTATTTTAATTTCAACACCTTGTGTTATAGGTAGACAAAAATAAGAACTTAATTAATTAATATTTATACAGGGTGTCCCAAAAGGTTAAGTAGCTGGGAAAGGGGGTGACAGGGGTGGACACAATGGTCACTAGAAAAATAAAAAAAAAATCCGCTCTGGGTATAAAAAAATGGCATTTTTTTAAAAACTTAAAATTTTACACCTTGTTATTTTTGATGTTGATGTTGATGACCTTGTTGTTATTGAAGATTACATAACAGCATTTTTTTTTAATACAGCCATATTTGTAGGTACAGTTAGCACAAGGTGTAAAATTTTTAGTCTTTTAAAAAATGCCATTTATTTTTTTAAACACCCAGAGGGAATTTTTTATATTTTACTGGTGACCCTTGTGACCATCCCTATCACCCCCCTTCCCAGCTACGTAATCTTTTGGGACACCCTGTATTTAAAAAAATAACATATTTAGTAGGTCAATTGATGTTGAGTTGATATTACCTAGATAGCATTATCTTCAAATAGGAATCACATAAGAATTGTAGAGCAAGAAATAAAGGCCTACAGCCTAGTAAAATGTACTTTATTATTAAAAATGCATTTTCCTGCCTTTGGCATCAATTATAATACTGAAAGGCCAAAATAAGGCAGAGATTCAGAGAAGACATGATGCTGCTTCAAAATTTTTTCATACAAAATTTGTATGTAGGAGACATACAAATTTGTAATCATAAAATGAAATATGATGAAATTTTATTTTATTTTTGACAACACACTAGCAGCTTAAAGCTAATGTGAGTAGGTATATGGTATGTTCAAAAACATAATAAATTAACAATACAGTGTCAGCATGTGGTTTCAGTTGCATAACTCTTGTTCCTAAAGGAACTTCATAATTAAATTATAACCTATAACCTTCCTCAATAAATGGGCTATCTAACACTAAAAGAATTTTCAAATCTGACCAGTTGGTCAGAGGGTGGTTTTAGGCGCAGATTTGTAGGAGTTGCAAGTATATGCTCTAGGGCACAATGAGAAGGAAAGAAAATAAAAAAATTCTTTTTTTTGGGATTGTGAATAGTGCTGTCTAGCAAACCAACAAACAAACTGTTCAGCTTTATAATATTAGTATAGATCTTACACACAAAAACTTACTTTCTGTACAATGGGAATGACTATTTATGATAAACAATAAAGTAATAAAATTCATATCCATAATTGGTTAGTGGGAAGTCTTAAAATCTCAAATCTAAATTATGATCAAAATTTTCAAAACAATAAAAAATACCCTCTAGATATAAATTGAAATATAAACATGTGTAACAAACTGCCTTAGTTTACACATAATTATACAACAAACAAACTTTCACTTCCTCTGTTTACATGCTTTGGCAAGAATATCTTCACTGATCTAGAACAACAGCAGGTACCGACATTGTTTTTATAATATATACTTATACCTTTTACTGCTAAAAATTCATTTGAATTTATAATTAGAAGGCTTTATCATCATAGATAACAAGGTGACTTTTTTACCGTCTTAACTTACCCATTTCGTAGTTCCAATGCATTTGCACGGTTGTACCCATGCTGCTAATCTGTCGTCGGCCTCGGTAGCGAAGCACACCCAACATGACTTAGCATTCTCATCCTCCACCGGCTGCAAGGCTTGTGAAGTGCTGACACTGCCATCCTGACCACCAGACACTGACTTTTCCACCGACATATTTAACTCGACACAAAACAATTATTATATCGCCAAAATAATCACAGAACACTCGACTAGCGCACCACAGATACTTATTACAACAAATGTCAATGTTTTTAATGTCAGAAAAACAAAATCATATCTTTCTCAGGAAACGATAAAAATATTTTTGTAATATAAAACAACAGCTGTTTTTGTCGAAGTCTTTAGCAATTTTGCTCGTTTTGACAACCTTGTAAAATGATTTGTGAATGAGAGAAAAACAAAAAATGTGCTTTTTTTATAAACGGGTTGAGTGTCTTTCGAGTTTTGAGTCTTTTGAGTCTGGGCATATATGGTATTGCCAACAAAAATAAAGTATTTTCCCTGTATCCACTACAACCACGTAACAGTCATACACATTTAGTTTCGATTTTATATAGCAGGGTTTATTTATTCTTCTTCTTTTCGTGTCAACCTGGCGTTCAAATTTGAGATGACCAGTACTCGGCCACTAACACAGCATTATCAGTGGCATTGCACAGGTACTCGCATGTCCAGGTGTTGGGGCACGCAGGGCAGATTTGGAGGCAGAATTAATTAATTTATTTCTTGTTATGTAAATTGTTGAAAAAGGGAATGCACATAAAAAAAGAGCGTGTTCTACAGTGAGATGGCTGGAGTAATTTCCAAGGTATATGTGGGTCTCTAGCTAGACCTCGCAGATGATGTTTGAATGACGTTACATCCGGCACTTCACCTGCTACATAAATTATTATGGTGCTATAGTGGGTCGATGCTTTGACACGCCTAAATGAAGAGAGGTGGCAATGAGACAAGAAAAAAAAATATATACCTAAGTCAGCTGGTGTCTAATACCCGATTCCTACTCTATCAGAGTCTGCATCATTCGTTGCGGATTTTTATTTTTTGCTTTTGAAGCAACATTTATAAAGAGCAGTCCCACTCTCTTGAGTGGACGAATTACTTGGCAAGTTAACCTTTTGTTACTTTGTTACAAAAACACGAAAAGCAGTCATATTAAATATACCTACCTACTCGATTATATAATGGTGCATTTTCAGTTATGCGTGCGTATGGCTAAGAACGATGAGGTATTTGGCCTATATCCTTTAACAAACCGGCCTGCAAACTGTAACGTAGAGTGACAGTTGCACAAAACTTCGCTAAAACAACTGAAAGTTATAATCACTCAATCGTTTGGTCAGTGACTACCCTAATCCGAAGTCCAAATTTAAAGATTATAATTTTATTATAGTAAATATTAGTTTCATTTTCCTTTAAATCTTTTATATCCTTAGAAGGTGGTCACACTTACGCCATTTCAAAAAATATTAGGTCAAAATACTAAGTAAGGCAGAGCTTTTTACGCAACATCTTTTTTCTCTGTCTTGCTTTAGCTTCTATCTGTCAAATTTTAATGTATAAAGTTTCCTAACAGAAATGTGTACCTGCCTGGAACGCAGGTTACTGCTAGTTTAAGCAATATTAATATTGAAGGAAAAGGTGTTAGTCAAATGAAATAGCTTCGTGGGAATAGCAATTCTCATCTCATATTAGTTAAATTGTATTTTTTTTATTGAAGTTCATAGAAGGAGTTATATAAAAAGTGATTTTAATTATCTCAAGGGTAAGTTCTAGTCATATTTTTTTAAATAGAAAGTTTTATTGCAGGCTTTTCATTTTAAGTTAGATTTTATGTAACCTATAAAAACTTACTCAATACTTGTGATATTAGAATAAATTACATTTTTTTTTTGGAAACCGTATGTCCACATGTTTTGAAACAACAAATACATCATAACCCGAATGTTTTACATAACTATTGCACCGTGCATGGTAGGTCATTGCAGGTCATTTACAAATATCATCGATATAATCTAAATAAATAAATAAAATACTTTACCCAAAAATCCCTGGAATCCAAACCATTACTTAGTAGTATGTTATACGTAAATATATAATAAATAGGTACATTTTTATTGACCTTGAACTACAGTTTGATAGCATGAAATTAAAATGTTTGTTCTAGACTGTACTGTTATGTACACTACTTATACATTTTGGATACTATTAGTGGCCATAGGCACACATAGTTTGAATTTAACCTATACTATAATAAGGGAGAACATTATACATCCCCCCTGCTATAACGGTGGATGTAGGATTCCTCTCTCTATTAAAATAGTAGACAGTTCATGAGAAGAGGTTCAACACACTTTAAGGCTGAAGCTCTGCTTACTTTTATGCCCTGTGAAGTAGCAAAAGTCTCCTGGCTAACTACATAATGTCCAAAAGTCCAAACACAAAATGTCAATACACTTAATATTCCAGGTGCTTGTCTGAGTAATAGGGGCATTTTTAACTGTAGATGCATGAAATCTGGTGCCCCCTATGTAGTGAAAGATTTCCCACTATCCATACATTTAGCTATGGTAGTAAACACCCCTAATACTCCAAGACACATAATATTAAAACTCAAAAAAAATGTAAAGTTACTTTTGTTTGTTTTGACCAGTAAATAAACTAATTCCTCTGGAGGTTATAGTGTCATGTGAGTAACCTCTTAAAATCCAGCAAACAACCTCTTAATTAATAAGCACATGACCATGTGCTTGGTTGTTGTTGGATGCACCACATATATATATTTTTTTTTATATTACTAGCAGTTTTTTGCAGTCTACTAGTATTCTTGTTAACCCCTTATGCTAAGCTAAAATGCTTCAGTTTATTCATTTATTAAGGCTGGAGCTCTGCTTGCCTTTATGCTTGTGACAAGCTACATATGCCAACCGAAATGGAATGGTTATAAATCTAGACCGCTGAAGCATATGGATGGATGTCTATTATACTTCAGAAGTATTTAGTCATAAGTGCCAGTTTACAATACTGCCGTGATATATCTATAATGCCGTTATCTACCACTACGGGCTTGGAGGATAACGGCATTATAGATATATCACGGCAGAATAAAGGCACATACTACAAATGTTGGTGACGTATAATGGCACATCTGACCTTACGCTTCTGGGGTCTAGAAATGTTGATAAAATTTAACTTTATTACATAATACACAATTTTATTGCACACATTACACAACAAATGGGAGTCTTTTATTTTTATTGGCAAATCAGTTGATCATATTTGAGACGTCTGGTGCTATTTCTAGATTAATATTTCGAAGAGCTAAACCTCTTAGCCTCTCTTCTAACACAAATATTTTAATTTGATGTGATTTTGGGGTGGTAACGTCCCATGTGACTTTTTGATGCATGATTTGAGCTATTCCAATTATAACTTACTAATTAGCTAATTGAATTAAAGAACTGATGTATTTTTAAAACATTCTTGACTGAATGTAGATGAAATGTGATGTAGAAAATTAATTGTTATTTTGAACAATAAAGTTAAGTTTACACTACACTAAAGAGTGTTTGCATAAAAATGCAATAAATATCCATCTGTCCCTTACAAAATAACATATTATTCTACTAATATTTTGTTGCACCCCGTGGTTTTACCCGCGACACTCTGCTCCAGTGGGTTGGAGTGTGATTTTTTGTAGCCTATATCTCAATCCAGCTTATAAACTAACTGTGTGTAAACTTTCAGCAAAATCCATTCAGAAATTTTTGTGTGAAAGAGTAACAAACATACATACATCCACACATACAAATTTTCACATTTATAATGTTAGGGTAGGATTAATGAGAATGCTTGTAAGGATGTGTGTACCTATATATAAATCTGTTTAAAACAACTAAACAGTTAATGCTGAAATTTAGCTCAGTAGCTAGATTAACATAATAGCTATATAACGTTTTATTTCCACTTAACACATTGGTGCACTTAGTAGTTAAAATCCTGTGTGTGGATCCTGTCTGTTATCCTTTCTCGCCTAAACCACTCAACTGATTTCGATGAAATTTGGCATAGAAATAGTCTAGACCTTGGGAAAGAACATAGGCTACCTTTTATTGCATAAATAACTTGCCTGAAGTAATTATTCCACGTGGACAGACTCGCGGGCAAAGCTATAATACCTGTGAAACACCTATCTCTACATCAATAACTTAGAAACTTAGAGACCGTTAGTTAAAAAAGGTGTGTGTCTACGTGCTTTAATAGGTCTATAGCTAGTGACCAGAGCGGCTATCCTTGAACAAACGAGAGGGGACTACGTGAGACTGTGTGTGAACTATAACGTTACGTCACAATCCCAGTGCTTCGCGAACCGCGCGTGTAATCACGCGCGAATTTTGTTCACGCGCAAATTAGTGTCAAAATAATATCAAGGAATCAAGAAAGTGTTATATTATAGTGTAGAGTGTAGATAGACTGTATTTGCGAAGCTGCAACTATACAACGTCAAGTTAATTAATACGCGTAGGTAAGTAACGTGTCCGGAAAAAAATAAGACGGTTTTAGACCTTTTACTTGTGAAAAATTAGTACCATAATTAGGGTTGCGTCCTGGATTCCTCGGATTTGTCCTAGTTTAAAGGACGTCCGGGTGCCATTTGGGTGGGATATTTAAAAAGTTTCTGTATGAAACCCGGTCACTTTATGCTTTCAGTGGAAAACTGATTTTTATCAATTCGATTGAACAAAATTATTTTTATTGCAAACAATATTTTTTCAGAGGTTTTTTGGAGAATATTCCCATTTTTCCGGAATTGGCAATTTAGGTGATGGCAACCCAAAACATAATGCAATCTCGCTCCCTAATGTAGTAGAGTATCTGTGGAACCAAGTGTTTGCTTGCTTTCACCGTTGTTGCATCATATGACCAGACTTATATGACCTGCTCTTAAGCACGTATGCGTGACTGGTAACTTAGTGGTACTATCACGAGAGACTGTTTTGAGAACGTAAATGTTGTCATAACGCGCCGTAAAGTTGTTTGATGTAGGTATAAGTAGGTAGGTATCGCATAAATACGTCATAGTTTAATCTTAGTTAAGTTTACCATATTATCGCATAAAGTTCAATACACGTTTCTGATTACCCAACTTAAGTTCAATAGCCGAATTTCACGTTGTGGTGCGCCGATAAAAAAAAACATATCAAATCATAAATTTATAAACATAACTTTTGGAATAACATTTTTTTTTTATCTTTTGTACTTTGGTGTTTATAGCCTTTTAAATGCCATATTACTAGCAGAGGTGTACCCACACCTGACACGAAAAAATGTTTGGGCGCATATGATACCTACAACCTTAAAAATGTTAACATCCGGGTAATATATCTAAAGTAGGTACCTACCTACTTGGCCCTGGAGATCCCGCGGTACCATATTGGCCGCGGGTGCCGTCGGGGGGCCGGATTGCTCATGCGTACCCGACCCCCGCCAACGGCGGATCGAAGGAGTGTCCGGGGGGTTTTAGTGGTGTAGGGTCCTCTCCTCGTGGTATGACTTTAGCATACCACGCTATGGAGAGGACGAGTCCCACATATCCCACCGCCAGCGCGCAAATACGCTGCAACGTGGTGGGAATGCGTCAATGCATTTCCCCCCGGACAACAAAAAAAAAAAAAAAAAAAAAAGGTACCTACCTACTTAATAAGTAACCCTACACCCATTGTCATTGACGACCGCAGGTGAGGTCGTGGGTCTCCGCTCTGGTCGCCTTTAACTATGGATTATTAAAAAAAAAAAAGTGTTTGTGTAATGTTTACCTTTTAACAAATTTTTGTATAATATTTTTTTTGTCCTGCTCATTGTAATATTCGTACTTTATTTACTTCTAGGATGTTTGTTAAAAAACTTTTGTAGGTACATAAACAAATTCCACTATCCGTTTTATCATTTGCCACTCCATATCTTCCCATGGATGACTTAAGATGCGATTAAGTGACAATCGTAGTGATTCTGATAATATATCCGATCTGATAATATATCCGAGCGAGGTATCCCATCGACAACTAATTTTGTTTTTTTTTTTGTCCGGGTCGTTGTGCTTTTACGTATTCCCTCCGCCGCGTTCCCGCTCCCATCAACAACCCTGACTTGTCATGGTATGTTAAGAAGAGGCCAAGGTACAGCAGTGGATGTAAATTAGCTGTTAAAAACATTTATTTCACCTCTTCAGTTTCACTTAATTATCAAAGTCTTAACTGGAATCGGATACTATTATCATTTGAATAATACCAACCTGAATTTTAATCAAATATTGTTTTAATTAAACCTTCTACTTGAATTCAAATAACAATACTCGTTTTTGTTATCATATAAAAAGGAAAACATAAATTACTTTTCAAGTCATATTGAATTAAGCCAACTGACGCAATTTGGCAATATCGTTTTTGAATATTTTGTCTAAGCAGTAATTTAATTTTCTATCTGTAAGTAAATTGACTCATAATAATTATCTCGAAAGAAAAATCATCTCAGGGACCAAATAAAAATCAAAGGAGTAAATTTGTACGCAGATTCTATCAATATTCTAGTAAGTATCAAATTTACTCCTTTGATAAATTTTATATAAACATTGAAATATTAGCCTTAAAGCCAGCTCTTATATACCAGTATATAAACTGAATAAGTACTTCATTGGTATAAATGAATACAAGAATAACTTGAAAATATACAGAGATTGATAACTGGATGTCTTAGCAACTCTGACTTTATCAAATAATTAGAATTCCGCGCGAGGTTTCCCCCGCGTCCCGTTCCCGTTGGAACTTTAATCATTAAATGTAGCCCTTGTTACTACAGGTTAACGTAGCTTTCTAATATTGAAAGAATTTTCCAAATCGGACCAGTAGTTTCAGAGATTGGCGCTTTCAAACAAACAAACATCCTTCAGCTTCATATTATTTGTATAAATATCTTCTCATTGCATGAACAGACAGATGGTAACTAGTTGTTTATAAAAAAACATACTCATGGTATGTGAAACATAGATGATTTCGATATTAACTATTTTGCTACATTACACATACATTTTATTCACGTTCGTCAAATACTCTTTGAAGGCAAAACTAATGACTATACAATCAACATCGTAGTCATTATATAAGGTGCTTCAAAAATATATGTCATCCCTTTAACAGTATATAGTGAACACCCATCTTTACTCACCTATAAGTGAAGAAATAAATCATTTTATTTTTTATTGTAGTCCAATTAAGTTTATATTGAATAACATTGTCTCAAAAGTCTAATTTTGTTTTGGTGTATTGTTAACTGAGTGGGGCCTCACCTTGCGCTTGTATCATTTTTCTACTAGCGACCTGCCCTGGCTTCGAACGGGTATTAAAGCATAATATACCTTAAAAAATATTAATTTCGCAAATCATTCCATATTTTGTTGAAAACCGCATGAAAATTTGTTCAGTAGTTTTCGAGTTTATCACGAACTCACAGACAACAAGGTCCTCCTTGTTATACAATATTTAGTAATATTGATAACTAATATAAATTTAAATAGATTATTCCTATTCAAGGTAATTTCTTAACTAACGTATTCTCTATACATGATACTATAAACTGTTAAAGAGAAGGCCTGTAGTTTTGTAGCACCTTATATTGCATTCTACATACATCACCTAATAAAGTATAATGATAGAAACTCCTCCATAATGACGTATAAACAACCCAGTATTACCACATTTATAAGTATTTCCAGACAATTCTTCAAAGGTCTTGTTAAATTCTTACTTCCGTTCATGTTGCAATTACTTCTTGGTCTTATCCTGCAGTGTTTCAACCTTCAGTTTTATTGAATAAGCAACTTCGTTACTAGTAAAAAATGCGATGGTAAAACCAATGGCTTGTTATAAACTTTAATGGCTTGTCATCGTTTTTAGATCTCTGTTAGGTCAAAAAGGATGACCTTATATTGGGAATGCGCGTGTCTCGAGTGTGGGTACGCCGCGAACGCCGCGTGTACACGTTCGAGGAATGTGCACTAACAGTGTGAGTTTAGCCAAGTGCTTTACTTATGTCTCTTAATGCCCAATGCTTGATACTTTAATAATTCTACGCCTTTGAGGCCCCCATCCATAAGTACATTCAAAATCTAATTTAAAAAGACAAAATATCTAGTGTTAATTCCGCTAAAAATGTGTCTATATGCTGTAATGCAATTTTTTGCACCACCCTCCCGCCCGCAAAAATTATGCACATGCAGGAAGGAAAAATAAAACATGCAAAAATACAATCACCAGCCAAAGACCCTTGGACCCTTGGCTGGTGATTGTATTTTTTATTAATATGGATTTCCGCAAAGTAACGCCTGATTCTATTAATTATACATTCAAAATGTTCATACCTTTAATATGTTAGCAAATATTTGATGTTTCTCGTGAGACGTAAGGCCCTAAGCAGTTACTTTACTTGCTTATCATAAGCAAGTAAAGTAACTGCTAATAAGCAGCTTATGGGCTATCTAGTGAGCTGATACTCGCCAGTTTTTGTTATTATTTCGGCTGGACGTTTATGTAGTTAGTCACGAGACTTTTTCAACATCACCGGGCATAAAGGTGAGCAGAGCTCCAGCCTTATTAAATTGATATAAACTACAAACTAAGCAACCTGCGCAAGAGGGCGCTCGACGTGGGACTTGGAGCTCGGCTCAGGGCGGTCTCTGACGGAGCGATTGAGGGATTATTTATGACTTTTAGTTGTTTGAGTGAGTTTTCTGCAACTGTTGCTCTACGTCACAGCCTCCCCAGTTCCGTTCGGAATCCTCAAGAAAATCATAATTTTTAATTAAGTTTTTGCTTATTCATCATTCGCGCGTTTTCCTCTAAGGCTGACATTGGGTGTGTGTGTTCCTTAAATGTGTGAACGACGCAAGCGCTAAGCTTCCGATCCCATAAATCGCTTGTGTCACACGCTGAACGCGCACGCCTAATGTGGGGCTGCCTAAATCAGCTTCCTAAAATGCTGCGACGGAACATAACTGGTCATTATTTGTCAGTGGTATTTCTTAACAGTCGATTAGTGAGGGAGATTGCCAACGCTGTTATATAACTATTATTGTTATACTATAAAATACTTTACTTGGCATTTTTGAATATTTTATCACTTTAACGGAGACAAGAACATCGTATACACCGTTATATCGGTAAATTTGTTTGATAACAGGTTTTCTAGCTATCTGGGTGTAGCGTAGCGCGTATTCTTCGAGATGCATTATCGGATAATATGTCATAATTATTATGGATGGATGGATTTTTGGTTAATTTCTTACTTTCTATTATTATCTCCTTTTTGTATTGATATAAGGGAATAGGCGTGCATTATAAAAAAATCTATTTAGTCCGTCAGTTAACCGAAAAATATTTTACACGTATTTGCTTTTTTGTTCCTCAAAGAAAAAAAGACGTAATATACCGCGCGTTGAAATTTCGCATGACGTCACTTCAAGGTACAATTTTACCTAGAAACAGAATAAATAGCAGTCCACTAGTAGTGACGCCACAAGCCCCCCACTCCTGAACTTTATACTTTTTTGTTGCTCTGTATCTTCGTAATTTTTTATTGTTTTAATAAATAAAAAATACGTGTCCAATATTTTTAGTACCTAACTGACGGAATAATTATATTTTTTTTTGTCTTCATGCCTATTGGTTGGTACTAACTTATATACCTATCATCACACAGCTCAATCCACTAAGGATGTATTCTATTCTATATATCATGCCGAAGAGTTTGTTTGTTTGACCGCGCTAAACTCGCCAAGCGCTGGTCCGATTTGTTAAATTCTTTCAGTGTTAGATAGCACATTTATCAAGGAAGGCTATATTTAATTATGAAGTTCCTACGAACACGAGTCACGCGGGTGAACCCGTACGTGAAATTAGTATAATTTTTCGATTCCCCTTTGACTCCAATGTTTTATTGCCGTTAAGGTGTCTTAAAGGGGTTATAAGGAAAAGTATTGTTCTTTGCTTATTTTATTTATTGTTTCTTTTGAAAGGAAATGAAGGTTTTTGCAATGACGGAATTTACTCGATTCCCTTTTGGTGCCTACCACGTTTTATCCCCTTAAAGGGTTTTAAAGGGACGAGATAAGGTGCCTTTTACAATGCAAAGTATACTTTGCTTTATTTTGTACCTTTTCTTTTGTATACCAATATATAAAACTTGCTTTCGTCCCTATAGGAAACAAGGTAAAGAGTGAAGGGGTAAAAATGAAGTTTAAAAAAATGATTTTGGAATATATTCATCCTCCAAAAACTCTAGAAATAAGTTCAGTTTAGGGATATATTTCAATATCCCTAAGCTATAAAATTATTTCTAGAGAAATACGATACCATTAAGCCACTGCTAAGTGTGACTGTCGCATTTATTTTTCATATGAATTCGTATAATTTATCCAATAATTTTAATACTAATTAGTACCTACTTGGTATCTTCGAATAACCATTTATTTAATAAAATTATCTTAACGCAGACGATTACAACGTGAATGCAACGTCCTTGTAAACACGTAATTACACAAAATTACACCTAAATTGCTTGTAATATGTATTATTATATATTGACATATACCCTGACATCATTCATAGTTGTGAACGTAAGAACTTGTACACGTTTGCGGCAGTGCAGGTTACAAATTATCGTGATATTTGTATCAAAGTTGTAAAGAAGTGTTTGTGTGTCGTTAAAATGTAAGTATTGATTTAATACGAAATTCTTTTCTAAATGAATTAAATAGCTTATTTCCATTATTATAAGATGAAAATTAAATGTGTTTCACTGGCTCTACTAACTAACGTAAAATGCAGGATTTTTATCAAAATATTACCTACGTGTCTTGTTCTGTCCGAATCGAATAATTTTAATATCTTTATTTTATCAACAAACAAAATATTTTAAAATTATAAGTGTAATATAATGAATACAACCAAATGTCTATATTTTACAACCCAAGAATATTTTTATAAATAAACTACCTATTCTTACAAAGTTTCTACCTGGCAAAACAATATTTTTTATTATTATTTATTTGTATGTATGAGGTAAACAACCCATCATCGGCGTAAACACAAACATAGTCAATTGAAATAACATATATTTATGTATCTATATTATTTCTATTTATTGTATGTCTCAATTAATAGAACGCTCACGAACAACAATTAATTGACGTAGTAGGTACCTATTCATAAAACACTTGTCAGTTTATCAACCTGTAGCCTTACATGTGTAAGCTTATTATTCTTTAGTAGATTAAGGCCGTACCTCATGGTCACGCAATGACATTTGATGGGAGCCGGGCAAGTGTATACCGAAGTATGATTAAGCACCTTTGGTATTTACTTTTCACGTTTAATTGACTTACTTGAGGGTTATTGTCTGAGTAATACCGTACTGGGGTAACATAAAGACCAAGGAAACCCATCTTTTAATGTTCTAAAGTTATGGCTACAGTTATTTCTCTGGAGGACATGCGTACCTAAGGGCGTATGCGTTCTTTAGAAATGTCAGTTTAAAAGTACCCTAAACCGAAAGGCATGCATGAGGAGATTAATTAATGTAGAAGATGCGAAAGTGGTATGTCAAGATCGTAGTAAGTGGAAGGAAGTGGTCACTGCTAGAGACCACTATGGGAAAGAAGCGTGAATGTATAATATGTATGTATGTATTCGTATCTAGGAGGCATTTGTTACTTCACCGGGCTTAAAGACTAGCAAGGCCTTCTTAAAATTGCTTAAAAACTACAAAGAATAGAAGACTTTGAGTTTCAGGTTATTTGTACTACACTAGAGCTCAGAAGGTCCGGTTAAAAATACCTATATGTTCTAAGGTTATGGCTATAGATTTTTTTTTGTGCAGGTTACGACACATTTGCTACTTCACCTGGCGAATAAGGCTCCATCTTAATAAATTGCTTAAAATCAACAAACTAAGAATGACTTTGATTTTTAGGGGAGTTATATGCAACTCTAGAGCTGAGAAGCACAAGATCGGATGTTCCATTACGTCAGAAACAACCGTCGTATTTGCCTTTACCATAAACTGGCACTTACGACCAAACGCTTTAGAGATCTAGAACTGTAGCTCTACTTTACGGTTCGCTTTGCTCCTAATTCATCACAAAAAGAAGACAATTTCATGCCTGAATTAGACCTAAGGTCTCTAGAAAGTTAGATAGAAATGTTCTCTGTTGGAAATGTATGATATCAGCATTGCGTTTTATGTTCAATGGTAAACAATTTACGTTTAATGATTTTCATTATTTTTTGTTACGAATTATAACGGTTTTCTCTTTGATCTACATCTCTTATCAATATTGTTTTCTCACTACTTTATGTCCGATAAAATGACATAATCTTATCATTACGCACATTCATACGTATTGCAAATTGTTACAAGTTAGTGTTTATCTTGACTTTATGAATGTTATGTAATAACCACACATTAGCTAATATAAATCAGACTGCATATTTCAGATAACCAAACATATATAATATAATAACATAATGCATGCTTAAGCCTGCTCGGACCTGGGGTCTACGAGGGTATCGGAAGGTTATTTTAAACTAATGGTCTTAGGTATAATAGTCAGATCAGATCCGTTTGTATGGTATTCCCTAGTAATAGAATAACAACATCAACGTTGTTTGTTTTATCGTGTTAAGATAATAAACATATCTTTTGTCTTTATTATCTTAACGTACTATTCGTGCTGTGTTGTATTTTAGCCATAATATTTCTAGAGGTCAAAAGCATAAGGTCGGATGTGCCATTATACGTTAGAAACATTCGTCGCATGTGCATTTATCATAAACTGGCACTTACCATCAAATGCTTCTGAAAATATCCGTCATTACGCTTTTGAGGTCTAGATTTTATACGTGAGTGTCACGCCTTATTTTTACAAAGTTAAAATATTTTTAGGCACGGACGGTAGTCCCTCAACCAACCAGACCCATATCCCCCCCCACCCCGGTGCGACACTAATAACTAACTATTTCATTAATAAGGTTGTAGCCTAGTATTTAGTATTAATACATAAAAAAATAAAAGTACGTAGATAAATTTACTTTCTACTTGCCGCATTTCAGATTAATCTATACAAATATTATGAAGCTGAAGAGTTTGTTTTCTTGAACCCGTTTATCTCGAGAACAACTAGACCTATTTAGTGTTAGATAGGTAGCTCATTTTTCGAAGAAGGGTATTAAATCTTATCACGATACACTATTCCATACGGATGAAGTCGCGGACACAACCAAGTCTATAATAAATTCTTAGTAAATAATGTAACTAGGTTAAATCTAGATCTAAGAGTTGTTATATAATTATGTTTAGTTTTATTAACCTAATAAACGGATATTCAAATTCAGTTTATTTGCTTTAAAACGTATTGCACCGTAAAGCATTTCAAATACGGTTACTGCAATAATTTGAAAATGTAAGTGCCGCCCCGCGCGATTTAAATTAAAATTTTAAACAAAGAATACTTAACCACCTTTTTAACTATTTTTTTATTCCTACGCGCTTATGATAATATAAACTTTTTTTAATAAATCTTATAGCTTTTGTCATAACATTGACAGAATGCGTGCTGCTCTTAGTGCACATCACGGACCACGGTTAGTTGAGAGCTATCACGCCTGATATTAAAAGTTCAATTTAATATCTTACGAGTTTAAGTTACGACAGGACAAGGTCTGCCGGGTCAGCTAGTAGATTTATATTTAACGATGATAATGCAACCTTCAGCTATGCTAGCCCTATATTTTGTGTAAATTCTAAGATTATTTCCGGCTCTGTTTCTTTGAGGGAATTTCCTTCGTGTCGCGGAAAGCACGTTAAGCCGTTGGTCCCGATTGTTATCATCATCATCATCATCATCATCTATAACAAGCGCATATCAAGGAACGGGAGGCAGCGTTTCCTTGTGCGTTACAACATAATAGGTACTGCAGTCACAAACCCGCCTGCCTAGCTGACTATGGCCTTCCGCCTAGATCCTCCCTTGGTAGGATGCCTATGGTCAGCAGTGGACGTTTTACGGCTGCCGAAGCGTTTGCGATAAGTAAGCTATTGTACCGCAGTTATATCGTTTAAGCTCCAATTAGTTTCTGAGTTTATCGCTTTTAAAATACGCGTTTATTCTGTTATCGATATAGGCGGGGTTTTTCTATCGTATAATATGTAATGATATCCGGGTATAGTTTTCCTGGAGTAGGTACACTTAAACCTAACTAATTTATAGTACTTTATTGAATAACTGATATACCGCGCGGTTGTCTCGCGCGACTTTTTAATCATAGATATAAAATAATATTGTATTTTCATACCTGACAGCTTTTAGGCTAAAGTTATATAAACTATTGTTAATAAGTAGTAATAATCAAATAAACTTAATTAATTTTCATTTCATTTCATTTTCACTGTTACTGTTACTGCTAGCCTGCATCATCCCACTGCTGGGCAAAGGCCTCTCCCCATGACTTCCAGCTCTTTCGATCCAGGGCTAAAGTAGGCCACTGGTCGTTTGTGTTGTCCAGCTCGTCCCGCCATCTTCTATGGGGTCTGCCGCGGCGCCTTCTTACCGCTCCACGTAATAAAAACGTATTTTATTTTATTTTATATAATAGTCCAGTCATTTAAGGCATTTTAATTGAACCTCAATCTACGGAAAAAATCCTAGTCGGCTACATTTTTGCATTCGAAGATATGATAAATTGACATTGATATCGTGAATTTCATTGTATTTATTGAATTAAATATTGTTTTTTTTCCGCAGATGAAACCGCAACGTAAGTGAGACAAATTTTCAAGTCTCATTTAACCAGATTTCACTGTTTTGGACAATCAATTTTGTAACCACAACGTCACTCTGACCTAATCAATTTGATCAGTCGTGAGGTCAATGTCGATTTAAATACGTAATAACGGTATCAATGCTTATTATTGTTGTATTAAAGTGTTTTTATTATTACACTTGGACATCGTTAGTGATAATCTTATTATTATCAATTCAGCCGTAGGACGTCCATTGCTGGACATAGGCCTCCCTTATAGATATCCAGTCATTACGGTTGAAAGCGGTATCCAATGGAACTTCATGAATTGATATAATCAAATGGTTTCGGAAACTGATTTTTATTCTATCGAAGCCGGGTTTTTTTCCGTTCATAAATTTTACATAAGACGTCGTACCTTGTAATGTATTGAAAGTTATTGGCGAGACTTTTAAAAATTACTCATTTTACATTCATTTATTCGTACACGTAACTGTCGCTTTGCCGATTATTCCCTGACCTGTTTTGATTATCGTGCGAAGAAAAAACAATCTGATTTGACATTGTATTATCGTTGGTGATACTGCAATAACGGGTAAGACTAAAGCTGATAAGGTTGAAAATCAAATGTAGCAAATTGATTTTTTGCCCTTTACCACATCTATTAAGAAAATATTTCTTGACATGAAATTGCACCTTATTAGCAATTGTCACTTACCACGGTATTACAGTATCACCGGCGTTATTCCGTTACCAATAAAGATAAATTTACTCAAAAGATAAACAATAAATATAGGTATGTTTATTGTTTATAGTGTCTTTGGATTAAAAAAAATATGTCTATATGGAAGGTATTATGAATATGGTATTTCAGCAATAAATAGTAATATCTATATGGATTACGTTACTGAACAAATTTCTGTGAATTAATAAATTTTAATTGATATAGAACAATTGAAAGTGGGGTTTCTTGCTCACTTTATTCATTTAATAACGCTTCGGTGTTTAATTAATATTGCCGGTCATGTGAGTCTACTCGTTCATATTATATCAGCCTTTATAATACAAATAATTTTATCTAAGCAGAAATCAGCAATAGAAAATGACGTAAGCAAGCCATTACTTTTACTTTTATATCTATATCTATGTAAGCATATCTCGAATCTCGACTATAAGAAACTCAGTTTCTGCATGTTGCACTAACTCTTATGGCGTGCGTGATTATATTATCTCACCGATAGCAAGAGCACTCATTATTATACAGGGTGGCCGAGGGGTTGACGTTCAAACGCAAAATTTAGATACTTTATGATGAGGAGTATCCGAATCCCCATGTTCTACGATTTTGCGTAGTTTTCGAGATAGAATTTTTTTAATGATTTTTGTCGTAAATTTCAGCTAACATCAGTTTTCGATTTTTTTCTCGTTCTGTTGAACATTTCTGGTTCATTTTTTTTGTGATAACTAATAAGCATAGTTTAACCTAACACCCTAAAAAGTATGGTTTATCTAATTATTGCAGAACTGACTTAGAATTTATTTGAAAGTTCAACATTTTAGGGTTTAAGCTCAAACTTTAAAACAAGGCCAAAGAAAGTTAGGGTTAACGGGGGTTTATTTTCTGCAACTGACCTTCAAAAAAAAGTCAAATTTTATTTAATTTAAATGTTTGACTTTCTTTGAGTTATGATGGATTTGAGTAAAACACAGTTAATTGTTAATAAAATAAATTAATTTACGATAATAAATTTTCGAAAACTGAAAAAATCGAAAACTGATGTTAGGTGAAATTTACGAAAAAAAAACATTAAAAAAATTATAACTCGAAAACTACGCAAAATCGTAGAACATACATGTGGGTGATTCGGATACTCCTCATCATAAAGTATCTAAATTTTGCGTTTGAACGTCAACTCCTCGGCCACCCTGTATATTTGTAGAATTAGACTCTTCCCAAGCGACTGCCTTGAGGCGTTTTTCCATTCTATGCAAGGCCAGAACGCAAGGGTGTGAAACTAATCACGTACAGATTGGAAATAACTTTTTTACTAAATTCTTCCAATATATACAAGAGCAGTACGCAAATACTCGCGTATACTTAGTAGTGATGTAAGTAAGTACAGCGCTCCAAAACGTACAGCACCAGTACGCATGCGGACCAATAGTGTAGAAAAGAAACGTTGTTAACGTTGTGTTTGTTGTAGAAGACTAATCGCGGGACTAAGGCGGGAGCGAAGCGAAGCGGAGCTCCCGCCTTAGTCTTCGTGGTTTTTTTTTTACTCTTTGAACCCAAGTCGACATGTACTACGAAGAGCTTCATTTTTTGCCGTTGAAGTTCGACATCAACTGCCAGAAAATAAGGAAGTCGTTTTCATGTCCTTGCTCTTCGGTCATTTCCACTCATTTTTAATCAGTTGTAACATACAATGGAGATACTTAAAATGAAGTGACTATTGTTCTGTTTATTATGTGTTTGTTTATTTGTTATAGACTTATCATGTCTCCAAGTTTTATTCGTCTGAATTGAAATTTAGTGTCGTGTATCTTTAGAAAATGATACAATTAATCGATAAATTTGTCGCGAAGTGCACAACTCGTGAATGGCATGACAAATGAAGCTGATAAGCTCATAGCTGATAGCTTAATTATAATCATCCATCATTTATAAGCCCATAATATATTAATTATGTTTTTGGAAACGTTTCCAGGGAGAATGTCAAAAATGTCAACGGCATTCTTCGAGATCATCATATCCCATTTTATTTAAGATCGGCGCATAACGTTTTTTTATTATTTTTTTATTTTAATCCATTCTGTCCTGTCAGCCGTCACGCTACCTACTCCATTTTCCTTCATATCATTTCTCACACAATCCATCCATCTTTTCTTCTGCCTCCCTCTCCCTCTCCATCCATCTACATGCATATTCATTACTCTTTTCGTCACATGCGAATCATCCCTCCTCTTCACATGACCATACCAGGACAACCGATTCCCTTTCAACTTTTCTATTTTCGAGATAATAGAGCTATTCATATAAAAATATATTATGATGGGTATAACTCTCTCGCCTTCCCGACTCTTAGTTTTCATAGAACCTTCCGATGCCTGTAGTGTGCCTGTAGACCTGAAGTCCGAGAGGCCCGCGAACTGTAAAGTAGAACAGTTACATAAAACTACCCTAAAGAACTAAAAGTCATAATGCCTCAATCTCCCCGCGAGCGACCACCTTGAGCCGAGGTCCAAGTACCACAGGGGACGCCCTCTTGCGCAGGTTGCTTTGTTTGTAGTTTTTAAACCATTAATTTAGGCTGGAGCTCTGCTCGCCTTTCTGCCCGGTGAAGTAGCAAAAGCCGCGAGGGTACATAAGTCCGATTGAAAAAAAATGAGTACAACAAGTTTACGAAAATAAACGACCTATTGTTTCGTAAATTACTATAATTAATCTTTCTAGACTATTAAAACAAAATGTAGCATTCTTAGTCACACGATAAATTATACCTATCTTATGTTTATAATTGTTTTAAAGTCACGCAAACTCTATTAAAACCTTCAATTTCATATGAAACGAAAATCGAATAATTTGAATATCAATCATAATTAATGAATAATAAATTTAATAAATGTTTTCGAATGTTAAAGGTTTTGGAAGTTGGTACCGCCTGTAATCTATATTCATATATACAGCAGAAAAGTGTTTCTTTGAACGCGCTAATTGCTAATAATTTAAATTAGGGACTACTGGTCCAATTTGAAAAATTATTTCAGTGTTAAATAGCCCATTTGTTAAGGAAGGCCATTCATTGGCTTTATTTGTTTTGAAGTTCATGCGGATCGGAAGCTACGCGGGTGAAAACGCGCAGGGAGGCTAGTAGCAAAATCAAATCTTTCATCATCATCATCATCAGCTTCCACTGCTGAACATGGGCCTCCTCCCGAGGGAGGGTTTTTGCCATAGTCACCACACTTGGCAGGCGGATTGGTGACCGTATTGTTATGTTGGTTCGTTTGTCATAGATTATGTTATTAACAATCGGGACCAACTGCTTAACGTGCTTTCCGAGGCACGGGAGGGTAGTGCCTCAACCAACCATACCCGGAAAGAAATCTTAGAATTTACACAAAGATCTCTTGTCCGGTGTGGGGGTCGAACCCACGACCTCCGAGATTTGAAGCGAGCCAATTACCGCTACGCTACAGAGGTTATCAAAATCTTTTAAAGTAAGTTTATTTGAAAGTCAAAGGAACGTAAAACTTTAAGTGTTTCGTAAAATTGGATTGTCAAAATGAAAATCCCATATTTAAAATTCCAATATAATGTAGATTAATCAACAAACGATTTCCTTAATAAACGTCCATATTTATTTAGAGCATAGCAACAAAAAGTTATTAATATACCCCGTAATTGGCTAGGTCTTTCATAACGTCTTTATTCCTATGCCTCTAACCTTGGCAGAACCAAAATAGCAAGACTATTCTTTTGACTTTGTATGTTACGCAACGACAAAACATACTTACATACCTATTCATACATCGTCACTTCATACTAATATTATAAATGTGAAAGTCAGGTCTGTTGTTGTCGCTGTGTGGTTTCCGACTTAGAATAAACCACATCTACCTATGGGTATCGTAAGAGGCGACTAAGAGACATACACCTGATGGATGGGTAGCAGCATCTATCAGCTCAAAGATACTCTATCTTACTGCGATCGATCGAGGCTAGGGTGTCGGCCTTGCGATCATGTGGTCGCCGGTTCGATTCCCACCCATTGCACTACCGACGTGAACCCACTCGTAACACAAGCATTTTAGCATAGCACGAGAGGTTAACAAGAATACTAGTAGACCGCAAAACTCGACCAAAGAATACTAATCGACCCTGGCTTGCCGAGGTCTGATAAAATGGAGGCTCATGTTCAGTAGTGGACGTAAACATGCTGATAAAGTAAGTTAAGCAGGAAAGTGTGTTTGTCCGTATTTCACGTAAAACAATATGATAGATTGATTTAATTTTTTACTAGGGACCCGGCTCCTTACACAAAACCTTCACAAATTTTATAACCTCCGTCTCGCAGCGTATAAGTCTCGCTTAAAACTTCCGTGCCTCGGAAAACTCGTTAAGCCGTTGGTCCCGAATGTCATTTTTTTCGCCCTACCAATCCGCAAAATTCGTTGACAAAGAACTTTCCGATGCCCTCTTAGACCCGAAAGTCCGAGAGGTCCGTGAACTGTAACGTAGAGCGACAGTTGCACAAAACTCCCCTTAAGTCCCCTTAACAACTAAAGGTCATAAACCCTCAATCAAAAAAAAGTAGATAAAAGGATAAAGGGAAATTGGCGATTTTCTTCCCCCATTGGCTTCAAATTAATTAAGACGAAGGAAATTGAGGAATCATGCCTATATTTAATATCAAATAAAAATATAAATATGAAAGTGGGTTTGGCCTTCATTTATTTCACAACTGTGTGTGTGTGGGTAATTTGAAGGTTTCGGAATGACTTTTACCCTCGGAAAATATATGGTACGGCCGTGCAACTTTTTTTTTCTTGCTCGACTTATATAATTATATATAAGTCCTCCGGAAACCCATGATTTTTTCCCGAATGATCATGAAATCTGTTTCGTCATCTTTATAATTAGATATCGTGTTGATAGTTCCAATTTATAAGATTTACCTTCGATTTAAATCGTGATCGATAAATTTTGATGGTACTTATATTAAATTGCGCAAGGTAACCAGTATTTGGAGTATGTATCTCTGAAGGTAAACTTGAAAGTATGCTGACGAAATATATTGACTTAGTCAATAATAGTAACTTTATGTGCACTCCTAGATATTATGGTATTATTATATTATCCGTGCGGTTTCACACATAGCTTAGATTTACATTTTAGTTCTTAGATACAGTGATACTTACATTCTGTCATATATTATTTCAATGAAATTTCCTAAAATAATCAAGTATGAATTGACATGTTGGTATCGTCTGGTAAAGCGATGCCATATATTTCTTGTGGTCGCCGGTTCGATCCCCATCCATTGCACTACCGATGTGAACCCACTCGTAACACAAGCATTAGACAGCAAAACTCTGCTAGTAATCTTAAAAAAAAGAAATACATATATAGGTATGTTTCTTTTTGAATAATATATATATATCTAGCCCAGTGGTACCCAAAGTGGTCCACGGGAGACTCGACGGGGGTCTATGTCGGCGTACGTCAGTAAAAACGGGTTCACAAGTAAAAAAATGTGTTTAATATGATAGAAAGGGAGCAAGAGGTGGTCCACCTTACCCAGTTAAGCTTTTAAAGGGGTCTATGATAAAAAAAATGTTTGGTCTAGCCGGTTATTAACTGTCAAATGAAAAATTTGATAACATCTTATTAAACTCGTTCAGTCGTTCAATCAAAATCTTTACGAATTGCCAGATAGTTCATTTATATTCTATGTACATAATTATGTGTATGGAATTTATGTACATTTATATATTTAAACTTCACTGCCTTAAACATTTCACAATTGAAATTTGTAGTGTACACATACAGTACTGCAATTAAATAAATAAACTGATTCAGTGCAACTATTAACACAAGTGGAAATTATTTGTTCAAAGTATCAGCCAGCTCTGTTTACATGTAGGTATTTATTCTTATATATCAATCTAAAGTAAAGACGAAGCGCTGTCAAACAATGCACTGAAGCCATTTTTTTGTGCAATAGTGTGGGTAAAATTGTTGCTTTATTTTTTTATAGTACCCCAATGTTATAGAAATAAAGTTGAATTTTGATTTGTATATGCATACCATTTCATGACACAATTGGGAATTTACGTCAACAAATAATAAAGTTTATTATGATATCTAACACCTAACGCTGCGATAGAATGACATATCGACTGACAAGTTAGGCATAAGTTTCTGTACGCGTGTGTGCGTAAGCTGTTTATGTACACGCTAAGGCCGAGTTTTTTCTGGCTTCAGTGTGTAAAACGCAGCGCTCTTAACTTATTATTTGATCCGAGAGATATATAAACAAGTGATAAATTGTTACCACAGACAATTGATTACTCCAATCGAATTCAATCAGCTTTAGTTATGTCCCCGTCATCGACGAGCGATACGAGATCAATTGACTTTGTGAGAGGACCTTATTATCAGATGTTTTTATTGTTGTTATAATTAAAAGACTAGCGACCCGCCCCGGCTCCGCACGGGTACAATCCTGATGTATTATACATATAAACCTTCCTCTTGAATCCCTCTATCTATTAAAAAAACAGCATCAAAATCCGTTGCGTAGTTTTAATGGTTTAAGCATACATAGGGATATAGGGACAGAGAAAGCGACTTTGTTTTATACAATGTAGTGAGTGATAGCGCTTGTAAATTTTCACCTTTCGTGGTAAATCATCGAAACTAATTATTGTTTTTTTACGGAGCGACATATATTATGTAGATAGCCACGAGACATTCTCAACCCCGCCCGATAGGGAGGAACTGAAACTTTAAGCGATGCCCTGAGCCGTGGTCCTAGGTATTTAGGGGTGCCCTCAGGCGTGTGTCGGTTGTTAAGACTTACCGAGTGCCTCCTTTTTGTAGAGCTAAATTATAATAGGATTTAAATCATAGAATTTATTATTGTTTATTTAATATAACGTGACACTAGACGTGCAGATCGGACGATTAGCTAATCCGCAATAGATTTTAAATGCCATATTTTTTATTTAATATCATTTATGTTATTTAATTGTGTATCATTGACAAGTACAACCTAAGTGCGGAATAATCTAGGCATTAGCCTTATTAGAGGTGTCATGCAGCATAATATAGTTTCAAAGAAGATATTTACACAGCCAGTTCAACGAAAGTTGTAACAAGTCTAAAATATTAAAATGTAGAACAAGTAACTAACATGGCACATTTGATTGATGGCTGTCCTAAAAAACAGTGATTTTCCTAAGAAACAAGTACTTGAAAATGTTTACTACAGCCGCCAAGTTGTTCGATGTAAAGTTGAGCATATACTAGAGTGAGAGTGGTCGTCACACTTTTCTGCACAAAGGCCACATATAATATGTTGCTCAGAGGGCCGGTAAAATTTGTTTTTTTACCGAATGCTGCTGCATAAATGCATTAGGGGCCTTAATTAAGACTACAGGTTAAAATACTGTCTAAAATAAGCTAGATGTGCATAATTATGCATGATGCTTTATTTTAAACAGCATTCTAGCAGTCGTTTATTTCGATGTGTTTGCTGAATGCTGAGGCATGAAAAGGTAACAGGCAGACACAGACTCTTACGAATGTCAATTTAGTCATCGCCAACGGCACGTAGAAGTCATAAAATTTATCAGTAGTAACGTTATTAGATATGAGTCAAATAGGTTAGGTTAAGTAAACTTCCTACAAACTTTTCCGATACGTCGAAAACATATTATTTCCAATTTTCGTCTATCTCAGCTGTTCACCAATCATAGCTTTTCATCGTTGGAAATAGTTTTCGAAACATTTTACTGACCTACTTTTTTCTTTTCTTATTTATAGTTGTTAGCAGAATATTTTATTCATTAAGTTTTGACAGAAGAACTTATTACCTTATAGGAAAATTATTATCTTTATATTTTTTTTCTGTCAATTCCCTCATAATTTAGTAAGCAATTAAAAATGGCTTGTCTATGCATCGGTTGCCTTTTAGAAATAGCGAAATCGCTATTAGGCGATTAAACTACCAATCATACATATTGTACAGAAAATTGTTGGTTATTTTGTATCCATTTCGCAATGAAGTGTAACTAACTAGCTCTCTTGTAACGAAGGCTGCCGGTCGCGGTAATACGCCCCAGACTTATTGTATCATGCAATGGATATACACCGTGAAATTTTAATGGTTGTTTTCCCGAAGCAGAACAACTTGCCGTCGGTAGTACTATTGAAACATTTTTTTTTTTTTTTTTTAGACATGTTTTGGATTTAAAATTATTAAAAAAAATATTAGACAACTCGAAAGCGTGATAAACAGTAGTAACACTAGACGGACCTTGTAGGTACTACTCGAATCGCACGCGCTGCTGACAAAGTAAAGAACGATCCATAAACGTTTAAAGCAAAATAAGAGCTCAACGCTTTCGAGTTGTCTAATATTTTTTTTAATAATTTTAAATCCAAAACATGTCTAAAAAAAAAATAAAAAATATGTTTCGATAGTACTACCGACGGCAAGTTGTTCTGCTTCGGGAAAACAACCATTAAAATTTCACGGTGTATATAGAAGGCAAAGAACCTATTCAAGGACAGTTTTCTACCATGATTGAACGCATCAACGATTCTGAGGTTCAGAAACAGAATTTTAATTAGTAGTTAAAAGCTTTTTATTTATGCGACTAAATCGATTTTATTTAGCCTTTATTTATCGTACTTAAATGTTATACATTTAATTAAAATTAAAATGTATTTATAAATGTTTTCATTCGTCTCGTCATTTATTCTCTACCACAGGTTTAATTGCGCAACATCAGACTTTTTCCTTAATAAAGCTGAATAATCGAAAAACGCAAAATAATGGCGCAATTGGTGGCTAATTATCAACTATAGTTACAATTTACGTTGTTGGTGGCTATGTAAATGCCTATTTTTTACGTTTTGCGATTATGCTGCAAAATTAGCTCTGTCGCATTTTTTTACATAATTGACTTGAAGTTCAATCTAATGGTGGCGCAGAGAAAAACATTGTTGTCTTTCTGATATTTTTGTAAAAACTCTACTCAACTAAAGTCGATGGACAAGAGAAATAAATCTCTGAGACGCGGGAGAATTTCAAATTTATACAAATATATCTTAATATTAGTATTCGAATATATTACTGAAGAGTTTTTTTGATTGCATGAACGCCCTAAGCGCAAGAACTACTACGGGTCCGATTTGAATAATTCTTTCATTGTTAGATAGCCCATTTATTGAGGAGGGCTATAGGCTATATTTTATAATATAGTTCCTTCGGGAACGGAAGTTACGTCGATGAATTACCAACACATAACATTAACCAAGACATAACTTTGGCATTGTGAACACCTTTGATCCAAAGTCAATGGAAAAATATTTAATTTCGGATGGTTGCGAAATATTTAACTCGTCAATAGCTCTCTTCAATAATCTATACGAATGAGTGATCTATTAATATACTATACGTTATGTGACAGTTATGATGACGTTTCCCGTGGGTTTCGATATTCCTAGGGTTGACAGGTCGGTAAACCTAATAGCTGGACAAACCAGCTAGTTTGGCCGGACAATTGGGTAAAAAAACCGGACAATCTACAAAAAAAATTAAAATCGCTCTTTTGCAACATGTAAAAAGCCTAACTAAAGCCGGACACACAATCGAAAAGCCTAACTATGTCCGGCTTTATCCGGACGCCTGGCAACCCTAGTATTCCTTTAGTCCCGTGATCCCGCGACACCTCGTAAGCGTTCGAGGTCGCGTTGCTATAAATAGCTAATACAAACAAATGAATTCACTATGCCAAACAAAATCTGCAATAAGTACGTTCAATTGAATGAATTTATTATGTACTAACTTCCCGCGCATGGTTTCACTCGAATACCGCATCCCCGTGGTAATTTCTTTATTAAATATACCCTATGTTACTCCTGGATAAAGTAATTTTCTAATGGTAAAAGAGTTTTTCAAATCTGACCAGTCGATCCCGAGATTACCGCGTTCATGCAAAGTCACAAACTTCAGTTTTGTAATATTAAGAACAGGTATACTCTCTGTTGTAACGACATCTATTTTGGGTTTCTTAAATTATGGAAAAATAATATCTTAAGATATTATCATAAAAAAGTCTTTCCTTTAATTTGATTTTTAAATGCTGTAGCGACAAGTCTATTTTGCAAGCAAGCTAGAGTTCAGATCAGTGGTGTAATAGCCATATAATCTGTGGCCTGTAGCAAATTAGCCACAATTCAGACCGCATTGCATCGGCGGTAATTTGCAATGATGTTAAGGAAATAAATATGAATTGAATTGTAAACTGGAATTACAGTTCGAAATTCTGTCGTAAAGTCCGTCGGGACTAGGGAGACGTTAGCTGCCACCCATGGCTATATTACTATTACACGTTCACAGAAATATGAACTTGTAAATTACTGACTACACTTTCCAATCTCCGTCACTGCATTATAAAATATCGACCAGCCTAGACGTACTGGTACCACAGCCTAGTAACACCGACTTAATATAATTTATAAAAGTCAGTAAATTTCGCGTCCTGTTGAGGCCGCAACATATAAGTTGTGGCCCGATGGCCCGTGGCATTTCGTGTGCATAATACCTTCTACAGTCACCAACCCCATTTATTAAGGCTAGAGCTCTGCTCGCCTTTATTCCCGGTAAAGAAGCAAAAGCCTCGTGGATAACTTAAACCTTCCTCGTCAGGAGGCCTATGTTCAGCTGTAAACGTTATTCGGGCTGATGTTGATATTAAAGATTAATAATTTCCTAATTAAATGCTTTTTCGCACTTATCGAAGATAAGACATGTCTCGTAAACCACGGCCTTTTGTACAGAGTAGGTACTTGAAGATTTAACGTATAAAGATTAATTCGTTCGATTAGCTATATTATCTTATCCATGCTACGAGATTTAATACGGATAGAATTCGGTGATTAGTATATTAAATACTCGTTATCATATATTATCTCTACGTGACTAGATGAACGGAACTATGATCGCCAAAAAATATTAACAGCTGTTCGATTTTATACCATATTATCGCGATATTGGGTTTATTTTTCTATGAGCCTTCATAGAAAATTTTACGCTGTATCGCATTGGTTCTTAATTTAGTTTAAATAAAGAATGTATTTTGCATCATAAGTGTCAATGAGTTGATAGGAGATGGTTGTATAATGTGTTCGATGTGACATAATTGACTTATGCAATAAATAATCGGACTGATAACGTTTTTAGTGTACAATAGTGCAGTAATTAAGTGTTCATTTATTGGTGAGTGCTTGCAGTTTGTTTGTTATAGAAACTGTTATAAATGTCACCGGAAAATAATAAGAATCGTAAGTTGATCAACCTTCTAGTTAGTTAATAACCTAACGAGGATTCGGGTGGTTAAAAAAACTTAACCTAAACCAGTGGAGTTCAACAGGACTTATTGAAGTTGAAGTATTTTTTTGTTTTGTTACAACAGTAGCATGGTTTCATTTGGTTAGATAAGGTCAACTGTCATAACAATTAAATACATAATATTATAATTATGCGCGTTAACTGAAACTGGCAAAAAAATTTAACACTAGGAGTGGCACGGAACTTGATCAACTTACGATTCGTATTATTTTTCGGTGACATAATATTGGAGGAGGAATGCATTTTTGTGGCCATTTTTTTTTTGCGGATACTGATCTCAATCCTGGATCATTTTAAGGCTAAATATTTGATTTCAATGAATCCTGTACTAGAGTAAATAATAATAGTCATTCCACCATTAAAATAAAAGGAAAAACCATTCATAAATGAACGTACTTTAATAAATGTTATGGGAATATTAAGCAGAAATACCTAAACCAAAATTACACCTTCCTATTTACAACATGCAGATTGACTTTAATTCTAAAGTTAAGATCGGATGTGCCATTATACGTCAGGAACATTCGTCGTATGTGCCATTATCGTAAACTGGCACATACCACCAAATACTTCTGAAGATAATAGTAAATCCGTCCATATGCTTCAGAGGTCTAGAATTATTTACGAAGAGGCAAAACATAAAATATTAACCAGTGGTCCACGGACCACTAGTGGTTTCAAAGAGCTGGTCCACGGAGCACTTGTGGTGCCCTGGAAGCACAGGAAGTGGACCCGAAGCTTTCCGTAAAATATAGCGCTATAGTAAAATGTCCATTTACCAAACAGGATTTAGAAGTTATTGTAAAAGTGTTAATTTTAGGGTCATTACGAAAAACAGGTGGGCCATCGCTTGCTTTCAAATAGATTGGGGATATATTTATTAATGTGGTTTTCCTCTAGTCCAGTGGTCATTAGAGGAAAACCACATTACTTAACATTTATATCGTATCAAGGCATTATTATAATTTTTGTACGGAAAATTAAAATGGAAAATTAATTAAAACTATTCGTTGAAATTTTAGTAACCTAATCATTATGCATAACTTCAACAATTAAACGGATTGCATATATTTTGTTAGCACCGTATAGTAGTTAAATTTCGTTAAATGAGAATAAGCATGAAAAATAACAAAATCTATTTAGTCCGTCAGTTACATTACCAAAAAATATTGGACACAGCATTTTTTTTTGTTCCTCTAACAACAAATATACAACGCGTTGAAATTTCAAATCAAATCAATAAAAGTACAATTTTTATTGATTTCATATTTTTTTGTGATCAAACTATGACTAAATTTTGGTCAAGATACATAAAAATGCATTTTTTTTAAATAAGTTGCGTAATAATTCTTTATTTATGGTGTCTCGGGTAAATTCATTTTTAAAGCTATAAACCACATTTTCTTTCCGTTTCGTTCCTTAAAAATAGTCGATTTTGTATTACAAAGTTTTGAAATTAAAGCTACAAAATTAGCTTTAACTAAAAGTTAAGGTTCTTAATAATTTTAATTAAACGGATTACCCCTGTCACGGATTTACCCTTTTATTGTTGTCCGGGGGGGAATGCATTTACGCGTCCCCACCGCCACTGCGGCGTTTTCGCGCTGGCGGCGGAGTATGTGGGACTCGCCCTCTCGGGAAGCGGTGGTATGCTGATCATACCACAAGGAGAGGACCATACACCACTTAAACCCCCCGGACACTCCTCCGTCTGCCGTTGGTGAGGACCCGGCCCTCATGACGCTTAGCAATCCGGCCCAAACACGGACCCAAGATATTATAACCTAATGTGCGAACGATTCCAATTAAGTATGTCTAAGGAAAATCAAACTAAATTTAAGTGTAAAAAAATTGGGAGTTAGTTAATACCTAAATATAATTATTATTTACCCAGCAACACCGTTACTAACTACCATTTCTCTTTGTTTTAGAACCCAAGCACAAATAATAGGCCAAAATGTGTCCAATTTGGCCGATGCACCTCATCATCTTATACCTGCTGGCCATATGTCCGCTATGGGTGCTCTGTCAGCAGGCCCCCACGCTGCTCGCCAGCTTTACACCTGAAGACTTGACCGTGCATATGGATGACTATCAACTCGTCGATGTTACTATTACAGGTTAATTATTGTTTCTTTTATTTACATAGGACTAATTTCCTAATGTTAGAAAGGGATAGCTGTATGTTTTTTTCTTCGTTACATATTTAGGTAGTAAGGCTACATTTACAACAGAGATGTGCGATATATAAATATTTTTCTGACCGGGAACCATAAGAACTAGTTTTTGGAAATTAACACTGTTGATACGTTGATCAAAAAGGTAATCAAAACGAACGTAATACACTTCCTTGCTTATATAAGTTTTCAGTATGTCCCGAGACCGCGGAATAAATTGTAATAGCGCCACAATTTAAAAAAAATTGCTCTGCGCCCTGTTAAGGCCCAGGTGGAAAAAAATAGTGGACTGTATAATAATAGGTTTATTACCGGTAGTAACTATCTAATTAATTAAAAAATTGTATACAAAAAATGTTGCACGCGGTCGGGACGGTAGATTCTCTCTTCATTTGTTTTTTCTTAATTTCTTTTTAATTTACGTTTCGCGCCCTTTTCAGTTGGCTGTATAATTTGTGTTTCTTTTTAAAATGTGGTTTATTACTATTACTTTTTTAAACGTGTTAATGGTTTTTGCATTAACCCGCCCTTCTCCTTCTCTATATATAGGTACTGGGTATTGTAAAATTTAGCACACTTATAGTCCGCGCAATTTTTGTAAAAAGTTTTCTTCACGAATTTATATATAGATTAGAAAATAACAAGACTTCTTATCTATGATAAGTGTAACAACGAACACGTGTGTGGGTAGGGTTGTATGTGGCGTAGCAATCTATAATACCTACAACACTAATCTATAATCATTTTTATCTTTTATTATAATGAGCCGTTGATTGTTACTAACCAACAATCAATTTACCTAGTGTACATTTAAAATATGTCCTTAATATATGTATAATCTATATACCTACATATATTATTATAAAAAATAATCCCTATTTCCCTTGTTCAAATACGTGTATGTCACGCATAAACGAACCGATTTCGATAATTCTTTTTTTTTGTTGTGTTTATAATTGTAAGTAGAAGGTTTATATTAAAGAAAAAAAATTAAGTTAAGCGGAATATTAGAAATTTTAAGAAAATTTAACTAGTAATATAGTTTAATTTATCCAATCCTCAGTCAAAATTAGAGGAATTAATTTTAATTTTGACAGAATGTCCATACAAAATCTTTTAAATGTATTCCTTTGACACAACCATTTTTTTATCAGAGAAATCAAATTTCGGGAACTGTATAAAATAGCGCTAAAATAAATTTCTATATCCCAAAAATCTAAAGCGAAACATTTTATTTTAAAAAATATACGTTGATTATCCGTATTTATTGCTATTTACAGCATTCATCCGTACCTGTCGGTATCTGGACGTGTCGGTAAAACAGTCCCACCTGATTTTGAGGGTAAAAGAATAAAGACAGCATTTGAGTTTATGTGTACATACCTCGGAGGTACATACGTGTAGGTATATATATATATCCTTAGAGATTAGCCACTGTCACCGACATCGGTCAGGATAACTTATTTTTTTTTTTACTAATCTATTTGTCTACAGGCGACGTACAAGCGGGAGATGAATATCTAGTGTCGGCGGTGCACCAAAACTTAGCCGCAGCGTCTTGGAACACCACTAATGTCATATCGGAAGCAGAGGCTACCGCAGGCCGGTATACTGGCAAAATAAAAGTCGATGGAATATTCCTTGGTAAGTTTTATTTTTTTAAGACTACTCCCGCACTTGAAACTAAGCACACCCAGAATCAATACAACTTTTTGTGGATCACGACGGCGCGGTCCCGCACTAAATTCAAGTATATGGCATTCTATGAATGTGTTTACGGTTTTATTTTCATATATATTTCATATGCGGGCCGTAACGCTCAACGCTACGCGCGACGCCCCACGTCTATGTAAATGAGGCGTAAATCCATACGAATATTAAACAGAGGAAAGATTTGATTGTTTTCATTGAACAGACTCCAGAACTACTGGACCGATTTTATTTTTATTTTTTCACTAATACAAAAGCAACGTTATCTAGGATTCACATATGTTATTTTATTATAAGCATAATATGTATATCTAAAATCGGTTCGTAGCTTTTGAATATTTACGAACAGACAGTAGGTACACATACAACCAGGAGATCCCGCGGTGCCATAATGGCCGCGGGTGCCGTCGGGGGGCCGGAGTGCTTATGCGTGCCCGGCCCCCGCCAACGGCGGGTCGAAGGAGTGTCCGGGGGTTTTAGTGGTGTAGGGTCCTCTCCTCGTGGTATGAGTTTAGCATACCACGCTATGGAGAGGGCGAGTCCCACATATCCCACCGCCAGCGCGCGAATACGCTGCAGCGACGGTGGGAATGCGTCAACGCAAATCCCCCCGGACAACAAAAAGAAAAAAATGGGCTATGCTATTTAATTATGAAATCCTAAATAAAATATATATCGAAAATCGGTTCGTAGTTTTTGAATATTTACGAACAGACAGTTCACATACAACAATACTTTGTTTTTATATTACCTAGCGATATGCAAGCACTTGATATTAAAAACTAAGTTTTCATCTTTTTCATCTTAAAAAGACAACTCCCGCACTAGGGAAATAAATCCCTGTGTCGCGGGGGACTTTACAAACATACATTTCACGGACACAAAGTACACACAGACTCAGAACAATTATTTGTGGTTCACACAAATAATTGTCCCGGGTGGGAATCGAACCCAGAACACCAGGTCCCAGAAGCAACTACCGTAACCACTGAGCCACCGGTGCAGTGCAGTTTATTATGACTTGTAAAAAAGAACTTACGCGACGTACCTAATGTTAAAAAAAAAAGATATACAAACATGTTTGATCATTCAAATTTACATGTTGTTTTTTTTTACTTTTAAACAAATTTAAAATACTCAACTGTTGAATTCCGTAATAGCCAACTGAATAAATATAATATATTAATATATTATCATAGGTACTGAAGTTATATAGTAAAATACTGTATTATTCATGGATGCGGTAATTGAAAAACAGCTTGGTAATTTCATAATAATAATTGTATGTATATTTGTTTGCAGTAATTTTGCATTAAAATGCAACTTCACTTCGTACTTAAGTTAAATATTATTTGGTTTTCAATAATGTTCACCGTGAAACTAAGCCAATTGGCTCACTTGAACGTATATTTGTCTCGTTTTTTCACACGCAAATTTTCATGTCCCGTTTACTCTCTAGGGACTTTTTTTTCTTAACCTAACACGAGCATGGTGTATCTACCTCTTTTCTTCTTTCTTATCGTTTATAAGCACTCCTAATACCGTCAATATATAATATTTTCATTTCTTACTCGTCTAATAATATTTTTTTGAATACCCAGGTTGGACAAACGTGACGTTAGCCGTGAGACGCGCCGCCAGCACGTTCGACATCCCGAACATTCTGCCTATTATCATCGTTCGCCCAGAGAGAATTATTGACACTATATTCACCAGTTCTGTCGCCACTTTTGTAAGTATTACAAATATTATATATCTATATTTTTCTTCGAATCTGCGGCGCAACACCAATACCCGTTGGTTGTTGCAGCATCCGATTATAGGCCTTTGTCCACAAAGCGTCGTAAACACCGTCGGCCTCGGGGCGTCCTAGATGACCCGGACGACGAGATAACAATCTACCAACTAGCAGTTAAAAGACTGCAAGAAACTAGCACCACTACACAGAGACCACTCTATCCGAACTGTCGGAGAAGAGTGCGCCCGCGAACGCGACGCGTCCCCCCTCGACCTTCAGACCCTTAGTTTGCAAAGAACCATCCGATGCCCTCGTAGACTCGAAATCCGGGAGGCCCGTGAACTGTAAATTAGAGCGACAGTTGCACAAGGCTCCCTAAAATACTAAAAGTCATAATCCCTCAATCCAATCTCTCACAGAGGGCGCCCTCTTGCGCAGGTTGCTTAAAAGCCTCGTGGCTAACAACGTATGTCCGTCCGAAAAAAAAGAAAAAAACTCCTGATGTTGAGTGGCATAGGAGTCTAAATACAATGACAGCTAGGGCCAGTAAAATAGATACGTACAGCACTAGCTACCTTTATCTCCTCGTGCTCCTGGCTTATTCATGCACTGGAACACAACAATAATAAATAATCAATTATATTATTTGGCTGTGGTATTCTTTAAGATGGAAGTAGGAAGTACCTCTTCTACCTAACGTGGCAATCGTCGATCTCTGGTTTTACTATAGTGGAGGCTCTCAACCAATAGGTTCAACTAAACTCCTAAGTTGTCATTTTCCATACCTATATCAGCTGTGATCGACCGGTCTATCGCGACTGACTGTTTAGCCATCTCTTTGACTTCAGAATTTAAAAAATCGTATGTGTTGACAACTCCATTAGTGAGCTTGACCAAAAAATTGCAAACACAATGTAAGTAGCGATGCCACGATGGGCCAATTGAGACTAACTCGAAAATAAATAAAAATAAATAAATAAATTATGTACAGAACAATAATTACAGGTATGACTTGACCCATACAAGTAATCTACTCCACTTGATTTCATTGAAATCATATTTTTTTAATTTACCGCACCTCAGGCGGTCACTTTATATTTTATTATTTATTTAAGTAGATTAGCCAACAATTATTACACTAGTTTTTCAACATAGGTGAGTATAAGGAGACCTCACTTGCACAAATTACGTAAAACTTTCAATAAAATAAAATAAAATGATACATACATAGTATTAATATCGAAATTTATTTTACGGCAAATTTTTCAATTTTCAAAAATAAATTGAAAGGAATAAATTCGTAATCAGAAAGATTTTGTGAACGGAACTATTTGAAGGTGAAGACCAAGGCGGACGGTCTACGTTCAAAATCGAGGACGTTCTTAAGAAAGGCCAGGTTAAAAGTACCCGAAACCGAAGGACATGCATGAGGGGATTAATGAATGTAGAAGAGAAGAGACGAAAGTGGTGTCTAGACACGTCGTAGCAAGTGGAAGGAAGTGGTATCTGCCTACCTCTATGGAAAAAAAGGGGAGTGAATGTATGTATGTAGGTATGTAAAGATTTTGTTTGAACATTCTGTTCAGGTAGGCAGCCCGGAGATCCCGCGGTGCCATACTGGCCGCGGGTGCCGTCGGGGGGCCGGATTGCTTATGCGTACCCGGCCCCCGCCAACGGCGGATTGAAGGAGTGTCCTGGGGGTTTTAGTGGTGTAGGGTCCTCTACTCGTGGTATGAGTTAGCATACCACGCTATCGAGAGGGCGAGTCCCACATATTACACCGCCAGCGCGCGAATACGCAGCAGCGGCGGCGGTGGGAAAGAAAAAAAAAAGGCAGAGACAAAGGAACGTCACCTGTCTCGGTCGATCCTAGCATACCCCTCTTACTTCTTCCACATTTATCAGTCTGTTTATGCATGCTTGCCGGTTATAAGTTATTTTGATGCCTACTTATCTACTAATATTTTTATGTGAATGAAAGTTTATTATAAGATTTATATTTAGAGGTATTAGAAGTAACAGAGGGACAATGACTTCAATGTGAGAGGAGCCGCGGGTAAAAGTTAGTAATTACAAATTTATTTTAAGTTAAAATTTAAAAAAAAAATATCGATATTACGCAATATCATTTTGTTACCTTAAATTATTGCCAAGACTAGGTTTTTAATTAAGACTTTAAAAATTTATTGATAAGAATTAAATGTGAATTATCTGCATATTCTTGGTATTAAAAATGAAATGTTGTTATTATGAACTTTGATCCGGAATCAGACAAGTGTTGTTTAAATTCTGATAGCGAATTTTTGAGTTACTTATTAATAATCTACTTTCGTACTCTTTGATCTTTCTGATTTTTGAGTGACCTATTAATCATTTTGAAAAATTGTCTTTTTTTACTTGGTACTTACTTGATCTTTATAGATACATCGTCCATATTACATAAGCACAAAATTATATTTCGATGGGTAACTAGTCTTAATGAAAACTTCTTTTAGAAAGAATGACACTTTAAACTACATGTCAATTATTTTGTTGTTCAAGGAAACCGTCGGTATTAAAGGTATGAAAAGAAACATAAGCATTCTGCACTCTTCTCTATATAAACTATAAGTGTGCAAAATTTCATACTCCTTCGTCCGTGCAATTTTTGCTTCGCTTATTAATATTTAAATACTCTTTATTGAACACCTTAAGAAAGGACATACAGCTGATGGATGGGCAGTAGCATCTACCAGCTCGAGGTTAGTTACTATCTTACTGCGATCACCTAAGCGTGACCACTTAATGGTGACCCGACATTGGGCTTGCGCGTTCCTCCCACCGTACAACCCGAGAGTACCCCGACCGGTCGTCCGCATGTAACACACGCTCTCTATAGGGTCAGTCTGTCTTCTCCTCATTCATCATCATCAGCCTGTTGTCGTCGACTGCTGAACATAGGCCTCCCCCATCGATTTCCAGCGGGAATTATTGCTAGCGGCTTGCATCCACTAAATCCCGCCGACCTTTATGAGGTCGTCGGTCCATCGTGCAGGCAGTCGTCTGAGAACCTTACTGCTCCATCGGCCGTGAGTTCTTCGAGCTGTGTGTCCTGCCCATTGCCACTTCAGCTTGCGAATCCATTGAGCTATGTTAGCGAGCTTCGTTCTCCTGCGGATGTCTTCCTTTCTGATTCAATAACGCAGGGAAACGCCGAGCATAGCTCTTTCCATAGCTCGCTGAGCGACTTTAAGCTTTCTTATGAGGCACACAGTAAGACGCGTCTCCTCCGTCTCCAAGACAACTCCTCATTGTATTGTATATAATATTTATATTTACTTTTATTTATTACAGGTCTCACTTATCTTCATCAACTTTGGTTGTGCGATGCATTGGCCGACTGTGAAGGACGTGCTAAAGAGGCCTATAGGACCGTTGATCGGTATGGCTGGACAGTTCATCTTCATGCCACTTGTGAGTTATTTTTTGTTTTATTTATAAAAAAAGTTTTATTTTCCATCTTGAACAAAATTTGAACATGGAATTGAATACTTGTGTGACTTAATTCAGAACCCCCTTTAGGGGGCATTCATAAAGGATGCCACAAGTAAAGGGGTCAACAAAGAACTTATTACAAAAATACAAGTTAAAATAATGTTGTCTGCTATCTGACTGTGTGTCCGTTTGTTTCCGTTAATTTTAGTAATGGCTGGACTGATTTTTACGGGATTTTCACTATAGATAGCCTAATCTCCAAAATAGTAGTACAGATCTAGACGGGGCACTTATTGTTAGATAGCTTATTGAATCCTTAATTGGGCGGACGAACACATAATTAAGCAGCCGTAGGGTGTCGGGATTACAATCATGTGATCGCCGGTTCGATCCCCAACCATTGCACTACCGACGTGAACTCACTCATAACACAAGCACTTTAGTTTATCACGAGGGATTAACAAGATTACTAGTAGTGTGTAATAACTTTGCTAGTAATCTCTAATAAATTATCGTTATTTTCAATGCATCGTAACTATTTGTTCTCAGATGTCATTCGGGTTAGGTTTCCTCATATTCCCGGACGCGCCCGCGATGCGCTTGGGCATGTTCTTCACTGGCGTGTCTCCTGGCGGCGGCGCTTCTAACATATGGACCTTTATATTGGGAGGAAACTTGAACTTGTCATTGGCTATGACTAGTATTTCTACTATTGCTTCGTTTGGTAAGTGCTTTTATATACAAATACTAGCGACCCGCCCCGGCTCCGCACGGTTACAATGCTGATGTATTATACATATAAACCTTCCTCTTGAATCCCCCTATCTATTAAAAAAAACCGCATCAAAATCCGTTACGTAGTTTTAAAGATTTAAGCATACATAGGGACATATAGGGACAGAGAAAGCGACTTTTTTATACTATGTAGTGATTATCTATACTAATATATTAAACTAAAGAGTTTGTTGGTTTGCATGAGCGAGCTAAAGAATTTTTCAAATCGGGCTAGTGGTCCGATATGAAAAATTTCAGTTTTTCAAATCGGACCACAAGCCCGATTTGAAAAATTCTTTCAGTGTTAGACCGCCAATTTATCGAGGAAAGCTCACGGGAGCTACGCGGGTGTAACCGCACACGGGAATATATGAACTATATAAAACTAGCTACGCCCCACGGTTTTACCCGCGTTCGTGATTTTTTGTAGCCTATATGTTAATCGAGCTTATTAACTATCCCCGTGTAAACTTTCAGCCAAATACATTCAGAAGTTTTTGCGTGAAAGAGTAACAAACATCCATCCATTCATCCATACTTACGAACTTTCGCGTTTATAATATTAAGTAGGATATATGAAATCTCTTTAACAATTGATAATATTATGTGTACCGATTTATTTTTAGTTAAAAATTAAATTACAGTAAGGTTGAGTTAAGGTCCACCCCATCACTTCGCGATACCCAGAAAGGTGCGGCATGTACAGCTTATATTTGAGGATGACTTAATTAAAACGAAATAAACGATATTTATTCAGCTTTTACTTATTTCCATACACTTGTACTAGTCAAGAAAACTCACAATGCATATTAAATTTATTATAAATAGGTAACAATTTGAATGAAAAAGAAATTTGTATTTTAAAATAATTTTATTTCTTGTATCAGAAAATTATAAGGTACTTATAGTCCGATTAAGGAATGACTCAAAGGAGGGTATAGAGTGCGTGAGCGGGAACCTAAGTGATCTTTTCGGAAACTTGTTCGGAGTACTTAGAGAGAAAACATACTAAAAGTCCTGACGTCTAGGAGTTGAGGCGGAGGGGGGGGAGGGGCAAAGACCTCAATTATAGGCTTTTCGCTAATATCTTTAAAATAGTTTTAGCAAAAAATGTTCTAAGATGAAATGAAAGCTTATAAAATTCTCTATAACTTTGATTATGTATACTTTTTCATATTTCCATGCAACTACTTTATTAATCGGACTATAATTATTAACAACAGAAAGCATTTTTTTATCTAGAGCTAAGAAGCATAAGGTTTGATGTGCCATTATACGTCAGAAACATTCGACGTATGTGCCTTTATCGTAAACTGGAAATTACGATCAAATGCTTCTGAACTATGATAGTAGATCTGTCCTTTTGCTTTTGGGGTGTAGATATTTCATCATCATTAGCCCGTATAACGTCCACTGCTGAACATGGGCCTCCTCCCAAGGGACGGTATTTGCCATAGTCACCACGCTTGGCAGGCGGTTTTGGTGACCGCAGTATTATGTTGGAACACACAAGGAAACGCTGCTGCTCGTTTCCCTGATATACGATTATTATAGATGATGTTATAACAATCGGGACCAATAAGATATTGATATCGGAAAAATAATACATTTATTAATTTATTCGTCCTTTTTTACAGCCCTCATGCCCGCATGGCTATTCTCCCTTGGTCAAGTGGTATTCCGCAACGCTAACATCGTAGTGCCATATGCCCGTATTGCGTCATTCGTGGTTGGGCTCTTAGTGCCTCTAGCCATTGGTCTGGGCATGCAAAGATGGACCCCTCGTCTGGCTGCCTTCATGGTGCGAATCCTGAAGGGATTTTCAACTGCACTTCTACTATTTATAATCATTTTTGCGATTGTAACTAATTTGTATATCTTTGAGCTGTTCAGTTGGGAGGTGAGTGTTTAAACTTTTTTTATGTAGAGTAGTTTTATAAGTCAGGAAAGACGCAGGTTCGAGTCCTGCAAATAAAAATAATGTAGTCCTGCTATTAAGGCGACTACCGTCCATCGTTCGTTTAAGCGTATCAATCTTAGTTGAACAATACAGCGGTCACCATTCCGCTTGCCAAGTGTAGTGACTATGACAAAAAGTACACAATGACGATAATCATAACTTACTACTTTATTTTAATTAATCAATCAATCAATATAATTATCATCTTTAGACCGTATAACGTCCACTGCTGAACATGGGCCTCCTCTTGAGGGAGGATTTTTGCCATAGGCAGCACGCTTGGCAGCTTGCAAGGAAACACTGTCGCCAGATCCCTGGTATACGCTTGTTATAGATGATGTTATAACAATCGGAACCAAAGGTTTAACGTGCTATCGAGGTACAGAGGGTAGCCTCTCCACAAATCAAACCCGGAAAGAAATCTTAGATTTTACGTAAGAATTGCTTGACCGGCGTGGGAATCGAACCCACGCCCTCCATGAATTAAAGCGAGACTTATACCGCTGCTCCACGGGGGTTTCTTTTAATTGTCTAACAGTTGTCATACATTTAATACTAGTACAGCTTTCAACGAAATTCAAATTGTGTATCAACATCACTTCTTTTGTATACATAAGTTGATGTACATATAAAACTGTTGTATTGAAACCAATAAAACATGTATTTATTCATTAATTCTAATATGGTCGTACCTCAATGGCTAGTGCGTCGGACGTGTGATTTTGAGGTCGTGGTGGTTCGAACCCCACCCATTGCACTACCGACGTGAACCTACCCGTAACACAAGCATTTTAGCTTAGCACTAGGGGTTAACAAGAATACTAGTTGATTGTAAAACTCTGCGCAAATTTAAGAAATCAAAAAAAATATCTGCAGAAATCTTTTTTTTTTACTGGAAATGCATTATGCATCTCAACGGTCGCAACGGCAAGAGTGATCCTACATACCTTCTGTAGGATTACTATTTCGATAACAATAATATGCTAATCATATTAAGAAGAGTTGTACTTGTAAGTTTGTACTACCCACTAAAAACCACCTTTAAACCTTTTTTTTATCATTTCAGATTATTGTAGCGGGTATGTGCGTCCCATGGCTCGGTTATTGTGCCGGTTATGTGTTAGCCAGGGTGTGCAAACAACCCCATCGCGACGCTATAGCCATTTCCATTGAGACTGGTATTCAAAACACAGGCATTGCCATATTCTTGCTCCGATATGCGCTTGGACAACCCGAAGCTGACTTAACTACAGGTAAGTTTTGTACTATTTTACTTTGGTTTAAAAGCCCGTCCACTGCTGAACATGGGCCTCCTCATCAGACCTAGGCTAGCCAGGGTCGTTGAGGAAGGGCCGGATTGCTTTTTGCGTACCCGGCCCCGGCCAACGGTGGATCGAAGGAGTGCCGGGGGGCTTTAGTGGTGTAGGGTCCTCTCCTCGTGGTATGAGTTTAGCATACCACGCTATGGAGAGGGCGAATCCCACATATCCCGCCGCCAGCGCGCGAATACGCTGCAATGGCGGTGGGAATGCGTAAATGCATTTCCCCACGGACAACCAAAAAAAAAACAAGTTTCGTTGAGGAATATTGCCGTTATCACCACGCTTGGCAGACTGATTGATGATCTCAGTAAGATGGGAGTATCTTTGAGCTAATAGATGCTGCTACCCATTCATATGGTGTATTTTCCTTAATCGCTTCTTACTACATCCTTAGGGGGGGTTAATTCTAAACCGGAAACCACACGGCTTATTCTTTCAGTAAAAATAAAATGGCACTCTATACACTTCTGCATTAATATTTGAAGAGACTTAACTCAAAACTACCGATTCCATTTACTATAACAAAGGTTTATACAGGAGTAACAAAAGCTATAAAACATTGTGCAGTGACATCTACAGTAGCCGCAGAAACTACAATCGTACGCCATCTACCACCTAGCATCCCAACTAACCTGTATCGCGCAATACAAGTTCGCAAACCAAATTGAACATATACAAGTTCCGAACAGTAACAAAGGGCCGTCGGTCGCCGGGCAGACCACCTCGCCCGGCAAAGAAGATCTTCATTTTCTGTGAAGGAACGCCAATCGTTCCTCTACAATAGCTTCCCATGCGAAGGTTCTTGATTTTGTTTCAGTGTCCATTTTATCGTCCTAAAATATTACGAAAAAAATATTTTGACAACATTAATTTAGATTTTTTTTCTCTGTGTCCAGTAATTCCAGTGTCGGTGGCGATCATGACTCCGATCCCAATGACCTGCATCTACATCTACCAAAAGATCTCTGGCTGGTACGTAATCATTTGTCATTGTGTTATGTCCTTCATCCAACTTTATATAGCGAACCTCGGAAGCATAAGAACGGATGGACTGTCATACTTCAGAAGCATTTGGTCGTAAGTGCCAGTTTACGATAAAGGCACATACGACGAATGTTTCTGACGTATAATGACACATCCGACGTTATGCTTTAGATATCGAGTTTTGTATGTTTTATAAAGGGTTTAATGTGAAAGTGTAGTTATAGGTTGGGATTGAAAATTTTCTATGAAAAACAGTAGCATGTCACGTGATCAAATTTAGTCCTTCGCGGCGTTTTCCATCAGATGGAGTGATTCATAATATAATTTGTCAAGATATCGTGTAATTTATGCTTAGTTTCGTATAAAATATGTTTTTTTTTTGTAATAGGCTAGTTGACACTTTTTGAAATTATTTTTATATGGTTAAGAATGGTTTTACTAGATCCAGAAAAAAATATAGCATTTATTTGAGATCTAGAAAGCACTTAAATAAATATTTTAAAATTGGCTTGACATTTAGAGATAGAAACGATGTCAGCCATGTTGGTCTATATACATTATCTGTGTTCAAGATCGATGACGTCACGACTCATAAAGTGTAATAGTAAAGGATCGCGTTCATGTTTTTTAACAAGATGTATGACGTCACAAAATGGCTGAAAGCGTTTTCTGAAGTTACAGACATAGATAAATAAAATAATTTTCATATTGAGTTTATACAAACATATTCAAGTTTTATGAAAAGAAATTTTTATATTTAGGTTCCATACGACAAATACTTTTAGAAATAAACATCATTGTAACATAATTTATTATGAGTCAACTAGCCTATTCGAGATATGTTTTTGAGGGAAGTTCTTACATATAGTCGAAAGCAATTCTGCACTATGACTCTTACGACTACACATTACATTAAACTCTGTATATGGACAGGCTTTTGGGCCCTTTAGAATAAAAGGTTAAGTAAAGGATACATCAATACATTTTGAAAGTTGCCTTGGGGTCGATGTTTGTCAATGTATAAGAAAATGTATTATTAGATATTGAATTAAATGGGAATATTGATTATTTTGGAAAAAGTACGGATTATTGTATTGAAAGTAATCCTAATCAAAGTATTATCGCACATTGTATCGTCAAACAACGTTATAAAGTGATAAACCATATCGATAAAGTTATGAAAGAACAGTACATATGACCAGAACAAATATTTATGCGTTAAGCTAAATACAACCGTATTAAATCATATTATGTTCTAAATTGCCTCGTCAGTCTTGCGGTAATATGTTAGACCGTAACTAATAAAGTCCCGGGTTGCTTGGAATTTTCTATTTAGAATAATATAAGTACCTGCCCGAAGTTTGGAAGTTGGTGATGTTTTACCCGGAAAGCACGTTAAGGGGTCATGTCGGTACAACAGTCATTTTGAAAGTAAAGAAATGCATGCAATCTCTATAGAGATTGGCCACCGCGGCAAAATTAATTCCTCCCGACCCTTAGTTTGCAATGAACCATCCGATGCCCCCGTAGACCCGAAGTCCGAGAGGCCCACGAACTGTAAAGTAGAGGGACAGTTACACAAAATCCCCTAAAATACTAAAAATCATAATCCCTCAATCTCATCGCCAGCGACCGCCCTGAGCCGAGGTCCAAGCCCCACAGGGGGCGCCCTGTTGCGCAGGTTGCTTAGTTTTGTGTTTTTAAACCATTTATTAAGGCTGGAGCTCTGCTCGCCTGCATGCCCAGTGAAGTAGCAAAAGCCTCGTGGCTCACTACGTAAGACCCTCCGAAAAAAAAAGGCGGCATTAATAGTAGTTAGACGCACTAATGAGAAAGTGAAATCTATTTTACAAATATGTTCTTTCATAACATACTAGATATGATCGATAACTTTAAAAGTATATTATGTACTGTGTTAAAAAATATCATTATCAAATTATGGACATACATAATTAATGTTGTAACGTAAAGGGTATCATAAATTGTTTTACATTGGGTCAATGTGAAGGGGGATAATTCATTTTGTATATGTTAATTTAATAGATTTATTTACATTTACATCGATTGTTGACATACAAGTTAACTTGTTTTACAATATGATTATTAAGAAATTTATAGTTTTTTTACAAACTATAATTTTCGTCGATTCAAATGTAAACGAGATGACTAAAATCTGAACATGTTTAAGGGCCAATTTCAATTCTCAGATAAACAGTCAGATATCATTTATTTAATAAATAGCATTATATCTGACATTTTATATACACGGGATAAACAATATCTATAGAATAATTTTAACTACACTTTCATGTCCTGTTAAACGTAACTGTAGAATAACACAAAAGACACATTTTGACGTTTTCAAATATTATCATAAAAAGTGTCTTATTTGTCGAAAACTTCGGCGTAATCGCACTCGTTCTAATACATACGCAACATGAATCATGAAAAATTCACAGATATTAAACTAATGGATATCATATCATAGAAAAATTGCTTATTATTATTCTATTGTTATAACTAGTTTAGTTTAATAGCCAGTTATGTATGTGTTGGCTTATGAATTTGAGGCTCGAGCTCTGCTCGTCTTTATATTCAGTAAAGTAGCAAGGCAATGTACATCCAAAAAAAATGCTTTATATAAAGATTACAATATTTATATAAAGCATTGACTTTAGACATCTTGTTTACATATAAGTCGAGAAAATTATAGTTTAGTCAAATTATTTTCTTGTAACTAAGCGAGAATATTTGTTTTTTATTTTTCATAATACCATCATTACGGGTTATGTCCGTTCGGTGTTACAGTTTGGGAGGTACGTTACATTTGTTTGGATTGTGGTGCTGGGTTGCCTTTCATTGTAATTGCGTTCCAATGCTTGTTTATACATTTTAGTGCTTGGTATGTGCATGGAGGGAATTATTGGTCATGTCGCAATGTCATCTGGTTTTGTGACAATATAAATGTATTTTCAGGGTCATATATTTCACGTATAGGTCATATTAAGAGAAATGGAAAACTTTGTCAATATATATTGAAACAGTTACTTATAGTGCATTTAAAACAATATTTAATAGTAATCTAAGTAAAATACCGGTTTAGTTTACAAGTTTACGATATACCATAGACAACGTGGGCCCGGTGAAGTAGCAAAAGCCTCTGGGTTAACTACATATGAACGTCCGAAAAAAAAACCACAGACAAATCTAGCTAGATTGCTAGCTAGTTTAAAACAAAAATGCTCCCAAAAATAAAATTGACTACTAGCTCGTATAATGTTCACTGATGAACATGGGCCTCATCCCGAGGAAGGGATTTTGCCATAGTCACCACACATGGCAAGCTACGTACATTGCATTAAATTGGCTGAAATCACAAGAAAATAATTTGCCACTTAGCACACCTTTGTTCATATTCTATTCCATGTTATAGATTAATATTTTTCCTACTTTTATCAGCATGTGACTGGGAGGGGAAAGGGGAGGGAATACATTAGCAAATATTGTATAAAACCAATAATATAAACCCTTGAAAATATGTTAGTAATAGTAAATGCTTTCATTAGAATGCTTGTCCAGAAATGCTTTGAATAGTTTTACAATTAAGCAGCATTTTTTACCGCTGTAAATTCAAGCCAATATAGCAATTAAAATTACCTTGATATTTTTTTTACTACGCTGTTTTTAACACTACTAGTATCCTTAAAAACCCTTTGTGTTAGGTTAAAATGCTTCTGTTACGAGTGGGTTCACGTCGGTAGTGCAATGGGTGGGGATCGATCCGGTGACCACGTCATCGCTAGTTCGACGCTCTAGCCATTGAGCTACAGCCGTTACGTAATTAATTTGTAATAATAGGCTTTTTAAAATGCTTCATGTAATTCTTACCGTCAATAAATCTTGTTTTCTAACCTTCATAGTTCTAATTTTGCATGTTCTAATTGATTGATTTATTCGTATTCTGAATTATTTTTTTGCATTGAATTAAGATGGTTATAGTGAAGATAAACTTGGTACTTTTTACTTTACTTTATCAGCTAAACAAGGGTCGCCTTAACAGACTTTAGCAAGCAAGCCAGGCTTGTTTTAACCCTTAAACGGACAGAGGGAATATAGAACCCACCATATTTAACACATTATGTACTTGTAATAAAGATCAAAACCAATCAATTCTAAACATACATACTGCCCAGTTAAGGGTTAAGGGATATTGTCGTAATCACCGCAAAGTGGTGGTCGCAATAGATGGGCGATCTTTGAGCTAATAGATGCTGCTTCGTGCCCATCAGGTGTATGTCGCTTAGTCGCCACTTGCGACACCCGTACGAAGATATGGGGTGGTCTATTCTAAGCCCGAAATCACATGGCGATTTCCGAACTTGATACTATCTATAGTTAAAGAGATGTGCCTACACACAGCGGGACCCCCTATCCTGAAACAATATGAGTATGTCTAGGATTTAGTTCCAAATTAGTTCTATCAAATGCAGACGAAATTAGATTTGGTTCCATCAAAATGGAAGAAGGGCGTTGGTTTTAATTCAACTTCCAGCCAGCGGGACACTTTTCATTTATAGGTCACAGGAATTTCAAATGGGTGTCAAACTTTAGTTCTACTCTCATTTATTACGATCTAAGTGAAAATGGTTTACTACCGTAAATAATTTCAAAAATAACAAGGTTCAAAAGAACCTCCAGCCAGATGCCAACTTTTTTCTATGATGCTGTAGGAACCTAAAAGTTACATCAATCTCATCGTTTTAGGATAGGGGGTCCCGCTGAGTGTAGGCACATGTTAAAGGGATTTCATATATTTTGAAAGCACTTTATATACGAGAAGCCATTTAATATCTTCCCTCATTATATCCATCGTTGAATCTAACCCAGCTGTAAACATTAGCAGTTAGCTTTTATTATACCAACAAAAAATAATTCAGGATACTCGACCATAAAGTACTTATCTGACACCAAAAATATATATTACAGCGTCAAAAACCGAGGAGGTAAATCCAAAGAAGTGGACGATGAACAATCCGGAGGACAGCAGCCCGCAGTCATCGCAGCCGTTGATCTTCGGAAAGGATCTGCCAAAGGTGTAGACAATCCCGACTTTAACACTTCTGATGTAGAAGGCAAATAGAATACACTATCAACTATACTGTCTTATCTACTGTCGTATTTATCTATTATAACAAGAATACTGTTTCCATTTTTCTAATGGGATCTCGGTTATGTGACTTTGATACGTATCCAAAAGTAATGCAACGTTGTATGTACGTTCTGGCAACGTTGCAAAAACTAAAATTAATTGAATGTAATCCTAAATAGCGTTTCTACCTATTGGGCGGTAACTCATAAGTTATACATTTGAGAGACCAAAAAAATAATAATACAGTTACTAGTAACTTATCTAAAACATTGTTTTTTGTATATCAATTTCAGGTCATATGAACACTTGATATTTGTATAATAATATGCAAATAGTTGAATTATAAGTTTTAAAGTAAAAGTTAAAAGTCAATCAATAACCGAGGTCTTATAACCTATCACATTAGACTTACCGTCAGACATCAAAGCGTTTATTTATTTCCAAATTGTTTCATCATTTCAGATGTGGCATGCTAAGCAAGTTTGAATCATCATCTTAATAATAATAAGGTGCATAATTAATGATAACTTGAGACTGAGTTGTACCAACGTGGTATATTTAATTCATTAGAATTTCACGGCACCTAAATTGACATAAAATCTTTAAACTACCCTCATAATAACAAATGGAATGCTAATATAATTGGATCTTAATAGTTGCAAACTATGTTCTTTTAAAGCAATAAGTTATAAACATAATCCTAGAAAAAAATATAGTGCTTGTAAAAATGATACCTCGTAAACTAACCCTCTCCCCGCTACCCTGTGGGAGGCCCCGCTGTCGTCCCGTAGTAGCGTTAGCATGACATGCATGCAATTCGGAGTAATTTGTTTAAAGTTACCGGTATCGGATTTTTGTTAAGTTTTATCTATTGTTACGTTTGAACGTTGTATTTGATTGTTTTGTTGATTTTTTTCGATATTTTAATAGCCGACTATGTTAAACCGAGCGTTGACAAAACTTAAATTATCCACTTGAGAGACTAAAAATACAGTTACTTACCCAAAACTATTTGGTTGTAAATAATAATCAGGTCACTTTGGTAAGGTATTAACGTATATTATTAAGCAAACGGTTAAAGTTTTACTATCTTTTTTTTTTACCCTCAGTACTTTGGGTAAACGTCTTTCGAGCCAGGTGTCATATCACCGGTGATACTACAATACCGCGTAAGTGACACTAGCTAATAAGGTTGAAAATCAAATGTACAAAATTTATTTTATGCCTTTTAAAACAAATGTACCGAAAATATTTCTTGATAGATGAAATGAATCCTTATTAGCATTGATGATTTTGAATTACCTTCATGTTGGAACAGCTCAACAAGTCTCATGTTATTTTAAAATGCGTATTCCATACATAATGTATTATTATCATTATTAATAATAATTGTCATTTCATGTATTTAATAGTACCATTGTATGAATTTAAACTTAAGCAAAAACTATTCTGTGAGTCGCAGTGTTCAAAACGTTTTTGAATTTAGTGTTTTACCGTTTAAACAACTTTTTACCTAGCCACATTGAAAATAAGTCATATTTTTGTATAAAACTTTTTCTAATGTATTCTTGTTTTAAATCAAGCAATATGGTAGTTTTACTGCAATACGGATGGTAAAACATTTTTATATCAGTATATTCTATGCATTTTACAGAAGATGTTATTTGTTAATATTTTAGTACGAGCCTTCATATGTTTTGGCTTAGTACTTTTTTATTCTGCATTTTTTTAATTTCGTTGCACATTATTGAATTATTTGAGTTAAAGAAATTATTGGCTTAAAACCCTGGAATTATTTATTTATTATGTTACTAACTTATTGTGTTTATTCAGTAGTTCAATAATGTGTAATTTGTAATGACTCTAAGTCGTATATTTAAATGGTATTCACCTATAAAATTGATTGTCACGAACAAAGCTTTTTTTATTGCAAGGCACATATTGGTTGGGGTTTATTAGTCTATTCCGCACATTAAGTTGGTGTTGCCAGATTACAATATAATACTATACGTTGTTTTGAAATATAATATTTAGGCGTAATAGAAAAATAGCTTTTTGTTGTGACTAAAGCGAATGTCTGTTTTTAATAAATGATTTATAGTTGCTATATTACTAAATTATTGTAACGATTTTTCCTACTGGCAACCCCGTGTGGTAGATATAGTATTTGTGGCTTACTAGGTCATTTTAATGTCTTATTATTGTTTAGTTATTTTTTTATGTTGCTTTTATTTAATAATTAGAGATCTCGGCTCGTTGTGAATGTTCACATGACTCGTTTTATAGGTGAAACAGAATGTGAAATAAGTCTGCAGTTTGTGTTATGATTGTAACAGAGAAAGATCAGTATTTCATTATGTTTTGGAGATCAATTTATTGCGTTAATAATCAATACAAATGTTTTCTATGAACATGATTTTTTGTTTTATTTTCCTGGTTATATTGACTATGTGTCTTAAGAACCGACCTGTCCATATCGTGGCTAAATTTCTAACATCACGTACTATGTCAGTCATAGTACCTTTGCAAGAGACTGAAAACACACACTTTATAATCCTATACTTAATATATAAAGCTGAAGAGTTTGTTTGTTTGCTTGAACGCGCTAATCTTAGGAATTACTGGTGCGATTTGATAAATTCTTTCAGTTTTAGATAACCCATTTATCGAGGAAGGCCATATTTAATAATGACGTTCCTATGAGAACGGGAGTAAGCAAGTAAAACCCCGCGGGACAGCTATTGTTTTTTACATATAAAAATGAATTGCGAAAATGTATGTAACTGGAAAACGAATTTACCAATTTAGCTATTTATTGTGTTCATTATAAAGAGGATAAGGTTTCTATGAAAGAGAATATTATGTGAAATCCATATGAAATGTCAGAATTTTATGATGGGCGGTGACGGGCACGACCTGCTTATTTCACATAGTCACGAGGACAATGGTGCCATCTTTAAATTATAAGCATTTTATTTATTCACGCCTGTTCGTTTATGATAGCAATGTGAAATAAAAAATATTAATGTGACCTAAGTTGTAGGCGCCTTATGAGATTTTATGCTTAATAATGCTTATAATTTAAAGATGGTGGCATCTACAAGCAAATTTTAAATGCCATTTTTTATAATACACAAGGTATTAAAGGTTGATACATTAAAGTCTTTGTTAAGCCTTGTGGTATTTCGTAAATCGGCAGTGGCTCCGCGGTCCTGACGTCATTATGGCGGACCATTTAAAAATAAGATAAAGTAGAACTATACAAAGGTACTAATATTTTAAATAAAGGTACTAAAAGGTACTGGCATAGTATTAAACATGTACACTATCCAAAATGCAAAATTTTGACATGGCTCCGCGGTTCTTACACTCACGTTATAACATCATCTATACCTATGTATTCTATAATAATCGTATATCAAGTAACAGGCAGCAGCGTTTCCTTGTGTGTTACAACATAATACTGCGGTCACCAACCCGCCTGCCAAGCGTGATGACTATGACAGTACCCTCCCTCGGGAGGAGGCCCATGTTCAGCAGAGGACGTTATACGGGCTTATGATGATGAAGTTATATCCATTATACTGTCTTCATCATCAGCCCGTATAACGTCCTCAGCTGAACATTAGGCATCCCTCGTGGGTGTTGCCATAGTTACCACGGTTGGTAAACGAGCACAGGTTGTACGTTGGCAAGCTTCCAAGACTTGGTGACTAAGAGAAAGAGTCCTAATTTTATTAATAATAAATTTCGACGTCCGGTTGGGTTTCCACCGTGGCCGAATGGTTAAGGCATTAGGGGCTAAACCTCAGATGCAGTTACGAGTCCTGCCGGTGGTCTAATTTTATTAATCTCAAATTTGAAATTTAAGCAATAAGTACTTAACTACTTATGAAATTCAGATGATCTATAGAATAGTCCTAAAGGCTAAATATTAATAGTTTACTTAAACCAGAGACTTAAACATAGTTACACAGTGTAAAAAAACCTGTCACTTTCAAATATTTATGGAATCCAACGAAGTATGAAGATCTGAAATGAAAAGTTATAGGCCCCTACTATATATTGCACCGTGAGCGAAACCATAGCGCGATTCAGGAAAGTTGAACAACGCCATCTAGTTTAAACAGGCGGAACTTTGTGAAATGTTTTGCACGCTTGCGCGAAGACTATTGCACTTACATGTATTGTTTAATAATAATTAGGCACAGTTATATATATTATAGCCTTGATTTATATATTTCACAGTTCTCTTGCACTTTGTGGCATGTATAGATATATATATATATATATATACCTATATAACAACATCCACATTTGCTTATACTTCAATAAGCTATTTTGTCATTCCTCAATCTCAGGGACTTCAGAATCATGCTGTCTAGGGATTCAGGAATTATGACTTTTCGTTTATCAGGAGAGATTTGTCTGTTTATCTACCTAACACAAGACCGTAGCAAATGTATTACAAGGTCATAATAACTGGGGTAACGACCCTCTTTTATAAGTTGTAGATACCTATAAGTACTAGGACTTCATTAAATATATTTACAAAAGTTTGATGTACAGAGAGAGGGTTTTTTTCTAATACCTAGGTTTTCAAATCTAAAAACATAATCATACTCTTTAAGAACAATATGTAATAAATAAAGGTATTTTTGATTTGATTTGACAATTACACAACAGATTGCAGCAGCAGGCAGCAGGGGGTACCGTGGCTAGGGTACAGCATAAGCTACATCTTCGCTCGCCTGTAAGCGCACCCGAGCGGACGCGCTAGCTACTTATCTCCATCGAAACCATTCATTATACGGGCCAAGGCCGGATTTAAGTGAGGGCAACTAGGGCAACTGCCCCGGGGCCTCCACAATAGAGGGGCCCCCACAATAGAGATTAAAATTCTGACAAGTAAACTCAAAAACTTTTCTTTTATTAATGTTTTCGGTCTTGTACCTTTACATACAGTACTTTGTAGAATCATGATTAACGTAATAGCTAGTTCTTAATTGTAATAACGGTTATTAATCTGTATTTGTTCCCTTAAATTAGACCTACATACTTCTAGAAAAGTAGGTACCTACATACTTCAAATTTTCTACACATTTAGAGGGAAACTAATTTGTGGCCAGGGGATCTCTTCTCCTTAGTTGCCCCGGGGCCTCCAGCTTCTATATCCGGGCCTGATACGGGCATCTCCATTTTCTTGCTGTCTGCTTTAGAGAAACCTGTAGCAGATCTTACTACAGGTAAGCTACAAGTTCAAATATTGTCATAAATTAGTGTAGTGTAGAGAAAGCATTAGTAGTGTAGCGACATCTACAGTAGATGCACAAACTACAAGAAGACTAACAATGCCATCTTGCACCTAGCATCTTAACTAACGTGTATCGCGCACTTCACGTTCGGAAGCCAATTCGACCATACTGGTCCAAAAAACTGTGTCTGTACATTGAATATTAAAAAAATAATAATTGAGGGGAGTTGAGAAACGGTAATAGAGCACAAATCCAAAAAAAATATCTGTCTGTTTGTTTGTACACGTTAATCTTCGGAACTACTCGATGGATTTGAACGATTTTTTTGGTGTATAGGTTATAAGTCTGGGCAAAATATATGCTATAATTTATCTTGGAAACTTGAACACCTGATTCAGAACCGCAACAGATCAGCTAAACTATAAGGGATTCAAAAATGGTAAGCAAAAATTGTTCCACGTGATGAGCATTTTCTGCTGAGAGAATAAATTAGAAGATCTGGAACGCCTGATGTGGATCACCAAGAGCCCAGCTACCCTATAACATATATAAAAATGACGTCTTAGCAAGAGTGGTTCAGCCTAACGAGCACTCTCTGTTGACGTATAAAAATTGAAGATCTGGCACACCTGCTGTGGAATTCCAAGCGCCCAGCTACACAATAACATATATAGGATTGATGTCTTAGCAAGAGTTGTTCAGCCTGATGAGCACTCTCTGTTAACGTATAAAAATTGAAGATCTGCAACACCTGTTGTGAAATTCCAATCGCCCAGCTACACCATAACACATATAGGAATGACGTCTTAGCAAAAGTTGTTTGGTCTGAGGCATTTTCTGTTGACTTATAAAAATCGAATATCAGAAACATCTGATGTGGAAATCAAAGCTATCACTAATTTCACTGTATAATAAATTATAAAATAACATAAGCTGGGAGTACCTCCATGCGGTGAAGGCGGTAATAGTTTAGGACTAATTTTCGATGAAAACTCGATGAATCATTGAAAATTTGACTCTACTGGCCAAAACTCCCATTTATTTATTTATTTATATCGAATAAATATGCCTTCGAGCTTATTTTATTAGAGTGTTTAATTTCCTTTTCCATTTATCTTCGTGACACGATAGCTTACCCGGTAACGCATCTAAATGACTGCTCCATTTAGATTTTAATTGATCAGGTATCTTCAGAATAAAACTATAACCATGCCTAGAAAGAGGTCAAGTCTTTCCCAATGTTCCAAAGGAGTTAAAAGATTGAGGATTATAAGTTCCCAAGATTCTACCGAAGAGCGTCAGGAGAGACTTGATGCTGTTCGAGAACATGAGGCTGCAACTCGCTCCGTGGAAACCTCAGTCTGCGTTCTCAGCGTATTTACGCATCTACATCCCTGGGCCCCGAGTCTACTATCGTAGATAATGGTGTGTCCACGAAATGTCAATGACAGTTCAATGGTCGGTTTTTTTTCCATTTGGTAATATACTAATCCAAATGACGTCATAATGGTGTCATTATGACGCCACGATGATATTAGCGTAGCTTTACGCTTAACTCGGTAATCTGCTGCACCATGGTCTCAGCATGGTCACTTAAATCGGTAGTCTACTATTATTTTGACAGTTCTTTTGGTCATTGTGAGACTATGCTGCAACTACACCTTTTCTAAATAGTGTCATACTTGACAACATTTAGGTGTAATATTTTGTGAAATTTCATTTTTTTAAATGCTGCGTTTACGAACCTGAATTCTGGCTTTGGCAAATATGGTTGATGTCCCCCGTGCCGAACGTAGAAGGCGCCGCCGAGCTCGCCTTTTTATGCGAAATAATATTAACGCTTTTGTTGATACAAGGGAGCAGGAATTCGTAAAAACATTTCGTTTTGGAAAGGAAGCTGCAAGACTATTAGTGCAGGAACTGTCGCCATACATACCACCACCATGTAGAAGTGACGGGGTATCGGTAGAAACGAAGGTAAGACAGTTTTGTGTAAAGCTAGTACCTACCTAGTTATCATCATCAACAGCCCGTTTACGTCCAATGCTGAACATGGGCCTCCTCTTAACAGACCTTGGCAAGCCAGGATCGTTGAGGGATATTGCCACAATCACCACGCCTGGCAGACGGATTGGTGATCGCAGTAAGATGTAAACCTTGAGCTAATAGACGCTGCTGCCCATCCATCAGCCATATGTCCCTTAGTCGCCTTTTACGACACCCATGGGAGGACGTGGGGTGGTCTATTCTAAGCCGGGAACCACACGGCAATACCTAGTTATAAATATGAAGATCGAGTTATGATTGAACGAACGTACGAACAACCTTGACACTTAAATTTACACTTAAAGTAAATAGCTTTGTTGCAGATTCTTATTACTCTAGCATTTTATGCCACTGGTTCTTACCAAACTATGGTTGGGCAAAGTTTCATACATAAAGTCTCACAGATCACCGTTTCAAGGGCTTTGATACAAGTAACGGATGCCATTAATAAACTACCATAAATATGTAAAATGGCCCACCGAATGTAATGAGAAAAGCATCATCAAAGCCACGTAAGAAAACTTAATATATATTTATATATAGGCATGTAGGTAATATTAGTGTCCGTCAAAAATGCGGGATCAAACCTGGAATCCAGATAATTTTGATACTTACATATTCTACCTAATTTCTACTATTTGCTACCTTGATATTTGTAAAGTTATAAGCAAAATTATCTGGTCTCGCCATCTTGATATCAAAATAGCGGAACCAAACTTAACCATTCCCTGTTATTAAGTTCATTTGATTTTAATATTTACTTCCTCTTTCCTACCTACACATAATCATACTAAGTTACTGTTGCAATAATTTTGAAGTTATGAAATATAAATTGTGGTCTCGCCATTTTGTCGATCTGATTTTATTAAAAGAACAATTAGTCCATATATGTTCTAATAGTTATAATATACTACCGAATCTCTACTTTACAGCACAGTCATTGAAATTAATTTATTTCAAGTAGTTTTGAATAAGATAAAAAAACATCACTTTTTATATTCTATTGATTATTATTCCTATAATGTTTGACATAATATTAATACTTACAATATAAATATTCTATATATTCTGATGAAACATTTAAAAATATTTTAACATACAAATGATGGAATGATTTATTTATAGTATATAAGTATATCGAGGGTTTACTGCAAAAACCGGCTATCTGACATTGTTTCCTAAAATGTGTTAAGAACACCTAAATACTTATTTTTTAAGCTTAATCTACTGATAAAATCGGCTAAGCGCTACGATGAATCGTTCCGTTGTTACTTGGTGTCAAAACCGACTAAATTCGCCAAATTGGTCAATTCCTATTTGCTAAAATAACGTAAATACTTTTACCTCTAAATATTAATGAATCATTTCTGAAAAAAAATAGTAAGAATACATGACATCTTTTACATAATAACTTACCAAACAAATAAATATTAAAACGTTCTGAAAATAAGAAATAAAGTCATTTTATTTATTGATATTGTTCGTAAAACTTCACTGCGAAAATATTTTAAACACACATAATAACAATTGACTGTACTACATTCTTAGTATCAACATAATTGTCAACAGGCAAAACCGACTAACCATCTCTAGTTGGTTTATGCACAGCTCAATACTATGATTGGCGATCACGTGACCATGTAAAAAAATGACAAGTGCCCGCAACTTGTTTTGACAGGTCGTCAGTAAGCGCTTAGAGTTCACAGCGAGAGGTTATCATTACAACAACGAACGTTTTTGACATTGTTAACTCGACTTTTATACTGTAATTTAGTTAATATCGGTGATAATGATGAGAAGAGGGAAAAAAATGGTCATTAGTGGTCAATAATGATGATTTGGTTACTGGTAAGTGTCATTTAAGGTTATATTTTAAACAATTTACAATGCAAGTAATACTGTTTTGTTTACTATTTCGTATGTGTTTTTTAGAAAAGGAAGCAACTAATGTAGCTACAGATTTGGATATTGAGGACACTCAGCCAATATCTAATAACGATGAGAATATGGTGCATTAATGAAGTCTCGCTCATTAAATGACGGTATGTTAATTATTGTTAATACCTATACTAGGACTTTTTTTACCATCTACATTAAGTAAGTTCTAGATAATTTAATTGTACAAATTTAGTAGCAAATTGAGTGATGTTTCACAGTGAAGTGTCCCTCAATGGCTTCTTACCATCGGGTGACTGTGTGCTAACTGGAGATGTATAATATTTAGCCTGATTTATCAAACATGTTAAAACCAATAAAATATTTTCAGATGGTCTGAGTACTGAAATGTCACGTGCCCTTTAAGCAACCCCAAGTTGTTCCAAGTTCAACCGAGAAGATATAGTAAAAAAATATGCTATATTTCTGTATAAATCAAGAAATAATTATTTAATACACTAATTAAGAACGCAGTAATTGCGATATAGCTGAACATACTTTTTTTTATCTGTTTTAGGAGAAGAATCAGATACTTCGATTGAAAAGAATTGGAGAGTTTATTTGGTGATATTTCTGATACCGACGACCCAACATACCACCCACCAGGATACTCGCCACAAGACTGCATCAATCATCACGGAGACTTCAATGATTTGATAACATTAGAAGTTTTACTACATAATAAAGAAAACAAAAACATCGATCAGTTTGTAGAAGAAATACAGGACAATGTACAGGAAATAGAAGACAACATAAAAGGAACACAAGACAATGTAGAAGGATTAGAAGGCAACATAGAAGGAACACAAGACAATGTAGAAGGAATAGAACACAACATAGAAGGAACACAAGAGAATGTAGAAGAAATACAAAACAAAAATGAAGATACCAATCAAGGCGAAAAACAACGCAGCGAATCTACTGCCGCGGTTGAATATTTTATGACTGAACTTCTTAAAAGGTCTTGGCTACTTATAAAACCATTAAAACGCTGGCGAAAATCAGATCCTAGTAGTTGGGCTCGTAATGTAGCAAAAAAAAAGACGAGCAGACGGATTGCCTTATACAACTAAATCGAAAGTAAGGCCTGCCAAAGTGCCTAAAGATATTGATTGCAGCAAGTGCCAATATAAATGTACTGATGTCTTTGTATCAAAAGATATAGAAAGTATTTGTAGGTTTTATTGGAGTTTAGACTTTCAGGGGAAAGGTATTTTAGGAAATATATTTGTTCAACTACCAAAACGAATCCTATCAGCCCACAATCGACAACGCACAGAAAATAAATATACTAAAAAATGTTACTTTACAAAAGAAAACGAAAAACAACACAAGTACAAGTATGCCAAAACTTTTTTTGTAAAACTTTATGTATTTCACCTTCCGTAATAACTGATGCAATTAAAAAAAGAAATAATATGAACTGTTTTGATACATGTGATGCAAGAGGTGCACATGAGCCTGTTAATAAAACTAAAGCTGATATTCTTCAAGGTATAAGAAACCATATTGAATCTTTTCCTTGTATGGAAGCTCATTACAGTAGGAAATACACTCAACGTCGCTATTTAGATAAAAATCTTAATATTCGAAAGATGTACTTATTGTACAAAGATGCCTGTTGAGAAAATGAGCTTGAGCTAGCCTCTGAAATCACTTACAGAAGAAATTTTCAAACGAATACAACCTGAGTTTGTTTGTACCCCGTAAAGATCAGTGTTTGATTTGCACAAATTATGCCCAAGCTGACACTGAAAAGAAAAAGGAACTTGAAGATGCGTACGTAGCTCACCAAGAGAGGAAAAAGATTTGCAATGAAGAAAAAGAAAAAGATAAGACTCTTGTCTTATCTTCTAACTTAGAAGATAGTTTTAGTTCTGTTACGTTTGATTTACAAGCTGTACTCCAAATACCTACATGCGACGTAGGCCTGCTTTATTACTCAAGAAAATTATGTGTTTACAATTTAACGGTATATGAAGCAGGTCTAACCAATGATACTTATTGCTTCGCATGGTCAAAGATTAATGGCAAGAAAGGAAGTTGCGAAATTGGTAGTATACTATTGTTCTATCTCACTCATTGTGTGCCTGACAATGTAACAGAAATTAGTTTATTTTCAGACACATGTGGTGGTCAAAATCGGAATCAATTCATTGCAGCCTTACTCCTTTGGGGCCCAAAGGACTGGACTGCCCAAAGTTTGGGCAGTCCAGAAAATTGACCACCTCAAAGTCATTGAACAAAGGTTTTTAGAATCTGGGCACAGCCACATGGAGGCAGATTCTATGCACAGCAGCATAGAATTTTCAAAAAAAAATACGCCTATATTTTCTATGATGGATTGGATATCTACTTTCAAAAGGGCCAGGCGCATGAAAGCCTTAACAGTTAATGGCCAAAAAGTACTTAGAAAGCCTTACAATGTCAAAGAATTTAAGTACAATGAATTCTTTGATCTGAAGCATCTTGCCCATGCCATCATACAAAATAGGTCAAAGGATCAAAATGGGAAACCAGTACAATGGTTAAAAATAAAGCGAATAAAGTATGTGAAAGGAGAAGAAGGAAAAATTTACTTTAATTATGACATGGGTGAAAATTTTAATACGATAGAGACAGGAGAAACATCCTCTACTTCCAAGGTTCAACACGAGTATTCAACGCGAAAGAAAATGCGACATACAGAACATTACTCACCTATTAATCATCGATTTCCGAACCAGTTAAATCCTGTGTACCAAGAACCACTTAAAATAACTGAAGCCAAGAAAAGAGATCTCATAAATTTATGCAGAAAAGGAATAATACCAGAAGAGGTCCACGGCTGGTTCGAAAACATAAAATCTGGGAAGCGATGCGATAGATTACCCGAACCAGCTCTTAGTGAACCAGAAAATGAAGATAGTGATTAAGAAGAAGATCCTTATTAAAATAATTAAGTTTAAAGATGATTATTCACCAAAAAATTATGTTGATTTTTAAAGAAAGAAAGACTCTAATTAGTTAATTTTGTTTTTAAACTATTTTAAAATTATAATTTCAATTAAAATTGTTATAACTTATTATAACTTTTTAATTTAACACTATTATAGCTATCGAAATAAAAAGATACAAGCAAAACCAACTACATTTTTTTATTTTGTTAACTACACCTGAATTAAAATCATTACTTACTATATTATTAGGTAAAGCTTAGTTATTAACAAAGAAGTAACTATATTGTAATAAAAATCATTGTAATTGTTAATATTTTCGGTAATACGGCATTTAAGCAATATACAGGCAAAACAAGCTAACAGCACGGCTCTACTTACAATATTCTTTAAATAAAGAATATTGTAATCCGTATTCAAAAATATCAAACAAAAATATATTAAGTTAAGTTAAGTTAGTGTTTCCAACTAAACACTAACTTAACTACTTGGAAACACTAACTTAACATATATGATGTACTGAAAGATTAGAGATTAAATTCAATGCAAATTTTTAAAAGCAATTATCTTAGAACCTGGTTTTCGCAGTAAACCCTCGATATGCTGATTTAGCTCCATTTTCAAATTTATTGGAATAGTAATTAAATTTAATATGTTCGATTCTTAGTTATACATCTTAAATTTTTAATGAAGTTTACAAAAAGCTTCTATGATTTTCTAACGCAAAGATATTAAAAAAAGTTGAATATTTTTAATGATTAAACAATACACATCATACTCTGAAATTTCAGATAAATATATTGTTTTTTGTGAAACAAAAACATTGTCGACCAGTGTAAATAATTAACAATTAAATCAGTCTTACTGTCTTAAATAATTACTTAGTATTAATTTTATATGTTAATTGACATGGTAATTCTTTCTATTCAGGAAGAACATGTTTGGGAACCTCCGTAGATTAGCGGTATTTGGCTCCCCGGAAAGCACGTTAAGTCGTTGGTCCCGATTGTTATATAACATCATCTATTATAATCTTATATCAAGGAATGGGCAGCAGCATTCCTTGTGAGGCACGACATACTTCTGCGGTCACCAACCCGCCTTCCAAGTGTGGTGACTATGGCAAATACCCTCCCTCGGGAGGAGGCCCATATTCAGCAGTGGACGTTATACGGGCTGATGATGATGATGATGATGTTGTTTTGGAAGATATCGAAGCTCTGATTCCGAGAAACAATAATCGAGTGAATCAGGATCTTCTTGAAGGACGTGCAATGCAGCAGGCTCTCGTTAACAGGCTGTGGAATACATAAACAATTAGTAGGTACTTTACAAAACGTCTAGATAATGAAGTTTCCTAAGATATTGTTATTTTATTTTGTTTCAGATAAATTGATGATCTTAATGAAGATGCACAATATTAGTTTTTAAACAATTTATTTGGGCTGAAGATGTGCTCGCCTTTATGACCGCTAAAGTAGCACATATGCATTTATTAAAAACTTGTTATTTTTCCATTATAAACCAACACTTTAAGCCTTAAAAATTATATAATTTAGTTCATACCACTAACCTCTATAATAATAGATATGGTGAGGACTCCAATGCTGTTATTATTAATCGCTATTATTATTCTGGAATAAAATAATTCTTATTAAATAGAAGGTAATTTTGTATTATTTATTTGACTTTAATTATTTATTTCAAATTCAAAATTCATTTATTCCGTAAAAATGGTTACATTTGTTTGGAATCGTCATAATTTTTTCCCTACCGTGCAGTGTGTGACGTGGCGACTACTGAGAAACACTGCCAAAAAACTAAGTACAACCCTCTTTTAAAAAATTATATTATATCACAATATTTTATTAACCAATATTATTAATATTTTATTAATTTAATTACAATATACTTTATTTTACATTGAGATTAGAGTGATTTAATGCCAAGCATTTTTGTCACAAAGATAATCAGAAATTTTATAATAAGCCCTGCTGCACAATTTGGCTTTAATAGTAATTTTAAACTTATTTACAGACAATTCTCTTAAACTATTGGGAGGTTTGTTGTAGAACCGTATACATTGCCCCATAAAAGAGTTACTTATTTTGCGGAGACGGCTAGCATGAGCCACAAGATTATGCTTACATATTTACACTATGCGTGTCGCTTTTTTTACAAAATGAGTCAATATTTTTATGTACATATAACACATTCTCATATATATATTGTGATGCAATATGTGACTTAGTATATTGTGACATAAAATTGGATTTAAATAGAAAAAAAAAAGAGGCGGCGTCCTAATTGGGAGCGATCGTACGATGGCGCGATGCGTTTTTCATCTCACGACCAAAGTGGTCATGCGATGACCTAACAGGTGTCCTAATAGATCGCGCGATGTCCATCGTGTGATGCCGTCGCGCGATGGCTGGTTTCGCGCTCTCGCCACTATAATGATGGCTCTTTACAGAGATGCACAGTTTTTGCTGTAGGGCAATATTACTTACCAGACAACATAAAATACTTTATAGATACAGGAATCTGCGCAGTGAATTTTTCAGCCTTTATTTTGATGTACGAAATAACAAAGAAGACTTTTACGATTATTTTTCAATTTTAATTATAATAAATAATTATTTATTATTATTACATGATTGCACGATCAAACGCATTATACGATTGTTATTAAGCATTTCATGTGCTCGCACGATTACTTCCGAGGTTCAAATAGGACACTCTGATGAAATCTGTATGTTTGAACTCATCACATGACGAGAATGCATCGTGTCATCATGACGATCCTCGCCAATTAGGACAACGCCTAAGCCCTCTGCTAATAAGAGCCTTTTATCAAGAAAAAGTCTCAGTCACTATTTGAAGCAGGCAAAGTTGCAGGCATAAGCTAGTTTATTATGAATGAGAATAGATTACCTTTGCTAAAGTAGACATAACATGCCCATTTATGACATCCACCAAGCTTTCCAAGGCACTTGCTATCCTATTTTGGCCAGCCACCAGCTCATGGACCCCAGTTGCAATATCTTGCAATACCAACAACTTATCTATTTCAAATTTTTCACCAGTCTCTTGCTGCGCTTCAAGATCTTGCATTTCAAGAGATTGCGCTTCAAGATCTTGCGCTTCAAGAGCTTTATGTTGTCTATCTAGAAAATTAAGTAAGAATCTCAATTATTTCTCAGTGAGTAGAATAGATATCTTTTGTTTATTAATTTTAAATCAGAAAAGAATTATAATATATTGTAACTACCTTCTGGGATGGCTAGCAAAGCTTTGCGGCAACGTTTCATAGGTGGTTGGTGGCTTACAGACAGACCTTGGTGTACACCAGAAAGAGGTTCTCCAATATCACACCCAAGAATGGTGTACAGGCGCTGCTGTAGCGGGGTTAAGCTAATTTTTTTAGCCCAACCACCACCTTTAATGTGAAAATAATTATAAAGTAATGATATACAGTAATGTATGTAGAATGGCTAAGAATAATATAAATGAAATGCTAAAGAAATCAGCTTACCAGTGGCACTTTGTTCTCTCTTCTGTTCTTTAATCTTTCTCAAAGTCTTACTTTTATATTCTCTATAAAACTAAAACAAAAGAATTATGAAACCTACACCAAATCTATTCAATTTATTGTAGATGCATGTTCACCTAATAATAATTGTTATAATATGCCTAATGCTGTTTTGGTTTTATTACCAACATAATTTATTAATGATGTTTTACTTACGGCTCGCCATTCGGTTGGAGATTTTCTTGGGCAATCTCCGGCCACAGAATTTATTATTTGGGCACACTCCACCCATTGGCGTTTGGCCAGGCTGCGCCCTTCTGTAGTTCGGCTACTGTGCCCAAGTGCCAGTTCTTGATGGCTTTCTAAGAAGCCAATCATCGCCTCAATTTGATCAGTGCCAACCGCAACCATTTTAAGTCGAACTCTTATTTATTTATTTAATGAAAGAAAACGACTCACTGCACTGATGACAGTTCCAAATAAATATTATGAATTAGAAACTGACACAATGATAAATAACCTAAAATATTTCTTTACGATTTAAATACATTTTTTGATTTCTGAAGTTGTTTCTACTGTCTTTTTTTTTATTTAGTACACGAATTGATATGAATTACTATTAATAAACTTTTAGATTTTATAATCGCTTATATAAACATTAAAATTTCCCGACCTACTTCCGTTGGCGGCATTATTCAGCGATAGCAACACCGACTGCCACTCTAGTGCGATGCCAACACGACGCAAAGTGGGCTGGGATTACAAGGTTGGGTCATAGGAGATCAAATGTATTTTTTTGGTATCTAGGCATAAATTTAAAACGTTTTTATTCTTTGACTTTTTTTAATTTAACGAGTACTTTCGGAGATATAGCCATATCAAATTTGTATGAAGAGTCATGTTATTTTAGTTAAGCAATTTATTCCAATTAAATTGAAATTGAAAATAATGTATACTAAACGGCCTGATAACCTCAATACCTACTTAGTTCTTTAAAAAAAAACAATGTTCGACATTTTCCACCACCATAGGTAGGTATGACGTAATTTGTTTTGAGACTTATTTCCGGGAATCAAGGGATAGAAGTGCGCGAGCGCAACAACAAGTTATGACGTGTCGTAACGTGATTGGTGCAACGATAGGGTACCTACGGAATGTTCGGTTGCATTCAAACGTACTTCAGTGTTCTATTACACAGTTCTATTACCCACCATAATAGACGCACCCCCACACATTCATTACTTACTTATTTGTTATTTTGTATTTGTGAAAATGTTTGAAAATTTAGTGACAAACCTTGATCTTTTCGTTATTTTAAAAAACAGTGGCAGTATTAAAAATAATGACAGTTTGTGTAGTGAGATAAGATCTAAATTTTTAGTCGAATTAAGTGATGATCACGAAAAGACCTTAAAGTTGTTTTGCGCAAAATTTTGTTATAATTTAAATAGAAGATGGGAAAACGCTTATCGTAAAGAAAATATATTCAGATCTAAAAATAGTGAATGGTTACAAGAAAACATAATATGGCCAGACTGTATTAAGTGTTTTATAGGCAGTAATGAAGATCAACCAGCACCGAGTACATCAACTCAGTATGTATCACCATCAAAAGTTTCTGTCGGTGTATCCACCGAACAAAGCCCAAGAAAACCTTTTTGTGATTAGCGCCTAAACAGAAAAAAAGACGTGCAGAAAACTTTCATTTATCTTCAGACGAAATAAAATATGCATATTTAAAGCAGTTGAAAGCGGATGGGAATGAGGAGGTTGCTAAAATACTAAAACATTTACTAAAGAATCCCCAAGATGTAAAAAACCAAGATGTAAAAAAAGTTAAAAAGTGCATATCTGTTAAAGAAACAAAACCTGTGTTTTATCCGGATGACGCTTGATGAAATTAAAACAGTGCAGTGGCCAGTAGTGATTGTGATTTTTACTTATTTATTTATTTATTTTATTAGTCCTTAGTGGATTAGGCCTAAAGGGGAGACTACTACATAAAAAATACGCGCCTAGTTCTTAACCTCTATGGTGGTGTGGACAGTGATGGGCGTAACTAGTCACTTAAGTAATCTGATTAATAATTGAATTACATAATAATTTGATTAAAATGTAATCTAATTACATAATAATTCAATTACATTGTAATTCAATTACTTTGGATGTTCTATGAAATTAATTGCAATGTATTTAATTACAAAATAATTTAATTACAATGTAACCTAATTACATAGTATTCAATTATATTGTAATTGTAAAAACGTTGAATTTGAAATGTCGCATGCTTGCATCGCATGGCTGCGATGTAGGTAGGTACTGCAAGTTAGAACCGTACGGCGCGGCGTCATCGGGAAGTAGTAAGGATATGTGCGGGGTCGCGGGGGGGGGGGGTTATTTTACTTAATTTATTATTTCCTAAAATACTGAATTTCCTAACTACTTTCCTGTACTTAAATAAAACTAATCAGAAAAATTTAAGAGAAAAATCAAGAAAACCTACATAAAATTGAGCACGATTTTTCTTTTGCAAATTGTGTCGATTCTACATTAGCCGAAGGAACTTCGTTCCTACCTGGTGTCCCACGACACCATTAAGTTTTTTTATAAGATGCAGGTTTCCCATCACGGCCATTACTAATATAAATGTGTAATTACGTTTTATCATCTTACTTATAATATGTAGGTAATCTGTTATAATGTAATTAGATTAAGTTGCAATTAAATTACTTTGTATTTAATTACAGTAAGTACTCATTGTAATTCGTTACTTAAGTAATCTGTTCGAAAGTATTTCAATTACAAATTACAATGTAACTGTAATTTGTAATTATTAATCTAATTACTTTTTGCCCATCACTGGGTGTGGAATAGAGAACAAAATTTGAAATTGCGACCAAATCGCAGAAAATCGCAACCCGAGAATAGGCGCTAAAATAGGACAAATATACGTACTATGCATACGTAGAGTCAATTCTTTGAGAAAATTTGAGAATTTCGAGATTTTCATATTTTTTTCTTTTGCTTCATACAAAAATACTTTGGATATTTATAACTCCGAAAATACTAAGTTATCTGAACGACCCTCATAGAAATAATTACTTATTTCTATGAGGATTTATTACGATAGATAAATCCAACACAATATTTAAAATTTCAGAAAAAGAAACTTTTTTTTTTAATGCTAAATCCATTACCGGCCCGTTTCAGCCCACTGTGCGACGCGGCGACGCTTCTCTGACACTACAATGAGATTAGTAGAATAGCGTTTTTGGCACAATCGTTTATTGATAGCACTACGATGGCAAAATCCGTAAAAAATAGCAGACTCGGGGCCCAGCGTTGCCGAATAATCGATTGTTTTACTATCGATAGTTTTCATCTGAAAAACGGCATCCTATCGATAGGACTATCGATAGTATCGATACTATCGATAGATCAAAACAAGCCGATACTATCGCATGAGGAACAATACTATCGATACTATCGATAGTATTGTGTCTGGTAAACTAAGGAATATCGATAGTATCGATACTATTGATAGTATTGCTTCTGGTAAACAAAGGACTATCGATATTATCGATACTATCGATAGTATCGATTATTTTAGAGTACCGATAGTCTGCGAATTTGCAATAGTATTGAGTATGTAATAAGTGTTATAACAGTAATATAATAAACAATACATATATATATTTCTACCGAGCTGTGCTATTTCTACTGTTTAAAAGGAAAAATAAACGAAGCGGTTTGAAATTGCATATAGGGGTATATAATTATTGACTATTATAACTGAGTATTGTAATCAATACTATTGTATCGATACTATCGATAGGTCTATCGATTATGATTCGATTGTTTGACTATCGATAGACTTTCGATTAATCATCGATAGTCGACTATCGATCAGCATCACTATCGGGGCCCCGTATTAGGCATAATTGTGTCATGATTGCACTACGATGGTACAATACGTAAAAATAGCAGACTCGGGGCCTTGGCCCCTAGAAACCAGTGAAGAATATGATGCGCGACTGACTGCTGATCGTGAACGTCATGCATTGTCTCGCGAGTCAGAGACGTTCACGGATAGAGAGTTGCGCTTGAGTTCGTAATGTATCTACGCATCTACTTCTGGGTCTCTAGAGACAAAAAGTGCGGAACGTGATGCGCGACTGTCCGCTGATCGTTAACGTCGGATAGAGAATTGCGCTTTATTGTCAATCTTTCTTCATCCATTCTTTCCACGTGACCAAACCATCTCAAAATTCCTTTCTCTATCTTCGTAATCACATCCTCTTTCACTCCACACCGCACCGTTCTCTTATCACGCTATTCCTTATTCTGTCATTCAATGTTACCCACACATACTTCTCAAAGCTCTCATTTCCACTGCATTAATTTTTACTTTGATCCTTCTGCCATATGGAACTCTCGCTACCATACATCAATGTCGGAACTAGCTTCCATCTCTCATTTACAGAGGTATACATGGCAAGTGTGAGTGGCACAGTCGGAAGGGGAAGACCTCGACAAACGTTCTCTGACCAAATCGAAAACATCCACGCAAAAGGTCAAATAAGATCCACCCTAAACCGACGTGCTTGTATGAAGAATGTTATGAGAGTGAATGACGCAAAAGATGTGTGTCCGAAGTCGACGACTGTGAGCAACGGATGCTTAAATTATAATTGCCTATTAGGGAACTACTAGCGAAAATAAATATTTTTCCTCGTTCCTAACTATGACTATACCTACCGAAATTAGATAGTGACAACAAATTCCAAAGAATGAGGTGCGAAGATCGACCGCTACATGTTTGCAACTATGACTCAAATAAAAAAAAAACAATCTAAACGTCAGTCAAGTAAAGAAAAACTATCTCGCAATGCCGCAAACTCAAGAAAATCAATAAGTAATCAAAATGGATAAAAATAATACATAATTTCGATAATATTTATCCAAGAAACCTATCTACCCTAACAATGTAATAGATAAATCTTAACAATTTCCTCATCATTTAACCGCCTCGCACAAAAATGGGTAAACCAAAATACGAACCACCAACCAACGTGTTTCCATACAAAATACCAAAACGCCTGAACATGATGAGTGTACCTCGACGCTACATCTATGAGACTGAGGAAGGTATGCCCACTTACACTCCTCGAGGGATCAGAATATCCGCTTTAAATGGCCATCCTTCAGACAGGATTAATGATATCGCGTGGCCTTATCTCAGGTAAGTTTGATTTGTGAAAAGAAAACACTTAATTGTGGAGATCTTTTATGAAGGCTAATTTGCCCTGGATCATCAACCGTAAACTTTTGGGGCACATAATTACATATTCTCTCAGTTTACTACAGGAATATACAGAGACGATCCACATTCGGTTACTTGCACACTTTTACAGTGATTTGGTTACCTTTTGATGCTCTCTCGTACACCCCAAGTTTGGAAGATTCGCGAACTATAAAGTGGAGCGACAGTTACTCAAAACTCTCATAAAAATCTGAAAGTCATAATAAGCGACTGCCCTGAGCCGAGTTCCCCTTAGGGGCGCCGTCTAATGCAGGTTGCTTAGTTTGTAGTTTTTACCAAAACCATTTGAAAAAGCTTGGGCCCTGCTCGCTTTTATGCTCGGTGAATAGCCTCTTACATAAGTGCTTTTTATAAAATATAAGTAGGACAATTGTAAATGTCAGACTAAATGTCGAAACATTTCATAGTTTAAAAAAATATGAACATCATAATTGTTGATATGTGGATTAATCTTAATTGGTCTTTTACCAAGTTGCCAGATAATTGTTTTAGTAATGTTGCAGACGATTACTTCAAACAAAGCGGATATGCAAAAATCGTTTCAGTCAAGATCGATTAGAACGAATGGACCGTATGATAGAAGCCGCAAATGGCACTGTGTACTCCAAACTAGCGAACTGCGTCATTGATCTTAAAACTAGAGGAGATAACAAAGATACTAAGAAAAAGCGAGGCTGGACAGAAACTGAATGGAAGAAACATATGGATTATATTGGCATGATCGCCGGCCCTAAGAAAGTGTTTAAACCGTCACCGATAAAGGTGTGTACCAGTGGTGGGATGAGGCTGAACCCTTTTTTTAGCTTAAGATACCCAGTTCAAATAGAGATTAGTCTCAGCTGTGCGTAGGAGTTACTGCTAGTGGTTGGGTCGTCAAGTGGGACTTTGAGACCCTTAGGACGGGAAGTCGTAGGCTGTGGCCCACACCGCGCACGCTTTACTTACTAGTTCGTAGTATAAACTAGGCACCTACTACAGCAACGTCAGTTTTGCGCTGACTTAACGTTTTGTAAAATATACCAAGGTTATAAAAAAATGGTTTTGTCTATTTTACCCCTTAAAAGTATTTTTTTACAAATTTTGATGGTATATTTGTTTTATCTAATCAACAGTCACACAAACTGTGTACCAAATTTCATTTCAATCGGTTCGGTTGTTATGGCGACAGACAAACAAACTGACGGAGCTACTTTCGAATTTATAATATTAGTAAGGCTAACTTATTTAAGTGTAACTATGGTATTTACAGTATATGTATTATAACTTAGCGTTTGTATGCAAATGCATACAAACGCATGTCAATTCAATAAGCGTTTTATTTGCAGCGTGGACATAACAAGCCCCTTGATGCTCTAATGCCCAGGATAAGAGATCTGGCCTACCTGCCCGACTATAAGGTGTACAGAAGATTGTCACAAGAGGAGTGGTACAGAAATCCTGAAAAGGTATTTTTCGTGGATCATGGATTTTTTTTATGAGTGTGAAATTCAACTTTTTTTTTATCTAAAAAAAGTATTGGCATAGTTCCAAGCTTTTAAAAAAAAGTAAAAAACGTCGGATCTCCGCGCAATTCCACCCGCCTCTCCAAAACTCAAATACCATCCCTGTAGTAAAAGCATCAATGGCCTATAATGTTCCTGGATAACATACCAATCGAATGGCGTAGAATATTTTTTTTTAATAGTCTTTTGCTCTTTTACGGAGTATGAACGCCTGCTCGCGTTCTCTACCCATATTAAGTGGTTTATAAACTACAAACTAAGCAACCTGCTCAAGAAGGCGCTCCCTGCGGGGTAACACGGACTATCATCTCAGGACTATCATTAGCGGGGAGATAATCTAAAGTGCAGTGTAGTAACTTCCTGGATAAACTTTTAAATGTTGGCATTAATTCTCGGTCTTAAACAAACGCATACAGTTAGGTGTGTATTAAGAACAGTAGACAAATCCACTGATGATTTATACACCTCCATTTTGTTTCAGGTTTCCCCTAATGCATTAAAGTACGTCCCAACAGACAGAACGAAGAAATTAGCTGAAGCCAGAGTTATACATCAAGAATAGACATCTACATAATTCAATAAATATACGACCTAAGTACAATTTAGTCCAACTGACCGCTTAAAACAGTAAAGAAAATTCATAGTTCTGTGACATTCACAACTGACTAAGCCACAGAAAAATGAACTGTAATTCCTGGTTACACGTTTCAATTTCCTTTATCGCATTTTAAAATGCCGTCAGTTCCGGGCTGATGCAAACCGTCCGAATCTTACATAGACTAGAATAAAACCGTTCTACTGTAAACAGCTGAATCTATTATTTATCATACTGTCGGTGATACCGCGTAAGTGTAACCAATAAGGTTGAAAATCAAATGTAGCAAATTGATTTTGTTGCCCTTCACAACGCCTTTAAAGAAAATTTCTTGACAGATGAAATTACACCTAATAAGCAACTGTCACTTATATGCAGTCTTGAAGTATCATCGTCATAGTATAATACAGAAGGGTAATTAAAAAACAATCCGAATTTACGTCTCGTTTTATTTATTTTGTTTAATATTTACATTGTCAACTGCATCTACATATATAAATACTTAGAAATACTGAATTTGTATAAAAACAACAGATCACATGGGTTTCAATAAAATAAATACATAATATTATACTTAAATTAGGCTTTGGAGCTACGGTTAAATTTCGCTAGGCGAAAATTAATTCTATTGTAATTATCTAACTTGTAAATTTGTAAATATTTTTAGAGACTTTACAATCATTTTTGAATCGGCCTTTAAAAAATCGATTAATACATTTTAACACACGCATTATATTTTAATATAAATCGAATTTGATAGTAAAGTTTCATATAGCATTGTCTTAGCAACCGGTTAAGGAGCAAGCGAAAAGTTCGAAGGACTAAAATAATGATCCCATAGCTAATAAACGATAATCTCAAAGCCTAAATTCGCTCAAAACGGACAATAATTTATTACAGGAATCTTTACTACTCACTTGTAAATTTTGCGTTAGATTGTTCGCGAAAACTTATTGTTAAATCTCTTAAAATATTTGCAGAAATATTGTATTATAATATGTAGTTGTTTAGGCGAGGCAATGGATGACTGCGTAGGTAAAGTCTTTAGTAGTAGACTGGCCACCGAGATCCTTTGTCCTCACTTTGCCGTCTTCAAGTACCCTGTAATTAAAAGAGAATACTGTTGTAAGCCAGCAAACATAAGAAGAAGAAGAAGAATCGAATCCTTCCCATGAGTATCGTAAGAGGCGACTACGGGACTTACACCCAATTGATGGGCAGCGAGATCTATCAGCTCAAGGTGAACTACCGCCTAACCGCGCTCACCGATCTTCCTGCCAACCGTGGTGATTATGGCAATATGCCTTGCCAAGGTTTGGTAAGAGGAGACCCGTGTTCGGCAGTGGACGTAAAAGGGCTGTTAGAGTAATCATAAGTAAACTCGCGTTACTGTAATCTTGTGGGTAGTAACTTTATATTTAAGGAATATGACTTTCCAATAAAATTAACTACCATATATAGCAAAGCTCGTACTTTTACGTACAAATTAACTAACCACTTTGCTTTATATACTACTAAGTTTTTGTAGATAGGTACAAAACTGAGCGATGTGTGTGAGACGCCACGTGTCGACACCTGTGCGTCAGTGCGCGCGTGGCGTCGTGTCGGGTGTTCATAGTGTGATTCTGGTCTATAGAAAACATTTTTTTTTATTCGACTCAACACGCTTCGCGTTTCATCAGGTCGCGTCGCGTTTTAACAATATGTTTCTGCCTTTATTCACGTATACGCTTCGATCAATAATAGCGTATACGAGTATACGTGAATCAGTGTCAGATTATTGTTAAGTTAAAGTTTATACAGAAACTTGTGCATAAAATAAATAACAAAGTTAACATAAAGCTCCTATTTTGTTTTTAATTCGGAACGATTTTTTTTTTATTAATATTATCTTCTTACCCTCTAACTTTATCAGAGATCTTATTTTCCATAACTGTTACAATTTTCTTTGTGTTTTATATGCATTTTTTCTCTTTCACTCTTTTTCTGTGCTATTCTTGTTATTATTCTTTTATGTGTTTATTTACTACAATTTTTTTCTTACTTTCTATTAGAGTTTTCTTAAGTGTTACTTTTGTTACTTATTTTATACTAACTGCGCCCCGCGGTTTTACCCGCGTTACTCTGCTCCAGTGGGTCGGAGCGTGATGTTTTGTAGCCTATATGTTAATCCGGCGTATAACCTATCCCGGTGCACAATTTCAGCCAATTCCGTTCAGTAGTTTTGGCGTGATAGTAACAAACATGCATCCATTCATACTTACAAACTTTCGCGTTTATAATATTATTAGGATCTATTACTCTATTACATTGGATATCTGCAGTTGGGCTTTTGCTACTTTACTGGGCATGAAATAGTAGATCCCCAGCAAGTTCCTACAGGGTAAGTGTGTGAACTGTACTGGTATAAATAGAAATACTTACTTTTTGATAGCGTTCTTGATCATTCTGGAGTACGGGTGCAGGTTGACGTGGGCCAGCAGGTTGGCAGACGCGAGCAACATGGCGGTGGGGTTGGCGATGTTCTTACCAACAGCACCAGAGAAGATGTGACGCGCGCCCTGCAATAAATATAAAATATACACAATTCTAGACCTCAGAAACATAAGACGCATTTAACACGAATACCATAACTAAGTATTTTTACATACGGGGCAGTAAAACGTGGTGCATACGCACCAGTGGTCGACGGAATTTGAGTGCTTCGGAATAACATTTTGTATGCCGCAAAATACTGCTTGCACCCAGTATAGGGTAAGTAAAATACGGGGTTTTACGAGTAAGAGATACATTAAAGATAACATGTTACGCCTGAAAGTGTAATCAGAATGCAATAATCGTAATAGTAGGGGAGCCCAAGCGGGGATTTCGGGATTTACTAAAGCGCGGCAGATTAATATACAGGGGGATACCTTGTACCCGGTTAAGTACCTCCACAAAACATGAGGCCCATATATAAGGCCGCCCGTGAAGGATACAGGATCAGATTAGTAAAAAAAAATTGACCATCAGAAATTCTCGAGCGCGTCAGATTAAGGTAGGGTGAGTTAATTACATCCTAAAAAGTGTATATTCCACTAATCTGACAATTTGAGAGTGACGTAAAAAAAGGGGAGGGCAACAAAGTTGTAAAAAAAAACGTCATCTCGACATTCTCGAGCGTAGCTAAATTTTTTTTTATTTTGAAGGATATAATTCAAGTATAATGAAAAATATATAATCTGACGATTTCCGCAAGCCGAAATAAAAAAATTCGTCGATAAAGTTAAATGCGTGCAGCTGCGTTATGCCTACATTTCCTTCTCCGCGTTTCTATTCCTCTCTCACTCTTTCTCTATCTATTACTCTCTCACTCCGTCCCCACTCTGGTTTCTGTTGCCATGACGCCATCACAGCTGATCATAAAGACTCGTTCGTGGCATACTGTTTACAACGTGTTTCCAACGTTTTGGCTTTTTTTGCTATTTTAATACACTAGAGAGCAATAAAATCGCACACGTTGACTTTTTGTTGTTAAAGCAGTTTTTTTCATGAATGTGAATACATATTAAAATAAAACTTACACTATTTGAATGTTTACTTCAGTACCTTTCTAATGATATCAAATACAGTGTAAAAAAAGTACCCATAGGGAGTTTTAGGGCACAAAACCCAACATACGGATAAAATTACCCAATTTAGCTTAAGAAAGAATAAAAATAAAACTCAAAATGCTTGATCAAATTGTTTTTTAATAAGGTGTATTCCCTCCTCTAGCCTTGATTACAGCTCTTAATCGGTTTTTCATGGACCGTATTAATTTCACCATGAAATCTTGTGGTATGGCGTTCCACTCCTCTTCAATGGCAAGTTGAAGCTCTTGGAGGCGCGTAGGAGCAGGGCTTCTTGCTCGAACTCTTCTTTTTAGCTCATCCCAGACATGCTCAATCGGATTGAGATCAGGACTACGAGCTGGCCACTCCATCGCGGTGATTCCAACGTCTTCCATGTAGTCGCAAACTGTTCTAGCGACATGCGGTCTGGCGTTGTCGTGCATTAAGAGAAAATCTTCTCCCATAAGCCACGCAAGCGGCCTCACATGTTCTTCGAGCACTTCTTCGACGTATCGTGCAGCCGTCAAACTTCTCGATCTCGGGCCGGTATTCGCCGTAGTGATGAATACAATGTCAGTTTTAGTGTCCAACATTATGCCACCCCAAAACATACACGATCCACCTCGTTCGCTTATGCAGCATTGTGAAAATCGCTCTGATGACCTTCTGTAGACCCTAGAGCGTCCATCATGACCATGTAAAGTCATTCTGCACTCATCAGAGAACATAACAGCCCGCCATTGGTCATACGTCCAATTTAAATGTTCCCTAGCAAATTGTAGCCGGGCTTGTCGGTGAGCTGTGGTCAATTTGGGACCATTTGCTGGGCGATGTGAAGTCATTCCTGCTTCACCTAGTCTTCTTCGAACTGTCCACCGACTTATACTGACATTGCGAACTTCTCGAAGCTGTTGTCCCAGTTGAACCGCGTTCAGTTGCCGATTTCTCAAAGACCTTGTCACAAGAAAGCGGTCATCACGCTCTGATGTTGTGCGTCGCCGGCCAGATCCTGGTCGCCGAATGTAGCCACCGGTCTCTTGGAACCTCTGGTATACACGACGAACAGAGTAGCGGCTCAAATTTAGCCGTCGAGCAACTTCACTTTGGTTATGGCCTGCTTCGAGCAAGGCAATAACTTGAGCGGCTTCTGCGGGCGTGGTATCCATATTTTTCCAGTAAATCCGTATGCTTCCAGTAGAGATGTTATCACGTTGACCTTCGGTATGCAACTGATTAAAAATTCCAATAAACCGACCTTTTTATACCTGCGGCTAAGGGTGCAAGTAGTGACAACGCAAACGCGTGAATTTGGGGAATTCGGTGTACGGTCGGTTTTTGTAAGTTACGTAAAGGTCAATGATTTTAATTTTATGTTTTTGTAAAGCTAAGCTTGTATGCTTTAATTTTGTCTAATGATTTTTACTCAATATCTTTAGATTTTAGAAAACAATCAGTAATAAACCAAATTACAAGGGGTGTGCGATTTTATTGCTCTCAAGTGTATTATTTGTGTGAATTAATATAAAGTTTATAAATATTTAATATGAGTGACATTAATTTGAAATGTGTATTTTGTGGTGAAAGTACCTTACAAAAAACAATAAAATTTACGGTAGAAACATTAAAAAAATGTGTAAATATTTTGGAATATCGGAATATATTAGCTCAAATGCATAGAAATATTATTTCTTTGAACTCAACGAGCTCAAAATATCACATAAATTATATTTTGAGCTCAAAAATGTCATAAGTACAATTTTAAGCGCCCAGGAATGGAATTAGCGGGAAGTTGCAGGGATGGCCTTTAAGGTGAACCGTTTTTCTAATTTTATTTTGTCAGATCAGGCGAATCCCTCTCGATAATCGTCAGATTATGAGACAGTACGTTTAGAACATAAAGATGAACCATATATATCTTAATCTGACGCGCTTGAGTATTTCAAAATGGCGAATTTTTTTTGCACATTATGAAAATGGCCGCGAGTTTGCGTCCCATCGAAATCGTCAGATTAGTGAATGAGAGCTTTTTTTTGGTGCACTTAACACTCCCTTAGAAAATCTGACGCGCTCGATTAATTTTTTTTTTTCATTTTCATCCCTTAAATACAACCACCCGCATCATGCAAACGATCAGATTAACATACGTACATTATTAAAAATACGTAGGGCATTGATGCTATCAATATCTGACGCGCTCGAGGATGTCCATGCAACAGTTTTTTTTTACATATTTAAAAATCTATAGCCGCTTCCCCCACCGATGTAAAGGTATATATCATATAACATTTTTTTCTTCTTATCATCTAAGCTTTGCATCCCAATAGGTCTCTACGACGCTCGAGTAAATCCCCATTTAGCCTCGTGGGCTCCCCTACTATAAGAGGCAGTTTACAATAAAGGCACATACGACGAATGTTGCTAAAAAAAATTAAATCATGTTCTTATGATGTGCCCATTTATTCCTACCACCAGTTCAAGACTGACCATTCTGAGAAGAACTGTCTGGCAAGAAACTCAAGAGGAATCCTTATTTTAAATAATCAATTGATCATTACATTTACAATATTGTATATTGGGACATCCGACCTTACGATTTTAAGCTCTAGAATTTAGAACAGAGGTTTCCAAACTTTTATTCTCGTAGATCCGTTTAAAACATTACTGGTTGCTCCATTTCTATGATATTACACACTTACTGTGTAATATGATAGAAGGCTGTGTAACTATAGAAGTGTCAGTGTTTATATCAGTTAGCACTTGAATCCATAACTTATCAGGTGGTTTACACTAGTATTCTCGCATTCAAGAACAGCACACCAACGATAAGTAGAATAATAACTCATTTTAAAAATGATAAATTATTAACAATACTTGCCGTGTGGTTTCCGGCTTACAATAGACCACCTCATGTCTTCCCATGGGTGTCGTAAAAGGCGACAAAGGGAAATATGGCTGATGGATGGGCAGCAGCATCTATTAGCTCAACATTTGCATCTTACTGCGATCACCAATCCGTCTGCCAAGCGTGGTGATTATGGCAATATCCTTCTACGATCCTGGCTTGTCAAGGTATGTTAAGAGGAGGCCCATGTTCAGCAGTGAATGTCAACGTATTTCCATGATGTACACGATATCGGCGCAATTGTTTACATAGCGAACCGACGTCACAATATGGCGTCTACGAGGACCAAAGCGTTTCGTCAAATTACGCGCAAAATTTGAAAATGTAAAATTCTAATACATTTTTATGGCACTTATCGATTAAATAAATATTTAGTATTTTTTTGTTGTTTATTAGGAACTTAGTATTTAAATGAGACACTTTTCAAAAATGAGTGTAATACCGTATTTACTTTATTACACTCACGTTGTCCACGATGTTCCTGTACAGGTTGGGGGTCAATGTATACCTGTTCGAACACAGCGCAGTCTGCGCTATAGGACGCGCCCGCGACGACGCCCGCGCCGCCCACGAGCCCGCTGGCGAGGTTGTCCACGATGTTCCCGTACAGGTTGGGGGTCAACATCACGTCGAACTGGTTGGGGTTTGACACCATCTGCATGGTGCAGTTGTCCACGATCATCTTCTCGAATTGGATACGGGGGTAGAGTTTGGCCATCTGAAAAAAATAAATGTTGTTACTATTTTGATTGCACCGGTGGCTCAGTGGTTCTGAGACCTGGTGTTCTGGGTTCGATTCCCACCCGGGACAATTATTTGTTTGAACCACGAATAGTTTGAGTCTGGACGTATTTGTGTCCATGAATAATGCGTTTGTAAAGTCCCTCGCAATGCAGGGATTGCCCTCTCTTAGTTATCGTTTTTATTCTTCTTATAATTTTTGTCTGAAGAATTTGCACTAAGTCGAAAAGAGAGAAGAGATTTTTATCTGATTTTTATCATCGGCACATTCTCTGAATATAAAAAAGACAATTCATACACACAAGCAGCTAGTTTATACTTATATTATAAGGAGGTAAAGTATGTGACGTTGTCTGTGGTAATCTCTGGATCTATGAAACCGATTTTCAAAATTATTTTACCAATAGAAAGCCACGCCATTTGTGAGTGTAAAGTTTCCATGGGAACGGACAGCTAGTTCTAAGTCAAAGTCAAAGTTTAATCATTTTGTATACCTCTTCACAACTGCGCAAGAATAGTCCGTCTCCAAGCTTCATGATGTTGGCCTTGTGCACCGCGGTCACCTTCTTGCGACCCAGCTTGACCGCGTAGTCGAACGCGAACTTAGCGATACGCTCGGATTTGACTGCGGTGATGATCTTGAGGCACTCTACTACACCTGTAAATATGATTGTATAGTGCTTAGTTTTTTTTTTCGGACGTACATTTGTAGTTAGGCTTTTGCTATTTCACCGGGCATAAAGGCACGCAGAGCTCCAGCCTAGATAAATGGTTTAATCACTACAAACTAAGCAACCTGCGCAAGAGGGCGTCCCCCCCGAGGGACTTGGACTTCGGCTCTCGGCGGTCGCTGACGGGGAGATTGAGGGATTATGGCTTTTTTTTTTGAGTTTTGTGCAATTGTCGCTCTACTTTACAGTTCTGGGCCTATGGAACATCGGAAAGTTAAGTATTTAGTGCTATCATCATCATGTTCAGCAAGTATAACGTCCACTGCTGGGCACCCTTCTTCCTCGTCGTTCCACCAACTTGTTCCACCAGTGGCACGAGAAGGAATTGTCATTCCTCGTCGTGCCACTGAATGCAGATACATGCAGGGATGGTAGCTCTACTTAATTTCTCTTTAGATATTACTCAATAAATAATTGTTGTCTTTAACACAATTTTCCTGTAACTGCAACTTTAGTATTATGGATAGTAAAATAGAACAGTAAAATCAATAGGACTATCAATAAAAATAATGTGTAATTGACCAGGCTGTTAAATGCATTGTTAAATGATGCCGCCTGTTCAAATTTCAAAAAAATGTAGTTTGGACTAAATATTTCTACTGACAGACTCGCACTGCACCAAAACAAAAAAATGAATTTGTTTTACATACGCTAATGGAATTAGTAAACCACGTAAAGTATCAGTATTTTTTTGGAAAAATTAGTATAACTTTATTTTGATTTTGTTGTTTGTTATAGTATGTAGGACCGGGATTGATTATAACTAAATTTATGTTTTTAGATTTTTTTATTACTAGTAGAGCAACAATCATTCAATAATCATTCAGTGGTACGACGAGGAATGACAATTCCTTATTGTGCCACTGGTGGAACAAGTTGGTGGCACGACGAGGATAAAGGGGCTGGGCATGGGTCTCCCTCGAAGGGGGTTTTGCTATAATCACTATGCATGGCCAAGGGTTCTTTAACAAGAACTTTTTTTAGTAGTTAATAAAAATAAAATAGTTTTGATGACAATTATTAATTTTTTTTAAATAATGATCACATTAAATAAATTTGGTCATTCAGCTAGATTACCAAAAATTATGGGACATGTATTTTTTTTATATATATATAAAATACCTAAAATGAAGGTTCGAGTCCTGCTACTCAATTTTGAAATTTATATCTATATATATAAAAGAAAGTCGTGTTTGTTACAACACTTATAACTCGAGAACGGCTGGACCGATTGCCATGGTTTTTGATTTGTTGGATTTGTTTCCGTCCCGAATAGCAGAATATATTTTAAAAACAAAAGAAAGTCGTGTTAGTTACACTATTTATAACTCAAGAACGGCTGAACCGATTTGGCTGAAAATTGGTAGGGTGGTAGCTAAGAACTGGGAGAAGGATAGGGTAGGGTAGGGTACGGTAGGGGTAGGGTAGGGTAGGGTAGGGGTAGGGTAGGGGTATGGTAGGGGTAGGGTAGGGGTAGGGTAGGGGTAGGGTAGGGGTAGGGTAGGGGTAGGGTAGGGGTAGGGTAGGGGTAGGGTAGGGGTAGGGTAGGGGTAGGGTAGGGGTAGGGTAGGGGTAGGGTAGGGGTAGGGTAGGGGTAGGGTAGGGGTAGGGTAGGGGTAGGGTAGGGGTAGGGTAGGGTAGGGGTAGGGTAGGGGTAGGGTAGGGGTAGGGTAGGGGTAGAGTAGGGTAGGGGTAGGGTAGGGTAGGGGTAGGGTAGGGTTAGGGTAGGGGTAGGGTAGGGCAGGTGTAGGGTATAAAAGTCCACCCGTGCGAAGCCGGGGCGGGCCGCTAGTATAAATATAGATGTAGGGTTGCCAGGTCCCCCGTCCTTAAAGCCGGACAGACAAGCCATTTTAGCCGGACATTAAGGTCAAAAGGCCGGACACCTTATTGAAGATTTTTAGTTTTATTATTAATGGGTACTAAAAAAAATGCAAAAGCAAAAGCTTAGCAAAAGGCTTTGTAAAAAGCCTAACAAAAGCCGGACAACGATTATTTTGGCCGGACACCCTACCAAAAAGCCTAACTATTTCCGGGTTTATCCGGACGCATCGGATTGTATATAAAAGGAAGTCTGAAAGTGGCGCCAGTGTCAGAAAAAACTGAGAGGAAATCGCTTAGGATGGTATGGGCACGTTATGCGTAGGGATGACATGCATGTGACGAAAAGAATGCTGAATATGAAGATATAGGGATATGTTGGAAGAGGACGGCCAAAAAAAAAGGTGAATGGACTGTGTGAACGATGACATGTGGAAGAAACGTCTAATAGGGAAAAATGGAAGAGCATGACATGTTGCGCCCACCCCAAATAATGGGAGCAGGGCAGGAAGATGATGATATATATAATGGGCATGAGGACTAAAAAAATTTTTAATTCGTCACTTAGATTACTAAAAAATATTGGACACGTATTTTTTTATTTATCAAATCAATAAAAATTTACAAAGATACAGAGCAAAAACAAACTAAAGTTCAGGGTTTGTGACGTCACTATTAGGTAAAATTGTACCTAATAGTGACGTCACACAAAATTTCAACGCGCTGTATCTTCGTCATTTTTTGTTTGAGGAACGAAAAAAAAATATGTGTCCAATATTTGTTGGTAATCTAACTGACGGACTAAATATATTTTTTTAGTCCTAATAGATGTCACCAGAAAATAATACGAATCGTAAATTGATCAACTTCGGTGCCACTCATATTGTTAAATTTAGTTGCCAGTTTCAGTAAACGCGCATAATTATTATAATATTTAATTAATTGTTATGACACTTGACCTAACCTAACCGAACGAGACTATAGCATAGTTCTGTTCTAACAAAACCAAAAAACTTCAAGTTCAATAAGTCCTGTTGAACTTCATTGGTTTTGGTTGCTTTTTTTCCCAACCTTAACCAGTTTATCAACTAACTAGAAAGTTGATCGTCATACGATTCTTATAAAATTGCGGTGAAAAAAAAAAAAAAAAATACTGTGTGCAAAAAAATGTGGGATTTTACACTAAGGTTTTTTATATGACGCATTTTTCAATCCACAGATAAAAATTGTCAGAGGAATGAAATTTTATTTTGACGTAATGTCCATACAAAATCTGTCGAATTTAATATATGTTTTTCCAATATTTTTTATCTGACGATTGAAAAATCGGCCCTTAAAGAGGTTGAGAGGCAAACAAAACAAGTGAGAAAGACATTCACTTAAACAACTTAAACAATCGTGTCCAAAACTGTCCCAACCTGATAGATTGTCTCCCTTAAAAAGGGAATTGAGCTCCAGAGTCCCAATTATAAAATGAAATGAAAAAATCCTAGAAATCAATTCTCATTTAACTAGGTTCGAACAGTTCCATTAACAGAGGTAATTCGATGAAAAGATGAGGTGCGGGGACCTCATTGTAGTTCTCAATAATAGAAGTTTCTCACTTATCCAGGTTCCACTTCACTAGGTTTCACTGTAACGTGATGGGTGTGAAGGAAATAAAGCTATATTTAGTTGCATTAAGCCTCATGAGATGTTTTTACAATGCACAAATATGTAATTCACAAAGACACAAAACATGCAGACTCAGCAAGCTCCCCATGGTTAAAATATTGTTGACATCTTCGTAAAATTATTCCTAAGTAATAAAAAATCAAAATATTATTTTTTTGTAAATATATTACTGTTGGACTATTTACTTCAGCACTTCAAACTACTAAATAAACAAATAATTTGAATAAATATTTATTATAAATCTTACATTACGATATGAATACGAAAAAACATCATTTCATTTGAATATTAAAAAAAATAACAAAGATATTAGTGCCATGAAGAATGTACTCATATTATTTTTAATTTAATTGTTTAAAAATAAATAAGTTAAGTCTCTGCAGTATTAATAACGACCTACCTATGCAACTACAGCCATATTGATGTAGAGAAAGAGGGTTTTTTTCTAATACCTAGGTTTTCAAATCTAAAAACATAAGGCCCATACTCTTTAAAAACAATGAGTAATAAATAAAGGTATTTTTGATTTGATTTGACAAATACAACAGATTGTAGTAGCAGGCAAGGGGGTTCCGTGGCTAGGGTATAGCATAAGCTACATCTTCGCTCGCCTGTGCAAGCGCACCCGAGCGGACGCGCTAGCTTATCTCCATCGAAACTATTCAATATACGGGCATCTCCATTTTCTTGCTATCTGCTTTAGAAAAACCTGTGGCAGATCTAACTGCAGGTAAGCTACAATTAAGTTCAAATATTTTCATAAATCAGTGTAGTGTAGAGAAAGCATTAGTAGTGTAGCGACATCTACAGTAGATGCACAAACTACAAGAAGACTAACAATGCCATCTTGCACCTAGCATCTTAACTAACGTGTATCGCGCACTTCACGTTCGGAAGCCAATTCGACCATACTGGTACAAAAAACTGTGTCTGTACATTGAATATAAAAAAAAAATTGAGGGGAGTTGAGAAACAGTAATAGAGCAAAAATACAAAAAAAAATTGCCTGTTTGTTTGTACACGTTAATCTTCGGAACTACTCGACGGATTTGAATGATTTTTTTGTTGTATAGGTATTAAAAAAATATGGGCAAAATATATGCTATAATTTATCTTGGAAACTTGAACACCTGATTCAGAACCGCAACAGATCAGCTAAACTATAAGGGATTCAAAAATGGTAAGCAAAAATTGTTCCACGTGATGAGCATTTTCTGCTGAGAGAATAAATTTGAAGATCTGGAACGCCTGATGTGGAACACCAAGAGCCCATCTACACTACCTATAACATATATAAAAATGACGTCTTAGCAAGAGTTATTCAGCCTGACGAGCACTCTCTGTTGACGTATAAAAATTGAAGATCTGGCACACCTGCTGTGGAATTCCAAGCGCCCAGCTACACAATAACATGTATAGGATTGACGTCTTAGCAAGAGTTGTTCAGCCTAATGAGCACTCTCTGTTAACGTATAAAACTTAAAGATCTGCAACACCTGTTGTGAAATTCCAAGCGCCCAGCTACACCATAACACATATAGGAATGACGTCTTAGCAAAAGTTGTTTGGTCTGATGGGCATTTCCTGTTGACTTATAAAAATCGAAGATCAGAAACATCTGATGTGGAAATCAAAGCTATCACTAATTTCACTGTATAATTATAAAATAACATAAGCTGGGAGTAAGTACGTCCACGCGGTGAAGGCGGTAATAGTTTAGGTCTAATTTTCGATGAATACTCGATGAATCATTGAAAATTTGACTGTACTGGCCAAAACTCCCATTTATTTATTTATTTTATCGAATAAATATGCCTTCGGGCTTATGTTATTTGAGTGTTTAATTTCCTTTTCCATTTATCTTCGTGACACGATAGCTTACCCGGTAACGCATCTAAATGACTGCTCCATTTAGATTTTAATTGATCAGGTATCTTCAGAATAAAACTATAACCATGCCTAGAAAGAGGTCAAATCTTTCCCAATGTTCCAAAGGAGCTAAAAGATTGAGGATCATAAGATCCCAAGATTCTACCGAAGAGCGTCAGGAGAGACTTGATGCTGTTCGAGAACATCAGGCTGCAACTCGCTCCGTGGAAACCTCTTGGGATCGCGATAATCGCGCACTATCGCAGATAATGGTGTATCCATGAAATATCAATGACAGTTCAATGGTCGGTTTTTTTCCCATTTGACGCCACGATGATATTAGCGTAGCTTTACGCTTATCTCGGTAATCTACTGCATCATGGTCTCAGCATGGTCACTTAAATCCGTAGTCTACTATTATTTTGACAGTTCTTTTGGTCATTGTGAGACCATGCTGCAACTACACCTTTTCTGAATAGTGTCATACTTGACAACAGGTGTGTAATATTTTGTGATTTTTTTTTAAATGCTGCGTTTACGAACCTGAATTCTGGCTTTGGCAAATATGGTTGATGTCCCCCGTGCCGAACGTAGAAGGCGCCGCCGAGCTCGCCTTTTTATGCGAAATAATATAAACGCTTTTGTTGATACAACGGAGCAGGAATTCGTAAAAACATTTCGTTTTGGAAAGGAAGCTGCAGGACTATTAGTGCAGGAACTGTCGCCATACATACCACCACCATGTAGAAGTGACGGGGTATCGGTAGAAACTAAGGTAAGACAGTTTTGTGTAAAGCTAGTACCTACCTAGTTATAAATATGAAGAACGAGTTACGATTGAACGAACGTACGAACGACCTTTACACTTAAAAATTATGCCACTGGATCTTACCAAACTATGGTTGGGCAAAGTTTCATACATAAAGTCTCACAGATCACCGTTTCAAGGGCTTTGATACAAGTAACGGATGCCATTAATAAACTACCATAAATATGTAAAATGGCCCACCGAACGTAATGAGAAAAGCATCATCAAAGCCACGTAAGAAAACTTAATATATATTTATATATAGGCATGTAGGTAATATTAGTGTCCGTCAAAATTGCGGGATCAAACCTGGAATCCAGATAATTTTGATACTTACATATTCTACCTAATTTCTACTATTTGCTACCTTTGGTGAAATAATTGCTACCTTGATATTTGTAAAGTTTTAAGCAAAATTATCTGGTCTCGCCATCTTGATATCAAAATAGCGGGACCAAACTTAACCATTCGCTGTTATTAAGTTCATTTGATTTTAATATTTACTTCCTCTTTCCTACCTACACATAATCATACTTCAAAGTTACTGTTGCAATCATTTTGAAGTTATGAAATATAAATTGTGGTCTCGCCATTTTGTCGATCTGATTTTATTATAAGAACAATAATAATTAGTCCATGTTATTGTATGTTCTAATAGTTATAATATACTACCGAATCTCTACTTTACAGCACAGTCATTGAAATTAATTTATTTCAAGTAGTTTTGAATAAGATAAAAAACATCACTTTTTATATTCTATTGTCTATTCCTATAATGTTTGACATAATACCTTGGAGGAATCATAATACACTTACAATATATAAATATTCTATAATATTCTGATGAAACATTTAATAATATTTTAACATACAAATGATGGAATGATTTATTTATAGTATATAAGTATATGCTGATTTAGCTCCATTTTTAAATTTATTGGAATAGTAATCAAATTAAATTTAATATGTTCGATTCTTAGTTACACATCTTACATTTTTAGTGCAGTTTACAAAAAGCTTCTATGATTTTCTAACGCAAAGATATTAAAAAATGTAGAATATTTTTAATGATTAAACAATACACATCATACTCTGAAATTTCAGATAAATATATTGTTTTTTGTGCAACAAAAACATTGTCGACCAGTGTAAATAATTAACAATTAAATCAGTCTTACTTTCTTAAATAATTACTAAGTATTAATTTTATACGTTAAAAGACATGGTAATTCTTTCTATTCAGGAAGAACATGTTTGGGAACCTCCGTAGCGTAGCGGTATTTGGCTCCCCGGAAAGCACGTTAAGTCGTTGGTCCCGATTGTTATATAACATCATCTACAATAATCTTATATCAAGGAATGGGCAGCAGCGTTCCTTGTGAGGCACGACATACTTCTGCGGTCACCAACCCGCCTGCCAAGTGTGGTGACTATGGCAAATACCCTCCCTCGGGAGAAGGCCCATGTTCAGCAGTGGACGTTATACGGGCTGATAATGATGATGTTGTTTTGGAAGATATCGAAGCTCTGATTCCGAGAAACAATAATCGAGTGAATCAGGATCGTGGCAGAAGGACGTGCAATACAACAGGCTCTCGTTAACAGGCTGTGGAATACATAAACAATTAGTAGGTACTTTACAAAACGTCTAGATAATGGAAGTTTCCTAAGATATTGTTATTTTATTTTGTTTCAGATAAATTGATGATCTTAATGAAGATGCACAATATTAGTTTTTAAACAATTTATTTGGGCTGAAGCTGTGCTCGCCTTTATGACCGCTAAAGTAGCACATTTGCATTTATTAAAAACTTGTTATTTTTCCATTATAAACCAACACTTTTAGCCTTAAAAATTATATAATTTAGTTCATACCACTAACCTCTATAATAATAGATATGGTGAGGACTCCAATGTTGTTATTATTAATCGCTATTATTTTTCTGGAATAAAATAATTCTTATTAAATAGAAAGTAATTTTGTATTATTTATTTGACTTTATTTTATTTATTTCAAATTCAAAATTCATTTATTCCGTAAAAATTGTTACATTTCTTTGGAATCGTCATAATTTTTTCCCTACCGTGCAGTGTGTGACGTGGCGACTACTGAGAAAAACTGCCAAAAAACTCAGTACAACCCTCTTTTAAAAAATTATATTATATCACAATATTTTATTAACCTAATTACAATATACTTTATTTTACATTGAGATTAGAGTGATTTAATGCCAAGCATTTTTGTCAAAACGATAATCAGAAATTTTATAATAAGCCCTGCTGCATAATTTGGCTTTAATAGTAATTTTAAACTTATTTACAGACAATTCTCTTAAACTATTGGGAAGTTTGTTGTAGAACCGTATACATTGCCCCATAAAAGAGTTACTTATTTTGCGGAGACGGCTAGCATGAGCCACAAGATTATGCTTATATATTTACACTATGCGTGTCGCTTTATTTACAAAATGAGTCATTATTTTTATGTACATATAACACATTCTCATATATATATTGTGATGCAATATGTGACTTAGTATAGTGTGACATAAAATTGCATTTAAATAGAAAAAAAAATAGGCGGCGTCCTAATTGGGAGCGATCGTACGATGGCGCAATGCGTTTTTCATCTCACGACCAAAGTGGTAATGCGATGACCTAATAGATCGCGCGATGTCCATCGTGTGATGCCGTCGCGCGATGGCTGGTTTCGCGCTCTCGCTACTTTAACGATGGCTCTTTACAGAGATGCACAGTTTTTGCTGTCAGGCAATATTACTTTAAAAATTGTAAATGACATTGAAAAAAGGAAACATAGACAACATAAAATACTTTATAGATCCAGGAATCTGAGCAGTGAATTTTTCAGCCTTTATTTTATGTAGGAAATAACAAAGAAGACTTTTACGATTATTTTTCAATTTTAATTATAATAAATAATTATTTATTATTATTACATGATTGCACGATCAAACGCATTATACGATTGTTATTAAGCATTTCATGTGCTCGCACGATTACTTCCGAGGTTCAAATAGGACACTCTGATGAAATCTGTACCTATGTTTGAACTCATCACACGACGAGAATGCATCGTGTCATCATGACGATCCTCGCCAATTAGGACAACGCCTAAGCCCTCTGCTAATAAGAGCCTTTTATCAAGAAAAAGTCTCAGTCACTATTTGAAGCAGGCAAAGTTGCAGGCATAAGCTAGTTTATTATGAATGAGAATAGATTACCTTTGCTAAAGTAGACATAACATGCCCATTTATGACATCCACCAAGCTTTCCAAGGCACTTGCTATCCTATTTTGGCCAGCCACCAGCTCATGGACCCCAGTTGCAATATCTTGCAATACCAACAACTTATCTATTTCAAATTTTTCACCAGTCTCTTGCTGCGCTTCAAGATCTTGCATTTCAAGAGATTGTGCTTCAAGATCTTGCATTTCAAGAGATTGCGCTTCAAGATCTTGCGCTTCAAGAGCTTTATGTTGTCTATCTAGAAAATTAAGTAAGAATCTCAATTATTTCTCAGTGAGTAGAATAGATATCTTTTGTTTATTATTTTAAAATCAGAAAAGAATTATAATATATTGTAACTACCTTCTGGGATGGCGAGCAAAGCTTTGCGGCAACGTTTCATAGGTGGTTGGTTGCTTACAGACAGATCTTGGTGTACACCAGGAAGAGGTTCCCCAATATCACACCCAAGAATGGTGTACAGGCGCTCCTGTAGCGGGGTTAAGCTAATTTTTTTAGCCCAACCACCACCTTTAATGTGGAAATAATTATATAGTAATGATATACAGTAATGGCTAAGAATAATATAAATGAATTGCTTAAGAAATCAGCTTACCAGTGGCACTTTGTTCTCTCTTCTGTTTTCTAATTTTTTTTAAAACCTTGCTTTTATATTCTACATAAAACTAAAACAAAAGAAAAGAGAATTATGAAACCTACATCAAAGCTATTCAATTCATTGCAGACGCATGTTCACCTAATTGTTATAATATACCTAATGCTGTTTTGGTTTTATTACCAACATAAATTATTAATGATATTTTACTTACGGTTCGCCATTCGGTTGGAGATTTTCTTGGGCAGTCTCCGGCCACAGAATTAAGTATTTGGGCGCACTCCACCCATTGCCGTTTTGCCAGGCTGCGCCCTTCTATAGTTCGGGTACAGTGCCCAAGCGCCAGTTCTTGATGGCTTTCTAAAAAGTCAATCATGGCTTCAATTTGTTCAGCGACGACCGTGTTAACCATTTTTTATTTGAACTCTTATTTGTTATAACAGAAAACGACTCACTACTCACTGCATTGATGACAGTTCCAAAATTCCAAATAAATAAAATGAAATGAATGAAATGAATTATTATTAGAAACTGACACAATGACAGATAACCTAAAATATTTCTTTACGATTTAAATACATTTTTTGATTTCTCAAGTTGTTTCAATTGTCTTTTTTTATTCAGTACATGAATTGATATGAATTATCAATAATATACTTGTAGATTTTATAATCGCCTAAATAAACATTAAAATTTCCCGATCAACTTCCGTTGGCGGCATTATTCAGCGGTAGCAACACCGACTGCCACTCCAGCGCCATGCCGACACGACGACGCCACTCTGTATGCCACTCTGAATGACACTATAATGAGATTAGTAGATTCCCGTATTAGGCATAATGGTGTCATGATTGCACTATACGATGGTACAATACGTAAAAATAGCAGACTCGTGGCCTTGGCCCCTAGAGACCAGTGAAGAATATGATGCGCGACTGACTGCTGATCGTGAAAGTCATGCATTGTCTCGCGAGTCACAGACGTTCACGGATAGAAAGTTGCGCTTGAGTTCGTAATGTATCTACGCATCTACTTCTAGGTCTCTAGAGACAAAAAGTGCGGAACGTGATGCGCGACTGTCCGCTATATTGCGCTTTATTGTCAATCTTTCTTCATCCATTCTTTCCACGTGACCAAACCATCTCAAAATTCTCTTCTCTAGGTATCTTCGTAACCACATCCTCTTTCACTCCACACCGTTCTCTTATCACGCTATTCCTTATTCTGTCATTCAATGTTACCCACACATACTTCTCAATGCTCTCATTTCCACTGCATTGATTTTTACTTTGATCCTTCTGCCAACTCTCGCTACCATTTATCAATGTCGGAACTAGCTTTCATCTCTCATAAACAGAGGTAAGTATACTTACATGGCACAGTCGGAAGGGGAAGACCTCGACGAACGTTCTCTGACCAAATCGGAGACATCCTCGCAAAAGGTCAAATAAGATCCACCCTAAACCGACGTGTTTGTATGAAGAATGTTATAAGAGTGAATGAAGCAAAAGATGTGTGTAGGGATCGTAGCAAGTGGAGGTCCATTGCCTCTGCCTACCCCGCTGGGAAATAGGCGTGAGCTTATGTATTTACTTATGTAGTTATTATTTTATTTTTGTCTCCAAATTACAGAACTTTGCACTTCCGAAGTCGACGACTGTGAGCAACGGATGCTTAAATTATAATTACCTATTAGGGAACTACTAGCGAAAATAAATATTTTTCCTCGTTCCTAACTATGACTATACCTACCGAAATTAGATAGTGACAAGAAATTCTAAAGAATGAGGTGCGAAGATCGACCGCTTCATGTTTGCAACATAAAATCCATAACACCATGGAAACATCTATGCAACTATGACTCAAATAAAAAATAAAAAAATCTAAACGTCATTCAATTAAAGAAAAACTATCCCGCAATGCCGCAAACTCAAGAAAATCAATAATCAAAATGGATAAAAATAATACATAATTTCGATAATATTTATCCAAGAAACCTATCTACCCTAACAATGTAATAGATAAATCTTAACAATTTCCTCATCATTTAACCGCCTCGCACAAAAATGGGTAAACCAAAATACGAACCACCAACCAACGTGTTTCCATACAAAATACCAAAACGCCTGAACATGATGAGTGTACCTCGACGCTACATCTATGAGACTGAGGAAGGTATGCCCACTTACACTCCTCGAGGGATTAGAATATCCGCTTTAAATGGCCATCCTTCAGACAGGATTAATGATATCGCGTGGCCTTATCTCAGGTAAGTTTGATTTGTGAAAAGAAAACACTTCATTGTGGAGATCTTTTATGAAGGCTAATTTGTCCTGGATCATCAACCGTAAACTTTTGGGGCACATAATTACATATTCTCTCAGTTTACTACAGGAATATACAGAGACGGTCCACATTCGGTTACTTGCACACTTTTACAGTGATTTGGTTACCTTTTGATGCTCTCTCGTACACCCCTAGTTTGGAAGATTCGCGAACTATAAAGTGGAGCGACAGTTACTCAAAACTCTCATAAAAATCTGAAAGTCATAATTCTTCAATTCCGCCCGCGACTGCCCTGAGCCGAGTTCCCCTTAGGGGCGCCGTCTTATGCACGTTGCTTAGTTTGTAGTTTTTACCAAAACCATTTGAAAAAGCTTGGGCCCTGCTCGCTTTTATGTTCGGTGAATAGCCTCTTACATAAGTGCTTTTTATAAAATATAGGACAATTGTAAATGTCAGACTACATTTCGAAACATTAATTTCATTGTTTAAAAAAATATGAACATCAAAAATTGTTGATATGTGGATTAATCTTAAGTGGTCTTTTACCAAGTTGCCAGATAATTGTTTTAGTAATGTTGCAGACGATTACTTCAAACAAAGCGGATATGCAAAAATCGTTTCAGTCAAGATCGATTAGAACGAATGGACCGTATGATAGAAGCCGCAAATGGCACTGTGTACTCCAAACTAGCGAACTGCGTCATTGATCTTAAAACTAGAGGAGATAACAAAGATACTAAGAAAAAGCGAGGCTGGACAGAAACTGAATGGAAGAAACATATTATGGATACATGGATACATGGCCCACTGGTGACCTTTTTTTAGCTTGAGATACCCAGGTCAAATAGAGATTAGTCTCAGCTGTGCGTAGGAGTTACTGCTAGTGGTTGGGTCGTCAAGTGGGACTTTGAGACCCTTAGGACGGGAAGTCGTAGGCTGTGGCCCACACCGCGCACGCTTTACTTACTAGTTCGTAGTATAAACTAGGCACCCACTACAGCAACGTCAGTTTTGCGCTGACTTAACGTTTTGTAAAATATACCAAGGTTATAAAATCTTTTATTCTGGACGGATATAATTATGTTGGATGCCAAGTGGCAAAACCACTTGGCATCCAACATAATTATATCTATTTTACCCCTTAAAAGTATTTTTTTACAAATTTTGATGGTATATTTGTTTTATCTAATCAACAGTCACACTATCTGTGTACCAAATTTCATTTCAATCGGTTCGGTTGTTATGGCGACAGACAAATAGACTGACGGAGCTACTTTCGAATTTATAATATTAGTAAGGCTAACTTATTTAAGTGTAACTATGGTATCTACAGTATATGTATTATAACTTGGCATTTGCATACAAACGCATGTCAATTCAATAAGCGTTTTATTTGCAGCGTGGACATAACAAGCCCCTTGATGCTCTAATGCCCAGGATAAGAGATCTGGCCTACCTGCCCGACTATAAGGTGTACAGAAGATTGTCACAAGAAGAGTGGTACAGAAATCCTGAAAAGGTATTTTTCGTGAATCATGGAATTTTTTTTTGAGTGTGTAATTCACCTTTTTTTATCAAAAAAAAAAAGTATTGGCATAGTTCCAAGCTTTTAAAAAAAAGTAAAAAACGTCGGATCTTCGCGCAATTTCCACCCGCCTCTCCACAACTCTAATACCATCCCTGTAGTAAAAGCATCAATCGCCTATAATGTTCCTGGATAACATACCAATCGAATGGCGTAGAATGTTTTTTTTTTAATAGTCTTTTGCTCTTTTACGTGATATGAACGCGAGCAGCTCTCTACCCATATTAAGTGGTTAAAAAACTACAAACTAAGCAACCTGCTGAATAAGGGGCTCCCTGCGGAGTACCACGGACCTCTTCTCAGGACTATCATTAGCGGGGAGATAATCTAAAGTGCAGTGTAGTAACTTCCTGTATAAACTTTTAAATGTTGGCATTAATTCTCGGTCTTAAACAAACGCATACAGTTAGGTGTGTATTAAGAACAGTAGATACAACTCCATTGATCTTACAAATTTATGGCGCATCTTAACAATTTATACACCTCCATTTTGTTTCAGGTTTCCCCTAATGCATTAAAGTACGTCCCAACAGACAGAACGAAGAAGTTAGCTGAAGCCAGAGTTATACATCAAGAATAGACATCTACATAATTCAATAAATATACGACCTAAGTACAATTCAGTGCAACTGACCGCTTAAAACAGTCAAGAAAATTCATATTTCTGTGACATTCACAACTGACTAAGCCACAGAAAAATTAACTGTAATTCCTGGTTACACAGTTCAATTGCCTTTATCGCATTTTAAAATGCCGTCAGTTCCGGGCCGATGCAAACCGTCCGAATCTTACATAGACTAGAATAAAACCGTTCTACAGTAAACAGCAAAATCTATTATTTATCATAATATCGTCAATATCAATATATCAGTGACAAAATCCAATAAGGTTGAAAATCGAATGTAGCAAATTGATTTTCTTGCCCGTCGCGAATTTAAAGGAAAAAAAATCTTGACAGATGAAATTACACCTTATAAGCAACTATCACTTAATGCAGTCTTGAAGTACCATCAATTTATTTATTTTATTTAATAAATTTATTTATTTCACCACATCATCACATTCATTTTGTACATATGATTACTTAATGTGCTAAAACATACAGTAGGTATAAAATACTGGTACAATTTAATATCATAGGTCATTACGATGTTAGGTCATATAGATTTGTGTGGTGACTAGCATCTTAGCTAAGTTATTGTTGAAATAACTTGTAATAAAGATGCTAGGCCCAAATCCCTGAATAACATACTGCCATCGGAAGCTAATAGTAGGTTTTTTTTTAAATATTTATTTCAAGTTTGACAATTGATTGATTTATTAATAATTATTAGATAAATAGTAATAAATATAATAATTAATAAGTAATTAACAAAACATGCAAAAATATTGATGAGTGTGAGTGTGTGTGTGGGTGTGTGAATGTGTGATGGTCCGATTATTGTAGTATTGAATTTAGCTGAGAGTACATAACATTCACTCCGTTTCGTCAAAGTATAATACACAAGGGTAATTAAAAAACGAACAATCCGAATTTTCGTCTCGTTTTATTTATTTTGTTTAATATTTACATTGTCAACTGCATCTATATAAATACTTAGAAATACTGAATTTGTATGAAAACAACAGATCACATGGGTTTCAATAAAATAAATACATAATATTATACTTAAATTAGGCTTTGGAGCTACGGTTAAATTTCGCTAGGCGAATATTAATTCTATTGTATTTATCTAACTTGTAATTTGTAAATATTTTTAGAGATTTTACAATATTTTTTGAATCGGCCTTTAAAAAATCGATTAATACATTTTAACATACGCATTATATTTTAATATGAATTTGATAGTAAAGTTTCATATAGCATTGTCTTAGCAACCGGTTAAGGAGCAAGCGAAAAGTTCGAAGGACTAAAATAATGATCTCATGGATAATAAACGATAATCTCAAAGCCTAAATTCGCTCAAAACGGACATATTACAAGAATGTTTACTCCTTACTTGTAAATTTTGCGTTAGATTGTTCGCGAAAACTTATTGATAAATCTCTTAAAATATTTGCAGAAATGTTTTATTATAATATGTAGTTGTTTAGGCGAGGCAATGGATGACTGCGTAGGTAAAGTCTTTAGTAGTAGACTGGCCACCGAGATCCTTTGTCCTCACTTTGCCGTCTTCAAGCACCCTGTAATTAAAAGAGAATACTGTTGTAAGCCAGCAAACATGAGATGGTCGTGTAGTTTCCGGCTTCGAATAGAATCCCTCCTATATCCCCATCCCCTTGAGTGTCGTAAGAGGCGAGGCTTTGGTGGAAACAGTATGGCGAGACGAGACGAGGCGAGGAGTGAATTGAAATATTTGTTTGTGTAAAAATAAACCGTATTGCTTGCGATATAGAGTATAAATTACTTTCAACAGAAACACGCTTCTCGCGAGAGGCTTATTGTTGTTCATTGCTACTCATTACCGTGTTATTACCTGAGAATCGCGATGACTATTTTTAGTGGAAAGGGGTCAGTGCGATTTCAATTCTCTTTTCGCATCGTCTCGTCTCGCCACTCTGGTGGAAAATCAGCATTACACCCGATAGATGGGTATCGGCATCTATCAGCTCAAGGTGACCTATCGTGTAACCGCGCTCACCGATCTTCCTGCCAACCGTGGTGATTATGGCAATATGCCTTGCCAAGGTTTGGTAAGAGGCGACCCGTGTTCGGCAGTGGACGTAAAAGGGCTGTTGGAGTAATCATAAGAAAACTCGCTTAACTGAAATCGTGTGGTTAGTAACGTAATATTTAAGGAATATGACTTCCTAAATTAAATTAACTACCATATATAGCACAGCTCGTATTTTTACGTACAAATTAACTAACCACTTTGCTTTATATACTACTAAGTTTTTGTAGATAGGTACAAAACTGAGAGGACTTTGATCACCAAAACTTGTTGACTAACATCAACAACATAACATCTGGGTTACACTGATTCACGTAACATCTGATTTACACTGATTCACGCAACATCTGAGTTACCCTGATTCACGTATACGGGTATATGTGAATCAGTGTCAGATTATTGTCAAGATAAAGTTTATACAGAATCTTGTGCAGAAAATAAATAACAAAAGTTAACATAAAGCTCCTATTTTGTTTTTAATTCTGAACAATATTTTTTTCTTTCTTTTTATTATTATTATCTCCCTACCCTCTGACACTATCAGAGATCTTATTTTCCATAACTGTTACAATTATCTTTGTGATTTACATGCATTTTTTCACTTTCACTCTTATTCTGTGCTATTCTTATTATTATTCTTTTATGTGTTTATTTACTACAATTTTTTTCTTACTTACTATAAGAGTTTTCTTAAGTGTTACTTTTGTTACTTATTTTATACTAACTGCGCCCCGCGGTTTTACCCGCGTTACTCTGCTCCAGTGGGTCGGAGCGTGATGTTTTGTAGCCTATATGTTAATCCGGCGTATAACCTATCCCGGTGCAAAATTTCAGCCAATTCCGTTCAGTAGTTTTGGCGTGATAGTAACAAACATCCATCCATCCATACTTACAAACTTTCGCGTTTATAATATTATTAGGATCTATAATACTCTATTACATTGGATATCTGCAGTTGGGCTTTTGCTACTTTACTGGGCATGAAATAGTAGATCCCCAGCAAGTTCCTACAGGGTAAGTGTGTGAACTGTACTGGTATAAATAGAAATACTTACTTTTTGATAGCGTTCTTGATCATTCTGGAGTACGGGTGCAGGTTGACGTGGGCCAGCAGGTTGGCAGACGCGAGCAACATGGCGGTGGGGTTGGCGATGTTCTTACCAACAGCACCAGAGAAGATGTGACGCGCGCCCTGCAATAAATACAAAATATACACAATTCTAGACCTCAGAAACATAAGACGCATTTAACACGAATACCATAACTAGGTATTTTTACATACGGGGCAGTAAAACGTGGTGCGTATAGTGGTCGACGGAGTTTGAGTGCTTCGGAATAACATTTTGTATGCCGCAAAATACTGCTTGCACCCAGTATAGGGTAAGTAAAATACGGGGTTTTACGAGTAAGAGATACATTAAAGATAACATGTTACGCCTGAAAGTGTAATCAGAATGCAATAATCGTAAGAGGCAGTTTACAATAAAGGCACATACGACGAATTTTGCTAAAAAAAAATTAAATCATGTTCTTATGATGCGCTTATTTATTCCTACCGCCAGTTCAAGACTGACCATTTTAAGAAGAACTGTCTGGCAAGAAACTCAGAGGAATCCTTATTTTAAATAATCAATTTATCATTACATTTACAATATTGTATATTGGGACATCCGACCTTACGATTTTAAGCTCTAGAATTTAGAACAGAGGTTTTCAAACTTTTATTCTCGTAGATCCGTTTAAAACATTAGTGGTTTCATCGTTGCTCCATTTCTATCATATTACACACTTACTGTGTAATATGATAGAAGGCTGTGTAAATATACACCGTGAAATTTTAATGGTTGTTTTCCCGAAGCAGAACAACTTGCCGTCGGTAATACTATCTAAACATTTTTTTTTTTTTTTTTAGACATGTTTTGGATTTAAAATTATTAAAAAAAATATTAGACAACTCGAAAGCGTGATAAACAGTAGTAACACTAGACGGACCTTGTAAGTACTACTCGAATCGCACGCGCTGCTGACAAAGTAAAGAACGATCCATAAACGTTTAAAGCAAAATAAGAGCTCAACGCTTTCGAGTTGTCTAATATTTTTTTAATAATTTTAAATCCAAAACATGTCTAAAAATAAAATAAAAAATATGTTTCGATAGTACTACCGACAGCAAGTTGTTCTGCTTCGGGAAAACAACCATTAAAATTTCACGGTGTAGAAATTTCAGTGTATTTATATCAGTCAGCACTTGAATCCATAACTTGTCCGGTGGTTTACACTAGTATTCTTGCATTCAGGAACAGCACATCAACGATAAGATTAATAACTCATTATAAAAATGATAAAGTATTAACAATAGCATACGATATCGGCGCAATTGTTTACATAGCGAACCGACGTGACAATATGGCGTCCACGTCGACCAAAGCTTTTCGTCAAATTACGCGCAAATTTTTAAAGTGTAAAATTCAAATACATTTTTATGGCACTTATCGATTAGGGAGCGTTCAAGTATTACGTAACGCAATTTGGGGGGAGGGGGTCTCGTTAAACGTTACGATGCCTGTAACGCATCGTAACGTTTTACGCGGGCGGGAGGGGGTCTTTATTACAACACGTTACGTAACATTGTTTCTAAAAAAAATTGGGAATTAAACCTCCCAAACCAAAACCAAAAAAAATTAAAAGCCAAAATTTTGCAGGTTTTGCGAATTAAAATTCTCTTTATTTAGTAGATTAAAACTATACCAAGTGTAAAAACTATTACAAAACTTTTTACGACTTTAGGGTAAAAATGATTACTTGAGTGTTACGTTACGTTTAGAGAGGGGGAGGGGGGGGTCCAGAAAAATGTTACGGTGCGTCACAAGGGGGGGAGGGGGGGTCAAAAATCTTAAGTTTTTTTTGTGATTTATTAGCAACTTAGTATTTAATTCAGACACTTTTCATAAATGAGTGTAATACCGTATTTACGTTATTACACTCACGTTCCACGTCACGTCCACGATATTCCCGTACAGGTTGGGGGTCAATGTATACCTGTTCGAACACAGCGCAGTCTGCGCTATAGGACGCGCCCGCGACGACGCCCGCGCCGCCCACGAGCCCGCTGGCGAGGTTGTCCACGATGTTCCCGTACAGGTTGGGGGTCAACATCACGTCGAACTGGTTGGGGTTTGACACCATCTGCATGGTGCAGTTGTCCACGATCATCTTCTCGAATTGGATACGGGGGTAGAGTTTGGCCATCTGAAAAAATTAAATGTTAAGTTAATATTTTGATTGCACCGGCTCAGTGGTTCTGAGACCTGGTGTTCTGGGTTCGATTCCCACCCGGGACAATTATTTGTTTGAACCACGAATAGTTTGAGTCTGGACGTATTTGTGTCCATGAATAATGCGTTTGTAAAGTCCCTCGCGATGCAGGGATTGCCCTCTCTTAGTTATCGTTTTTATTTTTCTTATAATTTTTGTCTGAAGAATTTGCACTAAGTCGAAAAGAGAGAAGAGATTTTTATCATCGACACATTCTCTGAATATAAAAAAGACAATTCATACACACAAGCAGCTAGTTTATACTTATATTATAAGGAGGTAAAGTATGTGACGTTGTCTGTGGTAATCTCTGGATCTATGAAACCGATTTTCAAAATTATTTTACCAATAGAAAGCCACGCCATTTGTGAGTGTAAAGTTTCCATGGGAACGGACAGCTAGTTCTAAGTCAAAGTCAAAGTTTAATCATTTTGTATACCTCTTCACAACTGCGCAAGAACAGTCCGTCTCCAAGCTTCATGATGTTGGCCTTGTGCACCGCGGTCACCTTCTTGCGACCCAGCTTGACCGCGTAGTCGAACGCGAACTTAGCGATACGCTCGGATTTGACTGCGGTGATGATCTTGAGGCACTCTACTACACCTGTAAATATGATTGTATAGTGCTTAGTTTTTTTTTTCGGACGTATTTGATGTAATTAGGCTTTTGCTACTTCACCGGGCATAAAGGTTTAATCACTACAAACTAAACAACCTGCGCAAGAGGGCGTCCCCTGTGGGACTTGGACTTTGGCTCTGGGCGGTCGCTGACGGGGAGATTGTGGGATTATGGCTTTTATTTTTTTTTGATGAGTTTTGTGCAATTGTCGCTCTACTTTACAGTTCCCGGGCCTATGACGGCATCGGAAAGTTAAGTATTTTGTGTTATCATCATCATGTCCACTGCTGGCATGGGTCTCCCTCGAAGGGGGCTTTGCTATAATGCATGGCCAAGGGTTTTTCAACAAGAACTTTGTTTAGTAGTAAATAAAAATCAAATAGTTTTGATGACAATTGAAGACGTGAGTGGATGAAGGTGATAAGTCACAAAATCACAATTTCGAGTAAATCGAGTTTAAAGTTTCACTTTTATTTTTTAAGATAATTCGCTACGAAACAGATGTTTTAATAAAACTTAGATACCAAGTTGTGTAAACAACCTTAAATATTAATGGTACGTAAGCAATTAAACAAATTAATATTTTTTATTATATAACTTCTAAAAAAACTACACATAACTCCTTCTTCCATAAACAAAAGTCAACTTTTCTGCACGTTTAGTTAGGTGTTAAAGTAGGAATGTAAGTTGTACTGTCTTAATTATAATGTAAATATTATATTTTACTTTACTTATATAATATTATATTGTTTTAGACACTATTTGGTATATCCCACAAATGTTCGAAATTTCTTTAGTGATTCCTCCGTTTTTTACGTTGCACTTATTAGCGTTACTGCGTATTTCTAAGGTGTTTTTGCGATTTGTTTTGGTTTTTTATATATAAATATCTCAGAATCTTCACGTTCGTGTTGGTTACTAGTAGAAAGAATAATAAGGTAATTTTGCCTTGTACTGCTTGCTCACTTACATTACAAGAAATACAGATCGAAAGGCTTTCCGCAAATAAAATATCATCACTACCCAAAGGAATGTTCTAGCATGACCGAATGGTTAAGGTATTAGGGGCTATACATAAGATGCAGGTTCGAATCCTGTCAGTAGTCTAAATATATTAGGCTCAATTCAAAATATTCTAAAATTTAAATATGTAAATACGGGGGCGGTGTCATCGTTTAAAAATGTAATTCCAAATGCAACTTTGGACATGTTTGTCTTGTTAACTATTATCGATAGATGGCATCTGATCTACGTGTTACCGTGTTAGACGTGTTACAAAGAGGTTGATAAATTTCAACTACCGGTTGGGTTCCACTGTGGCCAAATGGTCTAGGCATTAGAGGCTAAGTATACCTAACATGCAAGTTCAACTCCTGTACTACTCCTGGTCGTGTAAATTTATTAATGTTTTAACTTTTAATTTTAACTTAAAGAAACTAACACTTAACGCCATGTTTTTAAGCTTATCCTTGTAATCATCATTGATTTTTTTTCCGTTACTGGGTGACCATCAGCAGTATTTTAACAATATTTTTTAGTATTTTTTGTTAAAGCGACAACAGTAATACATCATTTCTTAACATTTCAACTGTCTAGCTATCGCGGTTCTTGAGATACAGCCTTGTGACAGACAAATAGACAGCAAAGTCTTAGAAACAGGGTCCCGTTTTTACCCTTCGGGTACGGAACCCTAAACATGCGCGATAATGTGACAGAATGAGAATTAAAATAACTAGGTAAATGTCGTGAATAAATGTATGTGATATGCATGTCACGTAACACCTTCATTCACGAAAAAGTGACATCGCGTCTTTCAATCATCGTAAGCTGAGTGGAAGAAGGTGTTATGTACGTACATATCACTTTCTTCCACGAAAGAAAAACAAAGTCTTTACTTTATTTATCTGGAAGAGGGTGATATGGGCCCATATCTCTTTCATCCAGTGCCATTTTCAAAGTTAACTGTACATAACACCTTTTTCAACATATTATTTTGAAAAATAAGCCTTAAATCGACGGTTTAAGGCCAGTAGTCTGTAGTCATCGTCATTTCAAGCTCATCTATGCAAAAAAACACAAAACCTCAAAAATGCGACATATCACCTTCATCAACTCACGTCTTTAATTATTAATTATTTTTAAATAATGACCACAATAAAGAAATTTGGTCAGTCAGCTAGATTTCAACAAGACAAAATTTCAACGCGCGTGTATCTTGGTCATTTTTTGTATGAGGAACGAAAAAAAAACACGTGTCCAATATTTGTTGGTAATCTAACTGACGGACTAAATAGATTTTTTTAGTCCTCATGCCTATTATAAATTGTCACCGGAAAATAATACGAATCGTAAGTTGATCAACTTCCGTGCCACTCATATTGTTAAATTTAGTTGCCAGTTTTAGTAAACGCGCATAATTATTATAATATTTAATTAATTGTTATGACACTTGACCTAACCTAACCGAACGAGACTATAGCATAGTTCTGTTCTAACAAAACATAATAACTTCAATTTCAATAAGTCCGGTTGAACTCCATTGGTTTTGGTTTCTTTTTTAACCACCCTAAACCAGTTTATCAACTACCTAGAAAGTTGATCGTCATACGATTCTTATAATTTTCCGGTGAAAAAAAATATACTGAGTGCAAAAACATGTGCGATTTTACACTAAGGCCGAGTTCAAACCAAACTGACCGTCAGCCGCCGAAAGTGAGCGAACGTTACGCAGTTTATTGTATTTCCATACATATTCACTTTTTCGTTCACATCTAACCTGTAACGGTTTTGTTTATCTTTCATCTGTACAATAAATATAATAACAAATATTACTTTGCTAAATATAATTAAAACTAAAATAAAACTAGCTTATAAATTTAAATAACATTGATAAAATATATTGTACTACTAAATCTAAACTTATTAAAAATGCGCAAGCAAAACCGGCGCATACGTCGCGTTTAGTTGTTTACCTCGTTCACATAAAATTATAAGGAACTGGTTTGTGTTGCGGCTGCGCTCCGTGCCACACCGCCGCGCCGTCTCCCTCACTGCTACCTATCGTGGAATACGGACACGTCTTTGTCTATCTGAACCTACTTGATGTTAATTGTGCCGTATCCTTTACCACTTTTTAATTTTTAAATAATATTCTACTATATATTATTGTGAGTTGTGTTTACCCCGAATCGGGTGAGTGTTACAATGTACCTTTTATTAGAATAAGTACAGAAGCTTTTAACTATCGTAAAGCCTATTTAATATAGTTGTAGGTTTTATGCTGTATCATGTAATGGCGGTTACAGAACAACGTAATCTGTTCAATATCATATTATTAATGCTAATTGATGTAAAGCATTTTATTTGGTAATTGTAATCATTAGTTTTGTAATGTGAATAATAATTCATTGCGCTTGTTAGTTATATAGTTACTAAAGGAGTTTGGCTTATGTTGTATTTAATGTATAGTAGCCATTTTAATATTTGTATATCTTAGCTATTGTGTACGTATTTTATTACTGTGTGCTTAGTACCTGCTTACATTTGACTGCCTCATAACTGATCATCATTACATGCACGTGTAATATCATCTGTGCCTGTTTAGCTTCGCGTCGCTTACCGGAAACAGGATGTCGCAGTCAAACTGTTTAAATGGACAGTTAAAAAATATCTGGTTTTGTCACGATTCCAGGGTTCATCGCTTGGGACTACGCCCCATTCCAGACTACCTTGCCGCTTGAGGGGTGTGTCTCCAACTGTTGCGTGCTGGTGTGCAGTCCGTTCTTCAGGCGCCGTTGGCTTACTCAGGCCAGTGATAATGTTTGTACGGATTGGTGCAATTGAGTTGTGAATGAAGAACCCACTACCTTCTTATTTTATTTTTTTTATTAATCAACGTCTTTTATTTAAATTATATCTCTAATTTGAATTTATTTAGCGTTTTATTTAGAGACGATACGTTATTACGCTATGCGTAGACGCTGACATTCGGCGGCCGATTAATATAGCGTGTCACTATCACTACGCTACGCGGACGCTGATTGGACGGACGGACGTAAACTATGGCGTATTATCAGCACTGTGAACGAAAAATACCGTTTATTTTCACGTTTACACTAGGGCTCACAGTGAGCCTGCTCACATTCGGCGGTTAACAGTCAGTTTGGTTTGAACACGGCCTAAGGTTTTTTATATGACAGTTACTTATAAAATCTAGGTATCTTACCAGGTACGCCCTCGTGTTCCAACGCAGAGTATTCTCCTTCAGTCTGTTCTCTGATGATGATACAGTCGACGTCCTTGTGGCGACAGTTGACGTTAGGCAGTGACTTGACGTGCACGACGTTAGCGAACAAGTCTAAGGCGTTACGTAGCTTCATGTTCAAGGTTTGTAGTTCGCCAGTGTGAGAGAAGTCAGGGGTGGCTAAGATACCCTGGAAAAGAAAATATAAAATTCTGTCAGTCATACAGTCCATTCCTGTGATACTACAATGAAACCTGGTTAATTGGGATCTCAAGGGACCAAGGATTTTGTATTGCGTTTAGGGCCAATTTTTCAATCCACAGATAGAAATTGTCAGAGGAATTAAATTTTATTTTGACGTAATGTCCATACAAAATCTGTCGAATATAATATTTGTTCTTCCGATATTTTTTATCTGACGATTGAAAAATCGGCCTTTAAAGAGGTTGAGAGGCAAACAAAACAAGTGCGAAAGAAATTCACTTAAACAACTTAAACAATCGTGTCCAAAACTGTCCCAACCTGATAGATTGTCTCCCTTATAAAGGGAATTGAGCTCCAGAGTCCCAATTATAAAGATAAACATCGAAAAGATCCTAGAAATCAATTCTCATTTAACCAGGTTCGAACAGTTCCATTAACAGAGGTAATTCGATGAAAAAGTGCCGGGACCTCATTGTAGTTCTCAATCAAAAAAGGGTGTAAAGGAAATAAAGCTATATTTAATTGCATTAAGGCTCATGAGATGTTTTCACAATGCACAAATATGTAATTCACAAACACACAAAGCACATCCAGACTCATAAAGCTCCCCATGGTTAAAATATTGTTGACATGTATGTAAAATTATTCCTAAGTAAACTAGTAATAAAAAATCAAATTTTTTTTTTTGTAAATATATTACTGTTGGACTATTTACTTCAGCACTTCAAACTACTAAATAAACAAATTAATTGGAAAATATATTTATTATAAATCTTATGTTATATATAATTTGTTAATTTCTTGTTAATATTTATATATTATTATTATAAAGAATGTTATAACATGTTAATTGCAATAAACATAAATATTTTCTTTAGGTTATTAAAAATAGAGCTGAATAATAATTACGAATATAAATATAAATAACATTTGGATTTATCGAACAGAACTTTAAAAGGTGAATAAAAAAATATTTGATTTACAAAAAGAAAATGTGGCCCATGAGGGGATCGAACCCGCGACCTTCGCGTTATTAGCACGACGCTCTAACCAACTGAGCTAATGGGCCGATGAGAGCAAAGGCGAAATAGCGAGCTTGTATCTTGAACGTCTAGACATTGATTGAACTGTTATCATGCTATAAATATTCAATACATTATTAAATTATATCTCCAATTTTGTTTTCAAGCGCAGCCGTTACTCTTTTACTAAAATAAAAACTATTAGTACACATAATTTTATCGATCTATTAATTTAGAAAGTTGCACCATTTAATTAAAAAAAGCATAACCCATAGGCTCACCGTGAATTTTATATCTCCACGGGCCTCTAATCCCCGTGTAGTCTTCGTTACAAGTATTAACATATGCTTCAAATGGTGAAAGATATTGTGATACAAACAAAAATACTAAACTTCTCTTTTTACTTGACTGCAAGAAGGGTTATGTCTTTCCCGCGTATCTTTTATGTTTTTAAATTTCTATCTATTATTTCTATCTATTCCCACTTATCTTCTAAACGGTTGGATGGATTTTGACAGTTAAGATATCGTTAGATTCGCCTCAAACACCCAAGTGTCCTTATATAGGTATTAAATAATAAAATAAAAAAACCGGCCAAGTGCGAGTCGGACTCTCGCACGAAGGGTTCCGTACTAGTTGGAAGCCTATTTTTGATATCAAGAATACAACAAGTAACATAATATAAAAGTCCTTGTAGTTCGTTGTAACTTTGATCGATGTTAATAATAGTTGATTGAATGAAAGTTAAATTGCGGTTTACGGTTTATGACGTATTAAAATAAACTACTTACTTGATCTGGTTCAAACCAATTTTCGGTGGAAGTTTGCATGGTTATGTACATCATATATTTTTTTTAGTTTTATCATTCTCTTATTTTAGAAGTTACATGGGGGGGGACACATTTTACCACTTTGGAAGTGTCTTTCGCGCTAACTGTTCAGTTTAGAAAAAAATTACATTAGAAACCTCAACATCATTTTTGAAGACCTATTCATAGATTAGCCACACGCATGGGTTCGATGAAAAAAAAATTTTTGAGTTTCAGTTCTATGTATGTGGAACCCCAAAATTTATTGTTTTTTTTCTATTTTTGTGTGAAAATTTTAATGCGGTTCACAAAATACATCTACTTACCAAGTTTCAACATTGTAGTTCTTATAGTTTCGGAAAAAAGTGACTGTGACATACGGACGGACAGACAGACAGACAGACATGACGAATCTATAAGGGTTCCGTTTTTTGCCATTTGGCTACGGAACCCTAAAAAATAGCATATTTTTGGCACCAAATTGAAAGTAGTTGATTTTTTTAAGCTAACATATCGAGTACATAATAATATGTCATATATATTTAATCTGAAATAAATTCGATTAAATTTCTCAATAATCAACTAGTGTGCTCTGGGATAAGGTCGAATGAGTGTACATGCACAATAAATGTTAACCAAAATTGAAGCTTCAGCTTACCTTAATACAGACTCTGTTCCTAGTGATGGAAGACACAACATCCTCAAGAGGGGCGCTCAATGTTGGGTTCACTTCGGAAAAGAAAAATGGCTCGAAGTCGACTGGGATGCTGGCCGCCTGAAAATAAACATTTTATATATATATTTATCTATTTATATATTAGGGTGTTTAACATATATTACTTAACACTTTTATCTAAAAAAACTAGCTTGCATATATGTTTTAGCCATACTAAAATATATCTGCCATATTTTGTTTAAGGTCATGATTTTTGGCGTAGGCTGGAGCTCTGCTCGCCTTTATCCCCGGTAAAATAGCAAAAGCCTCAGGGCTAAGTACATAGGTCCGTCCGAAAAAAAAAAAGATTTTTGGTTTCTTGAATTGACTTGGTTTCATATCTTGGGCCTACATATATAGCTGTCCGCACACCTAATATTGAATATAAAATTAATCGTTCTCCAAACTAAAGGTTTATGCACAAATTTAACCTCTGTTGGAGTAGAATTTAAATATTCAATTGCAAGGTTTAATCCTCATTTGATAAGCAATTTAAAAATGGGCTTAAGTAAGTAAGATACTATATCTTAAGGCGCAACGTTCGCACTTTAAGTATCAATCGATGAATATTTCGGAATATGGCATTTTTAACTGTTAAACTAAAATAATTGTTTATTTTGCGAATATAAAAATCAACAACGGGTCTATTGTTAATAAGCCTTAAAAGTTAATAACATCAGAGTAAACCAATGAATTGGAATTGGAAGCAATACAATGATAAAAGTATAACACTTAGATTACAGACTTTCACAAGGCTTTTACTATGTTTTTGACTTAATGATGACTTAACATAGGTCTGTTATTGCTACTTGTTTTCGCAAAATAAATAATCTTTAAATATATCAGACAAGAAATGCCAATTTCCGACAATTTCTCCGTTAAATACCTTTTTTTGTTGTCCGGGGGGAAATGTATTAACGCATTCCCACCGCCGCTGCAGCGTATTAGCGCGCTGACGGTGGGATATGTGGGACTCGCCCTCTCCATAGCGTGGTATGCCAAACTCATACCACGAGGAGAGGACCCTACACCAGTAAAACCTCCCGGACACTCCTTCGATCCGCCGTTGGCGGGGGCCGGGTACGCATGAGCAATCCGGCCCCTCCGTTAAATATCTGAAGTGCGAACGTTGCGCTTTAATTACTTAATTTATCAGCCCATTTACGTGCACTGCTGGGCCTCTTTTTATCAGACCTTGGCAATAGCTGGAAGACCCTGGGTCGTCGAGGAATATTGCCGTAATCACCAAGCTTGGCAGTAGAATTAGTAATCGCAGTAAGATGATGCCTTCTTGCAAAGGCTGGAGCACTGCCCAACTTGAAGCCCAGTGAAATAGCAAAAGCTTTCTTGCGAACTAAGTTATGTCCGTCCGAAAAAAAATCAAAAAGGGAATTAAACATCTTCCGGTACAAATACAGTAATACCCCGGACTTACGCGATAGGTGGGACCACGGGAATCGCGTAAGTCGGGGTTCAACTTTCCCTATAAATACATATAATGTTTGTGTAATCGGGACCAGAGTCTAAAAAAAAGCAATAGATCAGAAGAAACATGGTTAATAATACGTTAAATTACAATTGATGTTTACATTATCACACCATAATTCTAACATGGTTTCCATCTAAGCGATAAGACCGTGACGTCTGATTTAAATTGAAAGATTTTCACTTATTATTTGGCTCGATCTTTGCTAATTCCTTTTTTTTATTTTAGCTTCAAAGTCCTCTTAAGTTTATAATGATAATATTTAGTTTACACCAAAAGACAGTGTTTTTCATTTCATGTTAGGTTATGTAAACAGCAGTTTAACTTGTTTATGCGCGTGGTGATCAAAAATAAAAACCGCGTATCTCCGAATTCGCGTAAGTCGGGGTAGCGTAAGTCGGGGTATTACTGTATAGCTGTAAGCAGTTCCCTGGATTACGCTGGTTAATAAGATCTTTAAGCTGATGGATGCTGCTGCATGCCGACAACCTTCGTAGCGTAGCGGTATTTGACTCGCTTTTAATCTCGGAGGTCGTGGGTTCGATCCCCACGCCGGACAAGAAATCTTTGTGTAAATTCTAAGATTTCTTTCTGCGTCTGGATGGTTGAGGGACTACAATACGTGCCTCGGAAAGCTCGTTAAGCCGTTGGTTCCGATTGTTATAACATCATCTATAATAAACGTATATCAAGAAACGGGCAGCAGCATTTCCTTGAGTGGACAACATAATACTGCGGTCACAGAACCGTCTGCCATGCGACTATGGCAAATCCCTCCCTCGGGAGGAGTGGACGTTATACGGGCTGATGATGATGATGATGGATGCTGGTGCCCATTCATCAAGTGTTTGTCTCTTAGTCGGCTCTTCCGATACCCACAATGAAATAAAAGCATAGTATAAGTATTTTACATACCTTGAATACTTCTTGTACAGCGTATACCATTTCGGGGCCGACACCATCGCCAGGAATGAGGGTGGCCTTGATGCGGCCCTCGGTACTGGATTGCTATACATAAACACTTTATTATAGCATGAGTAAATAAAATAGATCCAATATCCTACAGTTGTAATCGTTTTTATATAAATTACTGGTATTTTGGTAGTAAATCAATAAATACTATGTGTGTTTTATCCAACTGCGTCATTTGCCTTCCCCAACAGTTATGCAAGCTTATGTGCAAGAACACATCATAATCTAATAATAAAGATGGGTAAAAGATTAATTAAGTTAAGTCACTATGGTGTTGCTTAGCTCAATTAGCCTTTTACCCGTCGAAATAATAGTAGTCCTAGCTGTCCTGCATTTTTCCTTACATACTGTCCATATAAAACTTTAGGAAGATATTAGTGTATGTAGTATAGAAGAAGTTATAAAAGAACAGATGGACAGAAAACTGTCATTATTTTATAACTCTATCTCTAAGTAAGAGATAGTTTACCTTTATTAGGTGTGTGTAAAAATCTAGGCCTCAGAAACATAAGGACGGATGTACTATTATCTTCAGTAGCATTTGGTCGTAAGTGCCAGTTCACGGGAAGGCACATACGACGAATGTTTCTGACGTATAATAACACATCCGACCTTATGCTTCTGAGCTCTTGAAATATAACCTCTTTTAAAAGTGACGTACCAAGCTATAGACCGCCCTAATTTTAAAAGTAGTGGGAACCATCCACATACTTTCGGGGCCCTTGTATCCTCTCCCCTGTCTTTTAATATAGTACCTGTATATCGTCGGAGATACTGCAATACTACATAAGTGACAATAGCTAATTAGGTTGAAAACCAAATGTAGCAAATTGTTTATTTGTCCTTTACTACATATAGGAAGAAAATATTCCTTGACAGATGAAATTGCACCTTATTAGAAACTGTTACTTTCGCGGTATTGCACAGTATCAGCGACCTTCAACTTAGGAAAACTGCACAAATTTAATATTTATGTACCCTATTTTTTTTTATATATATTACCATCCACTTAAGATGAACTACATAAGTTTTTCATTCAACATGTTTATAGATACTCATAATTGAGATCAAAGTCTAGTAACTACTTTTTTGTTAACTAGATCTTCATTTAAATATAGGTATTTCACTTACCTGATTGCAAATAACTAGAAGTGCAATCTAACATCATCTAAAACTCTAAACATATTACTAAATGAGGTAATTACTGTACTATATTATTGTTAACAATATATGCGATTGGACAACACAAATGGCGTATTTAAAATAAAAGTCATGCTACACATAAAAGGCAAATATTGCCCTTAACAAAAAACCTTTAACAAGTCTTTTTAATATAATAAGTTGATGTCCAATTAAATCCCAAATTATGATTTTGATATGAAAATCCCAAGGTCCAGTTTTTTTGTGAATTTTAGAAAGGTGATATTCCCCATAATGTGTTCCCTTAAGGCCAATGTTTTTATAGAGTTAAAGGCTTCAAACAATATATAAACATGTAACATAGTTAGGGGTAAGGCCATGCTACTCTATAACCATCCTATTCTAGTGTGTGAATGTGTTTGTGTGTAAATGTGTACAATATTGGTATTATATGCCAAATTAAAAAAGATGTAGCCAATTGTCTATATCTCTGAAGTTTTATCAGCAAAGCTAAAATAATTGTACTCTGATTGCCAAATGAAAATATTCAAATATCATTGAATGGGTAGTTCAGTTGTTATGGGAGTTGCCAATTTTATTCTGGGTTTGATTCCCACTCTATACAATTACTTGTATCGATAGATAGTTGTTACCATATCATAGATAATTGTTTTGAGTCTGGGTGTGCTTTGTATTTGTGAATTATGTGTTTTTAAGTCCCTCGCAATAAAGGAATCAATTTACAAAGTACAAGCATTGATTTCTTAAAAAAAAGATATATAAAAACTATATAGGTATGATGAGTGGAAGAAAATATTAATTATTTTTGATTTGGCTACCAGGTACAATCAAATATCTTATCAATGCCTATGTATAGACTCATTTCATAAACAACATTTTTGAATTTGGTCACAACACAATTTTCTTTAGGTACTGTATTTTAAGAATAGAATGGTATATTCTATTATCTATTACATTAAATAAAAACATATATATTTGGGTTTTATGCATGCTTTAAATAATAATAACAGCTCACAGAGATAACGGAGATATTCCTGAGGAACCTGGATACTTTGAAACATAATTATTCAAACAAAATATAAAATATAACTAAAGTTTTGAGCTCTGATTCTTCAAATAAAAATAAACATCAATGATACAAATTTGGATCTCAAGATAAATTACAGAAAATTTCACTTATATCAAATAAAATAATAATTCATGTAATAACATTTTTGTAGATATATATTTAAAATACTATATATGAAAAATAATGAGACACATACATATAATGTTTTTTTATTTAATATAAGTTACTAGCAGAATATTTGCAGTCTACTAGTTAACCTCTTGTGCTAAGCTAAATTGCTTGAATTGAAATATATTGAATTTTTGGTTCAGTAGAGATGTTACCAATCTACAACCTCACAATCTTTATCTATCTATAATATTAGTATAGATGGCAATAGCCTTGTTGCTTCATCATCATCAGCCCGTATAACGTCCACTGCTGAACATGGGCCTCCTCCCGAGGGAGGGCATTGCCATAGTCACCACGCTTGGCAGGCGGTTTGGTGACCGCAGTATTATTTTGTAACACACAAGGTAACGCTGCTGCCCGTTCCTTGATATACGATTATTATAGATGATGTTATAACAATCGGGACCAACGGCTTAACGAGGCACGGAGGGTAGTCCCTCAACCAACCAGACCCGGAAAGAAATCTAAGAATTTACACAAAGATTTCTTGTCCGGTGTGGGAATCGAACCCACGACCTCCGAGATTTAAAGCGAGCCAATTACCGCTACGCTACGGAGGTTGTCTTGCCTTGTTGCTTACTATACTTATATATCTGTCCGAGAAAAAGAAACAAGAATTACAGTTGACACAGGTTTGTATTGGATTTAAAAAAAAAAATCTTGAGTTTAAGTTTATTGTATATATACATATATATAATAAACTTAAACTGAGGCTTTTATCTTCATTATTTGATAAATACTTTTTATACCATATAGTTTACTGTTTATTTATTTGACTTTTCATTGATTTAGGCCCGATTTTTCAATCGTCAGTTAAATGTTGTCAGAGGAATAATTTTAAAATTTTGACAGATTTTGTATTGATATTCTGTCAAAATTAAAATTTATTCCTTTGACAACTTTTAACTGACAATTGAAAAATCGGGCCTTAACAAAATTAAATATAAATTTGATTGGTTGTAAATAATATAGGTAAATAATAGCTTGAAACATTGTTTCCTAATTACAGCGCAACACATTGAGTTGTAATTCCAAGTCATAAACAAAAGAACATATTATATATATATATGCCTCATCACTCTTACAATTACTGCTAGTGGGTTGTTAATAGACAGTTAGTAATCTCACCAGGGTGCTAATACCATGTTGCGCATAACATACGTTTTTCTTGTTTACTGTGCTTGAGGTGTGGACACCCTTGCCTACATGTTGTGATCCCTGAAAGTACACAAGAGATTAAAAGATAGCATTTTAATTCATATAATAATAAGTGAGTTTTAGTTAAGAATAGCTACTTATAGTTGTGTGTATTTATTACACCTTTAATTAGGTATGGAGGGTTTATTAATACATAAAAATGTGCATGAACTTTTCCATAATAATATACACCTTTATGTCAGAATGCAGAAAATCAGGCCTTAAAAATGGTTTATTTTTTACAGTTTATTTGGCATCTCTGCAACTATTAAACTAATGTTAGTAATAAGCTTAGAACATCAAAATATAGGAAGGCTTAGGATGTAATTTGAGTGACTAGGAGAGATGTTATCCTCATTCAAAAATGTATAAGTAACTAGAAAATGATATAAATAATATAGATATATAAATTGTATGGTTAATAATAAGTATTTAGAGACCTATTGCAAGACTATTGTATAGAACTCCATATGACAAATAGTACTTGCTAAACAAATCACATTACAATGATGGTTATGTGCAGACACTACAAAGATAATTATTAGACGTTATCAAGTTACGTGACAGACAAATAGCAAGCATAGTACGATAATATAGATATGTATCGTGGGTATTATTAGAGAGATCACGTGAGGTTATAACTATTCGCAAAAACACGCAAAATCGCAAACCTGTAAAAAATACAAACATAATAGTCAAAATAGACACTCTGTTTTCAATAATAGACTGTTTTATGCATGTTATATGCTAAATAAGAGTTGAAACTTATTTTTATAAACATTTGTTACGAAACAATCTGTAGTAGACATTTAGTAGAAATACACATTTAATATCACACATATTGTTCCATACCTGTACTAATGTACGGAAAATGTTCTTAGTAAGGAGCGACATCCTCGTTTTGAATGAAACCTTTAATAAAGGTTATTTTTCAAATTAAAATTATTTTTGGATCGTCCGTCTTCGAGGATGTCACAGACGTAATTTGCAAATATTCCGTTTCACCTAATTTGACAGCACGTTAATAAAGCCATTGTGTATCTTTTTTATCATCAAAGTTTTAACATGGTTACAACCATGTTAAAACTTTGATGATAAAAAAAGACATGACAAATTATAGCAACGTTTTATAGAAAGATAAAATAAATAGGCTACTTCAAAAATGTTTAATTCTTTATAAAAGTTATAATAAACATGTACAAGTTTTCTGAATATAATGAAACGGTGAATCCAAAACATTGCCATTTAAGAAATATAATTAGTAGTAATCATTGACTAATCATTCTACTATTGTACCAATAGTAAAAATACGCAAATTTGTGCATTTTGGATTAAGGATTTTAATGATGGACAAACTATAAAATATACGACGTAGCTATTCCAAACTGTGATACATTTCCAAATGAAAATTATTTTTCAAGATGTAATAAACTTAATTTTACTAGAATAACTTTGTATTAATATTAATATTTTGTATAAAATATACAAAGTAATGTAGAAACTATATAAAAAATCCTAAATAAAAATAAATGTGGTGGATGCTATTTTGTATCAAAGTTTTTTTCGAGTAAAAATTATAAATGAGAGCTGTGCTGGCAACCCAGGTTAAAAATATCGACCAATGCTGGATTGATTTACGTCATCTTGAATGTCTATATCACCGCGGAACATTTGAACGCGGAGTAAGTGATTATAAATTAATCGTTCACATTATCGTTTAATTCGTGTAAAGTGAACATTGTATAAGTCTCGTAAAAAAAATTATTCATACAATCAAATTGCAGGTCGCGCGGCAAAGTGAAGTGTAACCAAAATTACTGAATAGACCGCTAAGAGGTGAGTTTTGGTATTTTTTTGTGCTTATTAATTTATTTATTTTGTATATTTTACAGACAATTAATATCTTAGTCTATTATTGTAATTGTGTGTAATGTCAACTGAATGAACATCGTCAAGAACAAAAGATAAAATAATTTGATAACACTATTGATCTGCATGTCGGCTTCGAGATAAAAGTTAGGTACCTATTTAGTTTGAGAATAATTACTGAAGGATTTCAAAATATCGATAAGGCGTCGACCACTACGCTGTTTTAGGAGATGCAACGGATATCCGGTATCCGTTTTTCAAGTCCGCATATCCGGTCGAATAAAAAAGCAATACCTATTAAAATGAAATATTTTTATAATCAATTCTGTTAGGTTAACATTTATATTATAAACGGTAATTAAATGTTATAAATTAAAGTCAGTATTTATTCTAAGATTCATATTTAATTGTAAATTCCACGACACTAACACTAGGCTGTGATAAAACAAAAGTTCCCGAATGCCGGTCTTAGGTACAACTCGCCTTATATCCTGTATCTTGTATCGTTCCACAACTATTATCTCTTATTCAGAGTTCCATGTTTTCGTCTTTTATTCGTTCTAGTTTGTCTGACTTGTGTATATTCGAAGCATGCATAGATTACCTAATACCGTCGATTTCGACTATGGCGGCATTTCTTCCAATTTAAATGAGATAAGGCCGCCACATGATTTATTATAATGTGAGTGCAGTGCCTATAAATACACTCACTATTCTTTTACTTCTACAATTCACTGCGATGTAGGCACAGTTCTTTACGCTTACGCTCTCCGAGACCGGGTGAAACAGCACTTACTTACGAAGTATCTACTGTTACGAAGTATCATCCGGTCTTGTGTTACTTCGGGCTGTTTCTTAGATTTTTATAAAAAATGACTTATAGTACTAAGTACAAATGTTTGTCCGAACCGGGACCTCGCCAGTAACTGTATAATTTACTTTAATTAAGTAATGTAATATTAAGGAAATACAATTAAAGATTGTCTACTGAGAACGTAAAACGCAGAACTTTATTTTTTTTCCGAGAGGATGTCTCTGAAAATCCCCGCCAGTGAACACCCTAAGTCGCTGAGGAGCAAGTTACACAGGGGGTGTGCTCTTACACAGATTGCTTAGTTTGTAGTTTTCAACCATTTAACGCGCCCGAACTCGTTTTTTTTTTGCTTAGAGTAAGTGCACCAATTATGGACCACCATAAGGATTTTGCGAAATAAAACTCGGAATTTTTCAGCTTAGTCAGTTTTATATATTTTGAACAGTTTGATAGTTTTTTTGGTATCAAAAACGATTATTACAATTCTTAAGAAACATAAACATCTTATAAATAATCAACTTTTTCTAAAATAAGTCGTTTTTGTACCTTTGCAAAAAGTGTACAAAATATGGACCACATGGTTTCAAATATGGACCTCAGTGTAAATTGGGTTCAAATTATTTAAATACACATACATTTCTAGGTTAATATTGTTATTAAGACAATTATAAAAACTATTGGATATTGCATTTTAATATTAATAATAATAATAACTCATATTTCCTCTAGTCTAATCCACTTTCCCAAACAATAATATTTACTGAAATTATGAGTTTACGAAGTTCGATAAAAAATTATATCGCGCGTTGATAAAAACGAAAAATGGGTGCCGTGAATATGTGCGCGCTCTCTGTCGACCTGCGAGCGGTAAGCGAGCCGCAGGAGGGATAGAGCTTAGCGTGCGGCGACCGATGGCTTAATATGATAGACGGTTTTTGAGAAACGCGGGTAGCCCATATTACGGAACCAGTCCATAATTGGTGCACTTACTCTACTTGTATTTAGCTGGGCTGTTTTTGCTACTTCACCGGGCATTTAACCGCCGCTCCTTATAAGTCATAGGTCAACGTTTGATAAGTACGTACAATAACTCTTAATTTTATTCTACTACGTTATATAATATTCACGATTCATAAAATTATATGCGCGTCTATTGATGTAATTAGCACACAAAAGAATAAAGGAGGTAATGACCTCCTAGCGAAATTACTAATTTTACATATTTAAATTTGCCAATTTTTGGGTTTTGCTAGTAGGTACATATAGTATGGAGTAGAACAACAATAAATATTTATACCTTCCAAATGAGTATTCTAGATCAACATCGAAACTTGTGCGTCAAAAGACGGTTCATAATCCAATTGTTCAATCTAAGTATTTAGCATAGTTTATAAGTCAATGCATTTGACACAATACGCTTTGAAAACTAGATTTTTTCATAAAATTACGATATTTTCTATTTAGGTTGGATTTTCTATTTAGGACAGTTGCTATCAGTTTTCTAAGAAGTAGGTATAACAGTATGAAATAAGCTTTATATTTTCGACCGCCGATCTTTCTTGGGCTACTTAGGACTCCGTGTCCAACTTATTTGAAAGCAAGCTCTTCACTCGAGTAACCCTCTAAAAGAGCGAGGCTTACGTTTCCTACTCCCTTAGAGATCGAGTTTCCCTTAGCCATGGCCTTCTACGATATGACTAGTCCACAGGAGATCACCAACAATTAAAAACATCAAACCAAATAGGCATTCCATTTATTCAACTTTCTTATTTCTTGTACTTGAGGTAGGCGTAGGTTTATATACCTATCTACTACATACATACATATCGTCACGTCTTCGTCCCATAGGGGTAGGCAGAGACAAAGGAATGCCACTTGTCTCGATCCTGGCATACCTCTTTTGCTTCTTCCACATCCATCAGTCACTTCATGCATACTCGCCGGTTATGGGTACTTTTTATAAGGCCATATTTTTATAGGTACGTCGCCAATTTGGTCGATATATTTGCGTACTACATATATTATTATAAATCCATACAGTATAATCCTCAACTCCAATAAGACATTAAAATATGAAGAAACTACAGCTGTTATCATTTTTATCGGAATGTTGTATTGCGTGTTATTGACCCGATACGACACTGTATGAATCAAACTTACCTATTTGTGTATTTTAGTTATACTCAAGGGCCATATGTTTTAAGTACTTATCTAGATTGCGTTTTAGAAAAATAACAGGTTTTTTACTAAATGCATATACCTATGCATTTATATAACTACTCAACTATTATTAAAAAATAAGATTAGCACGTCACGTTACATGTTTACCTATTTTACATTTACCTATAACTCGAAGAAAGTAGTCTCGACAAATTCTTCACGATTCAAAAAATCATGAATTCCATGCGACATATTTTTTGGATGACCTCCAAGGACTAAACATTTTTCTGGACTGGGTAGCTAAGATTCTTATAATATATGTGGCAGAATATTCGATTACTAATAGACGTCAATCAATAGAAAACAAACTATACTGCATGGTCAAGGCCACTTTCATCAATCATATCAGACATTGATAAACTATGAGAAAACGAGATATGATGAGGCACATGTAGTGGATACCTACGGAAAAATGGGCACAGCTAGGTAGATAGGTCCTACCTACACAATTGTAGGTAGCTTATGAATGTTTGATATCCAGCGGCGGCCTGGGGCCCTCAAATTCACGGTTCGGCGCTTATTATTTTATTGCATAGAAATAAAACTTTGACAATTGTATGCTATCCATTGTTTTCAAAGGAGGACTAGGAATCAAAACCCTAAGGAGGTCCCTTGTTGTGCTAAAATTTGCCAGATAATTTCATCATTAAACATAGCCGATACCTATTACCTACACCTGGACAACATAACTTTGTAAAGGTGAAAGAATTTTTGAAATCGGTCCAGTAGTGACGGAGCCTATTCCATACAAACAAACAATCAAATATTTCCACTTTATATACAGACGACTTCGCTCCTATTCATTATATTATTTATTTGAACAGAATCCTTATCTAATTGAAAACACACACTAAAGTATTCTTAATTGTTTGGCGACTAAAGATAATGTAGACCTTGTCAGTAAATAATTACGTATATAATGTATATACAAATCAGTTCTTACTAGTATTTAATCATTTCATTTATATATATTGAACAAGCGTAAAAAGTAAAATATCGTTTGAGTTCGGTAATTCTGTGAACTTTGTAGTGACATCTACAGTAGCCGCACAAAAACACAAGACGACGAGCAGCGCCATCTACCATCTAGCATCCCAACTAACCTGTATCGCGCCATACAAGTTCGCAAGCCAATTCGAACATATACAACTTCCGAACAGTATCAAAGGGCCGTCGGCCGCCGGGGAGACCACCTCGCCCGGCAAAGATCTTCATTTTCTGTGGAGGAACACCACCAACCGTTCCTCTACAACTTCATACTACACCCTGCTGTGAAGAAAGACTACCTAGAATTAATCTATCTGCTATATCGGGCCGATTTAACCCGTAGGTCATTGCTTGTCATCACGTCGTGATTGGCAGAAGATGTAGCGGGGTATTGCACAGAACGTAGAATAATAAAATACGGAAAATATAAATAGGAAATGTATATTATAAGAAAACGGTAGTCATGACAGGATTGATAAAAAAAGGTGACATGGAAGATTTTTTTTTTTTAATATTACAAACTATGTAATATATTTCTACCAAACCGTTAATAGTCAGCCAGATATAATTTACATTAAATTAAACCTATTTCAACACGCTCCCTTAAATTATATCTCGCACACGAACTAAAAACCCTTACATTTAGATAATGCCTAAACCCTCCATACAATAATAATGCTTTTCTTTAGGCAAAGGTTTGGTAAGTATATCTCCCAACATCATATCAGTAGAAATATACCGTAACACAATATTCTTATTATTTCTCAAAGTATCGCGCAGAAAATGATAAGTAATATGTGCTATGTGCTTGCTGCGAGAATGGAAGACTGGATCCTTTGATAAAGCAATCGCTCCCTGATTATCCGCATGTAATACAATTTTGCCGAAATTTTCTAAACCGATTTCAGTAAGTAAACTATTTAAATAAATAGCTTCCTTCATACTTAATGCTAAACTTACATACTCGGCTTCACATGTGGAAGTCGCAACGCATTTCTGTTTTTGCGATTTCCATGAAATGGCTGCACCAGCCAAAAGAAATGCGTGACCCGAGAAACTTTTTCTATCTATAGAACAATTTCCCTAATCACTATCCGAATATCCATTTATACTCCTACCGGTTTTCCTATAGACAAGGCCACGATCACGGGTCTTTTGAGGTATCGAAGCACTCTAATAGCTGCTTTCCAACATCGTTGATCCGCCTTATCCACGTACTGACCTAACTTGGCTACCGCGTTTGCAATGTCTCATCACAGGGTCCACAAGAACGGACAAAAGGGATGGAACTCATCTTACCACGAATACATGTTTCGCAACAATTTAGCCTATTGATGTTCGTCATATCAATATTCGCATCTAAATTGCAATGTTTCATGAGTTTTACTAAATCTTTTGCATTGAGATGACCTAAACGCTCATGCCAAACCTGAATGTCAACATTGTCATTTGATATTGCAGAAGCTTGAGCACACTGTTCCTTTACACAATACAAATTTCCCTTACGATAAGCTACTAACTTTACGATACCTTTGCAATCAGTCACTAGAGCCCTATCATCCCTAAATGCCCACTATCGGTCATTTTTGCAACTGAAATCAAGTTAGTTCGCAAATCAGGAACATATAATGTATCTGTAAGTTGAACTACACTTTTAGAGTCGTCATAACATGCGGAAAATCTAACCGTACCTTTACCTTGTACAACAGTGCTTTGATTAGTCGCCAAATTCAATTTTCCACAAGAAGGTAGTAATGTATTTCCAAAATATTTTGTATCGCTACACAAGTGACTTGTACAACCACTATCAATGATCCAGTTTCCATTCCCGCAGTTTGCAGCATGACATTCATCTGAAACACAGGAAAATGTTACAAAACTAGAATCAGAATAGGTCTCACTTGTTTCTAGCACACATTTCACTAACCCTTGTTTATTGAACTTTTTACACTCCGAAGCTATGTGACCTTTTTTGTGACATTTGAAGCATTTTATAACTTTCTGGCTTGATTCAGTTTCATTATCTCCAATCGTTTTGGTAAAATTAGATCTACGAGCATTCCGCTTTTTATAGTAGCCCTTATTCTCAGCTATTAAAGCGTTTTCACCACCGGCATTTCTAGATTTGCTTTCATCGAGGATTTTAATCTTCAAAGACTCGGGGTCTGGAAATGTATCCCTTGATTGATTGTATTTCTACGCCCATGTCGTGCAGTTTATGCTTTGCATCAAAAAATTTGGATAAATGCTCCTGAACATCATCGCCTTCGCTCATCTTGTGTATAGTGAGCTGCTTCAGTAAGGCAGCCTTTCTCACAGGTCCTTTTGAAGCATATGTGAACTCCAATTTTGTCCATACCTCTCGGGACGAATTGCACCCTCTGACGTGCTGTAGTTCGCTCGGGCTCATAACTAAAATTAGTTCTGCCTTCGCCTTCGCGTCCTTAGACTCCCATAATGCCGCCTCAGGGACTGTGGCAGGCTTAGGTTTTCTACCGTCAACATATTCCCATAAGTCGTTCTTTATTAGGATCGCCTCGGCCTGAATCTTCCATGATTCGAAATTATTCTTATCAAGTAACTCAATTCTTACCGTAGTCATGGTGTTACTCCTCGCAGTACCCACCTACAGAAGAACTTTGGCCGCGATCACAAGAACACAGAACACAAGTACTCTTTTCGTACTGTTTCTTCAATTCCGTATTTTTCTCATCTACTCCGATCTGGGCCCATAACCAGTGTAGCGGGGTATTGCACAGAACGTAGAATAATAAAATACGGAAAATATAAATAGGAAATGTATATTATAAGAAAACGGTAGTCATGACAGGATTGACAAAAAAAGGTGTCATGGAAGATTTTTTTTTAAATATTACAAACTAATATATTTCTACCAAGCCGTTAATAGTCAGCCAGATATAATTTACATTAAATTAAACCTATTTCAACAGAAGAAACCTAAAAAACAATTGATAGCACACTTGTAGCTTTAGAGAGGCCTACTGTCAACGATTGCTTAGGACTTCAATTCAAGTAGTCGTTATTTAGCACGGGTAATATGAAGGAGAAAGATTACAGGAAAACTTCACATCTTTCATACAAAATCATTTGTATCAAAATAATATAATTTTCTTTTCACAGTTTTGATGTTCGGTCCTCTTCATAATTCGTCAATACACTTAGTGGTGTTACAGTGTTACTAATTACATTTGTTTTGTTGCAGCATAAAAATGGCAGACAAAATTGATCTGGACAAGCCTCGCTATGATCAGAGCACTTACATGGGACGCGCCAAGCACTTCCTCCTGATGACCAATCCACTTAACGTCCTTGCCAGCGACTCCGAGCTCGATGAGGCCAAAAAAATTGTTAATGACTTCAGGTTAGTTTAAAAAAAATCAAAGTAGGTATATCACAGTGACTGGTCAAGTGCAGACTTGGCTTGTTATTTATTTTCTGAAGGTCCCCAATATTGTTCAGTACCCCTTAGTGGTGCAGGGTGACCGTGGTTTCAATTCCGATTTAGGGACTACTCACACTTATTCAGCTCTATTTAACTTCTTAAACTTCAGCAGCCCATTTACGTCCATTGTCGTAATCACCACGCTTGGCAGGCGGTTCGGTGATCGTAAGATCTAGGATCTACGAGAAGACTAACCTTGAGCTGATAGATGTTGCTGCAAATCCATCAGTATGTTAGGTGCCTTAGTCATTTCTTACGACACCAATGGCAAGACAGATATATCTAAGCCAGAAACCACACGGCAACCATACTGTACCTATAGGTGAATGTCATAACACCAGATAACGGGGAGCAACAGTTAGCTTAGTATAACATGGTTATCAAGTAACCATCAAGCATGCCAAGTACGTATTGTTAACTCTGGCAATAGCATAGAACATAAGCGACTGAACGATATGGCGATGAAGAACCAAGAGTCAGGGAACCTATTTTCAGGAATGGATTAATAAATAGGTATATCCTTTAATCAGGGGCGTATCTACAGTCGTATCAATGATACGGGGCCCTCAGGGCCTAGACAAAACAGCGGAGCGATAGCTTACGCAGCTGTATGGTACTTGACATTTGTCACGAGATTCTATTAAAAAAAATGACTAACATTCGTTGCTCGATTTTTCTTTGAAACACGCAATTCGATCGTTTGGATTTCGGTTTGATAAATCTTGTAGAACCTTGTTGGCCTCTCCAACGAGTTTTGATAGGGAAACCGAAAACTAGAGCTTGCTACACCACTGTCTTTATAAGCCATCAGATGGATGACAAACGTAGCAGCAGTTTAAAAGATCTGACCAGCTTGCGATCATAATAATGTTTAGTTTACATATTATTGCATCATCTGACGATAATTCCAAAAGTAAACAAAATACCGTGTAAATGAAACATAACATTGACTTACTATGTTCAATGCCTATTATGAAAACATAGAGTCATATCGATATAATTATGTTATCAGTATGATATGATTTATCTGCTACCTACTCGTATTCATAGCTTTGGTTGTTTTTTTAAATACTGTAGATGACTGCAGCGATGTTCAAAATAATTTAAATTGAAAAATATTATATATTTATGTATGTATAGAAATGTATAGAAGCAAATTATTAATAGGAATTTTACTTTATCTTGTTTGTAATTGTTTTACGTGTTTGTTGAGAGATTTAAGCTGTAGACGAAAAATCCCCAAATTACCTGTCTGCCCTAGTCTTCTTCTTCTTATCTTCAACTAATCCCAGCTGCATTGTATAATGTTTCAATTAACATAAAATGTGAAAAACACCTCCTTTTATTCGTCTCCTTTCATATAGTCTGCATTGCTCAAGTAGAAAATATAAGTAGGTAAACAATAAACGATTACTTTTTAGCCGCGTGGAGTTCGGCTTTAAATAGACTATCCAAATTCTTCCATGAGTGTCGTAAGAGGCGACCAAGGGACGTAGATCAGATGAATAAGCAGCAACAGCTATCTGCTCAAGGTTACTAACCATCTTTCTGCGATTACCAATCAGTCTTCCAAACGTAGTGGTTAGGGCAATATTCCTCAACAATCCTGGCTAAGGTCTATCAATAGGAGGCCCATGGTCAGCAGTGAACGTAAATGGAATGTTGAAGTTACTTTTTTTTATTCAGAAACACCCGCAAGATGCCACAGGGTTACGACATAGAAAAACTATGGGCAGCTAAATACCTATACGACAGTGCATTCCATCCTGACACAGGGGAAAAGATGATTGTTATCGGCAGAATGTCCGCACAGGCACCAATGAATACTATTATCACAGGCTGTGAGTATACGTACCACCAATATACATGTTAGAGTAAGGTTTAATAATGTACGCGTACGATGGCCAAGAAATCTACTAATTCTGTCATCCTAGTTCCTAGATTTTTGGAAAATGGCTTTGTCTGCCCAAGATCTGTCGTAAAATACTCAAACATAGAAAAATTATCTTTGTTTTCTTCTTCACATTGCTTTTAAAATTGTTGCATTGTGTGTGTAATATTTTGGATATTGATTTGAAAATATGTAGGAAGGAAGGTAATTACCTTTCTTGTGACTAATTTACGACAAATTATAGGCAGGCATCCATGTATCAAAAAAGACTAGTTACTAGGATGACAGAATTAGTTTTTGACTATGAGCATGGATGGAATTGATTAAATGCAAAATGAATGATTGAATGTTTGTTTTTCAAGACCAGACAATGCAGCCCTTATTATAACGCCTCAAATGATTAAACAGCTGTATTCTAACGCCCGTATGCAAGAACAACTCTAGAGACTGTGGGTTTACTTTGGAATGTCAGGTGTCCCTTTGATGATTTCTATAACCAAGCAATATGATTTAAGGCTAAAGTGAACAGACACTTACTAGGCAAGCGTGTATCATCTTAGGCCTTATCTTCGCCTTCCATCAAGCGAGATTATGGTCAAACGTAAGCCTATATTTAGTAAAAAAAATAAATAGAGGCTACGACACTGAGACACTACTTACTCAAGAGAATACAAAATTAAGCCAAGTATTGCTTGCATACCTCTGTAAAGAGAGCTGTATCGGCTTTTTATGGTGACCCATCTAAACAGTCTAAACAGTTGAACTGCCGTCAATTTGATCCCTTTTCGCATAAAATGCATGCTATGTTTAAGTTTTTCTTTTTTTTTATCAGGTATGATCACATTTTATAAGACCACAGCAGCGACTGTGTTCTGGCAATGGTTCAATCAGACCTTTAACGCAATGGTGAACTACACGAACCGGTCGGGAGACGCGCCTATACCTACTTCGTAAGTTAACAACACATCAAGTATATAAAATGCTTTCAATTTTAATCAGATTAAGAACAAAAGTGGTTCAATTTCCAGGACATTGATAGCATCATACTGCGGGGCCTGTGGTGGAGCCTTGGGGACCGCCCTATATCTTAACCACAAAGTCAAGGTAAGAATATTTATTGAAAGCGATAGCTAGGTGAACTTTTATGTAAGTAAAGGTATTTTCTACCTGTATAAGGTTCTAAATGGGCAAAGCAAAGATAATGTGGAAAACATATTTTAATCCATCTTTTCATTTGAGGCATAGAATATGTTAATTTAAATTGCTTCACCGGACTTATGACATGTACCTATTTATGAAAAGTATACCTCCGTCCCTCAATGATAGGTATCTAGAGAAGGGACAGCAGCGTTTATTTTTGTGCTTGAATATGACAATACTGACAGCTAGTGACCGCACTAACTGGCCGGCTAAGCTTGGTAACTATGGCGTAACCCCTTTCGGGGTAAACATGCCCAGCTGTACTTGCCTACTAGTGAATATTATACCTATAAATAAATAGTATGATGACTGCACCTCCTGCCCACGGTAGCGGATCCAAAAGAGGTTTAATATCAGGATCAACAAACAACAGCAACAAAATATTTCTTTTAAATATTTTAAGTTCAGTATACGCGTACCATTGCTGGAAATTGTCAAAAAGTTGATATCTTAATATCTTACATAATTTAAAATATAAAATCGATTATTATTATTGAAAATAATATGTACAGTACAAGCTGCATTAAACTGATAAATAACATAATACTAAGCAACAATAGCATGGATATTATCACTTACCAAATCTTATCTATTATATCTACATACTTACTTTTTCGGTGGAAACTCTATCTACGTCACGTAAATGTGCTTACGTTACATGGAGGTGTGTCACATAATATTTGCTCAACTCGGAAGATTGATCGCCGGCTGTTTAAATAGGAATTTTCATCGCGGTTTTTCCATGTGTCTTTAAAATAAACATTTAATGCGGCGCCTATTGTGACGTCAACTTGCCAAATAAGTATGTTTCGTTTTTCAAGGTTTTAAGCAAGGGTGATTTTTATGGTTTATCATGCCATGTGAAACAACTAATAACAACGTCACTTAGGAATATAAATTTACAAGATAATAAAATAGGTAAATTAGTAGATGGTGTTTGTTTCTTCGGACGGAAATGTGTAGTTAGCCACGAGGTTTTTGCTACTTCACCGAGCATACAGGCGAGCAGAGCTGCAGCCTTAATAACTTTAAACTAAACAACCTGAGCAAGAGTGCCTGCGGGACTTGGACCACGGCTCGGGATGGTCACTGGTGGAGATTGGGGAATTATGAGTTTTAGTTTTTAAGGGAGTTTTGTACAACTCTCGCATGTCGCTCTGTTTATGGAAGGTATCGGAAAGTTCTTACTAAGGGTCAGGAGGGAATCGAAAGTACCGATAGCTTATAAGTAATTGTTTAGGTCGTAATGTCTTGTCGGGTACCAGAAACAGCAACAAAGTAAAATTTGCTAGCATATGAAGACAGATACTATTTGATATTGATCTTGAAGCAGGAAAATGATTTATGGATAAAGAGGGCAACATGCATGATGTGTTTAGAGCATAAATTAGTCTTAATAAGCCACTAGTAGTAATTACTCTAATTTTCCGCGTCCCTTTTTATATTGTCTACATTACTCAAGTAGAAATAATTAGACAGTTTTTAACTTTTTTGCCAAATGATTTCCGGCTTAGAATAGTCCATCCCAATTCTTTCCTTTAGTGTCGTAAGAGGCAACTAAGGGACATAGACCAGATAAATGGGCAGCAGCATCTTTCGGCTCAAGGTTATTTACCATCTTACTGCCATCTCGAATCCGCCAGTTAAGCGTAGGGATTAGGGCAATATCCCTCAACAGCCCTGGCTTGCGGAGGTCTGTTGAGAGGTGGCCCATGTTCAGCTGTGGACGTAAACGAGCTGTTAAAAGGAAAAGAAGATGATAATGTACAGCTCGATGTATTTTTCCAAAGATGCCACGCCTCTATATCGTTCGTGACGTAGGTATCGTGATATAGATATATGCAAAGACATATCGTGATAAATTGATTTAGATTTGTGATTAGGTTCTATAATAGGTATGCGTCATGTAATTTCACTTACCAACCACATCATAATGTGGTTGGTAAATAACAATGTAGGTGGTTAAATTACATACTGTTATGACGAATAATATTTGTAAAGGAGGTAATTTATTTTAGGAATCGATTCCGTATAAAAATGGGAAGGTGACTTGATTATATTTTACCTCCTAGGAGTCTAAATATAGGTACCTACTTACCTAATCAAAATTTGTAAGTCTGTTTAACATCGATTTTAGGTTATAAATAAAGTGGAAGGCTTCTCCTATGGATAAAATGGGTGATGATTATTTTTGCAGAACATGAAGAACCCCATGTTCGCTAGGCTGGTACCCTTCGCGGCTGTAGCGGCGGCCAACTGTATCAACATTCCTATGATGAGGAGCTCGTAAGTTCATATTATATGCACTATATCTAATTTAAAAAATCTATTAACAATTGAGTATGTCAAGCATCTGAGGGGTAACTATTTATTATTGAAATTGCTTCAAACAGACGAAAAACGGTTTAGCATATGTATGATTCCATGCATAACATTTTTATTAATCTGGTTTATTTCCAAGTATTTGTACAATTTTGGCCGTATTTGCAACGGGTTTGCATTGTTTGTTTTGTCTTCTTGGTTGGCATCAACACGTTTTTGCCTAACATAGCCACCACTAATATCTGAAGTCTAAAGACCTATTGGAAATCCCTCTGCGACTTTAGACTTTTTTCTCTCGATATCATTGTCTTATCTTTTCCTAAATTTCTGTTGATGTTTAACAATAGAAAAGTTAATTCGATCGAAGATAGAATGGTCTAGTTCGATCTGGGTCTCGTCTAAGTCCCTAACACTTCATTTTATATTTATAGTGAGCTAATAAATGGCACGCCCGTATTCACGGCTGACGGACAACGCGTGGGTGACTCTACGAAGGCCGCTCAAATTGGTATCGGCCTGGTTGTCGTGTCCAGGATCATGATGGCTGTACCTGGAATGAGTGAGTATTTTATATTGTATCTCTTTAATATTGTGAGTTAATAGTCAGCTTAGAACTATTCATTTATTAAGTGCTACGATCTAAAACGACTATAATTACAAACTGCGATGCCCCACATGGGGCGCCAATTTATACTAAGAAAAATATAATTTGAACCCAAAACCAAAATGCCACTTCGTCACTTTTTGTAAAAGAAGATGCAATAAATTGTGTGTGCCAGAAAATGGCAGAAAAAAATTTAAGAGATAAATTTACCAGCCTATGTAAAATACACAAAAATCGGGTTTCAACGTGTACAAATATCATCATCTTCCTACCCCCGTCTCATTATTTGGGGTCGGCGCAATATGTTAGACGTCTCTCCCATACTCACACCTTTCTTAGTCCATCCATCTTTTATTTGCTCGTACCTATACAAACATTAATATTATTTTGTTTTCCAGCTCTTACCCCAATGGTAACAAACTGGGCGACTCAACGAGGAATGTTCTGTCGATTCCCTATGGGGGTGCTTCCATTCCAACTGTTCTTAGTCGGAATGTGCGTGACATTTGCCACTCCTCTATGCTGTGCTCTATTTAGCCAGAAGTATAGTCTGCCTGTAGAAAGTTTGGACTCTAATACTAAGGTAAGAAGTAACTTTTACTATCAGTCCATTTAAATAACTAACATTGCCATCGAGCCTTTGCAATTGAGAGATATACTGTGAAATATAACGAAAAAATAAATCAGTAAATCTATAAAACCACGTGGGAGTCACTGAGGAAGAAAATCACCACCACCCTCTAGCATTGAAGCTTATTATTAGCTTATTATTATTATTATTATACCACCGAGGAAGGGGAAATGAAATTCTACTTCGATTCAAACACACAGAACAAGGGTTATAATAATTACACTTATTGCAATCGTATCATTATTTATTTTAAATTTACATAGTTTTAACCTAATACTAGTTAGCCCGCACAGATGTCCCATGTTAGGCGCCAAAAATTAAATATTTGTTTAAGGAATAAGAAAAGGTATTCACCTAAGTGTCAATCAATAAATACACTTTACTAAGAAAATTACTTATAATACTGACTGCACCGGTAGCTCAGTGGTAGTTGCTTCCAAAATCTGGTGGTTTTGATTCGATTCCCACCCGTCATATTTATTTGTGTAAACTAGTGGATACATGGTAAAGGAATGTTTTTAAAGGCCCCAGCGACACAGGGATTTTTTCCCTAGAGCGGGAGATGTGTTTTAAAAAAAATATCTCCTTACAGGATATTATTCAAAAATATTTCATGTATTTGAGTCTTTAAGCTAAAATGTACTAAAATTAATTATTTCTTGTTTACAGGAAGTTATGGCGAAACAGTATCCCAAAGAAAAGGAGGTGTTCTTCAACAAAGGCTTGTAAAGCAATATTGAGAAACAAATTACTTGTAGAAACAACCGTTATGCAAATCTGTGCAAACACTGCCTCTTTTAGACTGTAAGGACACCCATCCATCTATAGTGTATTAAGTAACTCTTACTCACTAGCGTAGATACCGAAGAGCTGGTGGCAGTACCCCAGGGCCCCCAAGCCTGGGAGGGCCCCAAAACGTTATTAGCAATCCTCTTATTGCGTTTTTTAAATATATTTTGATAAAACCTAAACAGTTAGGAGCATCAGTTTTTATGCCCCAGGGCCTAATGTAATTGACTTGTTAAAAAATGTAAAATTGTGACAGCGTCAATTCTTTCACCAAAAATGATTCGCGTTTGACAATTGGACACTGGAATTTCCATTGGGCTTAAGTGTCGATTGAGCTCAATCTGCTGAGATTAAGGTTACAATATGTACGCAAACTTAAGCTTGTAAAATATAATATTATAAATTGTCTGGTTGCTCAAAGAATATGGGATTGACAAGTGTCATAATTGTACAATTATCGTGTAAACAGATGAAATCTGACATGAAATTGACTTCAATGACAAGTGTCAGGAACGCATCGTTTTAACAGCAGCAAATGTTAGGTTTCAAATTGGCGATATATTATCTGCTCTACAACAATTTTAGCCTTTTGATTTTCTTTGGTGAAATTGTATTTAAATACTGTGGCATCTCTCATAGGAGAAGAATAATGTAGACGATCGGCATATCTTCTGATCGGATAATAATATAGGTACTGTCTCAAAGGCACTTAGACTAGGTTTTGGATCTTTTGTGCCAATCCCGTTCTGTTATTCTTCCTCCATTAATGACAACACCTTGTCTTGCGTATTTCAGTAAATACTTTGCAAATGTGTATATTTTTGTAGTCCTCTGGTTCTGGACATCTGGTCCAGATTGTTCATCCAGTGAGATCGACATATCAGTAAGAACAGCGGTTTTAAAAAAGCAATGGTTGGTATTGAGCGAATGTTTTTCGCGTAACGAGCGCGACGAGTAATAATGTAAAAATATTAAACATATATCTACCCGATGTTTCCCAAAAATATCGAGCTTAAAATACTTCGCTTTTAAGTAATTAAAAAATGATTCTGCTGTGGATCTAATAGGTACTTCGTAGACATTTCTCCAAATATTTTAAGATTAATTTTACACAATTATTTTATTTCCTTTTATAATGTTTTATACCAAATATTGTTATACATTTTATTGTTAATACTTTTCTTGTTACATTTACATTCTTAATTAGTATGTTTTTTATAAATCATGCTATATCTATATTTTTTTATTATAAAGACGAAGCACCAAAGTGGTATATAAAAAAAGGTGAAATTGTTTTATATAAATTAATAGGTAATAAATATTATTGTACATTCCGTTATAAGGATATGTATCATTATCATTTATTATTGTGGTATATTTTGCCGTTTCCGATACTAGTCTAAGATCCGATTAAGAAGGACCTTCACCGATATGTTTACTGGATGAAAAATATTTTATATCAAATTTAATGACTTAAATAATATAACGCGGGTGGGTTGCATAAGAAATTCCTTGCCAAACTATTATTATTTAAAAATTTACTTTAATTATTTAATTTACTTTACTTTAAACGAATAAATTTAATACTAATCGAAAGTATGAAGCCTATAGAATATAAAAACGTTGGGTTTTCTTTTTGTTTCCTGGCATAACTACTGGGTTGCCAGGTATTAATAGGAATGTCGATACTATTGATCTTCACCTATTTGTTTAATAAATAAATTTCATATCAAGATATAATATTGTTTTGCTACAATCTGCAATAAAAAATAAAATATTTCGATTTACAATAAAAAATTAAATAATATTTTTTTTAATAAATAATAGTTTGGCCAGGAATTTCTTAGTCAACCCACCCGCGTTATATTATTTAATATATTACATTTGATATAAAAAACTTTTCATCCAATAAACAGATTGGTGAAGGTCGTTCTTAATCGTATCCTCTACTATACGGTATGCTCAATTTATTTTGCTTGTGATACCTGTGATTTGGGGAATATTTCTAGACTTTTTAGCAATAATGTACACCATTCCATGTATATTTAAAAGTCAATTGGCCTTAAGGTACAATTATTATGGACAATAACGTGTAGAAAAAATATAAAATGTATTCGTAAATGTGGTTAGATAATATCAAACTAGCATTTGATGCTTCGATGTACTCACAACTGTACAAAATAAAATATTAATGAATGTTGAACTTTGGTTTTATTTTCTATCATTCCACTGGAGCATTGCAATAAGCATTAAAATAATAGCAACACTAGGCAGTATTGCAATTATTTTACTTATGTGCTTTTTCAGCCCGTTTATGTCCACTGCTGACTGTATCAGACCTTGGAATGCCGAATTGGCGATCGCAGTACGATGGCAGTATTTTTGAGCTGATAGACGATGCTTCCCATACCTCTGTCACCAATTACGACACCCACAAGAAGACATGGGATGGTCTATTCTAAGCCCGACAATAACCGACTTAACCCAAGGGTTCGTTAAAGTGGCAAAGGGCAGGTCATATAGCACGGTGAAACCGAAAAGTTCTCGAGTGGAGACCGCGGATCGGCAAGCGTAGCGTAGGACGTCGACTAACGAGATGGATGGATGATCTGGTTAAGGCCGCGAAATCACGGTGGATACAGACAGACCACTTCCAACCGCAATAATAAACTCCGGCTGAATTGATGATTCTAAGCCTGAAATCAAATCGCACCCTTAGAAATATAGTAACCTAATTCAAAATTTCGTATGTGACTTTAATTCATATTACGACCTAAATTCAACATTTGCATCGACCCATATTAAAAAGGTTGAAATTAAAAACTAATAAAATACACATATTTTTAAAACCACCGAATATTTCATTTTATTTCTACAAAATTAATGGATTTGACAATCCTTTTTCGCCATTTACTTAAAATTTAGTATTTTCAAATAGGTCACTATATTTCTAAAGGTGCGAAATATAAGAATAGTGTTGAGTATGAACCCACTCAGTCCCTCGAAATAAACTTCAATAATATAATTTAGGCGATAGCACAATCATAGCAGTCTTTAACCTTTTGGGGCCCTGTATCATGAGTCTCCTTCATATTCATTTATTCACTTATCTTTAATTAGTTTGTTCCAAAATAGCTCGCGATGCCTGTTTGACGCAACGTGGCGAAGCTTTTACCATATTCGGGTTATTAAAGGACTAATATTTAGTGATTATTGAATAGTTTTACGTAGCAAAAGTTAAATAATGTTGGGTTGTATAATATAATTTAAGCCGAGTTAAACATTGCGATGTTTGGATGCTAGAATTTTATGTGGCAACCCATTATTGTCAACAAAACCTGTCAATGTCATTGTGACATGACGACAAGAACTGTCAAACATGCTTGGACTGTTTGGGTTTTTAGAAACAGTTTTATTTGGAAATAATGAAATAAAATAGATTACAAAGGCTATTTGCAGCTTAGAGAGTGTTTCATTCTTTATAAAAATGTACGATTTAAAGATGTGTGTGGCGTGTTTCGCCACGGATGTAAAGTTATTCAACATGGATACTAAGCAATTATGGCGAGATTATCAATTAATTACCGGTATTCGGGTGAGTGTTTACCTTTTATTACTATTCTTAACATACCATTTAATATCCGGTAACGAATGTAAACAATACATCATAGATTATCATTAGCAGAAAATCCATTTCTTTGAACTGAAAGCATTCCGCCATTTTGTTGCCTATATTTTCTTTCGAAATCCTTACTTGCAACAGTCTACCATAAGTGTAACTAATAAAGTTTATTTTGGTTTGAAGTATTTTACTAATGGTTGGTTTGGTTGTGCCTACGCGACGTAACTTTGATCGCCTCGGTAGCACATCTATTTATATTAAGATTATCAGGACAGTTATCTTACTGAAAAAATATTTTTTTTCTATGTTGGCCAATGTTATGCTTATTTATAACTAGCCGTCCGGCGCCGCATCCCTTTCCCATGGGAATGTCGTCTTAAAATATAGCTTATAGTCTCAAATAATGTGGCTTAATGCCAATTGTTGACAGTTATTTCAAAATAATATTGCAGTTAAGTTTCTTTAAGTTTCAAATGTTCCGCTCAACTTTTTTTTTTTCTTTAATATGAACCTTCTGCTGTCAATAATAAACACAACAAAAAAAGAATTACCTAAATTGGTCCATGCATTCATACATAATGCGATGACCAAGGTAAATAGGGATAAATTTTTATATAATAATATATAGATTTGTCATATTGTTGACAAATCTTATTTGGCAGTGGATATTATACAGGCTTCTTTAAATATATTTTTTAGTTCAACATATTATGACATTTTTTATTCCAGAAACATGACTCCATTGGGTTACCAGATTACCTGTGTTATCAATGTGCAGCTATGGTGCATAAATACAAAACATTCCGGAACCAATGCCACGGGGCCCATTTTACATTTCAGGAAATTTTGAACAGAAATAAGCAGGTAATATTTGAATAATTATAACACAGTAAAATACTTCTTTTATACAATATATTTATTTAATAATGTTTTGTTAAGATTTTATTAAAATAAAAAATAAGATATTCTCAAAGAATTGTTTTAAAACACATGATATTATTTATTTAGCGTTAAACACATGCCATACTACTATTTAAATTTGTCTTTCAGCTTAATAAAAATATTTTTATACATTTTGATCGAAAATCAATTAATGTTAGCCCACCTCTAACATACATGTCATTAGACAAACATAAGTATGAACAAGTTAAATTTCAATGGACAAATCCTAACCGTTTAGGGCCATACAAAAATCCTAACGATGATCCTATACCTATTGCTCACCATGCCATTATCAACTATAACAACTTTTTTGAGGACATTGCTAACGAAGTTGATGAAAAAGATATTAAAAGTGACACAGAAGAAGGTCCGGATAATGCAAAGAAAAATATTGAGATTGTAGTAGAATCTACTAGTCAAATAGAAGATGATCATTTCATGGACAATGACCATACGTTTGACAATGATCCTGGTCCGGATTTTGTATTAGGCAATCAAAACGGTGTTTGCAAAGTCGAAGAGGCTGACGGTTCTAATTTAGACGAAGAATATGCAGTTATGGTGCCAATTAGTATGAAAGAGGCGCGGGCTGCTATTGAAGTTTACAAAATGTTTAGTGTGGGCAAATATAAGTGCCCGTCTTGTAATAAGGCTTACCATAATTTACAAAGAATGAAGGCTCATTTAAGAATGCATGACCAGGTAACACAATTTATCTATTTGGCTTTTTATTCACTTTTTGACATTTTACAATTAAATAAGTATTAATATATATTATAAAGTATATAAATAAGTATTAATATATTAAAGTATTAATATTTTTGAAATATTAATATTTAGTTAAAAAGTGAAAATGATTGCTTCTGTAATGCAGACAATTTATACTTGTGAAAACATTTTTAAGGTTTCATTTGAACATTTAACTAAATTATAAATCAATTAATTACACACTAAAATAAACATATAAAAGTAACATATAGTTACTATATTTAATTATGAAGTTCCCACGGGAACAGGGGTTACGCGGGAAGCCATTTTTTCCATAAATAACAAAATCTAGAAGGCTAAATGTTCTTATGTTTTATTAAATGCTTAATTGTGTGTACCTTTTAATTATACATACATATTTGAATATGTTAAACATACATACATTTAAGTATATCATGTTTTTTTTTTTCAGCATGTTAGTGGCAATTTCCAATGTGTATTGTGTAATGTATATTATAAAACGGACTTCCTACTCAAAACTCACATGACTGAAAAACACATGTACAAATATCTGTGTAGAAAATGTCCAGAAGTAAGCTTTGATAGGTGAGTATCATACACTATTATTATTTTATCTTTTATCTGTGAAATAGAAAACTTTATTGTTCTACTATGGTAACTATCATGCTTGCAGTAAGATCTTTAGTTGGATTTATGTAAAAAAATTGATTTGAAAAAGACCATTATAACTTTTTTAATACAGTATACGAACCATACTCACTTTAAGCCAATATTGGCCATACTCGACAAGCGCAAGCATGCTATTTGCGCCAACGTCAGCTATACTTGACAGAAAAAAAATGCCGGTAAAACATAACAGTAATTATATGATAAACAAGGGGCTTCGAATATGGCTTGTCTATCGGAATTGTGTCCTTATCGAAATTGGTAATTCAATCATTACCTTATTATTCACAGAAAGCGAATATCTAATTCACAAGTTGTAAGTGTGTAATATGATAGAAATAGAGCAACAGGGGGTTCAATGAAACCAGTAATGTTTTAATGGGGTAGAGGCAAATATTAGGGCACATCCAAATCACTAAATTATATTGCTAATATATATTCAATATCAATATTTTCTACATTTTAGAACTTCAGCCAAACAACATTACATATGGACTCACCTACAAAAGGGCTCCAAAAAGGACGCGAATTGGTACGAAACCCGCCCTACTTGGCTCAGCCCTAAGGGTGGCAAGCGCACCAAAGGGGTAGTATCCCTACGTCCTGTGCGAAAGATGAAAAAATTACCTGATGATTTCTTGGTGTATTCACCTATTAGCCAAGAGGAGCAGTACGCCATAGTGCAGGACAGACAGAAGTCGAGGAATTATAGGGAGGCGCGGTATCAGTGTGATCTCTGCTTTAGAGGGTATAGGGTGCATTCGACCTATGCGACACATATGCAGAAACATAATCCGGTGAGTGTAATTCTAACTCCAAAGTTGACAGCACCTTTTTTTTTGTCCGGGGGAAAATGCATTTACGCATTCCTACCGTCGCTGCAGCGTATTCGCGCGCTGGCGGTGGCATATGTGGGACTCGCCATCTCCATAGCTCCATAGCGTGGTATGCTAACTCATACCACGAGGAGAGGACTTAACACCACTAAAACCCCCCGTACACTCCATTGGCCCATTTAAGTTGACAGCACCTTGAATTCCTCTGATACTTGGTATGCCAGTCCCAGCTCGTTCATCTTTGTTCGTGTCAGCGTTTAACATTCACAACGTATGTGCAACATTGTCTCATTACCTTGTCCATTGATTCTGCAAGTTTTAGAGCACTTAAGAGTTTTTTCGCCATAGCCATATCGGCACTGAGGACTATTTCATTTGGCTTCTAAACGAATCATGCGTTTTCTTCTCCACAGAGCATGCAAGTCAGGCTTCTTGATAAACACGTTCGTTGGAAATGTCCTTTTGTGCCGAAATGGCCTGTGAATATCATAAGTCTCAATTCGTTTCTGCTGTATCTTCAATGTATCTAATGTAACTCACAATAACTTTGCAGGAGATATCAGGCAAACTGCAGTGTGACATGTGTAAGCTGTACTTCCACAACCAGAGGAAGTTGTACAAACATATGAACATATCGCATCTCGGCAAGTTCACCTGCCAGATGTGCAGCTATATTTGTTATAATAAGTAAGTACATATCGTCGGAGATACTGTAATACTGCGTAAGTGATAATAGCTAATAAGGTTGAAAATTAAATGTAGTAATTTTGTTATTTTGTCCTTTACAATATATTGGAAGAAAATATTTCTTGACACATGAGATTGCACCTTATTAGCAACTGTTACTTTCGCGGTATTGCAGTATCAGCGACGATATTGCGATTTTTATCTATTATTATTTTTAGCCAATACTGTCCCACTCCTGAGCAAAGGTCTTCCTTCATCCCTTCCACTTTTTTAGATCTTGTGCCTCCTCCTACCAGTTTCTTAGGAAGTCATGCAAGTCGTCCCGCCATCATCTCCTCGGTCTGCCGCGAGCCTGTCTGTTTGTAATAGAAAATAATAGGATTTTAGTAAATGCATATGAATTTATATGATTAACTAGTATCAAAACCACACAATTATGAAAAAGGGCTATCTTTCTGTTACTTCCGGGTAACAGAAAGAACGGCTTACAGCTCAGTAACGGCAGAACCGATATCGACGGGAGATTAACTGGTAGATACCTAATTTTATTAGGTATAATATAGGCTATTATTAGGTCTGTATGTCTGTTTGTTTGTCCGTGTATTACGCTGAATCTCCAAAACGGTAGAACGTTCAATCCTAACAATGAACGTTAGCTTATAAAATCTTTATTTTATTCCAGGGGTCAAGCACAAAGTCATTATCGTTGGCATAAGAATGTCACATACGATTGTCCACACTGCAAAAAAGAATTCATGTGAGTACATTGAACATTAGTCTATATACATATATATCTTTGTCGATTTGGCTTCGATTCCTACCCAAGATAGTTATTTGTGAAAACCACATATAGTTGTTCTAAGTCTGAATGTACTGTACACAAAGACTTCTTGCCCGGTTATGAAGGCCCGGTACCGAGAAGCGATCCGGCAAATGGAAAACGCTGGTCTAGGAATTAGGGGCAAAATCCGGTGGTGCGTTGGTCTAAATTTATTTAGTTAATTATTGAAATATTTTTCAGTACTTGAGTGTACACAATAGTAGTACTTGTCATAATCACAATGTTTCAGACTAAAACTAACAAGGTTTTTTTTTCGGTCGGACATATGTAATTAGCCCCGAGGCTTTTTGCTCCGGCTCAGAGCTGAGCTGGAGCTCAGAGCTCCAGCCTTAATAAATGGTTTAAAAACTACAAACTAAGCAACATGCGCAAGAGGGCGTCCCATGTGAGACTTGGGTCTCGGCTCAGGACGGTCGCTGACGAGAAGATTGAGGGATCGGAAAATTCTTTTGCAAACTAAGGGTCGGGAGGGTGAGGGTGGAGGCGTCGCGTTCGCGGGCGCACTAGTCTCACTAACAAAGCATTACTTATGTACCTATTTCTATAACATTTATTTATTACCTAAAATGTTTAAGTTATGTAATAAACTTGAAATAAACCGGCCAAAATAGTTGAAATATTATGTTATGTCTCAAACTGTTTACAGGAAAGCGTCCACCCGCCTGACACACATACGTATCAAGCACCCGTCGATGTATATATGTAAGATATGTGGACACAGCTTCGTGAGTGACACCGGACTTTACTTCCACAAGCAAATTAAACATAATAAAGAGGTAAGCAGAAGTTTTAATGTTCATCTTAGTCGCACATGTCGTGGTCGTGGTCATCTACATATGTCCATCCGAAATCAAAAGGCGGGCAGGTAAATGCTGTTGCGCATTACCTAGTTGGTTGTCATAGATGGTGTTATGAAAATGGAGACCAAGGGCTTAACGTGGTTTCCGAGGCACGGAGGGTGGTCCCTGAACCAACCAGACCCGGCCAGAAATCTTTTATTTTACACAAAGATTTCTTGTTCAGAGAGGAAATCGAACCAGTGACCTCCGAGATTCAAAGCGAAACTTATAGCGCTATGCCACAAAAGTTGTGAAAGTTGAGTGTTATTTGTGTTATGGCAATCAGAATCAATGGCTTTATGTACTTTTCGAAGCAAAGTCCTCAACCTATGATACCGCAATCTTTGATTAAACTAAAATTTATTCATTTTTCTTTCAGGAAATAGAACAATCGGAAAATATGATATTAAATAAATCGGATCCCCTCTACTGCGCGGACTGCGACATACAATTTATCAACGAAACCGCCTTCAACACGCATCTCGGCAGCTCTTACAAACACGTCACTATTAATTTGTGAGTAAATTAATTAAGAATACGTTTTGTTTTAGTTATACACCATGGTTTAGGGTTCCGTACTCAAAGGGTAACAATGGGACTCTATTACTAAGACTTCGCTGTCTGTCTGCCACCAGGCTGTATCTCAACCGCGATAGCTAGATGGTGTATTGATATTACCGCTATAACAAATCACTACATAGTATAAAACAAAGTCGCTGTCTCTGTCCCTATATCCCTATGTCCCTATGTATGCTTAAATCTTTAAAACTACGCAACGGATTTTGATGCGGTTTTTTTTTGAAAAAAATTTGAAATTTCATTTGACGTCACAAGGTCCTAGGTACAATATTATCTAGGAGTGACGTCACAAGCCTTTCCTGAACTTAGTTTCTCTGTATTTCTGTTAATTTTTATTAATTTGATACATAAAAACCGGCCAAGTGCGAGTCGGACTCGCGCACGAAGGGTTCCGTTTCAGTTACAAGTGCGTACCTATTTTTGATATCAAGAATAAATAAAAAAGCGTATGTTTATGAAATGAAATGTTATATTTTTATATTCGAGTTGATTGAATGAAAGCTAAATTGCGGTTTACGATTTTTGACGAATTAAAAAAAAACTACTTACAAGATCTCGTTCAAACCAATTTTCGGTGGAAGTTTGTATGGTAATGTACATCATATATTTTTTTTAGATTTATCATTCTCTTATTTTAGAAGTTACAGGGGGGGGGACACACATTTTATCACTTTGGAAGTGTCTCTCGCGCAAACTATGCAGTTTAGAAAAAAATTACATTAGAAACCTCAACATCATTTTTGAAGACCTATTCATAGATACCCCACACGTAAGGGTTCGATGAAAAAAAAAATTTTGAGTTTCAGTTCTATGTATGGGGACCCCCAAAATTTATTGTTTTTTTTTCTATTTTTGTGTGAAAATCTTAATGCGGTTCACAACATACATCTACTTGCCAAGTTTCAACATTATAGTTCTTATAGTTTCGGAAAGAAGTGGCTGTGACATACGGACGGACAGACAGACAGACAGACAGACAGACAGACAGACAGACATGACGAATCTAAAGGGTTCCGTTTTTTGCCATTTGGCTACGGAACCCTAAAAATACGTCTCCAATTTTTTTGGTAACCTAACTAACTGTTTAATGTCCATATCGTTTAGCCTTTACTTAAGATAACAGTGTGCGGTGGTCTGAATTAATTATCACTACATAGTATAAAACAAAGTAGCTTTCTCTGTCCCTATATCCCTATAATGTCCCTATGTATGCTTAAATCTTTGAAACTACGCAACGGATTTTAATGAGGTTTTTTTAATAGATAGAGGGATTCAAGAGGAAGGTTTATATGTATTCATCAGCATTGTACCCGTGCGGAGCCGAGGCGGGTCGCTAGTACTAAACATAAAATAAACTTGTTTTTTTGCACGATGTCAATAACGTCATTAGAAAAATTATAAAACCCTTTCCGACGACATACACCATATTGCTATTGGGGGGGGGGGGGGAGGGGGCTCCCAGGCTCCATACATTTTTGCCCTTTATCCTTTATATTTAAACTTTATTTTGAAGTTATCTACAACCAATTGAGCTAACATTTCTAATACAAGCACTTTACAGTGTCGTCAATAACGTCAACAATTTTTTTTGCACAGATCAACAAAACCGAACCGGCGACCAGATAAACCGGATGAGCCGGTCCGGCGACCGGGCCGGCCCAGAGGGCGAGGTGTTTCTTCCGAGATACTGAACAATGGTGTCACTACCTCACATAATTGTGAAGTGGTGAGTACTTAGACTATTTAACTTAGGTTTTTGTTATCAAGGTCTTAGTTTTATACAACTTTAATATAAAAAGAACAGCAGTAGCATTTTTTGATGAAGTAACAGCATTTACGGAGCATATCAAACGCAAAACGACTAAAAAGTCACATTTATGGCTAGTTAAAAATTATTTCTATTTTTTCCGTTGCTAGTAGATATTTTTGACGTTTTGCAATAATACCTCGATAAAAAATAATATCCAAAATGGATGTTCGCACATAACTTGTGAACGACCTGATTAATTTGGCAAGATTTTTTTTTATCACGGGATTTGTCAGAATTTCGGACGAAGCCGGGCACTTGCAGCTAGTAGTTTATATAACTCGACTGCGGTATTCCACAGATTTAAATACTTAATATAATTCTAGACCTAAGAAACATAAAGACGGATAAACTATATACTTCAGAAGCATTTGGGCATTCAACTCGGTCACATTATCTCGAGACCTCGCTGGAATGCCCCGTTCTCCTTTCACCTCCCCGCGCTCGCCACGGATGTACTATATCAGAGCGCCGACGCGACGTGACGTCATCGACGCCAGGTCTCGAGATAATGTGACCGAGTTGTAAGTGCCACTTTAAGATAAAGGCACATACGACGAATGTTTCTGACGTACATCCGACCTTATGCTTTTGAGCTCTATTTTTTTTTATTGGTAACACTGTTTCCTTAGTTTAGTTTTATAAACTCTTTGATTGTTTATTAATATTTTTTTGTAAACTTATATTAATTTGTATTTTAATTTCCAGTGCAACCAGTTCCTGTCAAATGACGTGCAAGCTCGCAAGCACTACGAAGCTGAACACCCCGACACAGACTTCCTCAAAAGATATATGTGTGACGTGTGTGGACATACTACTAGGGTGAGACCATTTATTTTACTAGTGACCGAAACGGCTTCCGCCCAATAAAACCCATATTTAACTTCGGTTAAAATACAATAAATAATAACTTTAACTGTAGTTGGTCAAACGAAAAAAACAATTTTAACTAGGGTCGGTCAGAATAAAACACAACTTAGTCTATGGTTGGTCAAAATAAAAAGCCAACTTTGACTATGGTTGTTCAAAATAAGCAAGAAATGTTTGTGTAAATTCTAAGACTTCTTTCCCGGTCTGGATGCTTAAGGGACTACCGTGTCCGTGCCTCAGATACCATGTTAAGCCAGTTGGTCCCAATTGTTATAACATCATCTATATCAATCGTATACCAGGGAACGGGCAACAGCAATTCCTTATGTGTTACAATATAATACAGTGGTCACCAACCCGTCTGCCAAGCGTGGTGACTATGGCAAATACCCTCCCTCGGGAGGAGGCCCATGTTCAGTCATGGACGTTCTACATGCTGATGCTGATGGTGATGATTATGATATTTATGATGTTCAAAATAAAAAAACATCTTTGATTATGGCCAAAATAAAATACCTCGTCGGCTGTAGCCAAAAAAAAAATTAGACTTTGGCCAAAAAAACTATTTTCGGCCTGGGCCAAAAAAATACAACATGTTCAAAGACTACAGTCTTTGAACACTTTCCAATAAGCAAGTTATCATGTTATACTTGTTTGTTAATGAAATATATTTCTAAACCTCAGTAGCATAAGGTCGGATGTGTCATTAGACGTTAAAAACTTTCGTCGTACGAGCCTTTACCGTAAACTGGCACTTACGACAAAATGCTTCTGAAGTCTAGATTTGATAAAAAATATGTATCATCTTTTATTCTCACTTCGGCCAATATGATCAAGCCGAAGGTATCCACCCGAGAATTAGCAAGGACTATTTAAATAAGGCTTCGGGCGAGAATACCTTTAGTCGGACATTATAAATTCATCTGAATGTGTATAATAAAATCATATTATTATTGTTACAGCAATACGCAAATCTCATAGTGCACATGCGAACGCACACGAATGAGAAACCGTACGGCTGTCCTATGTGCCCGAGACGATTTAACATGCCCAGTAATAGAGACCGACATCTCGTGGTGAGTTAGTTACATTATTTATAGCGCAGCCATCTTGTCAAATCAGCCATTCAATGGGACATATTAACGTAACATACATACATAAGCTCACGCCTGTTTCCCAGCGGGGTAGGCAATGGACCTCCACTTGCTACGATCCCTTCACACATCTTTCGCTTCATTCACTCGTATTAACATAATATATGTATAATAAGCCTAACTTTAGGACAAAAATGTGGGACCATGCCCAGTTATACCTACTTCACAACTTCACAAAAAACACCTGTTTATTAACCGTTTGAACGCCAGAGCAAAAACACATGAACCTGCCCTCAACGCCAAGCCACAAATTCCACGCAAATACCTACGAAAGAAATAGGGATTCCAACACTACATCGATATTCAATTGTATTTTTATTTTCGTCTCCGATTTCAAAACATAATATCCTTATAACATTGAAATTTAATTCAAAATTACACTTCCTCCTACTATAGTAATAGTTATACATTATTTACAGAGTTGTAGAACACTGTAATAACAGTTATGAGACGACAATATAATTAAATGTAATAACTAAAGGCACAACACTATTCTTTATCTGCTGTCTTCTATTTGTGACAATGGCGTGGACGGCCCGCCATTTTTATGACTATTTCGCTTCCGAAATAAGGATGTAGCAACGTAATATCTCGCTTATCGATGTGTTCTCGTACAATATTATTTTAAAATAAATAAAACAAGGTTTTTTTAATTAGGTACATTTATAATCTTTATAATTCCGAATGTTCAAACAGTTTAAGTATAGGTATAAGCGATAATAAACTGGGAAAAGGTAGTGTCAAAGCAGATCAGCTAGTAGGGTTAAACATTTCGTGTATGTGGCCCTCAACCGAATAATGATAACAGTGCATAACAATTCTCAGAATTTGTCCGAAGCAGTTACTTACGCGAAATCGGACTCGGTTCCGATAAACAACCCCTATGCACTATAGAATCTTTATCACTGATTACGAAAATAACACCCTTGCCGTACCCAGATGCTCAATTTTGAAGTTAAAGACCGTACGCTAACGTGTCATTGACTGTATTTATGACAGTGGCGTGTGAGAACATTCTTTTTTTACAATTGATTTCTTACTTTTTAATTCTCAATATCTATAGGTAATGCTATTTAATTCGTTTAATAGAAATAAACAATAATTAGAGCTTCTATTTTAAGGTAATATAAATAAACAGGCATTAAAGTAGTGTTCAAATTGTTTATTTCGTGTTTCTGTATACCGCTTTTTCTATGACGTATTTGTGTCGTTGGCGTCCAGGGACAGTTTTCGCTTATCACGTATATGTGACAATGGCGCCTAAAAGGTTAAGGCTAAGCTACTCGCTTTTATGTCCGGTAAAGTGACAGAAGCACGCTGACTACATCATTATATCTGCCCAAAGTAACAAAATGATAATTCTAAAAAAATATGAGAGTTGATAAGACCCCGACTTTTGAAACAGTCTTCATTGATGTTCCGCTCCTATTGATCTTAGCCTATATCCTTCCTTGATTAATAGGTAATCTAACACTGAAATAAATTTTGAATCGGACCGGATGCTCTTGAGATTAGCGCGTCTAGCAAACACACTCATCAGCTATATATATGCGTACTAGCTGACCCTGCAGACTTCGTGCTGCCTCAATCGATAAATAAAAGATCTAAACATTTGTATAAAATAAAAGGGCCCGAAGAGACTTCGTTTATGCGGTGTCTACCCCTACCCTACCGCTCCCTACCCCTCTCCTACCCTACCCCTACACTACACCTACCCTACCCTACCCCTACCCCCGCCGATAAACAACGTGACACGTAATTTATATATATAAAGATAGATACTTATCTAAGTTACTAATTACATTTATCAGGTACACACTGGCGAAAAGAAGTATCAATGCCAGCACTGTAGCCGGCGGTTCACTCAGAGCAGTGCCGTCAAACTGCACATACAAACTGTTCACCTCAAAATACCGTACGCGCCTTGGAATAAGAAGAACAGGAAACGACGCAAGGTTAGTTCCGTATATTAGTTACTGTACGTATTTACTATATGAAAATTATTATTGATGTTCCATGAAAAAATATTCAATGTAATTTATACACAGTAAAATTTGTATATTTCAATTGTAGTATGTATTGAAAATAAAATATGACATAAAAACCAATTTTGAACGGAATCACAGGTAAGTAAACTATTGAAAAAAAAAATCAGTAAACTACTGGACTGGGTGGCTCAGTGGTTACGATAGTTGCCTCTGAGACCTGGTGTTCTGGGTTCGATTCCCACCCGGGACAATTATTTGTGTGAACCAGAAATAGTTGTTCTGAGTCTGTGTGTTCTTTGTGTCCGGGAAATTAATGTTTGTAAAGTCCCCCGCGACACAGGGATTTCCCTAGAGAGGGAGTTGTCATTTTTAAAAAAAAGGAAAGAAAAAAAAAGTATACTTGCTCTACTTAACCAAGGGATGTTAAATTCCTTCTGTATTGTTCTGGATACAAAAAAATTACTCATATTATAAAAACGTAAAATCTGTGGGTTTGTATGTTCTGAATTATTTTACCGTCAGATGGCTAAGTTATTCAGGGCTAATATATATATAAGAAGAGATACCCACGCCAACGGGATCTACCGCGCGTAACAGCTAATATAATACTATATTTATATACAAGGTTGATACGACAGAGGGGCTTTCCTTTAAACTGCCTATACTAGGTACCATTTCCAAGCTCTGTACCAAAAATCAATTAAATAGGAGCAGTAGTTTAGTCGCAAATGATTTTTTAAGTTTTTGCGCCGTTTGAACACGATGTATCTTTCCTTACGATGCGTTGTTGCCGCTCTGATGCAAATCATTGCAAAACATCCCGCACGGGCGCGCGCGCGACGTTGCCGCTTTGCTAGGTCAGTGAAATTTATTTACAAAGGGTGGTTACGTTTTACTCTGATTTGTAAGCTATTTAGTTTGTTTGAAAGAAAAAAAATCTCAATTTGGTTGCTTTTTATTTTTATACCGTATCGGATTAATAAAAAACAGGTATAGTAAACGTAGCGTAATTTAATGCCCCTCTGTCGTATCAACCTTGTATACTGCTCATTTCTCATATATTATTTATGCATTTTAGGAGTTGGAAGCAGCCAGTATATCAACGGCTGCGTGCTTACCTCCCCCGCCACAAGCGAAGATATCTTACGACACGCCGGGAGATTATCTCAACGCTTACATCACTTATAACGATGAATGAAGTGCATTGTCTATTTATTAATTTCTATATTTACTATGTATCTGTGCTCCCCAACGTATTTATATCGATTCTTGGGTTTGATACAATCCGGCTCGAAGGACCACTCTGAATATCAAGCAGTTGTATGGCTGGGGGTCTAGAACAGGGGTCTCCAAACTACGGCCCGCCAGTGTCATCAAACTGGCCCGCGACAACCAGTCTTATTGTTGTTACTATTGCTGGAAAAACGACTATAGATAAGGGCAGAAAAATTTAATCTGTTTTGGCCCTTGAAGTATACTGAAAATATCATTATGGCCCTAAGGCTTCAAAGTTAGGAGAGCCCTGGTCTAGAATAATAAAAAATACTTGAATTTTGTTGATTGTATTTCAATATGTAGGTACTGATTACAAAAGAAAACATTGTCGCGTTGCACATACATATGGTGGTAAGACAAAGGTGGTTGTCGAAATCGTTTGCCAGCCCAGCTTAATAAGACGCAATAACAATATCCAATAATAGTTAAAACATAAAATTTATAAATATACACACATTTCTAATTAATCTGAAAGATAAAAAAGATCAACTCTTATCTAATCTTCATCAAATTAGATGTTTTTTTTGTATATGTTTATGGATAAACAATACTTGGTTTTATATACAGTGTATGTGTTTTTCGTTAAATCAAATGCATTATTTTATATCCTATTTGTTTTAGCAACATAATTAGTAAAATCAATTTCCACCGAATGTTGAAATCGTTTTTGTGAGTAATGTTTTTTTTCAGTATTTTTTCACAAAATACCTATATTTTGTTATCTTAACTCTGTGATTATTGAAATGATCTGTTTAAATACAAAATCAAAATGTAATTATTACTTTGAGGCGTTTTTGTATTATATTATTTATAGCCCTATGAGATTCTTAGGTCTTTTGGCCTTTATTTATTGCCACTATTTTATGATTTGTATCTTTCTTCACATTTACGTGATTTCACTGCCTTATTATTTAAGTGTAAATTGTGCAGTATTATAAATCATAGTAATATTTTAGTGTATTTAGATTTAATAAGTATGTATTTAGTATTACCTAGTATAATGAAATAAATTATTTTAAGCAATTTTGCAATTCTTATTTAAATACCTAATGCAATGGATATTATGTATGCATACATGCATATCTTCACGCCTTTCTGCCATGGGGGAAAAGACAAAGGAACGCCACCTGTCTCGATCCCGTCACACGTCGTTCGCTTCTTCCACAGTCATCAAGTCTCTTAATATATGCTCGGTGGACCTTTGATTTGGTACTTTTGGTAACTGCTCCGCTGTAGCCGAAGTACCTGTGTCATGTGGGTAAGTACCCACTACCACAGAGCACTACAACTTGCACGCGACACCGTCATCAATACCTAATAGTGAACAATTCAGAAAAAACTTACTTTGTGTTCATACAGCTCAAAACTGAATTTTCATTATAACCTTTATTAGCAATAAGTACACAACAAACAAAAACACAACAGTTATTCAAATATATAAATTAAATTGAATTGAATATTTATTAAAAAAAATTATATACTGAAGGTAATTTCAGAAGAGGTCCTAATCTATCATTGTCAGGTTTTATTATCGGCAATAGTATATCCAAGAATGTTAATAGATGTTTGATTAAATTTAGATTTTGTTTCATTGAAAGTTATGCCGTACTTTTTAGCTGCTGCAAGAAATTTTTGTAGATTTTCATCATGCTCGTTAGGAGTTTTGCCACAAATTGTAACTGGGTTTGGCTAACACGGCATGAAGAAGGCGTGACGTCCAATAGGTTAATGATGTGTTGCTACGCTTAAGTAACGGTCGCTAGACCTAAAATGGCAAGGTATTTTAGCTCGGCAACCTGAAAATGATTCCCCTTGTGCAAGCGTTCGAAGACTATGTAAATTAACAAAAAAAAACAACTTAAATTCAACAATCTTATTTAATATCACAAACTTAACATCGTTCAAACACTTTATACAGATCATTTAAACTGGCTATTTGTAAAATAGCACCATTATGTACAAAGCTAGTGGGTGGGAGAAAATTCCTTCGTATCGCGGGGAATATGATATGTTCCTGTTTCCAATACTCGTGTTTACAACTTTCTGGAGTGGTGTCCGGGTTCGGTTGGGAGTAGAATATGGCAGTTTGACGGCTGAACGTGTCGAAACATTGCTTCTCTGAGTCCCAATTGACTTCAGTTACTAAACGGACGAGGTAAGTAGGCAGGGCACCCATAAACGGTGTGTGGCCATCTGTAATATAAAATATAAATAAAGATTACTAAAAATTAAAAAGTTACTATTATAGATAAGATAATGAGAATTCTTTGAGGATGTGCCTAAGAAGCTTCGAATAAGGTGAAATTTGGCATACCATACAGACAGTTTTACATGCGTTAACACAGTCATGTATACTTACACTAGCTTCCCGCGAGCCGTTTCCCGCGTAATTCCCGTTCCCGTGGGAACTTCATAATTACATATAGCCTATAAGAATTATTAAAATCGGTCCAGTACTTTTTAAGCCAATTCGTTACAAACATACTAACATACAAATCTTTCATCTTTATTATATTAGTATAGATATCTATATATATTGACTTGACCTGAAAGCATAGGCTTTCAGGTCAAATCTTAACTCCCTTGATCAGAATTCTGCTTACGACTTTATAGTTTATACAGTTCTCATGACTTGCTAATTGAAGCCTGTAAATCAGTGGCGTAGCTGCTTGCCCTGCTTTTTTAGCCCTGGGGCAAAGTTTAGTTAACAATATATGTACCGATTTTATAAAAGTGGATTGCTAATAAGGTTTTGCCCCCCCCCCCCCGTCTCTGGGGCCCCGGAACATTGCCCCGCCCAGCCCTTCGGTAGCTACGCCAGTGCTGGTCAATGAAGTAAGTAAATTCAAGGCCTCATACCTAAAAGCAGTGGCAATGCCAGTAATTCCCCGTTATTGTTGATTTCCATAGAAAAATATTCGTAAAGCATCGCGCGCTTGTTTACTAATAATTCTACCATCTGTTGCGCCATCTCTCGCATATCTCCTGAAATTAACATTAATAGTTATATAGAGTTTGAATAAATATAATAGTATACAGGGTGTCCCAAAAGATTACGTAGCTGGGAAGGGGGGTGATAGGGATGGTCACAAGGGTCACCAGAAAAATATAAAAAATTCGCTCTGGGTGTTTAAAAAAATAAATGGCATTTTTTAAAAGACTAAAAATTTTACACCTTGTGCAAACTGTACCTACAAATATGGCTGTATTTAAAAAAAATGCTGTTATGTAATCTTCAATAACAACAAGGTCATCAACATCAACATCAAAAATAACAAGGTGTAAAATTTTAAGTTTTTAAAAAAATGCAATTTTTTTTTAAATACCGAGCAGTTTTTTTTTTTTTTCTAGTGACCATTGTGTCCACCCCTGTCCCCCCCTTTCCCAGCTACTTAACCTTTTGGGACACCCTGTATATAAAAGAGTTTGAATTAAATCGAAGTTATACAACCGAAACCTACATTTGAAAATAAAAATCCTTCAAGTGAATTGGGAGTTTTTTTTTTTTGTTTAAAAAGATTACTAGCAGAGTTTTGCAGTCTACTAGTATTCTTGTTAACCCTCTGTGCTAAGCTAAAATGCTTGTGTTACGAGTGGGTGCACGTCGCAATGGGTGGGGATCGAACTGGCGACCACAAAATCACAAGTCCGACGCCCTAGCCATTCAGCTACGGCCGCTTTGATTTCTGTGTAGTCTGAATCTATTTCAATTTTACATTTAAAATTAACACTTATATAGCAAAATTAAAAAATAGTAATTTTTGTAGATATACAAAATTTACTATTTTTATAGTAAATTTTGTATTTACTATAAAAATAGTAAATTTTGAATTTAAGATTTGTAAATTCAAAACAATAACCTTTTTTGAAGGTTTTTTTTTTAAACGCCATTTTTTTTTCGGACGCCCTTTCGTATTATCCACACATCTTTTGCTACTTCACAGGGCATAGAGGCGAGCAGTGGGCCAGCCTTATTAAATGGTTTAAAAACTACAAACTAAGCAACATACGCTAGAGGGCGCCCCTGTGAGACTTGGGATTTCGGCTCAGGGTGGTCGCTGGAGAGGAGAATGAGGGATTATGACTTTTTTTAGGGCAGTTTGCGGGCCTCTCGGACTTCAGGTCTACAAGGGCATCGGAGGGTTCGATGGAGGCGCTAACTAGCGGTGACAATACCGGCATACTTGTATAAAAAAACAATGGTACAATATCAATTCTCAAGGGTTCTTTAAAAATAATATTATTTCTTAAGCCACAATGTAGTAACTCTTTATTCCAGTCATAAAATAGAACAATAAAGTAAACAACAGACAAATATAAATAATTATTTTTATTACCTAACTCAGGATTCCACTCATTCTCCTGTGAACTGAGCCCAAGAACAAGTAATTCCTCTAACGGCAAAGGGTTGGACAATTTTATTAAACCAAAGTTCTGGAAATCATACAGCACTGTTTCATAGAATAACTCCTCCCTAGAATAAATATCAGTCTAGGTTATTGTCAATTCCATAATAAATGGATCTTGATAAAACACACATATTTCGCTCTAAATGTTACGAAGTCTATGCGAAACAAAAGGAAGCGATAGTACCGGCAATAGCGAGGAGGGGAGCTGGGCATACAGAGTTGAAATGTGTTAGATAGGACAACGAAATATTGAAGATTTGTTTTTGGTAAAATTTGTTGTTTATGATGTTAGTAATATAGTCCTGAGAGGTTACCGGTGTTTTACAAATAACCCTGTATATTAGGCTAGGCCCACAAAATTATGTACCATAGTGTTATGGGCCTAGGAATCTTGTTCAGTGAAACGCTTTGTAAAACAGTTTTAGGTTGTAATTCTATCGCAGAAAAATCTAGTAAAATTTCAGCAAAACAATAAAATCCAATAACAAATACAATGCTCAAATGTAAAAATTGCTAAAACTTAACCAAAATCCAATAACAGCAACAAATAACTCCGAAAATCAATTGCGAGGGTACGGTGTCGGTAACAGTGGTACCAACGCTATTCCATGACGGGATCGGGGCCCCGTGCAGGGTAGCGGAAGGGTGCCAGATGTCATGTTAATTCGCACGTACACTACTTATAACTTTGGTATAGTAATAATTTGCTGAAGTGTCATTTTTTTCGTTTAGTAATTGTCACAGGACAGACGGACGAATTGAGTAGTCTGTAAATTTTGCGGTTGCCTGTTACTGATAGTTACCCATTTAAATATTTCATAGAGTAAGACTTAATTAATTATATTTTTGTTATAATTATTCTATGATGTTGTGAGACTGACAAGTACAAGTGTATGTGCTGAATAAATGGTATTAACTGTTTGTACTCACGCAAATCTAGTAGTATCACACAAATAAAGTTTTGTTGAATGTTGCACCAGCGACTTATGACGATCAATACAAGCAATGAATATCAGATTCGCTAAAATCTCTCTCAAATTGCTATTACATTTATTTTCTATATCCAATCTCAATTGTTTGACACTAGTTAATTTTGTTTCAATTCTCTCATATTTAAATGTTCTAGTTTTAAACGATTGTTTCGGGTCTACGTATGAAGTGTTGGCTTGATCAATTGCTATGTTTTTCCATTTTTCGGGGCCTTTAGATGTGTTTGGTTCATCAATTATAGAATTTTCTAGAACTTCATCCATATCTACATCAGTATTATTGATAATATTATGTTTAGTAGCATTATTGCTTTCTTCTTCGACTTTTATTTTAGGTTTATTAGTTATTTCTTGATTGTTCACTACAATTTTAGGTTTAGTTGTATCATTTTCATCTTCATTCATAGTGTCTTGTTCCATATCAATATCATTATCAAGTTCTACAGGTCTAGTAGTGACTGCGGGAAAGAATTTGTCAATCTTTTGCATGTCAGAGTTGACTCGCACCATATAACTGGGGTTTACTTTAGTAATTTCAGCTGTCTTCTTGACTACATCTTCAACGATAGACGCTCCGGGTAATCGAGCCTGAAATATGCCATTGAAAATTAAAGCTAATTGAGATAATATAATAAATTAAATAAATTCGTATTAAACACAAAATGTGTATTGTATGAACCGTTATTTCTAGATGATTTGCCATCAGTTTTACTATCGATATTGAATTAATATATATCAGTAATCCCATACTTCTAACATTAGCTTTCGCTACTTCACCGGGCATAAAGGCGAGCAGAGCTCTAGCCTTAATAAATGGTTTAAAACTACAAACTAATCAACTTGCATAAGAGGGACCCTTTGGACTTGGACCTCGGTTAAGGGCGGTCGCTGTCGGGGATTGAGGAATGAGGAATGGGTGACTTAGTGGGTATTTTTGGAGAATTTTGTGCAACAGCTGTCTCACTAATTTACTTTGACAATTGTTTGATTATCATCATATCATTTGATTTTGTTGGTCCCAAGGTAGTTTAAACTTTTTCTCGGGAGTTGGTGAGCCTCGGTGCTCATTGCCATTTCCAGTGTGTGCCACTGTTGATCCTGGCTTCAGGAGTTGCAGTGGTGGGAGAGTGGGTGAGATTAGTCCCAAAAAAATTATAAAAAACGTACTAACTTGTGTATACATAACTCTGGTTGAATTACAGCTCAGTAGCTTGCTCTCAATGCATGATTTAATTTTCTCTATGATTTGCTCTTCATATAAGAATTGTACTTCGTGCTTCGTTGGGTGAACATTGACGTCTACATTTCGAGGATCTATCAAAAAATAAAAATAATTTTAACAGCGTGTCGAAATGCATTTCGTCGTTTCGTTCGTCCTGTGTACGTGTACTAACTAGAGTCAGAACCATATATGACAATGTAGAGACATCCACAGTCGCCGGACAAACTACATGACGACCAGCAACGCCATCTAGTACCAAGCATCTCAACTAACCTGTATCGCGCAATACAAATTCGCAAGTCATTTAGAACACACGTAAATGCAATCGCCCACTATTATTTGTTCTTTTTTTAATACCTTTATTTTATTTTTAAATTGTAAACCATAAAATTGTAGTGCTTAATATTTAATGCAATTAGAGGGACTCGGCACTGTTATTCCTTAATACAGGCTATGTCAAAGCCAAGGAGCGCAGCACGTCACCCACTTGATTGTCTAAAATTCAAAACTACCCACTTTGTGAAAACTGTACGACAATCTGTTTTTATATAATAATAAAGATTATTATTATATTATTATTACTATAAATATAAAGTACTCGTCTATACGAATTCAATCGGAAATCGGAAAGAGGGTCAAATTTACACCGGGACAGACGGGCCCTATCGCTCGTAATAAAAAAAATAAGGTATTAAATAATGTTAACTTACCTAATTCAAGACTGAGATAAACAAAGGCATGCGAGTTTTTCGGTAAGTACGTTGAATATATAGAATCCACTGCTTTTCTTATTGCTGTAAAATAACAAGTTGGTAAATGTATGTAACATGAAATATTTTTTTAAGGCAATAAACTAAAAAACGTAACTTAAATTTTAGCTTTAAATGGGACTTATCTGAAGACAACCTACTCCCACCACCCCACCGCGCAGTAGCGTTCGACTTCTCAACATCACACTTATGATGCACCGAGGAAGAGTGAAACACGGGTATTTTTGGAAGTTTTTATTTTCCTACCCGCAAATTTACATAATTTTTGCGGGCGGAGGACGGTGCAAATAGTGTACCAGTAAGGCCCTACCTGACAGACTCCTCAGCGTAGCGGTATTTGGCTCGCTTTAAATTTCGGTGGTCGTGGGTTCGATCCCCATGCCGGACAAGAAATCTTTTTGTAAATTCTAAGATTTCTTTCGTGCCTCGGATAACACGTTAAGTCGTCGGTCCCGTCATAACATCATCTATAATAAACGCATATCAGGGAAACAGGCAGCAGCATTTCCTTGTGTGTTACAACATAAAATGAAATGATGATGAAGGCCCTACTCTTACTTTTTCCTATATTAGAATGATCAAATTTAACAGTACCTAATCTACTGATTTCAACAGTAGGTTTATATAGGATTATTAATGAGAAGATTTTTAGAAGTAGAAATTGTAATAAAAATAATCATAATTATTATTAACCTTGTGAATCAACCATTCTATGATTGATAAATAAAAGCATAGCTCCTTTCTTATGAGAATAGTTCACATTAGTAATGCATCCTTTTAAACGTAATTTCAATGTAGGATCTTCCAAGTTTATTTCCATTAATTCTCTAGCAATGGCATTGCCATGTATCTGTAAATAATTTATATATGAGATGTAGACCAAAATTACACCCTCCGTAGCGTAGCGGTATTTGGCTCGCTTTAAATCTCGCAGGTCGTGGGTTCGATTCCCACGCTGGACAGGAAATCTTTGTGTAAATACTTAGATTTCTTTCCGGGTCTGGTTGGTTGAGGGACTACTCTCCGTGCTTCGGAAAGCACGTTAAGCCGTTGGTCCCGATTGTTATAACATCATCTATAATAATCGTATAGCAAGGAACGGGCAGCAGCGTTATCTTGTGTGGTACAATATAATACTGCCGTCACCAACCCGCCTGCCAAGCGTGGTGACAATGGCTGATGATGATGAAATATTATAATATATAAATATTAATTAAATAATCCCTGATCACACTTGCCCTGAAGGCAGGGCACAAAAGGCTTCACCCAATGTTATCCAAAACTAATTGACCGAGTTGTTGAGTATACATCTATATCTTTACTTATATATAAAGCTGAACAATTATTTTGTTTGTTTGCTTGAAAATGCTTATCCCAGAAACCAATGGTCCGATTTGAAAAATTATTTCAATGTAAGATAGCGCATTTTCCGTAGGAACTATAAAAATAAATATAGCCTTTATTATATTTATTTATAAAGCTCTTACGGAAACGAGAGTTACGCGGGTGAAATCGCGTTGAATAGTTTTGAACAAAGGTAATATTTAAAACTAGCTCCGCCCGGCGTTACTCTGCTCCAGTGGGTCGGAGCGTGATGTTTTGTTGTAGCCTATATGTTAATCCAGGGTATAACCTATCCCGGTGCAAAATTACAGCCAATTCCGTTCAGTAGTTTATAGGTGAAAGAGTAACAAATATCCATCCATCCATCCATACTTACAAACTTTCGCGTTTATAATATTAGTAGAATAGTCAACAAATGTATCTTATACTGGCATACTTACAATCCTAACATTCTCAATAACAGTAGACTTCATAGCTGTTTTCAAATCTGTATTTTCACCGAACTTCTTCAATGTAAATGCTACATGGCTATTATGTATAGCATACCCTCCAACTACCTCCATGATATGAGAATACTCTTCCGAGGGGCTCCGGAGGGCTTTCTTACGGGCTATAACATTATAGAATAGGTCTTCGACCGTTATTTGTGTTCCATTGTTGCCGGCACATGGTTTTATTGGAGTTTTTAATTTGCCATTTTCATATGAAGCTCTAAAATTATAAACATACATAAGTTTACTATGATATTAGCATGAACCATCTTATGGCCGTAGTCCAATGGCTAGGGGCGTTAAACTTGTGATCTTGTGGTCGCCGGTTCAATCCCCATCCATGGCACTACCTACGTAAACCCACACGTAACACAAGCATTTTAGCATAGCACGGGGGGTTAACAAGAATACTAGTAGACTGCAAAACTCTGCTAAAAAATCTTTAAAAAAAAATTGTTAAATTCGATATAGAGCTAAAAGCTCTATATTTACTACTATCATTATTTTTATTATTCCGTACATCCATTTCATGCTATTTCAACTAAATCACTCCATATTCCATCACAATCTGTTAATAAAATATAGCATATTGTGTTTCAAAAATTCTAGGATTTTAATATCATTTTTTTGAAAGTAGAAAGTTTTAAGTCATTTGTTAGTCTATATTTTTCTATCTATTACGAAACACACATGAAAATAATCAAACATAACCCTTTTGTAATATAACTACAGAAAGTAGCAGTTTAAATAATTTGAATAAAGGAATTTTAGATACATGATGTCTTTTTTTTTCCGGATGGACGTGTGGCTCTTATCTCTTATTTTTTACTACTTCACAAAGCAAAAAGGCGAACAGAGCACCTGACTCATTTAGTAAGGCTGCAGATTAAAAACTACAAGCAAAGCATCGTCCCGTGTGGCACTTGGACCTCGACAATGACTTAGGCTTTTAGTTTTTTAGGGGAATTTTGTGCAAATGTCGCTCTTTTTTACAGTTCGCGGGCCTCTCGGACTTCTGGTCTACGAGGCCATCAGAGATGTTGAATGTGATACTGTTATCAATAGGAGAATTCATTTAAAATAATTGTATACATACTTATAAGCACATTTAGAGGCAGCAGTCTTAGTAAGTATAGACAAATGTGCAATATGACTGATACTAGCTAACGCCTCCCCTCTGAACCCGTATGTGTTGATCTCTTTCAAATCATCATATTCCCGGAGCTTAGATGTTGTGAACCTCTCACACACTATTTCTAGGTCTTCACTTCTGATTCCTGAGCCATTGTCTTGAATCTAAAGAAATAAGTAAAAATAAAAGCAACCAAATTATATATTTAGTCAATAAAAGTATCTACCATTATCTTTCACCATCTTATAGTGCACCTACCTCACTGAAGACCATAATAATATAGCCAAGTACAATAGTTGTGACTAGAACTGGGTTCGATTCCCACACCGGACAAGAAATCTTTGTGTAAATTCTTAGATTTCTTTCCGGGTCTGGTTGGTTGAGGGACTACCCTCCGTGCCTCGGAAAGCACGTTAAGCCGTTGGTCCCGATTGTTATAACATCATCTATAATAATCGTATATCAAGGAACGGGCAGCAGCGTTACCTTGTGTGTTACAACATAATACTGCGGTCACCAACCCGCCTGCCAAGCGTGGTGACTATGGCAATGCCCTCCCTCGGGAGGAGGCCCATGTTCAGCAGTGGACGTTATACGGGCTGATGATGATGATGATGATGATGATGATGAGAACTGTGTCTTATCCTGTGAACTGTCTGTAATTGACTTCTTTACATACCTTAACTATTAATACCGCTAGTTCTGTCTCAATATCATTCAATCTTATTGAGCAAAAATAAACAAATAATAACAAGACAACCGTTAGGGCAATAAATGTGTGTGCCTACTAAAATATAAATTAAAATAACTGGACCTAAACCCCGCGTAATTGCCCATTTGAGTATTTTTCGCCGGACCGCCTCATGAGGGCCGTGTTGAAACCGGTGGTAGAGTAACCCTCTGAGTTTGTTTCGCCGGATCTTCTCAGTTGGGGCGCATTGGATCCGGTGGTAGCATTAAAGCGCGTCCGTCGTTATATGCTCATGGTCCACCCAAATAATGACAATTGTTTTGGCATAATATAGACAGAACAAGCATTTTGCCTCCTAGCGACAATATACATTAATTATAATAATTAATTTAATTATAAATATGTATTTGAATAGGTTTATAAATAAACAGCAAATGTAATTTAAGATAAATAATAATTAATTTTCAAATAATGTTTGACGATTTACAAGTGCCTGTAATTAGTTTACATAAATAAAAATGATTTTTATTTTATTTTATTTTATTTATTTATAGATGTGAGAATTTTTCTGTGAACACAAATCTATAATATTTGAACTCCATCTGGATTCCAAGGTAGTATAATTTATTTTTTTTAAAACCCCTAATGTTCTAAAAATGAAAAAATCTGCATTTTTCATTTATTATTGTTATTCATATACTGACCTGTAAATATTTTAATCCACCGGCTTTGACTGTAATTATTATATTAGTTGATTTGGCATCTAAACTGAAACAATATTAGAAATATATATTTTTTAAAGTTATTAGACTATGTGAATGTTCTGGCAATCTATATACTGGGTGACTTTTTTTACCGTCTTGAAAATAATAGGGTGTGATATGTATATGAAATAGATGTCTAGGCATAGTTATTTTAATTTTTTTTTGTTTGTACTGACATGTGTAAAAATCATAAGGATAAAAATATGTACCTTAGTAGGTAGTTACAGTATTTAGCTCACTCTTTACATTCATATTTGATTGTGGCCTAGTACTAAAGGCACCTATTTTAAATAACGTAATGTAACTACCAGTCAGTAGGTGGTCTTGGGGTACATATTTTTATCGTTATACTTATGCTTGCAAGCATCTCATCAGCACCCCTATTTTATCAATAACTAGTACTAGTAAAAATTTCAGCACTTTAGTTGGTGTTACTAAATGTGTGGTAGAGGTAACTCCAATTTGGAGCTGGCATTTCTTTAATATGACTTGTAATAGCCTCAACTACAGTTGCTGTTCCAATGTCTATTCTGCCCGTCTGTACCTTCGCACCTAGTTTGCCTTTTGGATAATCCACCTCTGGCTGGTGAAGTGAAATTACGGTTGTTGCCTCTTGATAAAAATAAATTTATTAGTTAGAAATTCGTGGATTAGTGACAGCATATAACAATTTTATTATTCGACAACACAATAGTTGCTATAAGCAAGATTAGACATAAGGTAAATGGTTAACAAAATTAAAGAGTTTTAGTATAAAACAGTCCTTAACACCTCTGAGGTCTGGTGCTCAGGGTTTGAAGTAAGGAGTTAAGTCTGGGTGTGCTTTGTGGCCGCGATTCATATGTTTGTTAAGTCCAGACACATGGACTTACTACAAGTGCAGGAGTTGTTTTAAAAAAATATAAATATATTTCAATGATTTAAATAAAGAATAATTATTTGTCTAAAAACCAATAAGAAGTCAACAATAAGAAGGTATCTAATCTAATCTAGTTAGACTTATTTATTACGAAAGTTGTTACCTGTTTTCAATTAGCTCTTTTAGTGCATTAGATGGTCTTTGTACAATTTCACCGGCAGCTATACGATTTACAACCTCTTCGCTTAATTTTTTAATAATACCTGGTTCACTCATTTTCGTATTATACTTGCTGATATAGTTACATATTAAACTTTTATTTTAAACATACGTGTAACTTTTTATAGCCAAGATATAATTTAAAATTTATTTAAAAACAATACGAATCGCACCCGCCAATTTATCGGCATCGGCCGCAGTGTTGCCAGTGTTGCCACCTTGCAAACAAATGTCACTAAAACCGTATTCATAGACATCTAAGTATTCATTCTAACTAGCTAGATTTCAGACATAATAATATTGTATTATAAAAAACTGCTAGAAATCCCTAACGATTTTATCATATTTTAAAGTGGTCTTTTTCGTTTGCGGGATCGAAAGAACAAGTAATTATATCATACCTGTATTTTATAATTTTTGCGAATATCTCTTAATTTACTATTAAAAATACAACATATATAGCCAATATTATATGTCTAAGTCGCACACACAACTAGTTAAACGCATCTGTAAAATAATAATTATGAAACGAGCATATATAAAAGAAAAAGTCACTTGAATATTTTTTGCGAGCAAAGATATCAGAAAATCCTTGAGCAGGTCTAAAAACCACTTGATCTAGCGACAAACTTGCTGAGATGGTAGCAAATAGCAATGATCGGCCGTGGTCATTAACTAATGAAATTGGTATACAGCGCTGCCAACTAGTGCCAACTGCACTGCTCCAACTGTCGTCAAAGACGACTAGGTATAAGGCCCGGACTCCACCAAAGCGGAGACGAAATGTTTTGTTAAAACATCTCCTCTCCGCTCGACTACATCCAATAGAATTTCGTTATTCACACATCTCATCTCCGCTTAGTTAATTCTATTGGTTGTTAAAAATAATTTCCTCTCCGCTCGTCTCGTCTCCGCTTTGGTGGAGTCCGGTCCTATATAATAGTACAAAGTTGTAGAAGGCAGATTAGTTTAAATTGTTAAAAAAATATTCTGTACTACATTTTATCTGTAGTTTTAGTTTTAATAATTTATACGTAAAATAATGTACCTGCTTGTAACGGAATTAAAAACGGGACTTATGAATATTAAAGTTATAGATAGGATTGATTATATTTCGCATATTTTATTCTGTTCTTCAAAAAAGAAATTTGTTGCCATCGTCGAAAATTGGTTGTAAATATTTTAACCTCAAAGTATACATAATAATATGTACCTATCATTTACTCATAATTAAGATTTAAACAGATTTTGTTTAATAATATATTATACTGTTTAAAACTCTCATTCATCCAGATTTAAACAAAGAAATAACTATTATATATTTTCAAATAGATTATGATCTTGTTGCTAAAACGTCGTTTAATCAAGCGAACATTTGTTAGTTTGGAAACCCTGGAAGAAAGATAATTGATGTGAAACGTCAAGCTAACGCTTTCAAGCCTTGGCCTTTAGCCCGCTTTCTTTTGTTAACTAAAGCTACCACCACCGCTTGTAGGTATATACTTATTCTATGGGTAAAGCTAACAGTTGGCAACACTGCTTTTAACACAATTCATAATTTCAGTCAAATCAAAATATACTTTAATATACAGCACCTGTCAGCATCAGCACCACAGTATACATCGTAGAGTATACACAATAAGTAATAAGACGAAATACACAATCAATTGTCATAGCCGAACCGAAAGGATAGATAAGATAATACAAACGGGCTGGAAGGTATTTTTTTGTGAATAAGAAACATCTGTACACATCTTCTATAAACTCCTTCATATTGTGTTGAATGTGTTGATTGTGTTGTGGTATATTAAAAATAATGTCTGACATGGATTCAGATGTAGATATGGATTTGGACAGTAGTGACGAAGATAATCAGTTAAACGAGCTTAAGCAACTCACGGAGGCGCTGAATGCTGAAGACGATTCTATTAGTTTAAGTACGTCGAGATGGGCTCGCGAATCCAACATCAGTGCACCCGTTCTCACTAAAATCACACCAAACTTAGATAAACTTAATAAAACAGAATCAGCTCTTGCTATTAACAACTTGTATTTGGAAACAACTCGTCGATTGGAAAGTTTGTTATTTATTCGTTTGCGTGAATGCAGAAAGAAACTGAAAGTTGTTCAAGAGAATATCCAAAATATGAGTATGTATGCTAAGCCAGAAAGTTTCAAATACATATCTTGCGGAAGACCCTACTTCAAAGATAAACTAAACTTTGCTGCACCTGACAATGAGGATGCTGTATTAGCTAAATCGGAAATGTATGACTTCTCTCTAGTCGTGTCAGTTCCAGGCTGGACTGTCCGAGACAAGAGTAATTTTGTTTCTGAAATACACAAAATGTCTCAAAGTGTAAAAAAGGAAGAACTTGCTAATAAAATATCTCAGTTGAAACGAGTGAAACCAGGCAGTAAAGAAACTAAACAAGAAATTGCAAAACTTGAAAAAGAAATAGAGAAAGTAAAGAAGAAACCTCTTAGTCAGTTAGCACTACCTTTAAATGAAGAATATGACTGGGATATTTTAGCTAACAAGCTGAACAGACGGCACACAGCACAAGAGTACCAATCATTGTGGAAACTTTTCTTCCATCCTTCAATAAATAAAAACAGTTGGAGTAAAACTGAACACAATGCTTTACAGAAGATTGCTTCTGATCAAAGACATCAGGATTGGGATAACATTGCCAAGTTACTGAACACAGGCCGTACGGGATACCAATGCTTTGTTTATCATCGCACAAACATGACTAGTGCATTAAGTGGTAAAAGATGGACTGATGATGAAGTTACATATTTAAGAAGATTAATTGACTACTTTCAGGAAGACAACTATATACCATGGGGTAAGATTGCAGCTGCCATGGAAAATAGAACTAAGATTCAAATATACAACAAGTATTTAAGACTTATCGAACAGAGGAAAGGGAGGTTTCTCCCTGAAGAAGATGCAGTGATACTCAACTGTCAAAGGAGATTTGGAGAGGACTATAAAAAAATGGTCAACTACCTGCCTGGTAGATCAATTGTCCAGATTAGATCTCGATTTGCCACTCTGAGAAAAATGAGAATATCTACAGTGTGGACAATTGAAGATGATAGAAAACTTATTCAAGTCATGAACAACCAAGACACTGTAAATTTTGCTGAAGTTACAAAATATTTTGCTGGAAAAACCAGAACTAATATAAGAACTAGGTATGTTACACTAATGAAATGGATGAAGAAATATCCTCATCTTGATTTAGAACATGCACCACGGCGTGGTGCACGCCGGTTGGGTCATGGCCAAGCTCAAGAAGACTTAAATGTGGCGGTTGAAAAATTAAAAAACATATTGAGTTCTGAAGTTGAAATTAAAGCAAATAAAACTAGGCTCAGTCTAGAATCTCCTGAAGTGGACATAGAAGATGCTATCATAGCTACTCTCTATACAGAGAAATTTCAAGGAGATACAAAGAAAAATTATGAGTCCACTTCCATTAGTGAAAAACCAGTTGCAGAACAGAATTTGGATGTGGCTAATTTGAGGAAATGTCTAATATTTTTAAATTCACGTTTAGATAAAAAATTATACTTAAGCAGTAAATATAGGGACATATATCATAATCTAGGTAATGATGAACAGGACAATTGCCAAGTTAAAGTAAAGTCTTACTCAAAAAGATTTATAACAGAAACTATAAAGATTCATGGCACCCCTGATGTATGGGGAAATGTTTCTTTGAATGCTATTAGGCATGTGCTGCCTCCTCATTATGCTAATATAACAGGATGCAAAGCTTTAATGTCACATGTCAGTATGAATAATAGAATGTGTGATACAGTAGATATCCATGTTTTGATGAGAAGAAATTCTTTTATAAAATCACAATTTCAATTGCTTCAGGATCGATTTTATACACTCTTTCTTTGGCCTATGCTGCTTTCTAATGAAGGTCCTGTTGAATTCTTGAATATGAAAAGAAATGTAAATGCTCTTAATGTTAGGTCTCCTACCATACAACACACCCCTGAAGTGACAATTCACCAGTCATGGATGAAAGAGTATAAATGTCCAGAAACCCCTTCAATAGATTTGGAAGATGATTCTGATGAGGATTGTTCTATTTATCCTGGAGTTTATGATACAAACTATGGTAATCTTAAGTAGTTGCCTATTATCTTTTTGAGTACTGTAATAATGTTATTTTAAATGTTCAATTATTATTATTGGGCATAAGACGTTTATAGGTAATTTATTAATGTGATCTGAAATCTGGCCATCTATACAATTTTTTATAAGTTTTTAAGACACTAAGGGGTGATTATAGAATTGGTTTCTCAACCTTTAGCTGCATTTTACTGAAATGAAAATACTTCTTACTTGTAGTTAAGTGTGGGTGTAATTTTATTATTCCAATGTTTATGTACATTGCTGTATATCACTTCTGCTACCAATGTCATCAATTAGGTTGTTATAGTTCAATGTTTCTACTAAAGGTATTGTTAAGCATAGTTTGAAACTGTGTGCCAACTCATAATAAAGTATTAATGTACTGTTAGTATTAGTAATGGTGGTCTTTAAGGGAAAATAACACCACATGGCAACAAAGGTTACTCAGTGGATGGCATATTTTGTATTGAAAATGAAGAGTAAAGTTTACACATATTGACACTGTTTGCTAGAAACCAGTGCTTGATTGCATTTTATGATGTGGTGTTTCTGGTATATGTGGGTCCCTCACAGAGGCGGATTAAACGTTATAGAACCATTTATTCAATAAACAAACATGAATAAAATACTTAACTAAAAGTAGCTAATTAATTGTATAGAGCATTTGATCACTATAGTTGGTTTTACTACATGGAGCTGGCATTTCTTTATTCCGACTTGTAGTAGCCTCAACTACAGTTGCTGTTCCAGCGTCTACACCGCCTGTGCATTAGGCACGTGCCTAGTTTGCCTTATGGATAATCCGCCTCCGGTTCCTACACTATTAATAACAACCTTAACTTATTATTCCGAATCTGGGAGTGTCTTGTCTACGCTACGTCATGTATGTAGTGTAATGGAACACCGGTTTTTTATTTTTTATTGTATTCAAAATTTCTATAAAAGCGTAATATAGGAATCCAAATAAGCATTGTTTTTTTTCGTGCATTTTCAGATCCATAGGAGTTTTTCCTACCTGCCACATACCATTCAAAAATACTATTTTATAAAAGTTACCCTGGCTTCGCTCGTATTTAAGCCAATTAAAAGTAAAATAGGAAATGTTTTCTTATACCTCCAAGAATCCTACAAGTACTAAGTGTCATAATGATCGGTTTAGTAGTTTTCGGGTGAAAGCGTAACAAACAAACTTATATTCACATTTATAATATTAGTAGGCTTATTTATCGAATAATGTATGCTTGTTTATTTACTTAATAAATTACAATAAGTTACTAGGTGGTGCGTGGCTTGTCAAATATTGTGTTAGTAGATTGTAGATAAGCAATGTATTTATATGTAAATACATCAAGGGTTATTTCTATTCTCTGAATAATCACCAATCGATGACGCCTACAAAATTTTATTAGTCCGTCAGTAAGATTACCTACCAAATCACGTTTTTTTTTTATAAAAGAAAATTGAACATTTCAACGCTGTGCGTTGAAATTTTATATGACATCACTTTTAGGTAGGTACTACTATACCTTGGGAGTGTCGTCACAAGCCTCTCCTGAACTTTGTCGGTCTGTATCTTTGTTAATATTTAAATAATAAAATACGTGTCGTGATAATTTTTGGTAATCTAACCGACGCACGGACCAAATAGATTTTTTTAGACGTCATCCCTATAATAAGAGGCTTCTACTGAGTTTTTTGGCAGTGTTTCTCAGTAGTCGCCACGTCAAACACTGCACGGTAGGGAAAAAATATGACGATTCCAGACAAATGTAACCATTTTTACAGAATAAATGAATTTTGAATTTGAATAACTCTTATCTACTAAGTTAAAAAAAACATGTACAACAATATGATCAAATGTTTATTGAAAAAGTGTTAAACGCGAAATGTTTTATGTATCAACGACGTAATTTGGATGGACCACGAGAAGCGGATCATCTTCGGCCTCCTGCTCTGAAGATTTTTGCGACGCTTTCAGGCCCGTAGTCGACAACGGAATAATTACTTGATCCTGTAAACAGATAGAGCAAATTATAGTATATACAATATTCAATGAAAATTCAACAACTTTAACCTTGTATTGGCAGGCATAAAATTTTTAATTTATCAAAGTTATAACTCCCTAATGATTATTGGTGATTTTTTTAAATTCTGAATACATTTTCATTGTGATAATGACCAAAGAAAGTAATTTAACTATTTATTTTACTAATAAACTATTCGAAACATAATCAATTTTTGGTTACAACTTTGTAAGTACCTTTTCTTAGGAGATTTTTGGTATTTTCCAAACATCAAAAAACCATAAAAGTACTACTTACGTGATACATAAGTCTATCGATAACTTTCTCCACCAGCGTTTTTCTTTCCAATAGCTCATCTTCATTCTCTATGGTTCCCTGAGACACAAGTTGTTCTAGATACCAGCTCACAACTGCACTCTTGCGCATGCCCGAACTTTCTTCGCCTGCAAATCATTAATAAATATGTTTAAGTCAGTATTATGAACAGTCAGTCAAGTCAGATCCCTTCACGAGGTTAAGGAGATCGCATTTTCGATTCGTAGGAAAAATGTTAGTATAAAACTAAAGATCAATTTATATTCTTTTACCAATGCCATAAAAAACTAATTCCTTGTGTCCTTGAAGCGACAAATCTATACTACTACTAATATTAAAATGGTGAAGAGTTGGTTTGTTCTGCTTAAACAAGGTAATATTAGGCTAACTGCGGGCTCTTGATAATTCATTGAGATATTACTATCTTGTTAATTAATTTAATATCTATTATAATATTTATGTGCATAATTAATATATTTGATGCAAGACTAAATTTTATTATGTTTGTGATGTGTAATTGTGTATGACTAACGAAGTACTTAATGACCAATGACATTGATGAAATTTTTGATTATTACTGTTTTGCATATTCTAGAAATATTTGCACGACAGTTAAGTCGAATATAGTGAGTCTTAAATTATTTGAAAATGTTATTAAGTACCTATATTCTAGACAATAAATAAATTTCATTTCATTTCATCGATTTGGAAAAATTCTTTCGCCATAGAAAGATATATTATCGAGGAGTGACATAAGCTATATTTAATGTTGAAGTTCCTACGGGGGCGGGAGACACACGGGTGAATCCGCGCGCGGTAATCTAGTATATTATATTTTATTGGTCTACGTAGAGTCTATTAGCATCGCAATCGTGATAAAATATACTTTACCTCTGGTCTCTGCCTCAATCTCTTCCTTTCGCATGAAAACAACAAGCATGTCGCTCAAAGATTTGTATTCCTCGAAGGACAGAGTAAGTTTCTTCTTCGCCGCCGAGTCACCATTTACTGGAGTTTCTGAGTAAAAACAGAGAATGAAGGTAAATATATGTTTGAGTATTTTTAGGGGTGTTGCCAATTTATATTATTGCGTGGTTGCAGTGGTTCTAATTTCTTATAATTTTGATCATACAAATATGAGTTTTATCCACATGATGAGACTGTAGTGGCCTAATTTGATTGGCGGCGGTGATTGGCACCATTTCTAAACTGCAGAAATCCTAAATATTATATATCATGTAATTTAAAATTACCTCCATTTCCATTAGGTATGTCTTGATCCACTTCCATTGTAGGTTCGATCTGAGGTTCATCCTCATCTAAATGAATGTCTGGCTGTTCCACACGGATGATTGATTTGTTCAGTAGCCTGTATTAAACAATAATTTAATTTTTTAACAAAATATTATACATTTTATTTATAATACAAAATGTAAAATAGATCTTTTCATCGTTTTTATATAATATTTTTCGAATTTAACTTTTTTTTAATTATTGAAATGATTATTAGCTGTCCAACAACATTGTAAATGTACAAAGCATAGAAATTGTTTGATTACTTCGCTTTATAGTATTACTAGCCGAGTTTTGCAGTCTACTAGTACTTTTGTTAACCCCTCGTGCTAAGCTAAAATGCTTGTGTTACGAGTGGGTTCTCGTCGATCGTGCAATGGTTGAGGATCGAAATGGCAATCATATGATCGCAAGTCGGCCGATTCAACGCTTCGGAAGCAATTGCAGAGGGACAATGACAATTATCATTATCTGAGTATATGACTAGAGTAATAGTAGTTTAGCATGTAGCCGATTTTTGTTTATTACTATCATGTATTTATTGGAAGTGTTCATATATTCATTTCAGATCATCATCATCAGCCATCAGTATAACGTGCACTGCTGTACATGGGCCTCCTCCCAAGGAGATTATAGCACAACGCTGCCTCGGGATTGGTGATGAAATACGAACACTGAAGTTGTTTTGTGTTGAGAGATGGTTAAGTTGTTGATTGTCGCGGCTGGTACCTGTAAGCCTCGTGCACGTGCTGCGGCGTGACGTGTCCGCTGCAGTGCATCTTGGCCATGGCCTCGGCGAGGCGCACCATGGACTCGAGCTGTCGCACGGTGATGCGCCACGAGCCGCCCCCGCCCGCGCCCCCGTCCCGCTGCCGCAGCACCCCATAGTACTCCACCAGCAGCTTGCCGGCTTCCTGTCGCAATATTCAACTATGACTACGAGCTTTCCCGTACAGCATAACCTACGAAATTCGCTGCATAAGTGTACGTTCAGATGACAAGCGTGTAACGCTCGTAAAACGTGCGCCAAATTTCTGAATAGTATTTATATGACACTCGATTCCGCCATGATTCAGTAGATTTGATTGATTTGTCGCCATATTACACTTAAAAATAGTTTCAAACCTAGGGCAGAAACGACACGACAGAAGACTTGAAGATGGTCCACCCAATTTTGTCACACTCAAGTCAGCTTACATGAAAACTAGTAAACAATTGTGTATCCTTTTTTTTTTTTATTGTCCGGGGGCAAATGCTTTTACGCATTCCCACCGCCGCTGCAGCGTATTCACGCGCTGGCGGTGGGATATGTGGGACTCGCCATTCTACCACTAAAACCTCCCGGACACTCCTTCGATCCGCCGTTGGCGGGGGTCGGGTACGAGCAATCCGGCCCCCCGACGGCACCCGCGGCCAATATGGTAACGCGGGATCTCCGAGGCCACACTTACAGTGGCCCATTTGCCCAATTATAGGGACGCCCGGAGTGTAGAGGCGCCCCTACTCCTCATGGGTCAGCCTCGAAGGGAGCGGGGCCTATGTCCCCCGCTCCCCGAGACCGAGCCTAGGGCGGTAGGCGGCGGAAAAGAATTGTGTATCCTAAGTTAAAGCAAGTCCCATATAGCAGGACGTTTCTTTGTTTCATTTATATACAATTACGTAATAATATAGAAAATTCTCGTGTCACGGTGTTTGTAATTAAACTCCTCTGAATTTTCGTGAAATTTTATGTGCATATTGGTTAGGTCTGCGAATCGGACAACATCTATTTTTCATCCCCCTAAATGTTATGTTTGGTTACCCACCCCTAAATTTATTTTTTAGACAATTATTTTTATTTCTATTTTTTTATGATACAGCATACAAAAATACATACAACCCTTAATTTTCACGCCTCTACGATCAACCCCTATTTTTATTTGTTAATTAAAAACATACATTTTTTTGACAAGATTTTTTTTTATTTTGGCATGAATTAGAATAAAAAAAATCATATTACTCTTAATTTTTCACCCCTCTACGATCAACCCCTATTATTCCATCATTCCATAGGGTAGGGGTAGGGGCAGGACACCGCGTAAACGAAGTCTCGCCGGGCCAGTTTATTTTATGCAAAAGTTTAGGTCTTTTATTTATCGATTGAAGCAGTACGAAGTCTGCTGGGTCAGCTAGTATTTATTTATTTATTTATAACTTTAGCACTAAGATAGTACATGGTGGACTTAATGCCTGAGGCATTTTCTCCCAGTCTACCATAGGGTGATGCAGAGACAGTGTGGTAGGTGCACTAAGGTAAAATTTGGATGGTGAATACATACCACTGTGGTAAATATATAGTTATAAGAAGTTTACAACATACAAAAAAGTATTCTAATATATAATATACATACTATACATACAATAAATAAATGTATACATATAACAGCTATACATCATTTATAAAAGTTGTTAGGACTACATTTTTAGTGATATGTTCACGAACTTTTTTCATAAATGTAAAGCGATTCTTAGCCATTCTGATATCGAGAGGAAGTGCGTTCCAAAGTAATATGGACTGGACAAAGACAGAGGAATGTAAAAAGTCAGAACGGTGAGGAGGACAGTGAAGAAGACGGTTGTGAGAGGAACGCAAAGTTTTATTGTGATTGGTGAAGAGAAACTGAAATTGAGAAGTTAGATAAGAGGGAGAGAAAGGGGAATCAAGTATAGAAAAGAGAATTGTAAGCGCCCTCATGTGTCTACGCTGTCTATGGACAGCCACTTAAGTTCGGCACGATATGAAGAGACATGATCGTACTTGCGCAGATTGAAAATAAATCGAATGCAGTTATTCAGAAGTCTGTCCAGTTTATTGAGAAGATCTGCATTCAGGTCAAAATAGCACACATCACCATAGTCGATTGAGGGAAATATTAAAGTCTGCACCAGCATTACTTTCGTTATAGTATAGTATTTATTTATTTATTTATTTGGACAAACAGTAGTTGTTACATTTTAATATCATAACTGAATAAATTACACACATAACAGTCAAATGCACAACAGTTTAAGTTGCCACAGCATGCACTATATAGGTAACATTGTCTATAATATTAAAAAAATAAAGTTATTATTTACTAAATGATATAAATTAAATTTAAGTTTAATAAAAGAAAAACAAAACAGGGGAAAAAAAATAATTAAATTCAGATACCCAGATTTGACCTCAGCAACTCCAGAACAACTTTTTTGTATTTGGGTAGCCCGTCGCCAAACACATCTACTTCACCGCAGATTGAGTTATAAGCTTTAGAAAGTCGTATTCTTATATATGTCACAATTTTTTTTGGGTATATATCAAAAATAAGTATTAAAGGACTCACCTCAGTAATAAGAGGCTTAAAAGACCTCGCAAACGCGATATATCTCAGCAAATCTTCTCTCGTATACACACAATCGTATGTTTCTTCCTTATTACAATGTAGATCCACTATTTTCCTCGCTATAGCATAATCTACCATTTCACTGCTCTCATCAATTAGTATGAAGAATAGATCGAAACGCGACATAATAGGTGCACTTAATGCTACGTTTTGTTGCAAAGATTTAGCTCGGTCGTATCGGCCCCCTATAGGGTTGGCTGCGGCGAGAATTGATGTACGAGCGTTTAGGGTTGCGCGAACACCAGCCTGGGAAGAATAAGCACATTTATTATGTATTCATAATGTCTTCGAGCCTCCGCGTAGCGTAGCGGTATTTGGCTCGCTTTAAATCTCGAAGATTTCCTGTCCGACGTGAAGATCGAACGACCTCCGAGATTTAAAGCGAGCCAAAAACAGCTAAATGACGGAGGTTGGCGTCAAAAAAAAATGTTAAGTATTAATATTTAAAAGAATAGCGATTTGATTAAACACTCGATTAACACTAGAACACAACACTACTATTACTTTTTGAAACTGAATTGTAAAGTACAAACCTTGGCTATAGATATTGTCTGTTGTTCCATAGCCTCGTGAATAGCTACTTGGTCGGCGGGGTCCATTTTGTCAAACTCGTCAATACAACACACGCCATTGTCCGCTAACATAAGTGCGCCAGCTTCGATTACAAAGTCAAATGATTCTTCATCCTGCGAATATATAAAAAAAAGTTAAATATAGCATTCCGCGAGCGGTTTGACCCCCGTACCCACTCCCGTTCCCGTAGGAATTTCATGATTAAATAATAATCTATATATATAAAAGAAAGTCGTGTTTGTTACAACACTTATAACTCGAGAACGGCTGGACCGATTGCCATGGTTTTTGATTTGTTGGATTTGTTTCCGTCCCGAATAGCAGAATACATTTTAAAAACAAAAGAAAGTCGTGTTAGTTACACTATTTATAACTCAAGAACGGCTGAACCGATGTGGCTGAAAATTGGTAGGGAGGTAGCTAAGAACTGGGAGAAGGACATAGGATACTTTTGGGTAGGGGTTGGGTAGGGTAGGGTAGGGTAGGGTAGGGGTAGGGTAGGGGTAGGGGTAGGGTAGGGTAGGGGTATGGTAGGGGTAGGGTAGGGGCAGGGTAGGGTAGGGTAGGGGTAGGGTAGGGTAGGTGTAGGGTAGGGGTAGGGGTAGGGGTAGGGTAGGAGTAGGGTAGGGGTAGGGTAGGGCAGGGGTAGGGTAGGGCAGGGGTAGGGTATAAAAAAGTCCACCCGTGCGAAGCCGGGGCGGGCCGCTAGTCTATATATATAAAAGAAAGTCGTGTTTGTTACAACACTTATAACTCGAGAACGGCTGGACCGATTGCCATGGTTTTTGATTTGTTGGAATTGTTTCCGTCCCGAATAGCAGAATACATTTTAAAAACAAAAGAAAGTCGTGTTAGTTACACTATTTATAACTCAAGAACGGCTGAACCGATTTGGCTGAAAATTGGTAGGGAGGTAGCTAAGAACTGGGAGAAGGACATAGGATACTTTTGGGTAGGGGTAGGGTAGGGTAGGGTAGGGGTAGGGTAGGGTAGGGGTAGGGTAGGGGTAGGGTAGGGTAGGGGTATGGTAGGGGTAGGGTAGGGTAGGGGTAGGGTAGGGTAGGGGTAGGGTAGGGTAGGGGTAGGGTAGGGGTAGGGGTAGGGTAGGAGTAGGGTAGGGTTAGGGTACGGGTGGGGTAGGGCAGGGGTAGGGTATAAAAGTTACCCGTGCGAAGCCGGGGCGGGCCGCTAGTAAATAATATATTTATATATTAATATTCATTATTTAGTAACACAGGCCGTTACTGAATAATGAATATGAACCGAACAAATAAAGAATCGATCTAGTAGTTTCCGACTCTTTTCAATAAAATAAAAAACAAATAAATATCATTTTTTTCCTCTTTATAATATAAGATCTATCTATACTACTGATACTTTTTAAGTTATTTTGTTTTTCCATTAAATTACTGAAATTGGACAGGACCTTAGGATCAAAATTACCAGAAATGTGGATGTAAATGTCATGAAGATTTTAGTTAAGGCGCGGTGAATAGACGACTTTTACGTATTAGTTTTGTAACTGTTGCTCCGCGTAGAAATGAAAGAGAAGCGAAGAGACGCCGCGATGGCGCAACGTTTCGTTCGACTCGTTCGTGTTATTTAATACATTAATCCTTGCAAATATCTTATTCCAATCGATAAATAAAAACAACAGTTCCCTTTATTATTATATATTACATCACTGTTATTAATATTATCAAGATTTGTTTATAAATAATACAGTTACAATTGCTACAATTTCAATTTAAATGGTTATTTTATGGTTTTTTTTTATCGAGAAAATTTACCGAAAACTTGTTTTGAACACAATGGTCCCCCCATAAATATGATCAAGATTAACATATATTTTTTTAGCTGCTGTAAAATGTACACATTTGGCTAAAAAACTGTTTTGTGAAGCCTATTTTGACTAAGTACAGCGCCTTAAAACTGACCTACTAAATTTTTTATCATGTAGCCTTCGTCATTAGGAAAGCATGAAATTAAAAAAATAATATGATAGAGGTAAAAAATGTTGCGTTTATAAGACCGAAAATAGAGATAACTAATTATAAAACAGAATGATTAAATCAATTTTGTTTCATATCATGTGACTTTTAACTCTTAATTTACAAGTTGTAACAAAATTCAATTTTGTTATATCTTGTAAAACTGTTTGAATGATCATCTAGTAATTATAATAAAAGCCACTGTGATCTGTCGTAATTTTTTTATAATTTTGGGTCATAACTTTCAGTTTAGTATATATACCTATATATTATTTTCCTATGTACATTCATCATCATCATCACACATATGTAGTACCTTGACGACGGCGGCGGTGAGTCCGGCGGCCGAGGACGCCTTCCCGCTGGTGTAGACGGCGCGCGGGGTGATCTCGCTCACCTGCTTGAGCAGCTGCGACTTGGCCGTGCTGGGGTCGCCCACGATACACACGTTGATGTCGCCGCGGAGCGTGGTGGCTGAGGGGACATGTCCGTGAAAGATGCTTCCAAAATATATCGCTTTTATCTATACTAATTTCTTCTTCTTAATTAATTATTTCACCTTTAAAATGCTGCATTATCCCTACACTAGTAAAATAGGCTATAAAAGTCCACCTGTGCGAAGCCGGGGCGGGCCGTAAGTTAGTTATAATGTTATGTGTATTTACTTCGTTATTAGAGTTTTATTGCGACACCCATACTACCCAACTCTGATTTCTCCCAAACAAATTAGTGCTGAGCTATTTGCACTTTTTTATTATTATGTATTTTACTTTACTTTATATCATCATCAGCCCTTATAACATCTACTGCTAAAAGTGGGTCTCCTCTCCGAGGGAGGTATTTTTTTTTCTGCAGTATTATGATGTTACACAAAAGGAAATACTGCTGCCTGTTCCCTGATATACGCTAGTTGTATTTATGTTATAAGAATCGAGATAACAGCTTAACATGCTTTCTGGGGCATAAAAGGCAATTAACACAACAATTTCTTGTCCACCGTGGGTATCAAACACTCTTCTTCCGAAACTTATACTGCTGCGCCCCAAAAGTTGTCATTCTTTAAACAGCAGATTGTATCATGTGTTTGTGTATGTTTTTTTTTTTTACTTTTAAACTTGCTTACCTTCAATAGTAGTTTTAGCAACTCCACCGAATAACATAAGTAAAATTCCTCTCTTCACTTCATTATTACCATGTATGCTTGGGAACAGACTTGTGATAAGGTTGTTGTACAAATTGCGGTCCCGAGACATTTCATATACCTAGATCAATAAAAATGTTAAAACAATAACAAAATTAACAAAAATATTCATTCAAGATGATATCAATTTGTAAACAAAAAACGAAATAAAAGAGAGAGTAGATAAGATTCACAACCAGGGTTCCAAAAATTGCGTATTATTTTTATTTGTTTATGTATATATCAATTATTATTACAGCTACAATTTTTACATACTCCATTAAAATGTTAAGTATCTATAAAGGATCTAAGAACTCTAAAAAATAAATGCAGAAGTCCTTACTTTTGCATTTATTAACGAAGAATAATCTAAGGAAGAATGAATTTGCTACTGCCTTCTATTTATAAGGCAGTAGCAAATTCATTCTTCGCAAACTAGCAAATTAATTGCTATCACATTTTAGACACCATACATTTGTAATATTATTAATATCATAAAAAGGTAGAGATTGTAAATTCAAAGATTAGAGGTAATCTTTGGACATAATGAATCAAAAAAAAAAAAACCAATAAAAGGACACATTATTTGATGAGTGTCATAAGCTATATTTTAAGATGAGATGCCCACAGGCCACATGAACAGTTTCTATGTGAGTAAAACCGTGAAGGACAGCTGTAGTGATAAAGTTAAATTTCTAAACAAACGTCACACAACTTACTTTATCCCATTCCTTATCTGTCATCTGTTTTCTCATATCTTCAGTAGTAAGGTCATCAGTAGCCAGCTCTGCTGTACCAAACCTACGAGAGATGGCCTGTACACTGCATGCTAAGAATGCTGTCCTGTAAGAATATTAGTTTCATAATTTCATTATATGTTTTAAAGATATATTTTAATACAGTGTTTATTAAGAGTATACACAGTTATTTTTAAAACACCAATAACCTTATAGAGGGTGGAAGTACTGATGATTGTAAATAACTTTTACTATGGGACCAACCCTGAAATCGCGAAAATAAAATCAGCTGTTCCATACATTTTGTCGAGGTAAGTAAACATAAATGTATGGAACAGCTGATTTTTTTTTTCGCGATTTCACGGTTTGTCCTGTAGTAAAAGTTGTTCATAATCATGAGTACTTCTATTCCCCAAAAGGTTGATGGTGTTTGAAAAATAACCCTGTATAATATATTATGAACTTATTATGATATTTTCTGAAAATATTTTTCTGCTCAAATCTAAATAAAAAATCAAAGATTTGTAATTAACTAGCGAGCCGCCCCGGCTTCGCACGGGTGCAATGCTGATGTATCATACATATAAACCTTCCTCGTGAATCACTATCTAATTTAAAAAACCGCATCAAAATCTGTTGCATAGTTTTAAAGATCTAAGCATACATAGGGATGGACAGACAGCGGCAAGCAACCTTGTTTTATACTATGTAGTGATATCCAACAACATAACTACATAATGTAATAACTATCCAGCATGATTTCATCAATACAGCTACTTACGCCATTAAAATATATTTATCAGTAGATCATCATAAGTAAATATACAAGTTTCTTTTGTTGTAACTTCTGAATAATAGGATATTTAATGGTGAAAGATTACTTTTGCTTGATTCACTAAGTTTTATTTTTATTTTTTCAAACTCATATTATCTAATATATATATGTCGGAGCGGCGCCATCTACTAGCATGATACAGTGGTGTCATCTAGTTTATTTGAGTTGTAACAACACCGATAGTTAGTTTGTGGTTCAATAATTAGTTCTCTAATAAGTAAAGAAACGTCAGGTATTTCTTGCCTGGGTGAAATCAGAGATGGCGTTGCGGAGTTGTTGATAACCTGACAGCGGTCAAAGTCAACATAAGAAAAATTAGTAAAAGGTTCGGCGAATGGTTCCGAGATTCTAGTCTGAGGAGTTGAACTGAACGGTCGATACGTAACGTCGTCTCTGGGATCACCACGTTTCTATTACATTTCACCTGTAGGCATATAATCAGCGAGCAACCTGCTCCTGTTCCTACTGATCCTGCCTCTGCTTCTATATATATAACTTATAAACACATGAACTTACTTATAATGTAATTCCCTAACACCAAGTGCCTTCAAGCCCTTGATTCCTTCCATTTGTCCCTCATTAGCCATCTTAGTCCTTGTGGTGAGTTCTGCTTTAGCTCCCGGTAGAGATAGAGATCCTACGTCAGGTACAACTATGAGTGTTCCAGTAAAGTCATAGCGGTCTCCAGCCTGAAAAAACGAAAAATTCATAATTATTTCTATATTGATTCATAGGGTAATTTCAGAAAATGATTATTATTTTTCATAATATCATAGTGATGCTATTAAATGACTATAGAAAAAAGACTATAGATGATTATCTGCATCCCACAGTTTTACCCGCATTACTCTGCTCCAGTGGGTTGGAGTGGGATTTGTTGTAGCCAATATGTTAATTGAACTTATTAGCTATCCCCATGCAAAGTTTCAGCCAAATCCATTCAGAAGTTTTTGAGTGAAAGAGTAAGTAACAATCATCAATCCATACTAACAAACTTTGTATTAATAATATTAGTATTATAGAAAAACATAGTCTATAAGCCGTAACTTATAAACTTTGTGTTTTTCTATAATCTACAAAAGCTGTATAATTTATTATATCAACTAGGTATACAAATAAGTATTTATATTTATTATTAATTATGAATAACATATACATAACTAATTTAAAACTATAATATTAGATTAAAAACCACCAGCAGCATTAAGGTTTTGTTAAGCAAGAAATAAAAGGCATTTTATTTATATATAAATTAGTAAGATAGATATAATAACCCATGGCATAGCATTTTAAGTCTTATCGGTTGAGAGTTTGATCCCACCCTGGCAAAAAATCTTTGTGTAAAAACTGACATTTCTATCCAGGTCTGGTTGATTGAGGGAATACTCTTGGGAGTAGGCCCATGTTCAGCAGTGGATGTTTTACGGGCTGATGATGATGAATAAGGATTGTTATATATTTCAACATACCTGTACTGATTCTACAGCTTCAGCTCTCAATATGACCTCCAGGGACCGGGGTATGCATCCTCTGGGCAACTCGGCTTGAGTCTCTTGTATACGGACTTTTTGGAAGTCAACAAACACAGATTTGTCTGCATCTAACATGAAACGTCGCCTATTGGCACATACTGGGTTACGACATATAGTTGGGATTGTGTACTGGAAAATTAAAAAAGACATGTTGAAATGTAAGATTTCAAAAAAGATATTAATATTTAATGTGGTGTAGAAAAAAATAACTATTTTCCATGAACATTTACTATGTTTTGAATAAACATTGCATTGCATTGCAGGTTCAAAAAATAATGTAAGACATGAAATATACAAAATACATACCTTAAATTGTTGTTCAACATTTTTAATAACAGTCTGGCAATCCAAACAGACAAAAGTGCCCAAGACCAGCTCAGGATGCACCGGGTGTGTTCTCACTATCTGACCTGAGATTCTGATCAAAGTTCCAATCTTGGCAGTAGTCAATTCTCTCACTTTATGCCTTGTTGGCACATCAACAAATGATACATAACATTCTTTATCCTGTAAATCTTTCTTTGTATGACTATCAGCTAAACTTAACACATAATTCAGGATGGCTTGGTTCAAAAATGGATAGATACGGTAATACTCCTCAATTATTGTTGTAGCTAGATTTTGATTGTATTTTTCGACATCGTCAAAGCTGATTTCCAGAGTGCTTAGCTCAGGTTTAAGGAGCTCTTTAGCATTTTTTTCGTATTTAATCTCATTATCTTCTTTGAACCTACGACAACAAAATTGGGTAAGTACTTTAACATAACCTGTTCTGATGCTTGGGAATTCCCTTTTCTCAAACTTTTAAAATACAAGAAATGTAAATATATTACAAAACGGTACTTACTCCTCCAGAAAGTCTTGGAATAGTTTTTGGCATCTTACTCCAACTTCGTCTTTCACTTGGCTTTGAGTGGCGTAGGTGTCGGCTACATCCATGTTTATAAACGATCTTTATATAACACAACAATAGTACAAACGTAACAAGACACTTAATTATAAAAGGCACATCAATTGTAACAAAGGTAGAGGTACGGTCGTTAGTTCACGCTTTACCCATCGCACAGCGGTGGTAAGGCCTCTTTGGGTAAGGCTATACAAAACACAATTGAGATTGGATAGTATAACTTTAACTTAATATACAAGTATTGGTTTAAAATAGTTGACAGTTGAAACTTTAAACTACACTTCGCTTGCTTTTGTTCAGTTGCCGGTTTACTTTAATAATAATGCGCGAGTTTTACAAACAACGCGTGGAAACAATTTTGACATAACGCATTACAGCAATTTGGCGGGAGAATCGTGCAGAAATTCATTCTTATCATTCTTTCATCATACTTTACAGTCCTCCACCACAGTCCAGAACCTCAAATAAACGATCGAGACGAATAACCCAAAACCATTTAAACTGATAAGTAATGGTCAAATATTCAAATGTTCACGGAAAAAAATGTGTTTGATGAGTTTCGTTGCTCAATATTTTTTTATTGCTGAGACAACCAAACATAATTTGAATAATGTGGGCTTGCATAATAGGCATGAGGCAAGATTTTGAAATCCTCTTGCGCAACGTGGGTAGTCATTTTCTAAGTACAAAAAACACAATATTTCGGTAATAAATTTAAATTTAACGAAGTTTAAGCCATATTTCTATTAAATTTTAAATAGCGCGCGAAGAAAGGCCTCAAGTGTCATGGCGTCGGCTATGACGTCACGCTATTGTAAAAAACGTAGTGGTTAAATTCTCTTTGATGGTTACAATATCGTGACGTCATGCGCCGTGATTGGTGTTTCAGTCAAAATGGCCGATTGCAGTATTTTAATCTTTTATTTTATTAAAAATCACATTAATCTCAAGGTTATGTATAAAAATAAATAAGTGTAATAATTTATTTTTATAAGTACTTTCCCCTAAAAACATTAAATCTTTAATTTTTTGATACTGTCGTCACGCCTATTATAAAAGGTCATTCAGTTGCCGCCTTTGTGGAGAGACTGTATTTTTTTTATCTAAATCTTTGGTTCTAATCTGACGTGTATTTATTTATTTTCTTTTATTGTGGACTTTGTTGAGAGCCCTACATCTTACGTGTTAAAGAGGTTTGAATTTGATTGGGTGCTTTAGACTGCGTTTACATTGACATAGCTCTGTCAATGTCAATTAAACGTCATAGTGAACATAGTGGTCAACACACTGTCAAGTAGAGATGGGTTGGATTAGTTAAAAATGATACCTAATCCACCTAATTAAACCACAAACACACTTAGCCTTATCTCAAATTGGTTCTCAGCTAATAATCTATTGTTAAATGCAGGGAAAACTAAGTGTGTTAAATTTGCGCTACCAAATGTAAATAATGTCACACCTACTATTTCACTGAATAATGAAACGTTGGATCTTGCTTCATCCACGGTATTTTTGGGAGTGACATTAGATTCTAAATTACAGTGGAGTCCTCATATTGAGAAATTATCGGGTAGATTAAGTTCTGCTTCTTATGCCGTATGGAAAATAAAACAATTGTCAGATGAATCCACGGCTAGGTTAGTATACTTTGCTTACTTCCATAGCATTATGGCTTATGGCATTTTTCTCTGGGGGTCAGCTGCTGATGTTAATACTATCTTCATCCAACAAAAGAGAGCGGTCAGAGCTATTTATGGGCTAGGTAGCCGCGATTCTTTGCGAACCCTATTTAAAGATATAAATATATTAACTGTGCCATCTGAGTATATCTACCAGAATATTTTATTTGTTAGGAAAAACCTAGATACATTTAGTAAAAAAAGTGACTTTCACAATATAAATACTAGGAATAAGGACAAACTAGCTATGCCGTGCTTTAGGGTCAGCAAAGTTAGTAAGTCATTCATGGGAAATTGCATTAGATTTTATAACAAACTTCCCTCTCATATTACTGACATGCCTGATGCATTATTTAAAACACATGTAAAACGCATCCTAATGAGTAGGGGCTATTATAGTACTAAAGAGTATATAGATGACAAAGATGTATGGCAGGCTATACCCTCGTGCACCAGATCGGATACCCTATAGCTGATGTAGCATTGAAATGTGAACTGAAAGATCATGATAGTGTATTCTGTGTACTGTCTGTAATCATAATCATAAAAATAACACATGTTCTGTCTCAAAATAACTTTTCTAATCTGTTAAATTAGCAAAATAAAAATAAAAGTTGTATAAAGACAGCCGATTGGTAAATTGTGTAATCCAATTAACTAAATAAAGACAGTAACTGGACCTAAATAATGTTGACATGCCCATCTGAGTATGTTTCGCCGGATCGTCTCAATGAGGCCGCGATGAAACCGGCAGTAGAATACCCCACTGAGTTTGTTTCGCCGGATCTTCTCAGTTGGGGCGTATTGGATCCGGTGGTAGCATAAAATCGCGTCCGACGATATACTTATGGTCTATCTAAATAATAACATACTCAAATGACAGAACTTTAGACTATTAAATTATAGATAAAAAATAAAATTCTATTTTCATACCTGACAGCTTTTACGCTAAAGCTATAAAAAATCTAATACAAACTATTTATTATTATTATAACTATAATAATTAAACTAAATTAATAAATTAAATATATTATATTAATGAGCCAAATATGTTTTGACTATTTGCAAATGCCTGTAATAGGTTTACGTAAATAAAAACTTTTTTTATTTTTATTTTATTTATTTAATCCTAGTATTTTAAAATACCTGTTCCATTTACCTAATCCTAATATTTATTCAATATAGCAGGCCTGTTACCAATATTATGTAGGTATCGTATGCGGATTACGTAGGAAATATTCGGCATGATCGTTCCTGTTAAGTAATCGGGAAGTTGGCATATGAAAAGTTTATAATATGTTTTCACTCGTACTTATCATAAATTATGGTTGAAATTGAAGTACTTTCGAAATTAAATTTATAACAATTAATATTATAGGTAGATTTTTATTAATTATTCCATTCATGGTAGAATTGAGTATTAGTCGAATAGAATATTGTAATTCACTTTTATTTTACTAACTTTGATATCGATACTAAATTAGATATATGTCATATTAGTTACGCCTCTAGCAATGTCAGAGTATTAAAAAAAAATTAAGGAATGTAAATTGTACTCTATGTAACGAATATTTTGTACCATACCTAATCCTCGACGCTTTTGATTAGGTACGGATTCGGATCCAAAAATACCTAATACACTAACCTATTCTAATATTTATGCCTCACGTCTAGTTGAAATTGAAGTACTTTCGAAATTAAATTTATAACAATTAATATTCTAGGTAGATTTTTATTAATTATTCCATTCATGGTAGAATTGAGAATTAGTCGAATAAATATTGTAATTCACTTTTATTTTACTAACTTTGATATCGATACTAAATTAGATATAATAATATGTCATATTAGTTACGCCTCTAGCAATGTCAGAGTATTAAAAAAAATAAGGAATGTAAATTGTACTCTACACTGATATAGTACTAACATAGATGGAGGGTTAAAAAGCAACCAAAAACGGTTATTTCACGCTGTTCTTACATATGACCTTCATAGAATACCAGAAAAGGATGCATATATGGCGCCCCTTTCGTAAATTTGTAGGTCGTCACAAGTTTAAGGATGCGATAGTCGATAATTTATATATCGATAGAACTAGAACTCGATTTCAAAGATTAATCGATCCAAGTATCAATCGATCACTTATTTGAATTAAATCTTAATTTATAATTTTTTAATTCCTTATTTGACTAATAATCGGTCTATATTAATAATGAAAGATTTCGTTTTAGTTTCAATTTTTTATCGTTAACCTGCCTTTGTTTCAAAACAACTCTTATGATTTACAGAGATATCTCATCGGTACAATAAAAGGTACATTATATTGAGATGAGGTATATTTAGTTAAAAGATCCCAAAGGGTTCCCTGTTACACAGATATAAATAAGAAAAACTATTTAAACGACATAAATGTTTTTATTCAGCGCTTAGTTATTTAACTTGTCAGAATCACAATGTTAAAACTATAGCTTAGATTATTTTTCTATTCATTCTTACTCTAGACGCGATATGAGCAAATGCGATGCTCGCGTACGTCATAATCGAATATATAAAATCATTTTATCAATCATATTAAAATCAATCATAGAAAATATTATTAAAATGACTACGGTTACCTACAATACTGATATGTACATATAAAAAAAATCTAACTAAAACTATACCTAGTATAATGAAAACTATTCTAAGCGTATGCCGCTAAGGATAACATACCTACTTAATTATTTTGATGGTGTATTTTTTTTATTAAAAGGTCCCTAGATTTATACCCCAGACTACCTACACATAATTATTTTTTAAATAGTATTTGGGCATTTTCGATCCTCAACCAATTGTATGTCACTACGGTTATCTAATATAGGTACATACTTATATATTTACAATTCTAATAATTCTATCAAGTGTACTATTATTTTACCCTTGAATTTAAAATTGGCAAGTGTAATGTCGGCAAAGCATTATGTTTTAATCGCCTCCATTTAACATTCGTGTTAGGCATAAATGAATTAGATGTAAAATGCTTTGAACAAATTCGACTGTGTTTACTCAATTTCCAATCTTGTCTAGCAACGCGTCGTATCCATTCATTTTTAAAATTTTCATTCTGGGGAAATCTGCATTAAAACATAAACTCATTATAAATTCTCTATATATTTAGACAACTTTTCCAACTTACTGCCTGATAAATGCTAAAGTGGCAAAATCTTAACAGAGAAGAATGTCTACTATTATCCTTAGAATAAATCAAAATGGCGGTTACCGTTATTTTATTTTTATTAAATTATTCAACATTTATTCTATTTATCGATTTTCAACATTTATTCTATTTATCGATACTTTCGATCCAACACTATGGTAAACATAACCTTAAAAACATTTTTGATTTTTCGAATGAGAATATACGTAAATAGTGCTTAAATCCCATCTTAACTATGTTTTACATGTTTAAACTTTAAATTTCCATATTAAAAATAAAATTTTGGGACTTTATATCATACATTTACCAAATAATAAAGATAAAAACTCACCGATGAAATGTTACACAAACAGGATCATTTTCCTTCTTACCCGAATGTGAAACGCATCCATAATAATACACGACATTTAATTAGTTATGCTCAGCAAAATATACCTAAAATAATTGTTATTTAATATATTTTCGTCGCAATATCGTAAAACTTATTCACTTCTGCCGCGAATACACAAATGTAAACAATGTACATAAATAATGCGACTAAAATCAGTTGAAGTCACCTTGTATGACATTTATATGCCAAGTTACTACTTATAAGCACATCAGTATAATAAGGAGTCACAAATGTCAAAAAAGAGGTCACTTGAAATTTGGCGTGGACAACCTTGCATCAATGTAAGCTATTAAAATAGTCACTGACTCTTTCGCTCTTATGTAAAATATGTATTAATTAGAGCGAGACCAAATGATGATTTTTGCTGTTGCTTCAACCCAAAATTAGCCTGGTTTCTATGCTTATACTTATTCTGAGGTACTCTATGTTACGAATATTTTGTACCATACCTAATCCTCGACGCTTTTGATTAGGTACGGATTCGGATCGAAAAATACCTAATACACTAACCTATTCTAATATTTATGCCTCACGTCTACTGTCAAGGTCAACATCTTTTGGATAACCTCAAAAAGTTCTCATCCGTAATATTTATTTTAGTTTTATTTTACTATGACTGAAGCTAAAGTTGGTTTATTATCCAAATTAGCAGCTGTAGTATCACAAACAAACAGTAATGTAATTAATAACAAACTTAAAAGTTATTACTTGTAAGTTTTTAGTATTCTGATTCTAATTATGTATCTTCGTTATAAACTCTGTTCCATAGAATCAATTCTAATGTAAATATTATTTACAGAATGCGTTGTAAAGAAATTACTCGAGGATATGGACTCCCAGATAAATATTTTGCCTCCAAGATAAGATGTCCTACATGTTGTATTGAATGGAAAAGAAATACTGAAACTAAAGTAAATACAACAGCTTTTATCATTATTAAATTTGAATTTAATTTGATACAATTAAGTAATATAAATGTATGCAAAACTATTTTAGGTGAAGCCTGTGACATTAACTAAGAGGCAAAGACAGAGAATCAAGTCCCGAAGAGTAAGGGAAAGTCAGAAACAATATGTTAGGAAAAGAAAAGAGCTACTAACTAGCAATGAATTGGTAAATATGATTGTTTAAATATGTTAAGAAATTATTGTATTTATAACTATAGAATCTTCTTTTATTTAAATATTTGATTATAACTAAATACTGTTTTCTTAATAACTCTTCTTTTGCAGGAACAAATATGTACATTTTGCAAACACATCATGAGAACACCTATTCAAAAGCCACTAAGGCAAAAAGAATTTCAACCATCAATAAAACCTTTAGAAGAAAAAAATAATAACTTAAAAGAAATTACACTACCTACAGTTTCTAATGTACAGAAGCAGGTCATCAAAAAGCCTGAAGTTAAAAAGAAAGAAATCAATGTTTATGCCAGTGCAATGGATGTTTTTTCTTTGCAAAATAAAAATAACAATATAGGAATTAAAGAAAAAACAAAAGTCATAAATAATAATAAAAAGAAAAAAGACAAGTTTGCCGGATTGTGTCAACAAGCTGTTTTGGCATCAGCCAAACTCAAAGAACAGAAACAGAAGCAAAACAAACTTAGTTTATTTTTAAAACCTTCACAATAAAATTGTTTAACAGTATGTTTTGTTTATTCAGTCCTTTTTATTATTATAATATGTATATCCATCACATTAGTATTGGTATGTCCAGTAATAACATGGTAATCTCCATTCCTGAACTGCTTATAGAAATTGTATGAGTCATTTTCATTCAAGTACTTCATTATGTCTATATTATCTTTTTTAGCATCAGAAACTAAATTTAGGTGCCCTATAGCTCCGGCTGCATCTGTAGGTCCATCTATACCATCTGTACCAGCACTCAGAAAGTAGATATTAAAATTGTCCAACTCATGCTTTAAATTATGAATATCATTTGAAAATTCTAGAGCTAGTTGCTGATTTCTTCCTCCTTTTCCTGAGCCTTTAACTTGTACAGTAATTTCGCCTCCAAGTATAAGACATATGTTTTGAGTCCTAGTTAAGTTTTTAAAAACTTCAGCATTTAAGCCTGGTATATTACAGTCATCTATTTTCTTTCTCATAGCTTCTAAATTTAACTCTTCCTTTAAATAAGAACAAAGTAATTTTGTGAGTGAAACATATTTACTTGCAATTTCTTTTACATTGCCAGTCACAGCACTCGATAGGTTTAATGCTAAATAATTCAAGTTTTTGGCTTCCTCCATTGCAGCTGCTATGCTTATTTTATTGGAACCAATAATATAGTTCCAAACATTATGTTCAGGAAATTCAACTTTATTATCATTCTTTGTTAGAACTGTCCTTATAGATTCAGGAAGCTCATTAAATAAATTATATTTTTTTATAATATCAATTGCTTTATGAGGGTCATCTTTATTTTCTGTAGTTGGTCCACTGGCAATTAAATCCAAAGGGTCTTCAACAATATCAGAGAGTACTAGAGAGACTACTTGGGCTGGTTGTGCCTTTATTGCGAGTTGCCCTCCTTTCAAGTTTGATACCCTTTTCCTGACAGTATTAAGTTCTTGGATGTCCGCCCCAGAATTAGCCAGCTTTTTTATTAAAGTAGTTTTTTCATCTAGAGTTATAGGTGCTTTAGGCAAAGGTAGAAGCGCCGAACCACCACCTGATATCAAGATTAAGAGGAAATCATTACTTTCGAGTTTTGTTGCCAATTCTTCAATTTGTTTAGCTGTTATTTCTGCATTGATGTCTGGTAGATTATTCTTGGCGCCTTCATTATAAGATATATTTTTATTCACTGAGTTAGCCTTCAAGCTACCAGCAGGAATACTTATGATTCCATGTTTAATTTTAGAATCTAATATGGATTTTATTTCTGTTGCCATATTTTGTACTGCTTTGCCGGTACCAACTAAGTAGACATTTTTATTTTGTAAATTAAAATTATCACACACTATAGTTAATTGCTGACTAGACCGGTTATATTTAACTGATCTCCTGATCATATTTTCTGGAAGCACTGCAGATACACTGTTTTTGAAAATGCTGACTAAATCACATACCACAGATTTTGCCATTTTGAGCAAACAAATCGACTCACTAATAGGTAGTCTTTATGATGTAAATCAAAAAATTTACTTCTAAGATCTAAAGATCTAAGACAACTAAAAAGTAAACAAGTTCCAAATATGAATGTCAAATGTTATCAGATATCTTATCACCAAAGTTATCAATAGTAGGTGACGGTTAGAGAATATGACATTCCATTGCACTCTAGCTAGCATTGACTTCTTACTTTAAGTTAAAGAATGATAACAATTTGATGTAAAAAGAATGTATATGTTTTAATAACGAAGTATTTAATATAAAGTTATACTTTATATTAAATACTTCGTTATTTAAATATTTTTGCATCATAATAAGTCACGCAAATTGTTACCAATATTAACGGAAATTAAAAAAAGTTTAAAAGTTGCGGTAACGGAACGTGTCTATCAACAAGTATAAACAAGCCGCGGTACAATACAAATTCTAACAAATGACAACAAACTAAGAGATTCGTGTTGGTTTTGTTGTTTAATTTTGTTAGTTTTTAACCTATTTTAACTGATTTTATAAATGGATAACGCGGTGTGCTTATCACAATATTTTGTTAATAAGCAGAATGTGAGATCATTTGGTAATATTATGAAAACAAATATTTTGAAAAGTCCAGACCAGAATATTTTCACCAAATTAATTCTTGATGATTCGGTAAGCGAATTAACAGAAGATTTGAAACAGATATTTCAGATATTCAGAAGAAATTTAAAGAAACATTGTAAAGATGATTTCAAAATCTTTTTTCCATTGGACAATGCTCCTAATTTGAATCCAGTAAGTAAGGAATTTATCTTCAACAACTGCTGGAAAGTATTAAATGAAGTAATTCCAAAACAGTTTTATGGTAACAATGCAAATAGCAAGATCTTCAAGAATTTAATTCAAACGGTAACTTACAGCATGAAGCGGCAACATTTTATACTGGAAAAATATCTCAAAAAGTGGGACTATTCTGCACACCCTTGGAAAACTCTTCCAGAAAACTCTAAGAATCAAATGCTATATGATATTGTCTTAAGGATTTGTAAATATGTTCTGTCATCAATGATTTGTCTCAACTTTTATGTAACAACATGCAAACTTGATGCTAATGAAAACAAACTTTATTATTTTTGGAAAAACCAATGGCAAAGCTTCTACGATACGCAAATATCTAAAATGGTATTTACTAGAGTAATTAAAAGGTTGGAATGCTATTCATTGGGCAAAAAAACTAAAAAGAGACATTGTGCAGCTGAAAGAATGAAATTGAAAGCATTAAAAAAGAATGTACCGAAGCTTTACTTAACATTGAAAACTAATAATGTTTGTAGACCAATTGTATGTTATAAGAATAATAGTCTGAATGCCTTAGAAAAATACAAAGTTAAAGACAGACTAAAGTTTTTAAGATTCTTGATCGGAAAACCTCAAATAAAATTAGAAAATCAGTACAATACTCTGTACATAAATTGGTTGAAGGTAAACAAACCAAAACTTTACTTTGTAAAAACAGATCTCTCTAATGCTTTTGGTTGCATCAATAGAGAGAAACTATCCAAAATTATGTCACAAAGATACATGAATGTTTTAAAAGCAGAGAAGTGTTTGAACAATAGGAAGAAAATAGCTCAACAATACAAAGACATGTTGTCAGAACTAAGAAAGCCCCTCCTCATCCGTGCTGGCTCTACTATATACGAGTGGAAAGAAGGATTAATCCAAGGATACAAATACTCACCTGCACTCTCTGAACTGTATTACATGACTTTGGATGAAGTCTATTTTAACCAACATATGAAACTAGATGATAATTCTGTCAAATTGTTTATAAGAGTAGTAGATGACTATTTATATATCACAGATTCATTACAAGATGCTCAATCATTTCTCACTGCTTTATCAAATTATAGGAATGTTAATTATGAAAAAACTGTAATAAATTTTCCTCATGAAAATATAAAATATAGTGAGGAGATAAGTTTCTTAGGCTACAGCTACAATTCAGCCACTTTACAAGTTAGTAGAGCAACTAATATTTATTATGGACAAATGTGCTACAAAATTGCGTTTACAGGTGGAATATCAAATACGTACAAGTTTATTGATAGCCGTGTCGGCCAGTCTGGTATTCAAATTAATAGCCATATTTTTAATTTCTTGTATAATAATGAGGAATCAATATGGAGACATGTGTTCACCACTTATTGTTTGTCTTCCAATAAATTTTGTACAATACTAGCAGTATTATGTGATGAACAAGAAATGGAGAAATATTTGTCCGTTTATAAAAAGAGGGTAACAGTAAAATTAACCAATTCTATATTAGTTATGCTCATGAAGAATAAGCCTCAAGACTTGTTCTATATGTATTGCATAAATCATTTCAGATATTTATCTTGGAAAGCTTTATATCTATGTGCAAAAATGACGCCGAAATGTACTGGGCTGGTCTCATTTATTAATAATGAATTAGCGAAGAGTAATTGTATTTTTGGTAAATGGCGGGAACATGCCAGTCGAATTGATGTAAGTGGGGAACCCCAGCGACAATCAATCAAACAAATCTGTAGAAGAACAGATTTAAGACAACTTTTTAAGGAATTTGATACACTGCCGCCAGGATTTGAATGTTATCATCATAAAAAGCGGATGTGATATTGTGTAACGGGGAAATTTATGAATAAAATCATTTTTTTTATTAGAATATTTTATTCAGAACAAAATATGTATAAGAGATTCTTTAAAAAGTCAAAAATATATAACATATAATATATTGTTAGTAATTAGCTGCATACTGAAAAAAATCTTATTGAATATATATCAAATTTTAATATAGGCAAAATAAAAGGACAACATCATTCAGCATAATTGAACAAATATCCATATGCACAGACACAGAAACGAAATGAATCGACGATTTTACTTACATTAATTAAGTCTTATTGCGCCTTTAATTAAACAAATTTGTATGTTACTACGCAGAGATATAGTTGAATTTACTAAATCATAAAACAAATAAAAACGTTTCGCTTTGTCTCTATGTCAATATGAATGCAGCTTTAGAATTGTAGTCTTGATATAAAAAATGGATGCAATATAAACCAACTTAACTACAAACTAAAAGAGATTCATCAATAGAAAAGATCTAATATGTAAACAAATTAATGTATAATATGACCTAGTCTAGGCACGTTTGGACGGATTATTAGTGTCTAACTTATAAATGCTATAAAAAAATACTTATTATCATTATAGTGTTCACTACATTATTATTAAAATGTATTATTATTAACTTATATTTGCATCTATTTATAAAAATCTTAATCTACATAAGTCACTTGAAAAGATGTCGTAGGAATACAGAGTGCTTAAACTATTTCAGCTGCCATAAAAATGATACTTGAGGTCATTACAAATGCTTCATACTTTTTATTAAATCTATTTACATTATAAAAAAACTGTAACTTAATAATTAACTACTAAGACCTTGGACGGAATAACTAACAAACATGATCACAATAAGCTGCTAAAATTTACAACTGATATAGACAATGTACAAGTATTACCATTTGTATGAACATCGGTATAACCCACAATACTTAGTCAATCTAAGAAAATACATATTAGCTAGCTGCTATAAATAAGTAGGTAGCAATTATTTAGTGACAGCTCATACGGCTTATTTGGTGCGACAAGGACGTAAGCGACCGTAGCCCAATGGCTAGGCCTATTTTCGATTTCCACCCATTGCATTACCGACGTGAACCCACTCGTAACACAAGCATTTAGCTTAGGACGAAGGGTTAACAAGAATACTAGAAGTGAGTACAAAATGTGCTAGTAATCTTAAAAAAAAAATTGAAAATAGAATTACACTTAAAATAAAAGTTAAATATATCATAGATTTGCCTACCATCCTGTTATCCCAGGACAAATCGCTGCTTCAATTTAATAGTGACACAAAACCAAATGTGTAACTTTACGATAATGAGTTTTAGGCATATGATATTACAGATCAAATCACGTTTAATCATAATCTTATTTTATTTCACTGTCAAATTTAAGCTGCGAAATGTCCCAGAAAGTTTCGTGTTGAAGTTCCTTGATAAAGTCACGTATTTTAAAATTAGCGCGCCAATATTATTATTTCTGTTTTTAAAATGAATTGTCCTGGATTTTCCAACATAAAGACCCAGTTTTTAAATTCTGGTTAGCAAAATTAAAAAATCAATATGTGCGCAGACTTACGTAACACTTTGACTCCTAATATGTTTTTTAGTCAAATCTAAAGGCACTGTGTTATAAACATACATTTGCTAACGTAATAAGGCCAGCAAAAACATAGCAACGGCTATTAAATGTCCTAATACACCAGTTTTGTAAGCATGAGACAAAAATTCTGGATCCGAAGCGACGTAATATGAGGCTTGTGGTGCATCACAAGATACTATTCTAGCTGCTCTTATAAGCGCTGGTCCGGCGATGATTTCTGCTGATCTCTTGCTGTGGATGAGAGGCTTAAGACGGACTGCTATGTCGCTGAATATTAAGTCGGAGTATGGAGGCAGAGAGTAGAACATGCTGAAGCTGTGAACATTAAAATAACAAAATTGTATTACACATTATTTAAGTTTAACTCTTATTGTTGCAAACTATTCGTTGTTGCAACCTCTTCTATAAGTAAAAAAAAGAAAAAAAAAAAGATATTCTGGTGTGTGTTCGCGCAGCGGAATGTTGTTGAATTAAAAGATTTTAATTATGCAGATATTTAGTGTATGACGTCGTAAAATTGTGTATGGTAAAAAAAAAATTGTGCACGCAGCCATTGTGGAGAAATTCACCAAAAACTGATTCCGCTGGGCGAACGTTGTCCTGGCGGAACTTTTTTTAATCCATAGACTTTAGAAGAAAAGAGATGTGTCCAAAAATCAGTGTGTATTTGTGTGTAATTGTGTATGTACGAATAAAATTAATGCATGCATAAACTTCGGAGAAATTCAAGTTTCCGCTGCGCGAACGTTTGGCCATTAGCTAGTTTTCATATAAAGCGCTTACATAGAGAGCTGTAGATTTTTACATACGTTGTTTTGAATTTGTTTAAATTTGTTTAAAAAACAGATTTAGAAAAAATCGTAGGGCTTAAAAGATAAAAATATAAACGTAAAATACGCTTATTAGGTCTTAGTTCTTAAAGTATGCACTTTGGGGTCTAGATTTTCACGTTTATACAAACCTTGTAAGTGTCTGCAACATGTTGCCAAGTATCAATGATGTTCCGTTAGTAATTAAAGAGTTATAGGACAAATTTACCATGAATAGATCACTGTTTACAAAGCAGTCAAATATCACGACGTTCTAAAGGAATTGCATGGTAATATGTATGCCAATAATTAGCTTATTCATTCAACTATTCACATGCAAAATTTCATGTCATTAAATTTAGTAATTAAAGAAAAACAATTATAATACTGACGAAGCATCGAAAACCTACATAACCCGACCAAGTTCGGATGGCTACAAAAAAGCGGCCGTGCAATATATTTAGGTAACATCCCAAAATTTATAGTATAATACCGGTATTGAATTGGTATAGGCGATAACACAATTGTTATGTAGATATAATTTATAGGTCATTTATTTTTTTACACCTACTTTATAAATATATTTGACTATGACAGAAAGTAGGTACTTTATTTAAGTATGCGCTTGAGACTTGAGATATAATCTAGATATATTATTTAAGACAAATAAAATTCATACAGCTAATTTCTATTGAAGATTTCACGGATAAGGATTTTAACTATAGACCCCTCAGAGAAATTAAATAATTACCACATGTAAGCACTATTGTTTAGGTAAATATTTATCATATTGTAGTTTATTACACTATTTAACCAGACTAGGCATGCACGAGCGTTCCCCTTTGCAACTTTAGTGGATCAAACAATCTAATAACTTAAAAAAAAAACTACTTCTTGAATCGATTTTTTAATTGATGTATACTGTTGTACTAGTAGTAACTTATGTATGTGAGCGTGTTCCCCCGCACCCCACCAAAATATGCAGAATTATTTTGTTCAAAGTTCGTTACGCTTAAGGCTAGTCCTTTAGTTAAATAGACTAAGTATTGTAGTTATGAATTGATCAAAAATATTTTAGTGTGAAAAAATAGACAACGCGCTTGCTGCGCGCAACGAGCGATAGGCGGCTTCCCGCTTGAAACGGTACTTCCATTCTTGAAGAAAAGAGATGGCAATATGTTTTCATTAGCCACGGCCGCGTGTATTCGTTTGCTGTTGAACTTGAACCTGATTTTGTTTTATCCCCAGTCACAAACAAATATGCAGTCAATGACAATGTGCGTATGCGATGCTGTTTTGCTATGCATCGCCAATTCTCTGTAATAATAATATTGACAAAGTGTTTTATTAATGTTATAGTGTAACAGTGAAGCTTAACATAATTATGTAGTAGGATTTTATTTTTATTGAAGTTTGAAATATTATACTTACCCTTATATTCATAATCGTTTATTAAACCTATTTTAGTTAAAACATAATATTTAAGCCTATTGTTGTCTTTGCAAGCGTTTGTTAACGTTATTATAATTAGATAATTAAGTATTATATGTAATTAAAAATATTTTTGTACACGGATATATTACGATACGATACGATAAAAACATGTCTTCAATTAATTGAAGATTTGTTTTTATCGTAGATAGTAGCGTAATTAATAAAAAAATATTTTTTATACAACAAATGCAATTGTTTTATTTTTTTCTAACGCTTGTGTACGCAACTGTACCATATTAATAAATACTATATTGGAAGGTTAAGAACGTTTCTTAGATATATGGCACGGCCGCTTTTTTGTAGCCATCCGAACTTGGTCGGGTTATGTAGGTTTTCGATGCTTCGTCAGTATTTTAATTGTTTTTCTTTAATTACTGAATTTAATGACATGAAATTTTGCATGTGAATAGTTGAATGAATAAGCTAATTATTGGCATACATATTACCATGCAATTCCTTTAGAACGTCGTGATATTTGACTGCTTTGTAAACAGTGATCTATTCATGGTAAATTTGTCCTATAACTCTTTAATTACTAACGGAACATCATTGATACTTGGCAACATGTTGCAGACACTTACAAGGTTTGTATAAACGTGAAAATCTAGACCCCAAAGTGCATACTTTAAGAACCAAGACCTAATAAGCGTATTTTACGTTTATATTTTTATCTTTTAAGCCCTACGATTTTTTCTAAATCTGTTTTTTAAACAAATTTAAACAAATTCAAAACAACGTATGTAAAAATCTACAGCTCTCTATGTAAGCGCTTTATATGAAAACTAGCTAATGGCCAAACGTTCGCGCAGCGGAAACTTGAATTTCTCCGAAGTTTATGCATGCATTAATTTTATTCGTACATACACAATTACACACAAATACACACTGATTTTTGGACACATCTCTTTTCTTCTAAAGTCTATGGATTAAAAAAAGTTCCGCCAGGACAACGTTCGCCCAGCGGAATCAGTTTTTGGTGAATTTCTCCACAATGGCTGCGTGCACAAATTTTTTTTTACCATACACAATTATACGACGTCATACACTAAATATCTGCATAATTAAAATCTTTTAATTCAACAACATTCCGCTGCGCGAACACACACGATATTCTGAATAATTAAAAGGCAGTAAAAGTGATTACTGTCTTATAGCCACTTGAACACACTATATGTTTTATACTTTTAAATGTAAATCCATGCACTCCCTTTCATTGTGTACCTTTTTGTTTTCTAATCTAGTAATTTTTTGTGTGTTCAATTAATGCTTTTCTTTCTATCTTTCTAGTTATTCGTGTTTATGTCACATTGTAAAATTATCAATTTTTCTCATTATATTTAAACATAACAAACTAGTTTTTTATTGATACATTAACTGTATTTCAGCCCACACATCCCTCGATTTATATTTATTTCCAAAGAATTGTTAAGACAAATATTGTTAACCAACCAAACATTAACCAACCATTTTTTTTATTGGTCCATTACTTTGTCCATTAGTTTACTAGTTACTAGCTTATCTATGTATCTAAAACTCGAGAATGGCTGTACCGCTTTTGATGAAATTTGGCAGTAATCATCGCTTTAACACAGGGAAGGTTTAAACGCAAAGAAAAAAAGGGTAAGTAGCGTTTAAGTAGGTGTAGGGTAGACGTAGGATAGGGTTAGGGTAGGGATAGGGTAGATGTAGGACACCACTTAAACGTAGTCTCGCCGGGCTAGTTTATTTTATACAAAAGTTTAGGTCTTTTATTTATCGATTGAGGCAGTACGCAGTCTGCCGGGCCAGCTAGTCCCTTATATTATCCCGCGCGCGGTATCACCTGCGTAATTCCCTTTCCTACGGGAACTTCATAATTAAATATAACCTATGTAAGGGATAACGTAGCATTCTAATGGTAAAATAATTGGAAAAAGTCGAAATCCATCCAGTAGTTTTAGAGTTTATTTGAACATACGAAAATACAAACCTTTTCTTTTTATTATTATTTAATAGCCCTGCGGTTTTACCCGCGTTACTTTGCTCCAGTGGGTCGGAGTGTGATTTTTTGTATCTAATTGAACCGGCGTTTTACATGTTCCGATCCAACAAAACTACAGATTTACTGTTACTGGTAATTATATAGAACACTAGATGCGCCCAGCGTTACTCTGCTCCAGTGGGTCGGAGCGTGATTTTTTTGTAGCCTACATGTTAATCGAACTGTTTAACTATCCCCGTGCAAAGTTCAGCCAAATCCATTCAGTAGTTTTTACGTGTAAGAGTAACAAACATCCATCTATCCATCTATACTTACAAACTTTCACGTTTATAATATTAGTAGTATTATATTAGTATAGACAAAATATATTGCAATACATAGAAAAAAAAATCTGTCCTATGTTATAACTACCTGAATTCATCTGAAGTGATAGCGCCATAGAACTGCTGCGCGTACACCATGAGGTTGGAGTAAGTATCCAACTCGGAGTGGTTGGCTCGTCCCATCAGCACGGACCCGGGCACTTTGCCTAAGTTGCAGTGTTCGTATTCATGCATTTTCCCTCGGGTACCTGGTATAATAGAAGGACGTTTTAGTACTACTTAAACTTGGCTCAAAAGGCGCTGTGGTTCAGTCTGCAGCATTTTATTTTATAAGATTACTAGCATAGTTTTGCAGTCTAGCAGTATTCTTAATAACCTCTCGAGCTAAGCTATAATACTTGTATTACAAGTTCAGATTCACGTTGGTAGTGCAATGGGTGGAAATCTCAATAGAGTACCACATCCATTAAAATTTTGTGACCAAATTTAAAAAGCCCAATGGCTAGGGAGTTTGACTTGTGATCGTGTGGTCGCCGGTTCAATCCCCACCCATTGCATAACCGACGTGAACCCATTCGTAATACAAGCATACCCATTCGTAACACAAGTATGTTTAGCTTAGCACGAGGGGTTAACAAAAAAAATACGAACCGGCGACCACAAGATCATAAGTCCGACGTATCTGGTCATTGGGCTACGACCGCTTAAATTTGGTCATAAAAGTATAATGGATGCGGTACTCTATTGAGATTTGCTCGGGATTGACACTTTGTATTCTGTTAAATCTTTAAGCCAGATAGATATGGGGACAAAATGTCTTGTAACAAGTGTGTCAGGTGAAGTTGTTCGACAAAGCGCTGAAGCGCTGTTCAACAAACTTATGGAAGTAGAGACATGTCACCGAAACATGTCCCATAATGTTTCATTCTACACCGTGATTTTTTAGCCGTTCTTGTACTTGGCAGAACCATTTGCCATTCGTATTGTCAACGTAATATAAAAATGTTAAAATAGATTTTTTTTTTAATTTGGTCTATTTAATACGAGACGGAAATGACAAATGTACATGGTAAAATGAGCACCTGTAACACAGTGTAACAGGTTCGAAGTCATATTAATCTGTACCTAACTTTTGATTTAATGCCATCGAAACATTATATACCTATATCGACAGTACTACTAAAATCACACAAATCCTGCCAATTATAAGTAACTATTAAAAAATCCCGGTCTACATCAGGTGTCTCACCATCGGGACACAGCAGCTGCAGGTCGTCGGGCAGCAGGTCGCGCGCCCACCACTCGCGGCGCCGGCCCGAGGACACCTCGGCGGGCGCGGTGTGGCGCACGAAGGCCACGTCGCCGCCGCCCTCCACCATGTGTATCTATATCAGGTGTCTCACCATCGGGACACAGCAGCTGCAGGTCGTCGGGCAGCAGGTCGCGCGCCCACCACTCGCGGCGCCGGCCCGAGGACACCTCGGCGGGCGCGGTGTGGCGCACGAAGGCCACGTCGCCGCCGCCCTCCACCATGTGTATCTATATCAGGTGTCTCACCATCGGGACACAGCAGCTGCAGGTCGTCGGGCAGCAGGTCGCGCGCCCACCACTCGCGGCGCCGGCCCGAGGACACCTCGGCGGGCGCGGTGTGGCGCACGAAGGCCACGTCGCCGCCGCCCTCCACCATGTGTATCTATATCAGGTGTCTCACCATCGGGACACAGCAGCTGCAGGTCGTCGGGCAGCAGGTCGCGCGCCCACCACTCGCGGCGCCGGCCCGAGGACACCTCGGCGGGCGCGGTGTGGCGCACGAAGGCCACGTCGCCGCCGCCCTCCACCATGTGTATCTATATCAGGTGTCTCACCATCGGGACACAGCAGCTGCAGGTCGTCGGGCAGCAGGTCGCGCGCCCACCACTCGCGGCGCCGGCCCGAGGACACCTCGGCGGGCGCGGTGTGGCGCACGAAGGCCACGTCGCCGCCGCCCTCCACCATGTGTATCTATATCAGGTGTCTCACCATCGGGACACAGCAGCTGCAGGTCGTCGGGCAGCAGGTCGCGCGCCCACCACTCGCGGCGCCGGCCCGAGGACACCTCGGCGGGCGCGGTGTGGCGCACGAAGGCCACGTCGCCGCCGCCCTCCACCATGCAGCGCACGGCGCCCACGTGCCCGAAGTAGTCCTCGCTGGCGTCGCGACGACAACGTCTGCAGATACAAATATATCATCATTATAAAAAACTAAAAATCCCGACTGCGTTCTTGTGTAATTTTTATTTTGATATACTCATTGTCACTCTCTCAGTAAACACAAATCTAACGACACCTCTCAACCTATAATCCATCAAGCCGTTCAGGCTGCAGAGCTAGTCCATTGACATTATGACATGACAGTACATTTCTTAGAGGACGCAATTTTATTTTTGGGACATGTGTGAGGGGTCAATTCAAGCTTATACCCAAGTTTGTGGGGTTGCCGCCTTTGTCCCCCGGCCGCCTGCATCTTGGAAAAAGGGGAGCAAACACCTTTTTCGCAATATCTCGGAAACTATGCGTCCTACAAAAAAATCGTTTAGCTGTAATTTGTAGCAAATCGCTTTGCCTACAAATATGTTCAAATAATTTTTGCCCTAAATTTAAATTACAGAAGTTATAAGCAAAAAAGGTGAGAAAATTTCTATAAAAAAATATTTTCTGCTCTATTACTTTTTTTTATACATTTTACAAAAAATACCTGATAGCAATCTTGTAGATGGTCTTTTGAGGAAAAAATTTCTCCTTATTTTTTTTAATTTCATTCATTTAATACGCTGTTACAGCGCTCCAAAGTTGACCGGGTTCGTCAATGCTCATGAGAATCCGGTCAAAACGAAATGTTTAACTTTGTTTTATGATCAATTTTTTGCGTCCTCTCTAAAAATGCAATATTCGGTCCTTAAATTGTAACATTCAAACAATTTTATTATACATACATACATACTCTCGAAAAACAACCCTCCTTCTGGCTTCTGTGTTGTTGTATATAATACCTAAACAATTGTCGTTAATTGTCGTCATTCGGCACTTTGCCATTAAATAAAAGAAGAAGAATACCTGAACGAAGCCCCATGACACAGATGGCATAGGTTGTCGTGTGGCACAGTGCCCGAGTCCACATACTCCACGCTCAACGCTCCGGGCGCGCACGACTTTGTGAAGTATTCGGCAGCCGCGTGAGCACCGTCACAGCTGTAGGGCCTGTACGTAAAAAAAACAAAACGTAAATACACACACTAACCGATCTATATCTATACTAACAAGCTTTTAACGCTGATTTAAGCAGGAATATGGAGCGAGGACAACAGAAGGAAACACACAGAGATTCTAGAAGGAGTCACAAAAGAAATTCCAATGCTGGAAGCATTCTGTGACCTAATCCCCACAACTTTTGTCTTTAACAAAAACTACACAATTAAGTTACAAGAAAAATAAAAAGGAATCTGCCAATACACTTGAAGTCAGAATCTACACGGACGGATCTACAACAAACACTGGTACAGCGCTGGGATTTTCTTACAAGATCCTATCGGGTTCAGGTAACCCTTGGCAAACACGGGCAGAATGTGTTGGCATTACAAGAGCAGCATCAGCGGTTTTGTCTAGGAAAGTAAATGGTTACAATATCCGTATCATCACCGACAGTGCCTCTGTCCTCAAATCTCTAAAATCACATACAATCAACAGCGGACTCATCATGGAATGCCACAAAGAAAGAGAAAGAGAAAATCGCCACTACAAACAGGGTTTCCCTCTAATGGATAATAGATAGTGATTCTCTAGGAAATGATGCCGCGGATGAACAAGCAAGGAAAGGTTCGGCAACAAGGGTAATGGGACCCGGACCAATTGCACCGATACCATTAAATGCAAAGAAAACATGGATAAGAGACAAAACAACATCACTACACGGTCAGAAACGGTGAAATGCAGTCTAGAGCCGTAGTACCGAGGCTAGACAAACGTCTACCACGTAAGCTACTGCACCTCCCAAGGAACATCCCGATAATTAGTATACTAACAGGACACTGCTGTCTAAATCAGCATCTGGCTAACCTATTAATAACGGATAGCCCTCTTAGTTAGTTAGTTGAGCGTATAATTTCCGCACTTAGCCTCATAAGTGGGCCATTGTACGTGAGAATGATACGATCATCCATACAATCCCAACTCCAGCCAGAAGTCAAGAAGTTGTCTTATGTTTTTCAGGACCTCTCCCATGGTCTCTGGATTGTTTAAATGCTCTGTGCGCTGGTCGCTTACGCACTCACAGTGTAGAAAAACGTGAGCCGGTGTTTCTTCAGCACTCATACAGCTCCTGCACATGGGACTGTGCGTGTAACCGATGTTAAAAAGAGTTCTGTTTAGTGAAAACCTGTGATTATGCCCACTGTTTGTCGCAAGTTTATCCGGTTCAGGTGAAGTAATTTGCGCGACAGCTTCGCATTCAAAGGAGGCAAGAGCTTCCTTTGTCTGTCTGCATTCATTTAATGTTGCCCACTGTTTTTCATGTAGTTCAGTGGTCCTGTCACCTAACCACGTTTTGATTTGCTTAAGGGGAATCGGTACTATTGGTTCCGGTCCCAATATTATTGTGTCCGATCCTCTCTTTGCTAGTTGATCTGCAGCATCGTTCCCTAAAGAGTTGCTGTGTCCACGTATTCACTGAAGTGTGATTCGGTTTTATTTAGCAATTGTTTGCAGTTCTTTGTGACACTCTAGACTCTAGGATAAGTCCGTAGTTCATGCAGGTTTTGCCTAGAGCTTGTAGTACAGCTGCGCTGTCCGTGACAATATGAATCTGTTCGTCTTTGATGTTCCTAGATGATACCGCCTTTGCGGCCATAGTGATTTCAATACATTCTACTTGGAAGACTGTGTTGTGTTCTCCTAAGGTTGTTGATTTGTTGATGTTTAGATCATGAGAAAACACACCTGCTCCCGTACCGGCCTTGGTTTTGGAACCGTGTGTGTAAATTCTCATTTCGCCTGCGCTATCTTTTTCTTCTTCTAGAAGTTGGATATGGTATTTTTTGTCAAAGACAATTTTATGAACCAATTTTTTTAATTTTTTGACTCAATGATTACTAAACATACGCCTTTAACATTCGTCAAATAAATTATCTTTTAATTTTAACCTAGAATACGAAACGAGAAAAATCAAAAGTTACAATTATATAGTAAAACTAGCGGCCCGCCGCGGCTTCGTACGGGTGGCCTTTTATTGTAAACATTTGGAATAAACATATATGGATTGGCTCAAACTGATCATAGTCATGAAAATCTTGTAGCCACGATCCAACCCTAAATCGAAAATCTTACAGAAAGAAATGTCTTGCTGTTGCAGTGTCACGGCACATATTTAGCTAGATTAGTCTTAGCATGCAAATTACGCCTAAAACAGCGCTGCGCCGTACCTACAATAAATATACATTTTATAAGTCGAAAATAATAATACAATACTATTATATTCGAACTGAATTTGTCATAATTATAATAATAATTTAATTCCAATAGTTTTAATATAAACTATAATAAATATAATAAAAACTAAACTATGTTATAATATAAAGTATCATTTTGTCATTTTAGTACAGTACCTAATTTTTGTTTATTATTTTTAATTCAAATAAATATTTATCTTAAGCCTAGTCAGCTTGGTAAATTGCTGTTGGTACGCACATATTCATACAGGAGGCCAATAACATAACGAAATGACTATGACTTCGATAAAAAGTATTCATTACTGTAAGGGTTTTTGTAATACTTTATTATTTGTTTCGTATCAATATCCGGAATCCATCTTTGAGTCAAGCAGTGCTTTCCTTCCCTTTGTCAGCGTTTTCAGGTCTCCCCGCTAGATGGCGCCACCATACTTACCTCAATTATTCGACTTGCCTAAGCGCGTGCCCGGTATTGTTTCGTCATTATAGCGTCGTTTTCCACGCCGTAAAGTCAGTTAAGTTTCTAAAGATTTTAAATCAGTTAAAATTTAAATTAAATATATTAATTTGTCTCCCCGATAAAATAAAATGGAGAGCGAAGCCCAAAAACGTAGAAGTCTACGTCTTCGAATCCAGCCAATGGAGATGACAGTTCATCGAGCGACGAGTCCTGCCCACCGACGAAAATTGCAAGAACGGAACCGCAAACCGTGAGCAATGCACAATTTGAATTTTTGCCACAACAAAGTAGCCTTTTTGACAAACCTCATTTATGCTAATAATGAAATTCGAAATTCAAAGTCGTGTTCTTCTCGCGCTAACGTTGATTTTTTAAATACGAACAAAGCATCACATGACCTTGACCTACATAAGCCTTCCGGTGAATATAATAAAACTATTGAATATTTTATCTGATATGGGCACTACTGTTAAAGATCCTATATATCCTAAAGTAAACGAAAATTATCTTGAAAAAATAATAGATTTGCAACATTTCAAAAGTAATGATTGGTATGCCATAAGATTTTCCGAAACACAAAAGAAATATCTTGCTACCCCCGGATTCGTAGAATTAAATGTTAATGACGAACTAAAAGATTTGAATCCACGATGTTAAAAAATGATTCCCGCTCTTATTTAATGGAACGTACATTTGCTGCCTTACTTTGCCAAAAACATGAGTTACAAATGTCTTTGCAAAATCTCGTGGATTGGGCATATAACGAAACGAATTATTGAATCCCAACATGTTGTTTAAAAAAAAAAAAAAAAAAAAAGTTTAAACTTTATTTTCAATTGAATCTGGTTATAATAAGACGTCTGATGATTTGTTACAAATTGTTTGCGGTAAACGTACCGATTTTATTAATATAAGGCGGGAAGCCCTATTGCGTCAAATATCAGAAGATTTTCATCGCGATGTTTTGTCCAAAATACCTCCCAGTTTTGAATCGCTTTTTGACGAAGAACCCGTTCAAAACTACCTTCAAAAAATTGGGGGGCTAGATAAATTTATTCCATCTTCGAGACCATTGTCCAAGGACCAATCGAAATTCAGTTTTTACTAGAATCAAAAGCCTTCTACAAGTAAACAACCGGAAGAAACCTTTTTTCGTCGTAATACCTCAACAAACAGAGGAAAACATGTGTCTCAACATTTCAATCAAACTATGTAGATTGACTCGGGACCACTCGTAGACTTCTCGGGCGCCCGTCAGGGCGCCGAGGAGTCGGTATCGGGGCGTGTTACCCCCTGGATTTGGGACTATTTAAAGGCGGCTGTCTAAAGCAATTCGTATGTACATGGAGCAATTTGGGTGCACCTGCAAAAATGCTGCATTCCATTCATACTAAAGCCGCTGTTAATATACCCCAGTGCCACAGTTATGCGATGTTACAGAACAAAAACTTCTCCAGATATGACTGCACAAATTCAAACCATTCTAGATTCCGGAGTACTGGAACAGGCCGAATCGACTCCCAGCTACCTGTCTACATTCTTCCTAGTACCGAAAATTGAGCATCACGCTCAATTTTCAATTTGAAACGACTGAACCATTTTGTGCCAGCAAAGCCATTCCAGCTGTTCAATCATTTCCGATTACCAACATTTTTGCAGCACCAGGACTGGATGGCAAAAAATAGACATAAGTCAAGCTTATTTCCACGTACGATTTCCGAACAACATCGCAGGTTCTTGAGACTGAATTACCATCCAGATCCACAACAAAATCGGCTATTGCAGATGACATGCATACCGTTTGGCCTTTCATCGGCTCCGAGAACCTTCGCGTCCATAACCAATTGGATAGCGGAATTTCTGAGGAGTCACGGCGTCAGATGCGTGATTTATTTTGACGATTTTCTCATAGCAAATCAATCAAAACAAGGCCTGCAAGAGAATATAGCATTTACAGTCAAAATCCTTCAACTGCTGGGTTGGATAATCAATTTCGAGAAGTTGGTTTTGACCCCGACACAATGCCTCGAGTTTTAAGGCATAATCTGGGACACAAAACGCAACGCAAAGTCCTTGTCGGGGCAAAAGTGCCTAACGCTACGCAGGGCACTTCGCCAACAACTCTAGAAAAGCAAGTTGTCCCTCAAACAGTACCAATCGCTAATGGGGAAGTTCAACTTTGCTACGTTCGTGACATACAGGGGCCGGCTACACTGTCGTACACTGCAATACTTCAGCCGACAGTTGCCAAAGAACCGCCCTTACTACCAAGTACATCTACCAAATCCAGTTCGCTTAGAGATGAAATGGTGGTACGAAGCGATAGGAGGAGCGATGCCGATCCATATGAGTATGAGCCCGACAACCCACTATCTGACCACGGACGCATCGGATCTAGGCTGGGGAGCTCAACTCGGCGACGTCATGTCAGGATCCTGGACGATTCATCAACAGTCCTGGCATGCGAATCAAAAAGAAATGTACTCTGTTTACGCAGCTATACTACACGAACAACATCAGTTACATCATTCTCATATCCTTCTTCAAACAGACAACCGAACCGTGGTAGCGTACATCAACAAGGAAGGCGGTACAAAATCAAAGAGACTTCTAAAACAAACTCAACAACTACTCATAGTTTTAGATACTCTAAACATACATTTGGTAGCTCATTACTTTCCGGGCAGATTCAATACCGAGGTCGACGCTCTATCTCGAGAGAAACACTGTCCCGAGTAGCATTTGAAATCGACAGCGACAACGGCGATATTTGAAAAATGGGGCACGCCGGAGATAGATCTCTTTGCATCAAAAACGGCACATGTTGTAAACAGATATGTCTTGCTGGATCCGAGAGACTGCGAAGCGTATCTACACAATGCCTTCTCTCACCAGTGGCATAACAACCTAGCGTGGTTGTTTCCGCCGCCGAATCTAATCCCGAGAGTACTAAGCCATCTGAATGAATCGAGCGGACATTACATCTTAGTCGCTCCGAAATGGAACAAGGTATTTTGGCTTGGATTTTGATCCAAAACCTAGCACAAGTTCTGATAGGTACAAGAACAGGCATGCACCCTCCTCAAGTACAGAAACTACATTTGGAGACATGGCTGATTTTGGGTGGCAAGACATGTAAACAAATTGGACTGATCAACAGCAAAGATTGCTGATGTCAAGCTGGAGACCATCTACAATAAACACTTACAGACCTGCATGGGATAGGTGGAGAAAATGGTGCCAGTGTAACTCTATTAATTACAAGTGCCCTAATGCGGATGAAGTGGCTCGGTATCTAGCTCATCTACATTGCGATGTTGGATTAGCCTATAGAACTATACTAGTTAACAAATCAGTTAATTCAACATTAACACATTTGACCTCTAATATTGATTTGTCTTCAAACTTTTTTGTAAAACATGTTTTAAAAGCTATATCTGTCTCTCGACAAAGACCTGCTAAACCACCTACTTATTTGGAACCCTAAGATATTATTGCAATACATGAGATCATACAGTCTTGACGAAAATAATCTTTACCAAGTGTCAAGACATACAGCTATGATTTTATTATTAGCTTCTGGTCGCAGGGTGCATCACCTAACGTTACTAAGAATTGATGAAAAGCATTTAATTGATGAAAACACTGCCATAGTGCTATGACCAGTTTTCGGTTCCAAAACAGATACTGTGAATTATAGGCAATCTGGATGGAGGCTTAGAGAACACCCAGATAAAAAACTAAATGTTGTTTTCTGGATATGAATACGATAAAAATAAATACGAATTACAACTATCGCTTGGACGCCGTCAAAACATGTCTAATCTATTTTTAACAGCCAGAGGTGAAACCAAGCCTGCATCCAGAACCATAATTGGAGGTTGGGAAAAAATCACTTATGAAAGAGGCTGGTATCGAGACTTCTCCGGGTTCGACAAGATCCGCAGTAGCTTCTTTAAATTTTGTAGAAAATTTCCCTATTGATCATATTCTTGTAATCGGAAAAGAATACATAAATTTCAAAATTATTATCAACGCGAATTAATTGATACCAGTGATTCTTTAAATAATGTCAATAATTCTGTCTCATTATCAAATTATTTTGATCCTATTCATTAAAATCTTTATTTCTGTAACCAACTATTCTTAAAATGTATATCGCCACGTTAAATCCTAACATTTAATGAGGTTAATTGTAAATCTGTCCATACTTTTAATACAACTTCATTATATTACGTTCTATGTTTTATTTAAATACCAACTTTAACACATTATAGCGTCTATAGCTTGCCAGCGCGGCACCAGGAGATAACAAACAAGTCACTCAAAGATGGATTCCGGATATTGATACGAAACAAATAATAGAGAGTTTTAACAAACAATAAAACTTACCTATTATTTTTTCTGAAATATCCGGAATCCAGGTAATGTCTACCTGGTGCATCATGAGTGCTATAATGACGAAACAATACCGGGCACGCGCTTAGGCAAGTCGAATAATTGAGGTAAGTATGGTGGCGCCATCTAGCGGGGAGACCTGAAAACGCTGACAAAGGGAAGGAAAGCACTGCTTGACTCAAAGATGGATTCCGGATATTTCAGAAAAAATAATAGGTAAGTTTTATTGTTTGTTAAAACTCTCTATTTTTTTTTCTTTTTTGATTGAGGGATTATGGCTTTTTTTTGTATTACTATTGCTCTGTTATTCTGACTGTATTATTGAAGCTACATTTACTTAAATTTAAATATTATTTAAATGCATAGTAAACGACTCAGTGTTTAAAAATCAGCGTTTTTAAGAATATCTTCGTTACTCGACATCACGAATCATAGCTTACCGAATCCATCCGTTGGATAATAAGTAAGCTAGCGGGAACACCCATCCGGCTGCACTGCCTATTCCCGTGTGACAAGTGTTCTTGCCCCGTAGGTATGTTAGATCAGTGTCTGGATCCTGTTCCTTTACCACAGCCACCGCGTAGTACCAGTCTGAGCCACTGCGGTATACCTGGGATTACATTAGGCCATATTAGTACGTGAATGAAGAAATCTGATTGGTAAAAATTGCAAAAATGAGAAACATTTCTTAGCCTTAGTTAACTACTTGGCAGCTTCGTTGGTTTAGATCAGGGTTTCTTAAACTTTTAGCAGTCACGGACCACGTTCACAATTTAAAAAATTCCATGGACCCCTGAAAATTACTACTTAGTTAATGAGAAGGGTGCTGCTGTTTGGCCTCAATGAGAACGAATAAATTGGGGGATTGTCTTCGACAAGACTGACCTACTGCTGACCCCTGACATACACGGTACCAACTTTAAGAAACCCTGGTTTAGATAGTTAGCGTGGAGCATTTCAGTCGCTGTTCGTCTGAAGACAAAAGTCTTCAATCAATGCGTGTTAGCAGTGATGACATATGGAGCTGAGACATAGTCGCTTACTGTGTATCTCATAAGAAAGCTCAAAGTCGCTCAGCGAGCTATGGAAAGAGCTATGCTCGGCGTTTCCCTGCGTGATAGAATCAGAAATGAAGAAATCCGCAGGAGTACGAAGGTCTCTGACATAGCTCAACGGATTAGCAAGCGGAAGTGGCAATGGGCAGGACACACAGCTCAAAGAACTGACGGCCGATGGAGCATAAAGGTTCTCGAGTGAAGACCACGAGCTGTCGGACGACCGCCTGCACGATGGACCGACGACCTCATAAAGGTTGCAGGGAGTCAGTGGTGGCAGGCCGCTAGCGATCGTTCCCGCTGGGAATCGATGGGGGAGGCCTATGTTCAGCAGTGGACTACAACAGGCTGATGATGATGAATAGAATAAGAACACTGAGGTTTAGCATTTCGGTTACATACAAATACCAACATAGGTAAAAAAAGAATGCACATTTTACTTTACTTTTGTTTACGTCCACTGCTGAACATGGGCTTCCTCTTCACAGACCTAAGCTAGTTAGGGTCATTGAGGGATATTGCCATAATCACCACGTTTGGCAGACGGATTGGTGATTGAAGTAGAATGGCGAGTTTCCTTAAGCTGATACATGCTGCTTCATCTATCAGCTGTATGTCCCTATGTCGCCTTTTAGGACACCTAACGGGAAAACATTGGGTGGTCTATTCTAAGCCGCACATCACGGCTTTATATACATGTAATATATACATACATTCACGCCTCTTTCCCATAGGGGCAGTGGCGTAGCTACGTGGGCAAGGGTCCCGGTACATAGCTTTAAGAGCTGGCGAGTTGGCTGACCCGATCATTACAAAGCTTAGGTTAGAGGGCCCCCTTAGGTCCGGGGCCCTGATGCACTGCACCACATGGCCCTACGATAGCATAGGGGTAGGCAGAGACTATTTCCTTCCACTTGCTACGATCTTGAAATACCACTTTCGACCCTTCTAAACTTATTAATCTCCTCATGCATGTCCTTCAGTGTAGGGTACTTTTAACCTGACCTTTCTTTAGAACATCCTCGATTTGAACTTGCATTGTCCGCCTATACATAGATTTCATTGATGTATCCTACATGGGAATAAAATAAAATACAGAACAACTCACCTCTTGCATGAAAGGCACAAGTCGGTGTGTGTACGCTGCGTGCAACATATCGGCTGCATCAAATAGCGCGAAGTCGGCCACTCCTTCAGCAATCGCTCTTTCACAATGCCTCGTGCTATGTGCTCTCCAGCATACCAGGGTTGGCGATAAGAACGCTGCTTTTAGAGCCCCCTACAGACGAAATAGAAATACATTTTATTGTTTGTTTATTTGTTGGCTTGATCGCTCTAATCTCTGGAATTATTGATGTGATTTGGAAAATTATTTCAGTTTTAGACAGCCAATTTATCGAGGAAAGTTATAGGCTATATTTAATTATTACCTTCATAATAAACCACAGAAACGGAGACAGACGGAGCTACGCGGGGAGTCAGTCTATACTAATATTAAAAATCTGACAGTTTATTTGCTTGCTTTAATCTCAGAAATCTACTTTCATCATCATCACCAGACCGTATAACGTTCACTGCTGAACATGGGCGTAGGCCCATGACTATGGCAAATACCCTCCCTTGGGAGGAGACCCAAGGGAGGGTATTTGCCATAGCTACCACGATTGGCAGGCAGGTTGCTGACCGCAGTATTATGTTGTAACATACAAGGAAAAGCTGCTGCCCGGTCCCTGGTATACAATTATTTTAGATGGTGTTATAACAATCGGGACCAACGGCAACGGCTTAACGTGGTATCCGAGGCACGGAGGGTCCTTCAGCCTATCAGATCCGGAAAGAAATCTTAGAATTTACACAAAGATTTCTTGTCCGGAGTGGGGATCGCAACAACGACCTCCGAGATGTAAAGCGAGCCAAATACCGCTACGCTACGGAGGTTGTCTAAAGCTGTGGATCAAATAAACGTTTTAGATTGAGACAACAAGAAAAAAAAAAAATTTAAAAAACGAAAAAAAAAACCTTTGCGTTATTGTGGTATTTTTTAAATAAAAAAAATCCAAAAAAGATTGGCGCCAAAAATCGGGCGTTTTGTATATTTTTATTTCGATATAGTGTCACTTTCACAGTAAACACGAATTTAACGACACCTTTCAAGCTAAAATCCATCAAGCCATTTATTCCACAGAGCGAGCCAAACATTTTAATTTGGCGCCAAAAATCTGCCATTTTTTTTTATATTCTCAGTGTCACTCTCACAGTAAACACGAATCTAACGACACCTCTCAAGCTAAAATCCATCAAGCCGTTTAGGCTGTACAGCTTGCCAAACAATTATACATACATACATACTCTCGAAAAACATAACTTAAAAACAAACCTACCCTCATTTTGATACACTTGTCCATCTCTGGTTCGCTAGTAACACACAACGTCGCTCGCTTCACGGGACAGTCCTGGATTCCTTTCACCGCCTTCTCGGCTTGGTCACCTACAAACTTATTGTTTAAAATGTGATGGGCCGCCTGTTCGTCTTCTTTTAGTATGCGGAAGTTAACTGTAGCGTCCTAAAAAAATAATAATATATATAATAATGTATGAATTAACGGCAAATAACATTTACTGATTATTACATACACAATCAATATCCTAATAGAAATAAAGTAAATTTTAATTTTCAAAACTACTGAGTAGATCTTTTATTCTTTATAATTAAATAATGAATTTTATTCAGCACTTCGGTATTTACATACACTTGTACTTGTCAGAATTACAATGTAAGAAGATAAATCAATAAAAAACTATAACTAACAGATAATTCTTACTCTATAAAATATCTGACTTGGTAACTAACAGTAATGTGTGTGTAGGTAATAGTGTAGGTAGGCAATAGTAAATCATAATCTACAGACTACATAGTCCATCCGTCTGTCCCATGACATTTATTGCAATTAACCAATTATTATAGCGATAAGGCCGCCAATTGCAAAATATGTATAACTGAAATAATTACTTATTGTTTGTATAACTATTTTATTTTGCAATAAAGTGTACTAAATTCATTCATTATTATTATTATAAGAAAAAATTAAAACCTCGTCCAAATTGCATCCAAATTTAATAAAATGATGTGTACAATTTCTCAACTCTTACAATTTTCTTGTCCCTAAAATCGATGACATGGTTCCTAAGAACAAATTTTTGTGTGGCTTATACTCACTTGACCATACTGACTGATCTAAATGTTCCACTCTGTATATCACCACTAAATACTAAATCACCGGCGATTTAGTTTGACCATATTGAGTACAAGTATCTATTTAATAGAATCAAAACTTTACTTTGTGGAAATCCATACTAATCTAAAATATATAGTGTTCATTTTGTTTTTTAATTTAGCTTAAAATATATTTCAATATATCTATGAATCTATGTATAATAGGTAAGTTCTATATAAATACCTGTAACAGTAAATCTGTAGTATCGTTGGATCGGAACATATAAAACGTCGGTTCTATTAGCTGCCCTGACGAATCCACGCGCTGTTTGTATAGTGGCATGTTGTTATCTCTGAAATACAATTATAAGGGATCATAAGATCATCTATTATTTAAGATTTAAATACATTACTTCTTGTAAAAGACAAGAAATACGCTGCACCATCAATTACATTATGCGTTTAATAGTGGTTTGCAAGAACAATGATATTTTTTTCGGACGGACATATATAGTTAGCCCCGACGCTTTTGCTACTTCACCGGGCACAAAGGCGACCAGAGCCCCAGCCTAGATAAATGGTTTAAAAACTACAATCTAAGCAACCTGCGCAAGAGGGCGTCCCCTGTGGAACTTGGACCTAGGCTCAGGGTGGTCGCTGATAGGGAGATTGAGGGATTATGGCTTTTACTTTTTTTTTAACAAGTTTGGCTTTGATTATTTACTTGAGTAAGTAGTGTCTCACTGTCATGGTCTCTTTTGCTATTGTAATAGAAATCAGTGAAAAATCCTGTCATTCTCAAGTAAACTCACTGTCTCAAGTGTTGTTCTTGCAAACGGGAGTATGATTCCTACCGCGGATAGCAAAACAGCTGCTAACTTTGAAACGTCTGAACCGATTTCGATTAAACATAATTATCTAAGAAGCTTCAATAGAAAACCTGCGGTCAAATCGGTGCACCTCTTTCATTACTACGGTGCCATGAATAGACACACAGATAGAGAACTCTTTTGCATCGAGGGTTAAAAATTGAATACATACGTATTTTCATTCTCCTCTTGTTGTTTTTTATCATTGAAACTATTAAACTTATTCCTATTGTAGCTGTCATATGGGTATCTCGAAGCTTCAGTTGTAGAGTACGGATTGTATGGACTTAAGAATCCGGTTTGATTGTTGTACACTCGATTCAAAGAGTTAGGTTCGCCGTATAACTGGTACCAAGTCTGCAGCAGTTTTTGATATCTGTAACAAGCGAAAATGTCTCGGCCTTATATTTTTTGCCGCCGTGGCCAAAATTGATCAGGAATATACATATTAAATCTATGTTATACGGAGATTTGATTCAACATGTTATACCTACACACTATTCTTGTTTTTTCATATCGGGGGTCTGCTGGAAGAAATTTCTTTAGAAATAAGCAGTACCTTTGTGTTTCTTTTTCTTTTATATATTAACTTTTAATGGTATGTGTGTACATAAATTAAATTAAAAAAATGTTACTATAGTATACATATTAAAACATAATATATCAATTAAGTCATCGTATTAGAAAGACTATTAAATACTAGACTCAATGACTTGATTCAAGTAATTATATGTTTAATCAAATCAAGAATCCCTACTAATATTATAAATGTGTTTGTAAATTCATTTGTTATGCTTTCACGCGTAAACTACTTTACCGATCATCATGAAACTTTGTACACATATTCTTGAAGGTATTAGAAGTAACATAAGGCTTCAATGCGAGCGAAGCGGGTAAATTATAGTATAATATACATATTAAAATATCTAATATATTGAATCAGATCACCGTGTTACAAAGAGTAATCTTTGTAATACGGTGACTATCCAGAGATTAACTCCTACAACTTCACAAATTTTACCATTTTATGTATATATTAGTATAGATTATAGGTGATGAGTGTATTTTCTTTGGGACTTATCCCACCCACACTCCCACCACTGCAACTTCTGTAAGCCAGGATCAACAGTGGCACATACTGGAAATGGCAATGAGCACTGAGGCTCACCATGTCCCGGGAAAAAGTTAAATTGCCTTGGGACCCGCAACGAATTTAATCAGAAAGAGAATACAAGGAGTAAGAAAGACCAAGTAACCCTATGCGTCGGACTTGTGATTTTGTGGTCACCGGTTCGATCCCTACCCATCGCACTACCGTCGTGAACCCAATCTTGAACACAAGCATTATAGCTGCTTGGACTGTGTTAACGCACGGCCGTGCGCCCGCGCGCCCGCACTCCGCCACACGCCGACGCAGCGATCACTCGCGCTCGCTCGCCTCCTCCAATGACGTGTTGCATTGCATTTCATTAATTATACTGTTATATCTAACTACAAATCTGTGTCGTCATTTTAACAACCCTCGTTAACAGACTGAAAAACTCTGCTAGTAATCTTTAAAAAAAACTATGTTACCTCTTCCGTTGTTCCATAGACACAGCACTACTGGTGACGATAGCGTCAGCAGGCACACGCCCCCAGTTACACGACTCAGACTCCGTGACCCTTTTACGCGATCCGTCGCGACATATTAACTCGAAGTGGTCTTCTGTTACACCACCTAGGTTTAAAAATATAATTATAGTATATATATATATTATAATTAGTCTATGCATATTTGTATATGTCAAGTATTAAGTCTTGGAGGTCGTGGGATCGATCCCCACGCCGGACAAGAAATCTATCTTTCCGGTTCTGGTTAGCTCAGGGATTACCCTCTGTGCCTCGGAAAGCATGTTAAGCCGTTGGTCCTGATTGTTATACCATCATCTATAACAAGTGTATATCAGGGAATGGCCAGCAGCTTTTCCTAATGTGTTACAACATAATACTGCGGTTACCAATCCGCCTGCCAAGCGCGATGACTGGCAATACACAGGCACATGTTCAGCAGTGGAAATTATAAGGACTTATAAATTGTATGGGTATTCTACGATATATATTTTTTTTATTATTATACTTATCTGTCTAATTGTATGTCTTACCAAGTATTTGATGAGATAACAGCGCATGTTGTACCGTAGTGTCTCTTACGAAGGCAATATCACCTGAATTGTTGGCTAACAAACATCTCAATGCCCCTTCGTAACCCGCATAGGGGTCAGCTAGGGTACAACGAATACCAGCGCCCCCTGTACACAGTCTGCACAGCCTGGAACATAATGGTAGAATTGTTTTAACTTTTATTGAATAAATTGTAGAGGAACAGTCGGTAGTCTTTCTCCACAGTAAATCACGATCTTCTTTGCCGGGAGAGGTGGTAGCCCGATGGCCGACGGCCACTTGTTGCTGTTCAGTACTTGTATATGTTCGAATTGGCTTGCGAATTTGTGCTGCGCGGATACAGGTTAGTTGGGATGCTAGGTGGTAGATGGCGCTACTCATCTTGAAGTTTGTGCTGAACTGTAGATGTCGGTACAAATATTAGCTGCGCTCTGCAGTTTCACTCGCGTCACTCTGCCCCAGTGGGTCGGAACGTGATGTTTTGTAGCCTATATGGCTTATAATCCTGCAAACTTTCAGCCAAATCCGTTTAGTAGGTTTTGCTTGAAAGAGTAACACACATACTCACAAACGTTCGCGTTTTTAAATATTAGTAAGGACAACCCGTTTTTTTAAATAAAAATAAGACAAGGCACTCACTAGGGATATAAATCCCCGTGTGTGAGAGTTCACATACATACTCAGTCATCCAAACCATACTTTATACAAATAATAGTCCCGGTTAGGTTAGATCTCTTTCCTCTTTTTTTAGATTAATTAAATGAATTTAAAAAATATAAAAGACTCACTTGTCTGAGTTATCACCAATAGGATTGTACATATCTTTCAGTGAATTAGGTGCGCAAGACTCGCCAAAATACTCAATCGCTGATTTCACATGGTTGTTGCAATCTGTGATTTTAAGACCACCTTCTTGCATTAGCTGTAAAAAAATATTACTTCAATATGAAACATAGATATATATATACAATTATCATAGTTAGTTGTGCAATTGGATTTCCAATTTACCAACAACTAGCGATACAGAGCAGCAACAAACATTCACTCTCACAAACTGTCTTATTAACATACTTAGTAGCATATTAGTTTCCCGTTCGCGGTTTCACTGGCGTTTCTCCCGTTTCTGTGGGAACTTCATCATTAAACATAGTCTATGTTACTTCTTGATAAAGTAGCTTTCTAATTGTGAAAGAATTTTTGTAATCGGTCAAATAGTTCCGGATCATATTCAATGCAAACCAACAAACAAATCTTTCCTCTTTATACTATTACTATATATGACAATTCGGCAAAGCCTCCCCCAACTGTCTCCATTCCTCCCTGTATTTGGCTGTTCTAGTCCATGTGTTACCTACTGAAGCCTTTATCTCGTCCACCCATCTTCTGAATGGCCTGCCTCGATTTTATTCCTGTCACTTGTGAACAAAGTATAACTGACTTTGAGCATTTTTCTTTTCCTCTAGGTGGAAAGGGAAAGGAGGAGGCCTTTGCCGAAAGTCAAACAGACAGTGTTGCAGCAACATTATTTTACTATTTTTTCTATTTTCTATTACGTATCTGAATAAAGGCTATTATTATTATGACAGTTGGTAGAAAAGTATTCACATAAATGTTAATAAAAATAATTTACTCACAACATGTATCGGCATGACCCAACCAGCTAAAGCTCCAACACCAGGGAAGCAGGCCTTCGCTCCACGTAATGCCTGGAGCCCTGAGCCGGGTTGTAGAGCTGGCAGACCTCCTTTACGTACCACTGCTATTGAGTATTGATAGGGTTCACCGCGGCCATACAACTAAAAGAAAATGACGATTTTTACATATAAAAAGGGATTCATCGGAAAAAGGCAATGTCAACTTTGCATTGCTTCCATACCATTAAGTATTTACCATGTCATTACAGTACATTTTTTTACGAAACCCTTAAAAATTATTATCGCAACTGTGAATTGTCAAGGTCAACGTCAGATGCCGCTTCTGTGGGCCCCATCTCCACAGTTGAAAAGTTGTTGTTTTAGAACCCAAAAGCTATTTATCCAAGTCAGTCAGGCCAGTATTACGTAAAGTCAATTGATTGCACACTCCCCTTTTTGCATCTTATTTTGAATACATTGGGGAAGTTTGGATTCTGATCACATTTTTTTTTTTTGTTTTTTTTCGGACGGCCATATTTTGTAGTTAGCCCCGAGGCTTTTGCTACCTCACCTGGCATATAATTTGATTACACAAGCAGACAAAGGGTATACAAAAATGGATAAAAAGTTAACATTTAACAATAATAAGCATTGGAGGAGATGTTTAAAATAAATTACTAAAGTCCTTTCTTGGTGGTTCATGAATGGTTATCTATAGTAACACACATTTTACAACATATTCTTTCGTTAATTTCAAGCTGTTTTGTACAGTGAATCTATGGAGATCCGTGATGGAGATTCTTATATTGTTGTTTATGTGGAGTCAAAAATTTTCTGGATTTAGAAATAACATAAAATATGTAGAATCTTAGGAGATTCTTATATGTAATGAAAAAGTTTTTAAGTGTTTTGTGAAAAAAACCCCAAAATTTATTTATTCAGTTTGTTCTGTTAGTAAGTCGGCTTAATTTGTTCAGTTATAACAGTAATAGTGAAGATATAAAATTGTGTTATAATATACCTCCTGCAGTATGGGTACCAGTGAATGATACCGTCCGGCAACATACACTTCACCAGCATCTAAACCCAGCAGGGAGGCTGCTCCTCTATCCACCCATGTCATACACTCTTCTGTGTCAAATGCCTGAAACATATAAAAAAATAATGACAATAAAAAAGAATCTCACAAGCATAGCTCATTACAGATACAAGATGGTCATTCTCTTTTCTAATCTTATCTGCAGATAAGCTTTCAGGCTTGCAGCTTTCTTGCCATTGTCAGATGAGGTCATTCTTGGTGTTTACTTAGGTGATGTTCCATTAAACATCTACCTATATATTGAGGAGTAGTTCTTATATCCTTTGCTCTAGTTTTACAAATTGGATAACAAAAAGAATTTAATGGGGTATTCATTACATTTTTTTATTAAAGTTTGCTAGCAGACTTCTGCAGTCTACTAGTATTTTTGTTAATCCCTTGTGCTAAATTGCTTGTGTTACGAGTGGATTTGCATTGGTAGTGCATGGTGGGGATTGAACCGGTGACCACAAAATCAAAAGCCAATTTTTTAGTTTGTTATTATAAATAATCATTTTAAGTAACCACACATTTAAATCATTATCATTATAACAAATTATTCATTTTTATACAATACTTACTCTTTTGCACTGCAACTCAATATATTCCTTGCCAAACAATCCTTTATCCAACATAGCCGCTTTAGATAGTCGTTCACATTTGTTCTGTTCAAGCACTGACACGGTACACCAAGTTATCATGTCCTGTCCCTCTATTTTGGGGACTTTGCCGATACCATTGACAACATTCTCGCTGCCATAGAAGTTAGCTGTAGTGGATGCTGAAAAAATATTGATTGAATAATGGTATTAAATAAGAATGCCTTTTAATTATGATGGTTTTTACTTGATTAGTTATTTTGTAGTATCCAGGAGTAGTGTAGACTATGTTTATGATAAGATTCTTATAGGAATTAAAAGAAAATGACAGTCGATTTAATCCATAGGTATAGCTAGCAGCCATTTTTGATTAGAATCTCAGTAAAAGAAAATAGTTGTAATAACAAACTAGGTATTATTATTTTAGATTAGTTCTGCTACTTTAGATACTTTGTGATGTAGCGGTTTAAGTTGCTCTTTAAGGCTTGGAGGTTGACGTTTTATCCCAAGACTTATTTTTAAAGGATAATATGCAGCTCAAGTCTTATTCCAGACTAAAATCAGCCAAATTTCATCCAAATTCTTCAAGCCATTTTTTATTTACAACTCCCTGTCTACGCTTCTCATTTGCTGCTCTGCTCTTTTCTTTGTCTTTTTTACATTTATAACTTTATGTTAAAAAAAATGTAATAATAATTTCATTTTTAATAAAGACAAAGGTAACAATTTTCTTTGTAATTAGGTACTATGTGTAATGTGTATGTAAACCAAACAATTAACTACCTCACAGATGGTATGTTAAGGAATTGAATTGGAATAAAAGATAGAACCAAATTGCTAAGCAATGAATGCTTAACAATTTAGTGACACTTGAACTGTCATACTATTGTAATAAAAAGTTTAACTGTAGTCGGATTTATTTCATAACACTATTTATATATGACATGGATATTATACATGGATCATTGAACAAAGTTATAAGTTTGAAAAGTAAAGTTTGTGGAAGGTTTAACTTAAAACTTACCGATACTTATGCATAAGAGGAATATCATGGGATATATATTCATTTTGTATATAAAAATTGTAATATTTCAGTCATAAAAAAGATATTTCATAATGAAAATTCGTTATAAACTTCTATAAATTTTTGGACACACCCCAACCGAATACCGCAAACAGTTTTGTTGACAGAAAGTGAATGAAAATGAATGAATGAATGCTTTGAGACAGTTTAAGATGAATAAAAATAGTCACAGATTATCCTATAGTATCTATAAAGCTACTTGTACACATGCTAAAATTCTGGTTTGGCCTGTATTTTCTGTTCTGTGTAGTCAGCTATAATGAAAAAATATACGATTCAATTTATTTATAAAAAAGAGAAATATCATTTATATTTTACGGCTAATTTGATATTCAATTAATAGTTTTTGTACTCATTCACATTTTGGCTCAAAAGACTTACAGACATAATAATAACAAAAACATAAAAACATAGATTTAATTTGACATTTCCATTTGTTTGACAATTTTTAAGAGAAATTTCACGAAATCTCATAAAGTTTTAATTATTCTGCAACTGTTTTGAAGTAAAATAGGTAATTCTGAAAGACAAAATCTTATTTTTATTTCCAATAGGTTTTATATATATTTGCAAATATGATTGTAACACAAATGCGCATTTTTCATTACAGGTTATAAATCTGTATTCTAAAACAAATTACTTGGAAAAAAACACGTGTTTAAGTATTTGAAATGGTCGTGTTTACGTGCGGTCATTGTGGGGAGTCGGTGCAGAAGCCGAAAGTCGAGAAACACTATTTGACAAAATGCAGAAATAGAAATCCCAATTTGTCCTGCATGGATTGTTTCAAAGACTTTTTGTGAGTATCTAATTAGCCGCACGTGTGTTTGTTTACATTAAATTTTAAGAGATTTATTGTATGAAATTGTACCTATTAGTTAAACATTATAATAATTTGGGCCCACCAAATAATAAAAGACGAAGTCCATGACACAAGTGACATTTATATTCTTAAACTAAATATTTACTAAAACAAAAAACAGAAATACTATCCCACAGTACGTAAGTATTCTAAGCAAAACGCTTGAATAACTTTTGATGCAATTTGAAAATAATTTTATTACTAATGTATTTATAGCCCAGTTTCCTTTGAAATCCAAATTATCTAACTTTTCTAAAACATACCTGGAACTACGTATCTAAAACCTTATGTAGCTGTGAATATAACAATCATTGCATAACCACTTACAAAAAACTCTCCCACCCTGTAAAGTTGTTGCAAAGCTCCAATATAATTAATTCATTTTAATATATATTCTTACAGTGGTCAAGACTATGAAGCTCACACAAAATGTATAACAGAAGAAGAACGCTACTCTGGGAAAGGGTTTGTTTCCAAAGAAAAGAAAGGTGAAAAGAAACAAAACACTTGGGTGGAAATGTTACAGTCTGTCCTTGAAGAGCAAATGAGTGCACCTCCTAATGTTCGGAGAATTATTGAAACTGTCAGCAAACACAACAACACTCCACGCAAGAAGCCCAAGTTTATTAACTTTGTGAAAAATGTTTGTGGACACAAGACCAATCCTAAAGACATGGACCAAGCATGGGACTTGATAGCTGTAAAACTCTCAGCCCTATCTAATGCTAACAACCAAAATAAGAATCAAAATCAAAAAGATAAAGATACATCTGTAACTAATGGACATGATGAATCATCACAGAATGATGAAGAAGATAAATCGGAAGAAGTTCAGGAAAAAGAAAAAGAAAAGGTGGAAGAAGAGAATGGAGATGATGATGAAGTAGATGACAAGAAATTAACTAAAAAACAAAGGAAGGAAGAAAAAAAACGTAGGAAGTATGAAGCTGAACTAAAGAGTGCAGTTGAACCACCCCCAGAAGATATAGAGGATGATGCTGAGACTAAGAAAGGCAAGAAGAAGAAGAATAAGACTGATTCTATAAGCAATGGTGATGATGAACCACAAACTGATGGCAAAGGCAAAAATAAGAAACGTAAACGGCAAGATACTGTTAATGGCAACCCTGAAGTCATTGAAAATGGTGCAGAACATATTGAACCTGTTGTTGTAAGTAAAGATGTAAGGATTCTAAAGAAGAAACTAAAAACTCAAGAAGATGAAGAAGCAGAAGAGAGTATTTGTCTCCATGACCAGAATGTTGCCAAAATAGAAGAATTAGCTGTTAGTGAAAATTTCAATTGGCATGCAGTTATAATGTCAGTTTTACAGAAGAAAGGGGATGAGTTGCCTTTCAAGCGTTTACAGAAGAAAGTCTTATCAGAATATTCAGAAGCAACTGGTAGAGAGGTAGATGACAGAATTGCTGACAAGTTTATAAAGAAACTGAAAAGTGCTCCTAACGTAAGGGTTGACAAAAACAGGGTTATGCTTATTGATTGAAAAGGTTTCAGTCATATTCACTGCCACACTTTGGAAATAAATATGTAAAGTAACGGATTTGATGAGATCATGACTGATGATGTTAAAATATTAAGATCATGCCATGGTATTAAGAAATTAATACTAAGTTTAATAAAATTATATACTCTATGACTATTCATATTTTAATTATAATGGTCACTTTGAGTTTACTGGAATGAATGATGATGATTCTTTTGCTTTTATTTGTATATCTCTGTGAGCAAAATTTGTATTTTAATATCATGTTTTCAATGTATATAAAGTCAAATTTGATCCAAGGTGATTCTGATTTTGATTAATGATAAATTTTGACTACTTATAAAACCAAGAACTAACAACACTGCCAATTTGGTGACTCAGGGTTGGCACTAAAAATCAGTGGCGTCATTATTTGGTGCCAGAATTAGGGTTGCCAGATGAGAAAACTAAAATATTGGGGCAACATTCCGTGAATTCAGGATTTTAGGATTATCATCAGAACAACTAAATTAAAAACATGTCTTGTAAAAAAAACCAAATCTCGCAAATCGGTCAACATTTTTTTATAGAATTGCCAGATGAAATATGGGGGCAAAATTTCGTAGTCTGGATTTTAGGATTAGCGTCGGAACAAATAAATTAAAAACATGTCTTGTAAAAAAACCAAATGTCACAACTCGGTCAACATTTTTTTATAGGATTGCCAGATGAAATATGGGGTCAAAATTTCGTGAAGTCGGGATTTTAGGATTATCGTCGGAACAACTAAATCAAAAGCATATCTTGTAAAATAAACTGAGTTGCGACACTTGGCTTTTTACAAGTTATATTTTTTACATGAAGCTGTTAGTCGGTATATTTTGTATTTTGTCTGGTGTCTGGACATCATATGAAATGTCGGGAAAATCTAGACGAATCTCGATCATCTGGCAACCTTAGACAGAATAGGGAACGGCATTGGGACATCAGCATGTATAAATTTATTGACAGCTAGAAAAAATGGGCCATGGGCTCCAGTCCATACATAGATACTTTACGTCATAGATTTATTCTTAACAGAGCAATACCAGTGACTCACCAACCACTAATTGAACTTGTATCAGCTCAGTAAAACACATGTATTTGACTAAAATTCGAATGAAAGGTTAAGTTAGCCAAAGTTGGTATATTGAGAATTAATTGATTTTGAACTTTATTACAACACAATACAGTTCAAAATGAGGCGTTAAGCAAGTTCTCCGTCTGATTAAGGGTTAATGGTGTTAGTATTTTTTTTTACAGTCTAGAAGTATACTTCATCTATTTTTTTTGAAGTGCGAAAACTTTTATTTACCTGTTGAAATGTATACGCAATATTATCAGATGTTCTTCTTATGTGACCAAAGTGTGGAGTCGTAAGTTAACTTTTAAGTAGTAGTGATACTTTTGAGGCCAACTGTTACAGTTACTCTTGGAATGACTTCTTCAAACTTTTCTAATAAAATTAATAAATAATCCTACAATATACATGTAAAAAATAAAGTGTCATACACATTACATTTTCGTTTTCATTTGTTACCTCTACTATTCATAATGGTGAATGAATTACTGCTCTACATATTAAATAAAAATAAAAAATGATTTTTAAGCTTTTTGAGACATGTACAAATTTTACAGACAGTGATCTAATATATAAAGCTAAATAGTTTGTTTGCTTGAACGCACTAATCTCAGGAACTATTGGAAAAAAGAATACAGTGCATAATATACACATATAGCCCGTTTATTGTGGAAGGCTATATTTAATTATAAAGTGCCTACGGGAACGGGATTTACACCGGTAGCTAGTTTAATATTAAAAATATATTTATTTCAAGTATTTTAAAATGTTTATTTTGAGAATATTCGTAATGTTACAAACAATTAAACAATCTGTGAACAGCTTTTGCTTAGCCAATACGTTAAAAAGGCGATACCGAATATGGAGCGTAATACATACTCTGGCTAGAACTTTCCAGAATTAGAGACAATCGTGGAGTTCCAAATACTGTCACTTCTAAGCGGCACACGGAAGAACCACTCCGTGTCCAATGGGTGTTTTAAGATGTGACTAAAGGACACACAGCTGATAGATGATCATCAGCATCTTACAGCTCAAGGATATTCACTATCTTACTGCTACCACCAAACAACCTGCCAAGCGCGGTGATTATGACCCTGACTTGCTAAGGTCTGCTAAGAGGAGACCCATGTTCAGCTGTTGACGTAAATGGGCTGATATAGAGAAAAAAGGGGATCTATAAAAGGTTACCATCATAAAAAGATCTAGGCGTTCTACGATCTGCCGTATACTGTTTTAAGTTACCGACACACACATTGCTATATTCAGCTATATTTAGATATCAAGGTTAGGGTTCCCACCTTGCTTTTTGGTTTAAATAGTACTTTTTGCAAAAAGTTGCAGAATATATAGTACTTTCGGGAAATTCAGGAAAAAAATAGTGGGTACACATTTTCATCATTATTTATTTTTCCATGTGTATTTGTTATTACTCTTTGCTTTGGCCATCAAGATATTTTTACCTTTAAAATAATTATAAGAGCATTTTAGATCTATTTTAAAATAAATCAACAATTCATTTTATTCATATGCCGTGTTGAGCGTGCGTTCAAAATTTTGAAAAGGGGTTAAATTTGGATTAGCGAAAATATACGTTTTAGTATATTTTCGTACGCTTTGTATTATTATTTTTTACTGAAATGACTGAAATATACTACGATACTATATAAAATAGTACGGGTGGCAACCCTAGTTGCCAACCATAATTTCAAAAGAATAGGATTTGAAGTTGGAAAATCAAGGACAATGCGTTTGAAAAACAAGACACTATAATAGACTAGCATAATTTAAATTAACATGTTCAACAAGGAGGTAAAGTAAATTTAATTTTATTAATCATATTAGCGCGCGAATTATAAAATAGCACGGAGAACAGAAAGCCGTTGGGGGCGAAAAGTTCTCGAATGGAGACCGCGGAGACGTCCACCAACTAGATGGACGGATGACCTAAAGACCGCGGGAGCCAGGTGTATGCAGGCCGCTTCCAAGCGTTGTTACTGGAAATCTATGAGGATGTCCAGCAGTGGACGTCCTACGGCTAAAATGATGATGACGATTATAAAACACATGACATTTTCAGGGCGCTTTAAAAACACCGGACATTAGATAGATAGATAAACTCTTTATTGTACACTAATAAAACAAGAACACAGAAAACTTACAAACTAATCGGTATACACTGGGTGCGTTCCACTAAGCGTTCACAACGATCACGCTCACGACCGCAGTTTTTCCCGTTCCACTTGCTTGTGAGCGTTACTGTCGTGAACTCAAGTGGAATGGATTATAGAGCGTTATGGGCGTGGTGGTTAGTAATACAAAAGGCGAGTTAATAAAAAGAATGCAAAAGGTTTAAGAGGTTAGGTTATAATCGGTAAGCCTTGAAAATAAACAATTAATTATTGTTTGAATCGATTTTTTTTTTATATTAGTGGTGTATTTAATTAATTTACGTTTAAATGTAATTAAAATGTCTTTTGCGGCGGCCCTTGGATATTTGGTAAGAGGTCGCAATAATGCTCCAGAAAGTACTAGTTCATCCAGTTCAGATGAAGAATGGAATACGATTTTATAAAAATATGATTGTGAAAAAAGAAAACTTCGACCACGTATTATATATTGATTACGATAGTGTAATTCATCGTCAGAAACATTCACTTCAACTAAAATATCTCTTTCCGCATGAAATAACGTAAGGTTAACGGTCGCCATTTTTGATGCTTTGAGTTTTGAAAACGCCGCTCATTTTCTCAACGATCACTTCGACCCACCTTTTTAGATGGGTCATCGTGAGCTTCGCGTGAACGTAAGTCATGACGTCATAAGTGACGTTTTCGCCGCCACCACAACGACCGCGGTCGTTATGTGGAACGATTAGAGGAGCATTTTGATCGTTGTGGGCGCTTAGTGGAACGCACCCAGTGTATTTACAACTGGTGGCCTTATCACAAAATGTGATCTCTTTCAGGCAACCGAGGAAGGAGTCCAACAAAGGAGTTTGAGAGAGGGGTAGTGTAAAATAAAAAAATAAAATAAAAAATAGGAAATAGTGTATTTGTAATTATATGTATATATACATAATATATATAGATAACGATATTTAAAATATATATTTATATACAAAAATAATTATATAATAACCTAGACAGGAATACATCTAGTGTTGTTGAGTGTTTTGTAGTGACAGGTAATGGTCATTGACTCGTCTTTGAAACTCATGCAAAATTTGCGATCGTCTAATTTCTACGGGCAGTTCATTCCACAATCGCACACTTACATTAGGTACTTAAAAACTATTTATTACTCCCCAGAACATTAATAAAACCAGAATATGTCCTGGAAAATCAAGACGTTTGGCAACTCTTACTCAAGTAAATCACTTCTTCGTCTATTAATCCCTCTTACGTAATCGTTTAAATGTCAATAGCTACGATAGGTGTCGATATGTATATTTAAATAGTTCATTAACCCCGAAGAATGGGCTTTAGGAAAGGTGCTACCATTAATCATTCTCACTCATCAAGGGTAGGCCAGTATTATTTTCGTGTTCTACATTCTTAAGCTTTTGTTCAGCGTACAATTTAGGTGCAAGTTGTTCCTTTTCTTTGTTAAACTTACCGATCAATTGTGAGTAAAAGGATCATTAAGGTTTATTAGGGAATATTATTATAACTTCTGTGACTTACTGTTAAAGTCTTGCCTTAAACATATAGTGAAAAATTTAAGATTTATTTCTGGGACTAGTTCGTAGGTATACCTACTAGCCTCCCATGACCATTATAAAACATTGGTCAGAATTATCTTGGCATGTTCTATGACGTTCGTACTCTAAGTAACGGGCAGCAGCGTTTCGTACCTATGTGCTGTACATAATACTGCGGTCTCCAACCCGCCTGCCAAGTGTGGTGACTATGGCAACTGTGAACAAGAATGAGACCGATGATGAATGATCTATAAGTAAACAAGGTTTACCAACACATAGCCACAATATGCCACACGCACATTGAACTTTGTTCTTATCTGTATTTCCTTTACAGACGTCAGAGCTGAATCTGATAGCCGAGAAAGACAACACTTCTTTTTAAACAAAGTGTAGGTGCGGACCTTTGATTAACCCTCTTTGAAATAAGACATGATGCTACATTTTCATATTATATTCTAGAAGATGGTGAAAGTACGGCAGTAGTCTAAGAAAAACATGTATGAATAGTGATCGAGCGTGGGTGGCAAATCTCGCTTTGTTCTCCGTACGAAGTTACCATATAGGTACCTATAACTCGGAATAAGTCCCATTGCAGCCCGGCTAGCATAGGCAGCGCGACTCGAGTCTACTCTACGGGGGCCGACCAATCACATTGCAGAAAGTGTCACGTGACAGTGCGTTTCTGCAATGTGATTGGTCGGCCTCCGTAGAGTAGACTCGAGTCGCGATGCCTATACTAGCCGGGCTGGTGTTTATGTAGATATAAAATCTATGGGCTATAATATACAAGCTGTTCACCGATTGTGTAATGGTTTGAAACATTGCAAATATTCCAAAAATAAACGTATATTAGGTACTATGTATTTTAAATAGATTGAAACATATCAGTTTTATAATAAATCACTGTTTGTAAAATTTGTCCCAAAAATCTCTAGAAGCTGATTTAACGTTTGCTAAAGTTGAGACGAAAAGTCGTGGGGTGAGAATGCAAACTATAAATAGGTATCTTATTTCTAGAATGGATAAATGAAAACTAAATATAGTTAGATAAATCAGTAGTCACGACGCGACTCGACGCTTGATTTTGAATGGAAAAAAATGCAATTTCATTCTAGTCATATTATAATATATATCATATTATAATATATAAAAGTACTTTAAAAGTTTTCTATTCCCTAGTTAATATTATAAATTCGATACTAATTTTGTCTGTTTGTAACGCTTTCACGCCAATACCAATGAACTGTTTTTGAACGTGTAGAGGACGATTGGTCTGCTTGTTGCTTTCACAGAAAATGAAGATCTTCTTTGCCGGGCGAGGTGGTGTGCTCGGCGGCCGACGGCCATGTGTTGATATTCAGTGCTTGTATATGTTCGAAATGGCTTGCGAACTTGTATTGCGCGATACAGGTTAGGTGAGTTGCTATTTGCTAGATGGCGCTGCTAGTCTTCTTGTGTTTTTGTGCGGTTACTGTAGATGTCGCTACAAGCGTTTATCGCGAAGAAATTAATAGGGATTGAAATAGAGGATGAAAATTTGTGACAAAGTTCGAAGTTTGGCATTGTTGAAGATAAAACCATAAAACTTTTACTACATTATCAAGTCATCATCATCATCAGCCTGTACAACGTCCACTGCTGAACATGGGCCTCCTCCCGAGGGAGGTTTTTTGCTATAGTCACCACGCTTGTCAGGCGGATTGGTGACCGCAGTATTATGTTGTACCACACAAGGAAACGCTGCTGCCCGTTCCTTGATATACGATTATTATAGATGATGTTATAATAATCGGGACCAACGGCTTAACGTGCTTTCCGAGGCACGGAGGGTAGTCCCTTACCCAACCAGACCCGGAAAGAAATCTTAGAATTTACACAAAGATTTCTTGTCCGGTCTGGGTGGTCGAACCCAAGACCTCCGAGACTTAAAGCGAGCCAAATACCGCTACACTACGGAGGTTGTCACTATCAAGTGATAACAATTAATGTTTAGTTGGCATTTTTCGAATTTCACCCTGAGTGGGGATGAAATAGCGTAGCAGGAAACTACAAGCAGCGGCGGCCTTACCCATTGCGAGGCTCCGGGCGGCAGATCTTTGCGAGGCCCGTTGTCCTTCGTGAAAAGTGTGTGACGCGAAAGAACGTCTGGTTGTTTGATTTAGGTATTTGCCATGTTTAACGAGAAATGCTAAGGTTAATAAATAAGGCAATAAATAAAATTTGAGTTTTGAAATCAACAAATACAGAGATGATAAATTTTAAAATTTATGTTTGCGGTGATTTCCTTAGTCTGAAATCTTTAATTAAAGCACAATAATCTAGCGAATAAATGACGCCATTTTCGATTTATAGAATAGCAAGGACTATAAGCTGATCTTGTGTCATCGAATTCCCCAAATGTTTTAATAATTTTAAGCCTCGAAAAACTTCTTTCAGCAGACGTAACTGTAACAGGTGTGGTGACAATAATTCTCAGGACTATTTCAGCACTGAGATAAAGTCGTCTGTCTGATCGTAATGTCTGAGATATTTGCAAATCACTGTATTGCCTCAAAAGTTCATAATCACTATTTCCTTTAATCTTTTCATATTATACATGAAACCAAATATGCTCTCGTGACGTTTTAGTGCCACAAACCTAGGATGGCAGCTTGTGCGCATATGTCGACAATTTCATAAAAATAGTTTATTTTGAAAATCTCTTCCGCGTTTAGTTCATGAGCTTCATCTTCATCTTCCCCTTCATAATCAAAATGCCTTTTTTTCGTCGTATTCTGACTTCTTTAAACTGTCTGTCAATATTATTTTCCTCGGCTATTTCTCTCGCTGTTACAAGGGAAGACTGAAAACCATTTTCTTGATAAATATCGAGCCAATTTGTGAATGCGCCTAAGTGTTGTATAGCCACATCTAAGCGCACGTTTCGCTTTGCCACATTTATCTTTGTAAGAATGTCATACCATATGTCAAGTGAAACTACAATTTCGTAGGTAGTTATTTTCTTTTCTATAATGGCATTCACTGACTAACTGACAACCTGCCGTATGTTCTGCTAAATCCTTTAACGCATCATATATATATCGCTTAGGTAGGTAACGGCCTTCACCGATGCTACTCTGCACTTCCATCTAGTTTCAGAAAGTTGGTTTTAGCGATAACGATTTTACATGAGCATTTTAAATAGCCCACCTCTGAATTGAGCGCCAAACAGAGTGTTCAACCTTTGTAGCAAACCAAAAAAAGATATTCCTTGAACACAAGACGATGCTGCATCTGATGCTGATTTCAAGAATACGTTTTTGGTCGCTACTTTTTTCACCACACATATTGGCACCATAATCATATCTTTGGCCTCTGCAGTTTTGCAATGATATACCTAACTGTTCTAATTCTGTGATTATATTATTAGTCAAATTCTCAGCTGCGGTTTTTTCAACGGCTTAGAAAATCAATCCATTTCAAAATACAATCTTTGTGTTGCCGACTAGATTCGTGAGACTTAAGGTAATCACCCAAGTGTTTCTAATCACACACTCCTTCACTAGATCCAATCTTTGTATTTTCTAGCCCGAATAGTCGACACTGAAAGCAGTAAACGGCATTCTTCGTTTGTGAATAAATCAGTAATATCTTATTATAATGATCTTCGGTGAAACACCGTTCATTATCATTTGCCGGAAATTAATCAACTTTAACCCAGACTGGACCTTTTGATACAATCGCAGTTCGGTCTACATCAAAAATTGTTATGGACCACAAACCGGGGTCATTTTGAGGATTCCGATTTTCTATTTCAGAAGTCATTGAACAGATACTTTCTAGGCAGGCGTGTATCATCTTAGGTCTTATCTTCGCCTTCCACGGTATTAGTCCTTATTTTACGGTACTGGTGAAATAAGAGACAATTATGTAGTTAATTCATCATCATTCTCGCTGTTTTAGCTACTATGGCGGTGGAATGATGTGGAATAGTGCAGTCGAAAAATTAGGTCTTACCTCCGATTTTTTTTACTGTGAACCGATTTGCATGAAATTTTTGGAATTAGGCTCATCTTACCTTAAGCCTTAACTTCAAAAGTGAAAATGATCTGAGCTCCGTCTATTATTTTTAAGGGATGTAAACAACCCTTTAATGGAAAAATTTACAGCCATTTTATCGCTAGAATAGACTTTTTGGACCATAACTTCTTCAATTCTGATGCAATCACAACTTATAAAAAACTTTTTTAAAGGTAATTAAAAGAGCTACAACTTAAAATTACAATATATAGTGAAAAACCTTTTATTTTAAAACGGTGAGGGGTCAAAGGGCTCGTGAGGGACTGTGATTGCGCTGCCGCACGCTCTTTAAAGAATCATATCTCCGTAAATTTTTGTGTGAGAGAAAAAATAAATATTTTTTGTCAAAAAAAGACCTACATTTTTATCATCATACTTTTATACGTATCATTCATAATTTTTGAGATATTAAGAAAAGAAGGTGGTTTTTGGAAAAATTGGAAAGTTATCTTTTTCTTAATATCGTGATTTTTTTGAAAAATGTGTGTCCTAAAGCAGCCAAACTGCTAGAATCCATCAAACTCTTTATACTAAAGTTAATTCTAGGCGGAATACGATTAATTTTAATTTTGGTGGAAATGGCACTTATGAAACCCATTGATTTAAAAGAAAAAACCATTAGATGTTCCTTTTATTTGCATTACAGCTCACTCATTTTACGTGCAAAAGACTTTTAACAGTGCTCATTTTAAAGCTTATTTTAAGCACTACAAAACCCTATTTCATTAGAATGCATAAAATGTATCTGCTAGCCGCTAGAGGGCATTGAATACATCGATTAAATTTCAGACAAAATAAAAAACGGCTTTGATCTTTAATATCTAATTTAATATTGCACTTAGAACACTTTATAAATAACCGATTTGTTCAGTTTTTTACCTGCTACATTTGGTATATCATAACATTTTCGTGAAAATGCATATTTTTGGAGATATTTGCAAAAAACCGATGAAAAACGACGAATGGGTGCGGAGTTGAGATCATTTTCACTTTTGAAGTAAAAGGTAAGATGAGCCTATTCCAAAATTTCATGCAAATAGGTTCACAGTAAAAAAAATCGGACCAATAACGCTTCAATGACTGCACTAGAAGGAATGGTTATAGCTGGATCAGGATAAGAGTCACTTTCAGGCAATAAATGTTTTGTAGAGGTTTCTTAATTCTTCTTATCTTCTAATAAAAATATAGTGAAAAAAAATTGCTTGGGTTGTTGCGCGAGGCCCCTGCAAGAGCGAGGCCCCGGGCGGTTGCCCTGTTCGCCCCCCCCTAAAGCCGCCACTGACTACAAGTGTTAGAAGCCTCCAACTTTGCATGGCGATTCCATTTTAGAAAAGGCACTTCGCGGAATTTAACTTGTAAAAGGCATAGGCAAGGGGCAAAGAGAAGGCAATTATAATCCAACACACTTAAACGGGTGAAATGGCTCGGGAAAGTCAGTAGATCTTATAACAGTTAAGTAATTTTGCTAAATAATTCAAATTATCATGTAACGTGGCAATTACAGGTTAACGCAGCTTATAGTTCAATGTTATAGGCATAAAAAAAAACTATTAAGTCCGTTAGTTAGATTGCCAATAAAAATATTGGACACGTTTTTTTTTAGTTTTTCAAACAAAAAATGACGAAGATACAGCGTGTTGAAATTTCATGTGACGTCACTTATAGGTACAATTTTACGTAGTAGTGACGTCACAACCCTCCTGAACTTTATAGTTTGTCGTTGCTCTGTATCTTTGTACATTTTTATTGATTTGATAAATAAAAAAATACGTGTCCAATATTTTAAGAGGTAATGACGGACTAAATATACCTATTTTTCAGTCTACGCGCCTATTATCACCATTCTAAGACTACGTTTGTACTTGATGTATAACTATAGGTTACATTTTACATTACTTAATTGAAGATACCTAAATAATTTTTTTTCGAGTGCGCTCTTAAACAATGCTCAAAGTCAAAAGCGTTGCTAAGAGTGGCGTCATTATGTACCTAAGTATATTCCCTTTGCTTATTATATTCCGTGTTTATCTGTACCCCCTGCCCGCATACGACAACAAGCGTTACATTCATAAAGGGATGTCGTGTTGTTTAATGGAGCATTGCGTAATGTTTAACAAAAATAGACGTTGTATTTTTAAAATCAGTAATTGGTAAGAAAAATGCATAGAAGCTAATTAACTATTAACTAGTCAAGTAAGTTTGTTAACTTAACTGATGTTCTTTAAATACTTAAGTACTTAATGAAACGTTGAAAACTTATATTTTAGATATGAACTGGGTTAATAAATTAAGGCAACAGTGCATACCGACAACTTGTGTTTTTAAAAATTCCTAACCAGGGAAATGACTCCTATTCCGGAACCTCACCTGATGTAAAGTGATATAGGGGTCCAAAAATCCAAATAAAAGGAAAGCTAGTGTCAATACAGTTCTAGCCACCTTTCCCCTCTTTCCTGCTCCCGGCGAGCTCTGTTTTCTTCATAAAATTTGAAAGTTCCTTTAACCAGAACTAACATTTTTTTTTCACACATAAAGAGGAGAGGCATAAAGGTCAGTAGGGATTCAGGCTTATTAAATAGTTAATAATATAGTAAACCTAAAAACTAAGCAACCTGCGCAAAAGGGTGTTCTTTGTAGGACTTGGAAGTCGGCTCAGTGCAGTCGCATGGCGGGAGGATAGAGGAATCAATATGACTTTTAGTTCGTAATTGTCGCTCTATTTTATAGTTGACAACCTCCGTAGGTATTTGGCTCGCTTTAAGTCTCGGAGTCTTGTCCGGTGTGGGGATCGAACCCACGACGGGTTCGATCCCCACACCGGACAAGAAATCTTTGTTTAAGTTCAAAATCAAACGATCTTAACTTAAAAGAAATTTATACATAATTGGAAATTATTTTGCAATAGTTACATCTAACTAACTGTTGAGGTCGTGGGTTCAATCCCTGCGCCGGATGAAAAATATTTGTGTAAATTCTAAGATTTCTTTCCGGGTCTGGTTAATTGAGGGACCTCCGTGCCTTGGAAAGCACGTTAAGCCGTTGGCTCCGATTGTTATAACATCTATAACGAGCGTATACCAGGGAACGGGCAGCAGCGTTTCCCTGTGTCTTACAAGATAATACTGCGGTCAACAATCCACCTGCCAAGCTTGGTGACTATGGCAAAACCCTCCTTCGAGAGGAGGTCCATGTTCAGCAGTGGACGTTGTACGGGCTGATGAATGATTGTTGGCTCTCTCGAAGGCATAGAAATATTATTTGCAAAGTAAGTGCTGGAAAGACGAGGGGGGTTCGCGCAGCACAGCAAGTCTGTAATAGTGCCAGCTAACTTTGTTACACGTCATAAGCTAACCATACAAAAGTTTATTGTCAGCCTGCCATATTTGTTTCATAAAACAACTTATCGTATAAAACGACGGGTAAACGATGGAGGTATAGCGACATTGTAGTGTTATCGCGGTGTGTATGTTCCTTTTGTGTTATTAATCTCGCTTAACTAAGACTTTGTATAAACTCGCTGTTGTGTAATAATAAATTGAGATTTGATATTCATCATCATTGTCATCAGCCCGTAAAACGTTCACTGTTGAACATGGGCCTCCTTAGGAAGCGTTTTGCCATAGTCACCACGCTTGGCAGACGGGTTGGCGTCCGTAGTATTATGTCGTAATACACAGGAGACGCTACTTTTCGTTTCTTGGTATGCAATAATTATATATGATGTTATAACAATTGGGACCATCGGCTTAACGTGCTTTCCGAGGCAGGGAGGGTAACTCCTCATAAAAGGTCCGAACCCACTACCTCCAAGATTTACCACACAATCTGACTCTAACAGTTAGTTTACTATTGCAAAATAATTTCCAATGATGAGTTTATTTTAAGTTAAGACCGTTTGATTTTATAACAATTTAAAAACAAAACAATTTTTTATCCTTTACTAGCTTCCCGCCCGCGGTTTCACCCGTGTAAATCCTGTTGCTATGGGAATTTCATCATGAAATGGCGTATAGCCTTTCGCTGCAAATGGCCTATCTAACACTTTATCAAAGCGGTTCAGTAGTGCCTAAGATTATTCTATGGGCCTCCGATGCCTGAAATAAAAAATTATTATTATTATTATTTAAATTTCTTGATTGAAGACTCGTTCAAGCAAACAATCAAACCCTTCTCAGCTTTATACTAAATGACAGATTCCAAATTCAAATGTAATATTTCTTTTATTTTTAATTGTAACTGTATTTATGGCCAGACTAAGTATATTAGCATAATAGATTCACACCACAGTAAGCTAGGAATACGTGGCTAGAATCCCTGACCTTCAATATCATGTATCTATACGATGAATAGTTCGAAGGCACCAGATGGACAGCGCGAGCTTTAGTGGCTGTTTACTTATTCAGAATGTTCTCAGCAACCCGTCTGTTATGGATACCCCTGAGTGAACCCAGATGGTAGGTAGCTACCATCTACTAGCTATATCCACTATCTACTTATATTTACGTAGAACTGGTATTTCGAACAGTTTTATTGAAATGTATTGTTAGTGTAGAGCATTGCTTACTTCGTTCAGAGTCAAAAATGGAGGTTGGCTGGTCATGTTGCGAGATACAATGAAGAAAGATGGACAATTAACACCACAAAATGGAATGGACTACAGGGCGGGAGAAGCAGAGGTCGTCCGTGCGCCAGATGGCAGGATGGGATTGTGGTCAATGCAGGATAAGATTGGATGAACACTGCCAAAGATAGAAGAAAATGGGATTCTCTGGAGGAGAATTCTCTCCAGAGAATAAATTAAAATTACGGACTAGGTTAGGTTCTACCGACAAGACCGGTGAGAGACCCGTGCCTTGGAGAGGACGTAAACTCTCCGAGGCACGGGTGAAACACCACCAATTGACAACATTTCATGTTTTTAACACGTATTTTTTATATTTTTTTTAAGAAACTACTTCGATCAAAAGTTAATTTTTTTCTTTTTCCGTAATTCAAGGTTTTTTATACACAAAAAATATATTTTAGTTTGGTATTTCTTGGTCAGAGTTATTAGTATATAGTATAGTAGTAGTATATTTAGCCCGAAAGTAACGATGATGTCATCTAGCATTTTTCAGATTTTATTTTGATAATCAAAAAAAAAATTGGCAAAAAAAAAATATGGGTTCACAGTTCGAATATAAAGAAACGGTATTTTAGTTTTAGGGTGTTACGAATTTTGAAATGTTGTCAATTTCCAAACTCCGGGCTTGTACTAAGATGTTTCTTAATAGAAAATTTCTAGTAATTATTTGCCTGACCTGGCGTACGAACTCGGCACCTCGTTAATTACGAACATATTTCCACCAGACCCATTCCATTCCCAAAGTGGTCCGTGGACCTCCCGGGTTAGGTACACGGTAATATCGACGTGACAACATTTTTGCATCACGTATTAATATATGGATTACAAACAGACGTGGAAATCGATAAAATATTAATTTTAACCCTTTACTTACTCATCATTGCCTCAACCCCAAAAATAGCCAGCAAATGGACAAACAAACCGACCAAAAACCTCACACAAGTACTTGTGAAGCCGTAGAATATATATTACCCTCATACATCGTGCTGCAGCGGCTATCATCTATATTGCTCCAATATTTCACCTCGCTAAACAGCGAACAACAAATCCTAGTATTTTTCCCGTGACCCAATATAAAATTTGACTTTTATGGGTCAGTCTGACCCTAAATACCCTCCTGTGTGTAGTGCGGGTTACTAGGGATGGGACTAGTAGATTTATGGACAGTTTATAATAGGTTCATTATAAAGACTGGGTATGCGGGAAATATGAACATTTTATTTAGTTTTTCTGTAAATAAAATACATAAATTGAAATGGAACATAAATTTCGATCCCCACGCCGGACAATAAATCTTTGTGTAAATTCTAAGCTTTCTATCCGGGTCTGGATGGTTGAGAGACTACCCTCCGTTCCTCGGAAAGCCGTTGGTCCCGAATGTTATGACATCATCAATAACAATCGTATACCAAGGAACGGGCAGTAGCGCAGCGTTTCATCGTGTGTTACAACATAATACAGCGGTCACCAGCCCGCTTGCTTGGCAAGCGGGCTGGTGACTATGGCAAAAACCCTACCCCGGGAGGAGGCCCATGTTAAGCAGTGGACGTTGTTCGGGCTGATGATGATGATACATTACGATAATGTATTTTCTCAGAAGAATAAGACATGCCACTGCTCTACATGGGCTTCCTCTTAACAGACCTTGGCAAGCCAGGGCAGGGTCGTTGAAAGATATTGCCATAATCACCACGCTTAGTAGGCGGATTGGCGATCGAAGTAAGATGGTAACTAACCTTGAGCTGATAGATGCTTCTGCCCATCCATCAGTTAAATATTATATCAGAGGCACCTCTTGCGAACCCTATGGGAAGACATTGGGCAGTCTATTCTAAGTCAGAAACCACACGGAAATATGAATCGTCGCTTATATAGGAATAAAAAACCGGCCAAGTGCGAGTCGGACTCGCGCACGAAGGGTTCCGTTTCAGTTACAAGTGCGTACCTATTTTTGATATCAAGAATAAATAAAAAAGCGTATGTTTATGAAATGAAATGTTATTTTATATTTTTATATTCGAGTTGATTGAATGAAAGCTAAATTGCGGTTTACGATTTTTGACGTATTAAAAAAAAACTACTTACAATATCTCGTTCAAACCAATTTTCGGTGGAAGTTTGCATGGTAATGTACATCATATATTATTTTTAGATTTATCATTCTCTTATTTTAGAAGTTACAGGGGGGGGGGGGACCCACATTTTACCACTTTGGAAGTGTCTCTCGCGCAAACTATTCAGTTTAGAAAAAAATTACTTTAGAAACCTCAACATCATTTTTGAAGACCTATTCATAGATACCCCACACGTATGGGTCCGACGAAAAAAATTTTTTTGAGTTTCTGTTCTATGTATGGGGAACCCCAAAATTTATTGTTTTTTTTCTATTTTTGTGTGAAAATCTTAATGCGGTTCACAACATACATCTACTTGCCAAGTTTCAACATTATAGTTCTTATAGTTTCGGAAAAAAGTGGCTGTGACATATGGACGGACAGACAGACAGACAGACAGACAGACAGACAGACAGACATGACGAATCTATAAGGGTTCCGTTTTTTGCCATTTGGCTACGGAACCCTAAAAACAAGTAATTTTTGAAGACCTGTAGTAATCAGTAGAGCCTAAAAAAATGTAGGTACAATCTTTCTTATTGATATGAAGATTAAAATGTTTACTTTTTTTTTCTCAGACGGACTTATTTTGTTAGTCACGAGGCTTTTGCTACTTCACCGGGCATAAGACATGGTCACAGATTAGTAAATAGTCTAGATATAGGTATAGTTAACATACTAGAGCTCAGAAGCATAAGGTCGGATGTACCATTATACGTCAGAAACAATCGTTGTAGGTCCTTTTACCTTAAACTGGCACTTACGACCAAATGTTTCTACAGTTTAATATACATCCGACCTTATGCTTCTGAGGTCTAGTATTATTAGTACCTACCTATATTTTTTGATATTAATATATCTGGGAAAAATTATAGGGATGTAGTAGTAGTGTAAATCTAGCCTTAACATCCAGTTATACCTATTTTACTGGATGTTAAGGCTAGATTTACACTTATGTAGCTCGTTTTGCGTTAGAAGTCGGAAATGATTTCTTACTTTGAACGCAGAACTTTCTAAGACAATTTAACCAAAACTGCTGACCCACCTGCTCGTAACATAGTATTGTGTTTGTCTCAAGTACTTGTTTCCAGTTATATTGGAACTATAAAACGTAGTTAACCCACGGACGCAGCCTGCATAGTAATGACATTAATAACGTAATCCGGCTATAAATCCGGCTTTAGCGTGACATAATTCGATACCGTAAAATATCTTTACACATACCACAATGTAAATATATTGATCAAAATGTACAAGATGTTTACATCTATCGCGATAGATGTTTTACATCTATCGCGAGGCCTCGCAATATGAACGCAGTCTCGTTTTACTACTTGCTAACTTGTACATTTTGATCACTCCCGTCTCAAAAAGGGACAATATTAGTTTTGTACTAGTGTATAGTGTATTTATTTATTTATTTATTCTTTATTGTACACATGGAATTGGAGTAAAAACAACATTTAAAGATGATGTACAATGGCGAGCTTAACTCATTAATGAGTTACCTACTTTTTTGTGGCCGAGATCGAATGAATGTGTTTTGTTTTACTTTTACATTAACTAGTAATAAGTATTTTAGTTCGGAGTCCTTTTGAGCCGCAAGGCATAGGTATTTTTAAGAAGACAAATCTTATTACTTTTATGAAAATCATTGGCCACCATAATATCCATATTTGTATGAACATGGTAATGTTACAACGAATTTTAATGAAATTTTAATAATGAATGCAAGTTTTGAACCTTTTGGTCTTACATTTTTCACTCAAACTTTTTCAGAATAATCTACTGTTTTTGACTTATTATTACTTGAACAGATAAACAAAAATAAATGCACAATCGAGTTGTCAAGATGTTTGAGCACAACACTAGACCTATTGATTAATTAAGCAATACGTCAAGCGACCGCCCTAATAAAGCTGCTTCGTGAATAATACGGCGGGATTTTTTACTGGCGAAGGAACTCCAGTTTACAGCCACAGTGCGGTTTCTAGATTATTAAAAAAAGTAAAAGGTCATTAATTTCTTTCTTAAAGGTAATTTTTATTTTTCTTCAGATTAAGATGATGAAAACTCTTTGAAACATGTACTTTATCTATTTAATAGAATCTTAAAATGAGCTAAACATCTTTATTTTGCATCACCATAAGGAGTTACGACTTGTTTCTCATGAAACTTTGTTTTTTTTCAGTTGTTTTCTATGTTAATATATAAAAGCTGAAGAGTGAGGAGTTTGTTAGCTTGAACGCGCTAATCACAGGAGCTACTGTACGAATTGAAAAAATATTCCAGTGTTAGATAGCCCATTTATCGAGGAAGGCTATAGGCTTTTTATGATCACGAAATATTTCTGTTAAAATTAACAGAACACAGACTGAACAAAACTCAACACAGACTACAAATAAAATCTATGACGGATGCAATCCATTGACAAACCAAATCAAAATGTTATATAAACACAAAAGAAACTGCTAAAATATATAGCTTAAACATTTTCGTTAGCCAAAGAAAACTGACCAAATTTGTCATAAAGAAAGAAAATATTATCTCGAGCTTATTACACTCTGAGAATATTTCATGAGCTCATATCTTAAAAGCGGAACAATTATTATTTTTTTAGAATTCGAAATAGGTAGTTTGTTTCTAGTACTGTCGAAATTATTTAGTGCTTCTTGAAGGTTAATGATTCTTGATATTCGGTAATAGGACAACCTATTCTTCTACAACATACGTTTAAAATTGAACCTTACTTTTAATTTGTATAGAATAAAGGGTGTCCTACCGTATCGAATGCGGGTATATCAAATAATCGACAACGATTTATTATAGGTACCTAATATTATTAAATTGATTCCGCAAAAAGTTACATTAACGACAAAAGGGCCATCAAAAAATATTCATGGCATTCTGTAAGGCATAGGTAACCTTGTAACACGTTATTGTTACACACAATGAGTATAATATGTATTTTCATGTCAAAACTTTTGACGATTTTGAACATACCTATACCTATGTACTTTGTATTTATTATGTAATCTCAAATGTCCAACGAAAAACGACTTTGCTTTTTAATCGATACAATATTGTTTTGAGTAAATTTTCATTTCTGAAAGAAAGAAAAAAATCGGCCGGCCAATTAATTCCTTACGAATCTGTGCAGAATATTAACTACATTTCTGTGTAAAGTGCTTCGTATATTTTAATATTCTGTAATAAAATTATCTGTCGAATTGGACAGATAATTTTATTACAGAATAAAGATTGTTTGATCAAAATATTTCCGTACCTACGCTTATAAGCGTGTATTTACGTTACCGCATTTATGGATGTGAGAGTTTAAATCCTATTTAAAAAAGCGAATGTTTGGATGGATGTTATTTAAGTACTCTTTCATACAACAACTACCTACTGGATTGATTTAGTTACTTTTTAACACCGTTGCTCGTAAAGCTGATGTAATTCCACCGGTTTTAAATATGTAAAACGGGTCATAAAAAACGCGTGTGTTACCAAAGCAAATAGTTAAGTTATAGTCCATACAAATTCCATAACAGTATTATTTGCCATTTCGCGCGCTGTTGCTATTCAAATTTCGAACTAATCGCCGCGCGGCGCCAGTCAGTAGGCAGCGCTAGCGCGCTGTTAAAATGGCGGGAAAGCAACAGTGTGCATTCACAGATTCAGTTTAATTAAAATAAAAAAAATCAGTACACGTCGTACGATATACGTGCGTATTGGTTATAACATGCTCGGCTCAATTACGCCCTCGCCTTCGGCTCGGGCTGAAATTCCGCCTCGCATGTTATAACCATCATAACGCACTAATATCGTACGACGTTTTTTAATACATTTGCGAGGAAACAGAAAAAAAAACATTTTTCACAATACAAGTACAAAGAAAAGAAAATTTTATTTTCGGCCGTAGCTGCGTGAAAATGTTGGCAAAGACGTTAGAGCATGCAGCCAAGTTTTTAAATTACCGAATAAACTGATTTTTTTAATTTTAAATAAACTGAATCTGTGAATGCACACTGTTAAACATCACGGCATGACCCACAGCACAGCCGAATAGCAGCCCGACGCGGATAAAACCGTGGGGGGCAGCTGCCTTATCAGATATGGGAATTGGCTTCACGGTCACTGACACTACCATATCCGGCAAAGTAACTTTTGCGTTTATACTAGTAATTGATGCGGAATTAAAACCTAGGTTGACATCGTGGCGAGCTTAGGAGACGATTCTAAATATTTAGTGTATATAAGTTAGTTCTTTTTAATAATAAAACGCAACAAATTACCTCAGTGTATTAAGACGAATGTCTGCAATCGATATGTGTTACCAGTGATGACATGGGTCTGAGACATTGTGTGCCTCATAAGAAAGCTCAAAGTCACTCATCGAGCTATGGAAAGAGCTATGCTTGGCATTTCCCTGCGCGATCAAATTAGAAATAAAGGATTCGCATAAGAAAACTCAACAGATTAGCAAAATGAAATCACAATGGACAGGACACAAAGGTCGAAGAACTGACGACCGATTATACTAATGAAGAGATCCGCAGGAGGACGAAGGTTGCTGACATAGCATAACGAACTAGCAAAATGATATGGCAATGGGCAGGATACATGACTTGTAGAACTGACTGCCGATGGAACAAAAAGGTTCTCGAGTTGGGAGCATAAACTGTCTGAGATGACCGATGGATCGACGGCTCAATAACGGTCGCAGGGAGATAATGGATGCAGGATTTTAGCAATCGTACTAGCGGTTAATAGATGAGGGAGGCCAATGTTCAGTGGTTGATATGATATGATGATGATGATGCTGATATGATACTGATAATGACCGTGATGATGTATTTTGGCAGAACTAATTAGTTACTGCATTCGTAAAACCGGAGGGTATGATCAATCGCCTGTTTTTATTTTATTTTTACGGACGGACATACGTCTACGAGGCTTTTGCTACTTCGCTGGGAATAAAAGCGAGCAGAGCTCCAGCCTTAAAGTGATTTGCTTGGTACAGACGGGTCCATATTGGCTCACATAAAATTCTAAATACTATTTTTTGTCTTACTACCGGTCTGTGCTCATAATAATCACTCTTCATATTTTTTTTTCATACTTTTTTTATTTGTATATTTTTATTAGGTACTACCAACTGATTTCATAACCTTAGTGATCATATTTTTTTTATAAATACTGTTACTACCAAGAACCAATTAAAGTAAATAAAAAGAATGCCATCAAAAACATACTTGTAAAAAAACCCAAGTCTCGTAACGCAGTTCTTTTACCGTTAAAAGTTGTGAGATCTATGTAATACCAAGTCGGTTAATTTATTCAGTCCCTACTTAAGGGACCTTCTGTCTTAAGCTATTACGTAACTATCTCACCTAATAGACTCTTAAAATGATCTTATGAAAATTCGAAACTTTTAAGTTTTAAATAATAAATTAACTTGGCCATCGGATACTATTAGAATGTGTCTCACAAGTGTTTATTGCGATGGCCAAGTCAATCTAATATTCATAACATAAAAGTTTTGAATTTTGATAAGATCATTTTAAGAGTCTGTTAGGTGAGATAGTTACGTAATAGCTTAAGACAGAAGGTCCCTTAAGTAGGGACTGAATAAATTAACCGACTTGGTATTACATAGATCTCACAACTTTTAACGGTAAAAGAACTGCGTTACGAGACTTGGGTTTTTTTACAAGTATGTTTTTGATGGCATCTCATTTCTTTTTGTAGATAGTTGTACCTTTTTTCCTTTGCTTTACAATTTACATAATTTTTTTGAATACCTACAACGGATTTAGGCTGTATCTCAAGAACCGCGATAGCTAAACAGTTTACATTTTCACAAATTATGTATTTCTGTTGCTATATTAACAAACTAAACATAAATTAAATAATTAAGGGGGGCTCCAATACAACAAACTTTTTTGCGGCCTTTTTTGCTCGATATCTATAACGGCAATAGGTAGGCACTTGAAAATGGTACGGAAACCTTAGTGCGCGAGTCCAACTCGCACTTGGCCGGTTTTAGTCTATTGTATGCACAAATGGAGGATTCCTGCGCTTTAATCGTTCCAAAGTAGACTTAAATTAAATGTAAACCGTCCAGACTCGTAACTCGGTGCCTTTATTTACAAAATAACTTAACTTACGAATATATGAATACCCACGTACCTAGCTGGCATGACAACACTCACCATACGTAACAAGAGCAGCTGCGTCGTGTACTTTTTTATGGTTTATTGATATTCGTCGCACTCGTCAAACGTCATTTAAAATTAATCCTTATTTAAAATTGTTATCTCTCATTCATTATAAATATTGTCAATGTACCTAATCGAAAACTACAACACTCAAGGCCTCACTGTCAAAGGTTTTAAAATAAAGAAATTACTAAACTGTTTTAAATGGAACTTTGGCACATGTTCGATTTTGGCTTTTTTTGAGACAGCTCCCGCACTAGGGAAATTATTATCTATGTCGCGGGTCAAAGTAACTTTTCCACAGAGACAAAGTCGCGGCCACAAGCTAATATGTACATAAGTAAATTTAAAGCTACCTAGTTAACATCAAACTGTGTAAAAAATATTTGATAAAATGAATATGCAAATACAGTTTGTGTCAGATAAATAAAACGTGGTGTGTGTGTATACCTGCGATATCGCAGTAAGACTTGTTAATTACTTGAAAGAAAGTGACCGTCTTTCTGTGACGAACGGGAAGCGTGGAAGCCGTAGTGTTTGTCCGGGGGGAATGCATGAATTTTACGCATCTCCTCCGACACTGCGGCGTTCCCGCACGAGCGGTGTGGTATGTGGGACTCGCCCTCTCCATAGCAGTGGAATGCAAATCATACCTTGAGAGAAAAACACTTAAACCCCCGGTTACTCCTCTGACCACAATTGGTGAGGGGCCCAGGAACTGTTGCCTATCTGGGATACCCTATGGCAGCGTCCGCGACTCAAATGGTGTTGCGGGCTCTCCTGGGTCCAAATAACCAGTTTCAGGGATACCAGAGTACACGGGGTCCCTACTTCTCAAGGGGCCGCGGCCTGTTAGTATACTATCGTTCATAGCACAGTTGCTTTTACATTTCATTGAGTTTTTTTTTTTTTCTTCGATTTTTTTTTATTTGTTAAATTAACCCCTGTGTCGCGAAGGTCGCACCGCTCGATAGATTAACGAAAACAAAGCACCCCCTGACTCAATACAACTGTTTTAATTTCAGACGAATAATTGTCCCGGGTGGGAATCGAACGCAGAAAACCAGGTCTCTGGAGCAACTAACGTAACCACTTAGCCACCACCTTTCAACATAATCGCATCTAGGTCCCTATCTACACCTATTCTTCCATTAAATCATACATATTCATTTACACTGATTCACTGACTGCAAATGTAACTTTGTAATCCTATACATTTATAAGAAATAACAAAGTTATTAATGCAGTTGATGAAACTGAACAACTGGACCGAAATTGCAAAATGTTGGAATTTTCCCATGAGTTTTACACTAAACTCTACTAGTACTCAAAATTTGAAGCTTCTACGTCTGCTAGAAGTGCCTAAACATTTTGATGATCGGTCAATCACGTGTGAGCGAGTGACAAAATTACCGAAATTACCGAACTTTGAGTAGTTATAATTCTTAAAGTACTGGTTCAAATTGAATGAAATTTGAAATATGCTGTAGTTTTACAAAGCCTGCTTAGGTTCTGAAATTTCAGGTTCCTATCTTCATCCACAACGAAGTTATAGAGGGTCGAAAATCGGCTGAGTTGCTTCGAGAAAAGATAGGTACGGCCGTGCACCTTTTTTTTTTTTTTTTTTTTTTTTTCTTACTCGACTTGTGCGGGGCACTGCCGTGCCCCCAGATAAAGTAAATAAAGAAAATAAGTAAATAAAAAGAATAAAGTAAATAAAGAAAATAAGTAAATAAAGAAAATATAATTAAAGTCGAGAGAACGACAACGTCAAGAGTCCAAAAGATGTCAAATTATTGTAATAATTTTATAATAAATAAATTTTTGAGTGCATGGCCAAATTACAGCTCTTTATTAAAGTGTCCGTCGTGGGTACATATATCGTGCGCTGCTATTTCTGCCAGGATTTACCATTTTCATATTTTCTCAAAATTTCACGAATTTCCAAAATTTTTGACGGCGCCGCGTCCTTGGCAACAGGCTGTTGCCATGGCTCTAAGCCGTGGCGCGCCTCCGAATTACTAAAGATGGATCTTGAGATGCCTTCGTCATCGAATTATACAAAAACATTCCTGGTACTCCTACAACTCTCCTACTTTAGTCTGTGCTGTGTTTCTCTTTCTTATATTTCCTCTGTTGCTTTGGTGTTAATCTGTGTTTGTGAACGTTTTTTCTATTTATGTTATATTTTTTTAGTTTTCTTTTCAGTTTTTTTGGTTTGTATATAAAACTATTTTTATTTAACAACGGACATGCCACGTTGCGTTGAAGCGAACAACAGTGATCCTATAAACTATCATGGTGCGTCCCTGGAGGAACGAGTGCAGTGCAATGAATGTTCTCAGGTAAGATTTTTCAAGGGTCAGAGAGGGTTAAGAATTCACCAGGGTAAGTGCCATAAGAATGCCAATCTCCCCCTTTCGGCTCCAAATTCTAATGTAAATTTCAATACAAGTATTGTTCAGCCAATTAACCAACCCTATTGGAAAGTCCTTTCGCAAGCCAAAATTTCAAAACCCGTTCTGAAAAGAATTCCACGTGGTGCCCGCCTCTCAGTAGCTTTTGCTTTATCTCAAGCCTTGAAGTCTGTGATTACACAGAATACAACATTTGTTATATTTTCCATATGCTGTACTCCACGTTAGTCCAGAAAGGGATAATAAAAAGTCTTTAACAAGTCGTATCAAAGAGAACTGCGTGAAGTACAGTACTCTGGTAGAGCCAACATTAGTTTCGGATGAAAATTTGATCTCAATTCAAAATTCCAATTTAACTGTCAAACCCGCCACAGAGTCTGCAACCTACAAACTTGTAGAAAGCAAACTCGGTGACGGTGATATAAAAGGCGCTGCACGAATCCTCTTTTCCAGTGACACAAGAGCGCCTGCTACCCCTGAAACCCTCTTAGCTTTGGAAGGAAAGCATCCACTTCCCGCAGCTACCTTCCAACTACCTGTAGCACCGAGTGAGTCCGATGGCACCGTTGAAGCCACCGCCCTTGACGTGTCCGCAGCCGTTGCGTCCTTCCAGAAGGGCTCCGCTGGTGGTCTTGATGCTCTCACGCCGCAGCATCTTAAAGACCTTTTGTGCGGTGCTAGTGGCGAAACCGGTGAGGCCCTTCTTAAGGACCTGACGGCACTAGTCAATCTTATGTTGTCAGGTCTGGTCAACGGTGATTTTATTGAGATTTTATACAGTGCTAATCTTTGTGCTCTAAAAAAGAAGGACGGCGGCATCAGGCCAATCGCAGTCGGTACTACATACCATCGCCTCGCGGCCAAAATATGCTGCAGAAAAACGGCACCTGAGTTGGCAAATCTTTTTCAGCCTATACAGTTAGGTTTCGGCTCGCGAGGTGGCTGTGAGGCTGCCGTGCATTCTGTTAGAACGTTCTTGAATCAAAATTGTGGAGAGGTGCTGCTGAAAGTTGATGTGAAAAACGCCTTCAATTCCGTAGATAGGGGAGCCTTATTAACGCAAGTGAAAGACAAAATTCCAAATCTTTATAATTTTCTCTGGCAATGTTATAGTTCTCCTTCAAAATTAACGTTTCTCGGCAACGAAATTATTTCTGCAGTTGGTTGCCAGCAAGGCGATCCACTCGGTCCAGCGATTTTTAGCCTCGCCATCCACCCCATCATCCAACGCCTTAAATCGAACCTTAATGTTTGGTACTTGGATGATGGGACTTTGGGTGGTGACGTGGATACTGTCTTTAACGATCTCTCGCTTTTAATTGCCGAGTTCCGTGCGGTCGGCCTCGAGCTAAATTTTTCAAAATGTGAACTTTTTATTTCGGACACATGCCCTGCAAAAGATTTAGTTATACGAAAATTTAATGGTTTGGCCCCCAATATAACAGTAATCGACAAATGTTCTCTGCGTTTGTTGGGCTCCCCTATTCTTGACGAGTCCTTACCCGCATTTTTTGAAGAAAAAATTCAAAATTTTACACAATGTTCAGACCGTTTGACCAAAATTAATGTACACATGGCTTTTACCATAATCCGGTATTGTCTTTTTGTCCCAAAATTTACATATACTATACGATGTTGTCAACTCTGGAAGCATTCAGAGCTTCTTAAGAGCTTAGACAACATCGTAAAAAACACTTTGGCTTCCATTTTAAACATTAATTTAGAAGAGCGAGAGTGGTTGCAGGCGTCAATGCCAGTTCGTCTGGGGGGCCTAGGCATCAGATCAATTTCTGGCGTGGCTCTCCCCGCTTTTCTGTCCTCGGTCCATGGTACTCTAAACTTAACAAAAAAAATACTTGCTACCTCTTTAGATAATAATTTTGACGTAAGCTGTTTGACTGAGGCCAGAAATGCGTGGTTGTCAGCTTGCCCAATCTCCGATTTGCCCAACACCTTGTCTTCGCAGAGGCTATGGGATGGGCCGCTCTGCGAGCTAGTACGGAAACGTCTTCTAAACACGTGCTTAAGCTCCGCAGACCGAGCCCGCCTCTTAGCAGCTGCCGAGTGGGAATCGGGTTTGTGGCTACAGGCCCTCCCTTCTCCAAACACAGGAACGCTGATTGATTCGTCAGCGTTCCGCATTGCAGCGGCGCTCCGCTTGGGCGCATCGTGTTGTCACCGCTGCCACTGTGGCTCTGCTGTGGACCGGCTTGGTCACCACGGCCTCTCCTGTAGCAGAAGTGCAGGAAGGATTCCGCGCCACTCAAGTCTCAATGACATAATCCGTCGGACTTTTACCACCGCCAACTGCGCAGCCATTTTAGAACCCTGTGGCCTCTCGCGTGACGATGGTAAAAGACCCGACGGAATGACTTTGATTTCCTGGAAGATGGGGCGGCCTCTAGTTTGGGATGCTACTTGCCTAGACACCCTTGCTCCGTCCCATCTTCCAGCAACTAAAAATAGGGCTGGGGCAGCGGCGGAATCAGCTGAAAGCCTCAAAAGGCGAAAGTATAGTACCCTCGATAGTGGGTACTTATTTGAACCTTTTGGAGCTGAGACGCTAGGGCCGTGGGGACCAGGCGCCCATCGAATTTATAAAGATCTTGCTGGGCGTCTGGTCGTAGCAACACGTGACCAGAATGCTGGCCTATATTTTGCCCAAAGATTAAGCATTGCCATACAACGTGGCAATGCTGCCAGCATTCTGGGAACGTTGCCAACCGGTAGTGGTCTATTAGATTAGGGTTTTTTTTTTCATTTTAGCTTTAATTGTTAATAATGCTTTTGTTATTGTTACTTTCTTGAATTGAGTTTTTATATATTTACTGTGTGTCATTAATTAAATTCATTTTCATTAAAGTAACATTTGATGATATATTGCTTTAATTAATCATTTGTATGGAATTTGGACCTGGCACTTCGCCGGCCGCTCCCGCAGCACGCTCGCTTCGCTCGCTCGGCTCGTGCGTTGTGGTCTCAGATCTACCCTAACCTAACCTACAGAAGTTGGAATCCTGGTGTGTTTTTTAATCTTCGACCAAAAATAAGGCATCTCGTTTCTGGTAGCAATTTGATTTTCAGTGGAGTCGCAATTGTAACTTGTATAAATACGAATATTAGAATCAAACACATTTATGAATATTGTAGTTACCTATTTATTGAAATGATTATGAGTTTCGACCATTAGTATAAACAAATATTAGTAACAGTAAGTGAATAATATTATGAACTTGAACGATTATAAAATATTATTTTAATATTTACTTTTTTATGAAGAATGATCATTATGACCTTAAATAGTATGAGAAATATTTTCGAACATCCCATGATAGGAGTTAAAAAGTTATGTAAGACAATGCGCACCCGGTACAGACACATACATAACATATGAAATTAGGTACAGTTTCCAGAGGTCCGTTGGCTTGTTTTAATAAGGTTTTATTTCATTTGTACCTACGCTTTATTGCTACCCTATTAACGCAACAAGCTGGTGAAAGCTAGCGGGTGTAATAAAATGTTGCCAGGTAGAAATTATACACGTAATAGTTAATATTCCTTGAAATATTTCGTAGGCAAGCTTCATGTAAATCGAGTTTAAAGCGGTGTATAAGGTTTCGGTCACATTGGTGTTTGAACTTTCAAGTTATTTTGTAGATATTGTTAATGTAGCAAGCTTTTATTTATATTTAAAAACTTCGAACTTATGTCCTCTAATTGTAAAATAGTACTAAATATAAATATAGATAGAGTCTCCCGTGGGGGCCCACCAGCACCACTTTGGAAATCACTGGTATACACTCATAATATATCTACTAGTTTCTTATAGTGCCTACCCTATATCCGCACAATAGTAACCCCAAGAAATTCATAGCCTATTCTTCATAATTAATCCTTTATCCCACAGATTACAATATAGTTGACATTAGAGTCACATGTTAACAAGCGAAAATCAGGAAATAGGGAAGGTGCCTCTAATGGTGCCTTAAGAAGCAGGTGCGTGACCTTCCAAAGGAATTTAGGTTAATCAAGATAAATGGTAACACGGGAGTTATTGAAAGGGAAAACTTTCACTAAATCCTTCGTGTAGCTACGGAACTGTTTCTCGTGGATTTTTCTTAAAAATCTCTTTCTTGTGGATTTTTCTTTAATACTAGCTTCCCGTTACGCGTTTTATCCACATAGCTCTTATTTCCGTAAAACTTTATCATTAAATTTACTCCTGGATAAAAGCTTTCTAATGACGAATTTTTTAAATCAGCCTTTTAGTTCCGGGGCCTATTAAATAAAAATAAACAATCAAATAATATCAAATCTTTCTTCTTTATAATATTAGACATTAGACAAATGTCACCAAGCCGTATCAATTGTGCTCTTCTCGTGATTTTCTTAAAATTTCCGTGAATTAACATCAAACTTGGCTCGAGTGACGACTGTTTAAAGTACCTACTGAATGCAAAAAAGTTTTGAATTTTACTCTGCCTCCGGAGCAACATAATTATAGGCTAAAAATTAAACGTTTATTCAACACTTAAGATTATATGCTTCTAGTGATATATTCATTATATATAATAATATTCATTTCATTTCATTTTCTACACCTAATAAAAAGGTATTCGATTGGAGCCAGTGTACTCAACTGAATTTTTGGGAATATCTATTGACTCCAAATTGCAATGGGGCCTAAATATTGAGAAACTAACAGGAAAATTTAGTTCTGCGGCTTATGCTTCTAAAACTATGAGACGACTTACTGATGTGCATACTGCTGGGATGGTTTACTTTAGTTATTTCATAGCGAGTGTTATGGGATTCTTCTCTGGGTAAACTGACTATTCAGAATTCATTTTTGTACTACAGAAACGAGTTGTAAGGTCCATATATACCTAAGCGGGATAAATTCAAGGAGACACGTATTCTTGCATTCGCATCACAATATGTCTATGAAAATATTTTATATGTTCATACAAATATTGATAGTTTTAAGAAAAAAAGTGACAGTTATAATGTTAACACTAGAACTATGCATAATCTCGTTTTACATATACCTATGCTACCCGTCTCCACAAAATCAGCAATTCTTTCATGGGGCAATGTATACCTACGTTTCTACAACAAACTTCCTAATAATGTAAGAGATCTCTCTACAAACATATTTAAATAATGAATAAAAAAATAAAACTGCTTGGGAGTGAGTTGCTCTGTAACAATTAATTAATCATTGTAACATAAAATTTATTAAACAAAAGGATTCCTCTGAGTCTTGCCAGTTCTTCTCAGAGTTGCCACGTCCAGAACTGGTGGTAAAAAGAAGAGGCGCATCATAAGAACATGATTTAAAATATTTTAAACGTGTCTATTATGAATAAAGAATATTTTGTATTGATTTGATTTGATTTTATTTAATTCTGCGGTCATTAACTTCTCTCGCTCTGGCCAAGCGTCGTGACTATGGCATAACCGTCCCTCGCAAGAAGATCCAAGTTCGGCAATGGACGTTATACGGGCTGATGATAATGGTGACTGATTATACCTTAGGAATGGATCCAACCAGTGACCACATGATCACCCTAGCCAGCTGCAAAACAAAAAATAATTACTTTTATTACACTTGTACGAAATACAACATCGTGGTTGTAAAACTATTAATATGCATTTTATTAATACCCCAATATCGATAACGCTGTTAAACGTTGATGAAAATTTAAATCGATTAAGGCTCCTTTAATCTCATTAGACTTGCAGGATATTTTAATTTAATACCGATTCACCTTTTAATTATTTTCATTTTAAAGCTTATCTCGCCAATATTATCTATCTCAAGATATATTTGCTTTTGTATTTAGAATAGCAGTTAGGTTTTTTATGTCTGTCTAGCAAGTACTTTGCTCAACAGACAAGCATTGCCATTCATCGGAGCGTATTATGGAAACATTGCCAAGTAGCATAGATTTATATAAGTTAGTATTTTATAACAAGGTAGTTTTAGTTTTCATTTAGTTAAGTATTAAAAAGTTATCATATAATGTACACTATGCCTTTGTACTCGGTACATAATTATGTACTTCTTATGCTTGCGATTTTATATAGGTATACATAGGCTACATAGTCTCCCAGAAAATATTGAAGGTACCAAAAAAAATTAGTCGTTATCGAACTTTCGAAAGACTGAAGTACAGCAATAGATTTTATTATATATCTATCAGAATAAGAAAAATTAAATAGGTGCAATTAATGTAATTAATTATGTTACGAAAATAAAAAACATTGAAGCAAAATATTAGTATTATAAACGGAGCTTATACTCGACTACCCAGTCGCAGTAAAACCCCAGAGATCGTTCCACTCAGATATTCCGTTTCGTTTCTACTCAGTTAGTTTTTTAATGCTTTCGACTGCGGTGCCAGATTGTAAACTTGTTTCCGAACGCAATACCATAACGCTGCCATGTTTAATTTACTGTCAAATTTATATTTCGAACGCGGTTTTTGGTTTTTAGTTAAAGCCGCGTTGAAACGATACGAACTAACTTGAAAGTCTCCTTAAACTTATTAAGTTCGTTGTTAATGTCTTTTATGTCTCTGAATGAAATTAAAAGGTTCAAGTCTATATCAAATATCCAAGAACTCCCATTTGTAAGGTTAATTAGCCAAGTTGTGGGTATTTTTGATAATATTCTATCTAGTATGTAACCACGAATACAATGTGTTTTGTGTTAAAAGTAAGAGCATTTAATTAGTAGTTGTTATAAATTTAGTCGAATATTAAATTGATTATTTAATTGTATCGAATCAAGAATTAAGAATAGTAACACTTTTGTTTTGACAGTTTTGACACTTTTTAAGCGAGGTGAAATGTGGACATACTTGATTTGTTGGTTGAGCCGAAAACTTGTTTCAAATAAATCCGTTTGTATCGTTACAATCTTCGTTTAATTTTATAGATAAAGATTAGATCCTTTATCTCAGAAGTGGGATAAGTCAATTACGCCTACTATTTTGAAGGAATATCCTCAAAAAGTGTTCACGTGTTTTGTGTTGTGTACGAAAGTAACTTTTTTTTTTATCTGAGTAACAATGGATAACACTAGAACTATTCGCAAGAGCAATGAACGTAAACGTCGCCGTGACCGGAGCAGAGAAACAAGAAAAAGCACTACGCATAAACGGAAGCAACGAAGGCAGCGATCGAACAATCGCGATTCTTCGTCGGAGTCTCATCGTAGTAGAGACCGCAGTTCCCGTGAGCAGACTATTAGGCGCCGGCACAAGCCGAACCGGAGTCGCAGTCGTGATGGATGTCACAGTCGGAGCAGCAGTTATGAGCAGCGTCGGTCCAGCCGGGGTGTGGAGGGGAGATGCAGTAGGCGAGGCCGCAGCAGGCGCCCAGAATTCAGCACTGAGCGACACACACCCCCAATCACTGGTCACGTGAGTAACGCCAATAGTTTTAATAATGACACGCAAGCGTTTTTTGCTACTTTAGTGGAAGCTTTAACCAAGAATAGGTCAGCAAGTAATAAATTTCCTATGCTAGGCAATGTGATCCCAGATTTTGACCCTATGGTAAAGAATCAGACTATAGTTATGTGGATCAATAAAGTTGAAGAATGTGCTAGGCTCTATAATTGGGGCGATGATCAAATAATACATTATGCGCTACCTAAACTGTCGGGGATTGCCAAAACGTGGTACCAGGCTCTACCATCTATGTCGTATTCATGGTCTGAGTGGAAGGACAAACTGGAGCAATCGTTTCCGAGCAGTGATGATTATGCTGAATTATTAACCGAAATGTTATCAAAACGTGTGAAATTTAACGATTCGTTAGAACATTATTATTATGAAAAAATTAATTTACTAAATCGATGCGAAATACATGGTAAACGTGCGGTGGATTGCCTATTATATGGGATTGAGGATCGGTCATTGAGATTAGGTGCGAAAGCAGCAAAATGTCAGGAGCCGGAGCAGGTTCTAACATATTTTCAATCTATCAAGCAACAATTTCGCGAACCAGATAGATCAAGGGCGAATTTTGATAAACGTAGCAACACTACCCCTTTATCATCTAGTTATAGTTCTAGGCATATGGGTAATGGTAGCGAAATTAAGACTTCGAAGTCAAACAATATTGCGTCAATTGTATGTTTTAACTGCAATGAACCTGGGCATTTCAGTTCTAAATGCACAAAGAAAATATTGAAGTGTAATGTTTGCGCCAAATTAGGTCATTTGTCAATTAACTGTCCCAGATTACCCTCTGACTCTGCTAATAAAGTTGATAAACCTAAAGAAAAGGACGTGATGCGTATTGAAACAAATAGTACTAATGACACTAAATATTTAATTAATCTGAAACTCAACGGTGACATTATTCAAGGTTACGTAGATTTGGGTAGCCAATGTACGCTAATTCGTTTTAGTGAGGCTGTTAAGAGGGGAATTACGTGGACTGACAGTAACTTACCGACTATGAGAGGTATAGGTGAGAGTATTGTAATACCAGTGGGTATAGCAAATGTCATTATTGAAATTCAGGGAATTGTGGAGGAAGTCAATGCGTACGTCGTCGACGATAGCGTTATTAAATATTCAGTTTTAATTGGGCACAGTTTTACAGAGAAACCAGGGATAGTCATAACGAAAACTACTGATTCATTAATATTCACTCGTGATCAATCAGTAAAATTAGAATTAAGTTTGAAATCCGATATTGTAATACCTCCTAAGGAAATGTATCCATTACCCTGTATTTCAACAAATAAATATTCGGGTATAGTTCATGTTAGTGGTTCCTTACGCGGCATGTCACAAAATGAATATTATTTGATGCCTGGTGAATATGATATAGAAAACGGAGAGGTTAGGTTACTAGTTCAAAACTTTAGTGACAGCACGGTTAGTTTAAATAAGGATACTCTCATTACACGAGTCGTTTGTACCAGGAATAACTTGAGTATTCATTTATTAGATTTTGATAATGCTGAGACTAAGTCTACCTTTAATTATGGCAAACAGTTAAGTGAATATGATGTTAACCAATTAAAAGAGTTGCTCAAAAGTTTCGAAACATGTTTCTCGGATAATCTAAAAGACCTGGGATTGACTAGTGTAGTTCAAATGGAAATTCAATTAAGTGATTCGCAACCGGTAGTTTATCGCCCGTATAGGCTCTCCTTTCCGGAGCGTAGACAGGTTCAATCTATGGTGAATGAAATGATCGATGCAGGCATAGTATGTGAGTCAAACTCGTCTTACGCTAGCCCAGTCTTACTGGTAAAGAAAAAGACCGGTGAAAGCAGGTTATGCGTTGATTATCGTGCATTAAATAATAAAACAAAAAAGGAACACTATCCGTTACCTTTAATTGATGATCAACTTGACAGGTTAGCTGGTAATTCTTTATTTGTAAGTTTAGACCTTGCATCTGGCTACTACCAAATTCCAGTAGAGGCAAAATCTCAAGACAAGACTGCGTTTGTTACTCCTGATGGGCAATATCAGTTTAAACGCATGCCTTTTGGTTTAGCCAATGCTCCTTCAGTGTTTCAGCGAGCAATGAGCAAAATACTTTCTAAAGTCAGTTACACAATCGTTTATATGGATGACGTATTGATTCCTTCAAGTTCCTTTGATCAGGGAATGAGACGGCTAGAGGAGGTACTTCAACTTGTAAAAGACGCAGGTCTTACACTTAAGATAAAAAAGTGTAACTTTTTCTGTACCGAGCTAGAGTTCCTAGGATTTCATGTTAGTGGTGAGGGGATACGTCCAGGGAAGCGCAAGACATTAGCTATAGAAAACTTCCCAATTCCGCGGAATGTTCATGACATCAGACGATTCATAGGCTTAGCTAGTTTTTTCCGGAGGTTCGTAAAAGACTTTGCTCTTATTGCCCGTCCACTAACAGACCTGTTAAGGTCAAAATTCGAATGGAAATGGACGGCAGAGGAGGCGGAGTCGTTTAGAGTCCTGAAGGCAAAGTTAGTTGAACGTCCTATATTAGCTTTATATGACCCCCAATTAGAGACCGAACTTCATACAGATGCGTCGAAACAAGGCATTGCGGGGATTCTCCTACAGCGAAGTACTGACGGCTTATTCAGGCCAGTAGCATATTACAGCCGTAAAACCACGGTAGACGAGCAAAAGTTTCACTCTTTTGAGTTAGAAACTTTAGCGGTAGTCGCATCATTAAATCGTTTCAGAGTCTATTTACTAGGACTAAGATTTAAAATAGTCACTGATTGCAATGCACTTCGTACTACTTTGACTAAGAGGGATCTTGTACCACGAATTTCTCGGTGGTGGATCCAGTTTCAGGAGTATGACTGCGAAATTGAGTACAGACCGGGTACGCGTATGGCTCACGTAGATGCCCTCAGTCGTGCCCCTGTGAGTGACCCAATCGATGAGGATACGGAGCATGTTTTTGATGTTCTACACATTGATGTTCGTGATTGGATCGCCACTGTACAGGGTGATGATAGCGAAATAAAACGTATAAAAGACATCTTAGAAGATGACGAGACTAAGTTTGTAGCTGACGTGCGTAAGAATTATATGTTAAAAGGTAGTTATGTGTATAAAATTTTAGACGAAGGATTACGATGGGTAGTTCCGAGAGGGTGTAGGTGGCAGGTGCTGCGCATGAACCATGATGAGGTGGGACATTTTGGCTTCGAAAAAACGTTGAGCCGTATCAAAAGCATATTTTGGTTTCCAAAAATGCGTAGGTTCACTAAGAAATATGTCTCAGCTTGTTTGGAGTGTGCACACCATAAGACACCTGGTGGCCCCAAAGAAGGAATGCTCCATCCAATACCTAAGTTGGAGAAACCATTCCATACACTTCATGCTGATCATCTGGGTCCATTCATTCGCTCTAGGAGAGGCAACATGTATTTGCTTGTTATTATAGACGCATTTACAAAATTTATCAATATACGAGCTGTAAAAGATACTAAGACGACTACGGCAATCAAGTCATTTAAAGAACATTTTAGTTATTTCGGCGTCCCTTCTCGTCTTATAACCGATCGTGGCTCTTGTTTCACAAGTACAAAATTTAAAAGTTTTATGGACCAATTAAAAATAAAGCACATTTTGAATGCAGTAGCCACTCCGAGAGCGAATGGACAGGTCGAAAGGTTTAATCGAACCATAACTGATGCTCTAAGTACAAAATGTCATGACGGAAATGATAACTTATGGGACGAATACATAGGTGACGTACAATTAGGCATTAATACCACTGTTAATAAGACAACAGGGAAAAGTCCCTCTGAGCTGTTGTTCGGTTGTAGATTGATGAACGCGTCGGAAAACGTATTGAGTGACGTAATTGCCGAAACAACTGAACGAATTGATGGTGATGCGTTACTAAAACTGAGGTCGAATGCTAGGGAAAGGATAGAAAAACAACAGGATTATGCTAAAAAGCAGTTTGATAAACATAGGAAAAGTCGGACAACATATAATGTAGGTGATTTAGTCAGGGTGGAAAGGACAGTTATAAACAAAGATCATGTAGGAAAATCACATAAGCTCATCCCCAAATTCCAAGGGCCCTACCGAATCCTCAAAATATTACCTAATGATAGATTTCTTGTCGAAGACACTCCATTAACAAGAAGGGGTAATAAGAGGTATGAAAATGTTGTTGCGCTAGACAAAATCCATCCTTGGATGAATTTTAAAGGTTACGCCAGTGAGAGCACTGACAGTGATCACAGTGAGGCTTCAGAAATAGAGGTAGACAGAGAGTGATCTAACATTACATAGTAAGTAGGAGTCATTAAGATTATTCGATTTTGGTGCTAACGGTGAAATGCTGGGTAAATCACCTTTCCTGATAAAAGTGAGTGGAAATTGCGTGTCATTATTAAAGTTATATTATATACATGAGCAATCAGTGCAGATAATGAATGGCATTGAGAAATCGATGTCGCACATATTATGATTGCAAGATAGTGAGTAAGATTATATGATGTGAGCACAATATGTCATAGAGGTCAGTGCAGATCTTGAATGGTACTAAGATAACGGTGCCGCACAGATGACCAAAGATCGTGACAGATTGTGCAAGAAACAAAGAATGAGAATGCTGATTCTGATTTAGGATTTTGAATTGTGATGAAGATTTTGATTTGGATAAAAATAAACTGAAACGAGATAAACTTAGATGTAACATGAATAAAAAAAATACTTAAATTTTGATTGTGACGAGATTTTTGAATACAGTACATTAGTTGAATTGTAAAGTTACGAAGAATACCTTGCGATACGAATTATTAGTGAAAAAAAAAGAAATTAATTATAGAAGTATGTATGTATGGATAATCAAGTTATTACCTATGTTTTGTTTTATAATTTTATTATGTATTTTCATACAAGTTAAACAAGTGAGAGGACTCACTTACACAGGATGGCCGAGTTGTAAGGTTAATTAGCCAAGTTGTGGGTATTTTTGATAATATTCTATCTAGTATGTAACCACGAATACAATGTGTTTTGTGTTAAAAGTAAGAGCATTTAATTAGTAGTTGTTATAAATTTAGTCGAATATTAAATTGATTATTTAATTGTATCGAATCAAGAATTAAGAATAGTAACACTTTTGTTTTGACAGTTTTGACACTTTTTAAGCGAGGTGAAATGTGGACATACTTGATTTGTTGGTTGAGCCGAAAACTTGTTTCAAATAAATCCGTTTGTATCGTTACAATCTTCGTTTAATTTTATAGATAAAGATTAGATCCTTTACATTTCATTTTAATATATTGTTTCAATAATATTATTCGCATTCCAGTCTCTTAAACATACGTCTTAAACCATTTTGTAAGACTTTTTGTCCGAGTCTTGGTCTGAGTATCTTCGTACGATTTGGTTTAATACGAGTGTACCTACTAGTTTATACAATCAAATATAGCTGGTCATTTTATTCCAAATACCAAATAATTTGTTTCTCAATAGCTCCTAAAAGTAAGATGCAATTCGAGTCAACATGGATTGTTACTCCACCACCGAGTTTACTCGGTTTGCCAGTTGTCTCGACGGTACGAGTAGCTGTCCTAGGCCACTTGGTCCGAGTCAGCTTGTATCATGTCAACGAAGCTTAGGAATTTTGTAATTGGAATTGGCCTAATATTTTGTTGTCAGAAAACGATGTTTGATAGAATCGGCTAAAAGGGTTTTCGTATACATTCCCTTCCCTTTAAAAAGAATATAAAAGACACGAAATTTTAAGAAGTGTTTTATTATCTTGCGCGGTTTTACCCATGTAGTTTCCGATCTCGTGGAAACGTACTAGGTATACCACTAAACCATATTTGATGTAAGAAAAAAGTTTAAGTATGTTTTTTTAAACGGTTTGTTTTTAATCTGTCTTTTTTTATTTAAAACTTCTAGCACAAAATTGTACACTGGCGGACTTAATGCCAAAGGCATTTTCTACCAGTCAACCATTGGGTGATGCTGAAAAACCTGGTAGGTGCACTTTCTGTGGACAATAGTAGTATGATATTCAATATTATTTATAATAATAAAATATATAATACGTAGGTATATAAGATATAATAATAATCTTATCTTTATATTATCTAATTATAGAAGTACTAGCGGCCCGCCCCGGCTTCGCACGGGTGGACTTTTATACCCTACCCCTGCCCTACGCTACCCCTGCCCTACCCTACCCCTACCCTAACCCTACCCTACCCCTACCCTACACCTACCCTACCCCTACCCTACCCTACCCCTACCCCTACCCTTACCCTACCCCTACCCTACACCTACCCTACCCTACCCCTACCCTACCCCTACCCTACCCTACCCCTACCCCTACCCCTACCCTACACCTACCCTACCCTACACTACCCCTACCCTACCCCTACCCTACCCTACCCCTACCCCTACCCTTACCCTACCCCTACCCTACACCTACCCTACCCTACCCCTACCCTACCCCTACCCTACCCTACCCCTACCCCTACCCCTACCCTACACCTACCCTACCCTACCCCTACCCTCTCCCTACCCTACCCTACCCCTACCCTACCCCTACCATACCCCTACCCTACCCCTACCCTACACCTACCCCTACCCTACCCTACCATACCCTACCCTACCCTACCCTACCCTACCCCTGCCCAAAAGTATCCTATGTCCTTTTCCCAGTTCTTAGCTACCTCCCTACCAATTTTCAGCCAAATCGGTTCAGCCGTTCTTGAGTTATAAATAGTGTAACTAACACGACTTTCTTTTGTTTTTAAAATGTATTCTGCTATTCGGGACGGAAACAAATCCAACAAATCAAAAACCATGGCAATCGGTCCAGCCGTTCTCGAGTTATAAGTGTTGTAACAAACACGACTTTCTTTTATATATATCTATATATATAACAAACACGACTTTCTTTTATATATATCTAATGTCTAATATTTTTTTTAATAATTTTAAATCCAAAACATGTCTAAAAAAAAAATAACAAATATGTTTCGATAGTACTACCGACGGCAAGTTGTTCTGCTTCGGGAAAACAACCATTAAAATTTCACGGTGTATATGATTTTTTTAATTCGTAATATCTTTTGAATGGAAAGTCCAATTTAAATAATTTAAAAAGTATTTTATAGGTAGTTAAATGGTCTTGACCATAAAATAATTTATTTGGATAAGGATTAATATAAACACATAAATAGCATGGTTTGAATTTGGTTAGCATTTTCATTAATGTTTAAAATGAAAAAAGTTGTTGTAGTGACATAACTACAATAGTTGGACATATGCTACCGCGGAGTTTTTTGTAGACATTATGATGTTCTTCAATATTGTTGTACATTATTTTGTTCTATCGCTAATAGTTTCGGCAGCGCATTCGACGAAAGACATTTTAAGACTCATTTTTCTACACCTTCGGTTACATTGTTCAAATTTTACCAAGGATCCCTATTATTTTTCAAAATGAAATGTAGCCTATGTCAAATTGGAAAAATGTAGCATTCTATTAGTGAAAGAATTTTTTAAATCGGCCCAGTACTTTTTGAGCCTATTCATTACAAACATACAAACATACAAAAATAGGTACAAATCTTTCCTCTTTATAATATTATTAGTGTAGATATACTTTAAGACTTATTACAATACATACATAATACATAAATACATACATAAATACATACATATTACAAGAATATATAATATAATACATAATGACAGTTAAACTCTCATTCATCTTTATAATATTAGTAAACATTACACGGATATAACTAAACGCTACACGTTTTGGTTAAAAACCATAAACTTGTCAAAGTACCAAAGTATCTACACTTAAGTACCTATGTGACGTTTTACAGGTCGTAAAAGTGGGACGATATTATGCGAGAATGAAACACGATGTTTATATGAATAAGTGATGTGGTTATAACAGAGGTGGGCCTCTAACGTTGGTATACTAAGTGCTATCAGCTATACGTAACTAGCTACCCGCGCGCAGTTTTACCCGCGAAGTTCCTGTTCTCGTGAAGACTTCATGGTTAAGCCTATGTTAATTATGGATAGTGTAGCTTTCCAATGGTGAAAAAAAAAAATTGAAATGGGTGTTGTAGTTTCGCAGCGTATTCAATGAAAACGAATAAAGAATCAAATCTTTTGTCTTTATAATCTATACTAATATATAAAGCTGAAGAGTTTGTTTGCTTGAACGCGCTAATTTAAGGAATGTGTAAGGTCGCCCATTTATCAAGGAAGGCTATAGGCCATTTAATTATAAAGTTCCTACGGGCACCTAAGGCCGGATTTCAGGGAGGGCATCCAGGGCAGCTGCCCCGGGACCTCCACAATAGAGGGTCCCCCACAATAGAGGAGTAGAACTTTTCATTCATTTATTTTTTCGGTGTTATACCTTTACATACCGTACTTAGTAGAATCATGATTAATGCAATAAATGTTCTTAAATATTTTAATAACGGTTATCATCTATACTTTCTTATTCACTTAAATTAGAAAATCATTAAAATATCAGAATTCAAATCATCCTGAAAAGTAGGTACATACTTCAAACTTTCTACACATTTAGAGGGAAACGTATTTGTGGCCTCTTCTCCTTTGTTGCCCGGGGCCTCCGGACTTGTAAATCCGGCCCATAGCGTGGAGATTCGTGCGCGGCGGTCAATGTACATTCGAATTTCTTTTGGGGATTTAAAAAAATATAAGTTACAGTGCGTAAAAATGAAAAATATAAATAACGTTATTTTATGGGTTACTTAAACAAAGGTCAGTCATATTTTATTTTACTTTCTGACCTGCGATATTAACATAGCATATTTTACAACTTTAAACTTAGATAAGGGTTTTCATGTCCTTGAAAGGGATAATCAATAGTATATTTGTGTATATTTTTGTAGCCGAATCTACCTTCGTATATTTATGCTTATATAATGTTATTATGGGGATCTGAGTGGTCTCATACTGTGTGCCTCACAAGAAAGCTCAAAGTCGCTTAGCGAGCTATGGAAAGAGCTATGCTCGGCGTTTTCCTGCGTGATCGAATCAGAAATGAAGAGATCCGCAGGAGAACGAACGACACTGACAAAGCTCAACGGATTAGCAAGCTGAAATGGCAATGGACAAGTAACATGGTAACAGGAACTGACGGCCGATGGAGCAGAAAGCTTCTTGAGTGGAGACCACGAACTGGCAAGCGCAGCGTAGGACAACTGCCTGCACGATGGACCGACGACCTCATAAAGGTCGCGGGGAGTCGGTGAACACAGGCCGCTAGCGATCATTCCCGTTGAAAATCGATGGGGGAGGCCTATGTTCAGCAATGGACTACAACAGGCTGATGATAATGTGTATAAGATGTACAGTATATGTATATACTAGCGTGGTTTCACCCGTTTTCGTTGGTACTTAAAAATAAAATATAGCCGATAAGCCTATAGCAATACCTATAGCATATTTTTTCCTGAGATTAGCGCGTTCCAGCAAACAAACAAACTATTCAGCTTTATATATTAGTATAAAATATAGATTATGTTGTTTCTAGTAACTCGTAACATAATATACTGTGTGGTATATGTGTCCCATGGGTTTTTTTTTCTTTTTCGGACGGACATATGTAGTTAGCCACGAGGCTTTTGCTACTTCACCGGGCATAAAGGCGAGCAGAGCTCCAGCCTAGAAATGCAGCTTATAAATGGTTTAATCACTACAAACTACGCAACCTGCGCAAGAGGGCGTCCCCTGTGGTACTTGGACCTCGGCTCAGGGCCGTCGCTGGCGATGAGATTCAGGGATTTTGTATTCTTCCCATGGGTGTTGTAAGAAGCGACTAAGGGACATACAACTGATGGATGGGGAGCATGTTACTTACAGCTTAAGGTTCCTTACCATCGTACTGCGATCACCGATCCGCCTGATCCGAGCGTGGTGATTATGACAATTTTGCCGAGGTTTAGCAAAGGGAAACCCATGTTCAGTAGTGCGCTTAAGATACGATATAAATTATGTATTATATTCTGTAGGTGGGCAATAAAGTCCAGGAGATCCCGCGGCACCATAATGACCGCGAGTGCCGTAGAGGGGCCGGATTGCTTGCTCCTGGATTGCTCCTCGTGGTATCAATATACCACCACTATGGAGAGGGCGAGTCCCACATATCCCACCGCCAGCGCGCGGATTCGCTGCAGCGGCGGTGGGAATGCGTAAATGCATTTCATCAGGAAAAAAAAGGTGTGCAATAAAGTAATGTCTACAAAGTACTTTGAAAATACACCCGCGAAATTTGGTGTGCTTAGCGACCAGCAATCCGATCGCAAAGTGACAGTTGCACGCTGTCCAATGCGTCTTTTGTTTCCTCCACTCGTTATATTAAGCATACAAAAAACTCGTTGGACGGTGTGCAGATGTCAATTTGCGATCGGATTGCAGTTCGCAACTTTGCAAAGCATACTAAATTCCTCTGTAAGTTTCTCAAATGTCAGTTAACACTACATTCAATTAGTATAGTTGTTAAATCAATTTTGTTGTCAAATTGTATTCAGTTCCTGAAACTATATGGAAAAACTACCAGCACTCTTATAATTTAATTTTTCATTGGAGTCTGGACGGAAATAATACTTAGATTAACTTCCTATTACGATATTTCTTATTCCTTTCCCTCCAAATTACCTAATTATTTCTAAATATTAACAACATCATATTTCAAAAATATATATTATCTGCTGTCGTACTATTACTTTATAAAAAAAAAAAACGAAATCATAGACAACCATCATCTCCATTGCATTTTTCTTATACCGCAATTACGGTACACTCAACGTTAAAAATCCTTTTAACAATTTCAGACCCAAATGTACTACAGTGGCTTAACTGTCCGAAAATGTTGACGGTTCCATTAACAACATACAAATCCGGCTGCCGTATTTACCCTTCGCCCTTATACCGAGTGTATTATAGAAGAGTAGTCATATTGCAAACACTACATAATATGAAACAAAGTTGCTTCCCGCTATCTGTCCCTATGTATGCTTAGATCTCTAAAACTACGTACATATTTTAAAACAAAAGGATTTTGATGCGGTTTTTTAATATGTAGGATGAATCAAAAGAAAGCGGGAGCTATTAATATTATAAAAAAACTATAAAAAAGAACAAGTAGGTATTCATTAACGTCATTAAGCTAGCTAAGCCTTATCACATAAACTGAACGTTAGCTCATTTGGTTGAAGATTGAGTTGCAAGATTTCATCAATTCAACTAACATTACAGTTAAAGGTCGAAATATTGATAGGTATTCATAAATTTATAAACACAGTTTCAGCTGGATGTTAGGCCCGCAAAATGATCACCTTACCTACCTAAGTCCCTTCTTCCTTGCAGTCGATTCCAAATTGGGAACCAGAAAAAAATATTTTAAATTTCGACTGCTTTGTCTGGAAACTGCTTTCATAAAATAATCTGTATTAGCGGTAAAAATAATAAAACTATTGTCTTTATAACTTGTCTACTAATTTTCAACAGTACATTTTTTACTGAACTGAATATTTTAATAATGTCATGTTAGTGTACCTAAATTTAGAATAAATAAATAAATAATCCAATCCTGTAATATGACTACTATTTCACGAACCACTCGCTTATACTACGACACAAAGTAATGTATTGTTTTCATATCCGCTTCAGTACTTACAATTTTATCGCGCGCGTCCAATAAGCGCTCAGTATAATTCGTCCTTTATGTAGCCATTCTAAATATTCAAATCTTATTTTAACAGTTGTCATTTATATTAATAAAATGCTTTATCCCGAATGACTGACTGACGGATTAATGCACAGCCTAAGCCGCTATACTAACTTGGAGTGTATTGAGGAACTGAATTCTCTATATGGCATAAGCATATCTTTATATATATAATTCTTCTGTGAGTGTGTATGTCACTGAACTTCTCTCAAACGACTGGACCGATTTTGATGAAATTTTTTGTGTGTTTAAGGGGATCTGGGAATGGTTTAGATTCACAATGTTTTTTAAATTAATTTTTAATTTATTAGTAGTTGCCTGAAAACCCCTTAAAACAGCCTTTTTCTTTTTCCCATACAAACGTTTTCTAACTAAAATGTAGGGTCAATTTCAGCTTTATTTTTTTGCTAACATTTTTTAGGGTAGGTGTAGGGTAGGGTAGGGGTAGATTAGGGGTAGGTGTAGGGTAGGGGTAGGGTAGTGTAGGGTAGGGGTAGTGTAGGGTAGGGGTAGTGTAGGGTAGGGGTAGTGTAGGGTAGGGGTAGTGTAGGGTAGGGGTAGTGTAGGGTAGGGGTAGTGTAGTGTAGGGTAGGGGTAGTGTAGGGTAGGGGTAGGAGTACCGCATAAACGAAGTCTCTACGGCCCAGTTTATTTTATACAAATGTTTAGGTCTTTTATGTATCGATTGAGGCAGTACGAAGTCTGCCGGGTCAGCTAGTAATAATATATAAATATAGGGTCAATCTGATTTTAAATCAGACTTAGTTGAAGTAACATATTTTGATTAAAATATACTTTTATGAGTGTACATTTGTTATTTATTGCCATGTTATTTAAAACTTAAATAAAAATAGACATTTCAGTTATTATTTTATGTTCCGTGTTTAACGAAAGAATCTTGAATTCCTGATTTTTCTTTTTTCCAAAAAGAAATCTTCGCATTTATAATATGAATAGAATATAAAGCGGTTTTTTTAATAAAATTATATTTAATATGGATATTAAGGAACGGAGTTCACCATACTGAGATAATAATAGCAACCTACTCGTTTTATACGGTCTTTTTATATGAAAAATACTGTTCTAGACAGAACAGTTAAGTTCAGTGAGTGAACAGTTCTAACAGAAAAGTTCAGACGAGCTTTAACAAAATAAAAATGAAATTTAATTTTGTTATCGGTAAGTACCTACTTACTTTATTACTCACTATGCAAGTTCTTTATTAAAAACTGAATTTTGGTTTTAGAATTTAGAAGAAGATGATTTTTTCAAAGACCGATGCAAAGATATTAAAAAACGTCTAGTAAACGCTTCCCGTGACCAGAGGGTTTATTTAAACCATCAAATTAACATTGCCATCCAGCGTGGCAATGCTGCCAGCCTTCTGGGCACATTCCCTGCAGGGGACTCAGACGTGGAGGAATTCTTTGACGCCTAAGCCTAGTATTTGTAGATATAGTTTATTTTAGTTTTTTATTATATAGTTTTTTTTGTCTTTTTACTTAGTAATTAGTTTTTATTTTTTATTTAGATTTTAGAATTAAGCATTTTCTTTTAATAAATAAATAATACAATGATAATGACAAAAACAAATCTCTTGACTAATAAATTAGTTTTTTCAATATGTGCGAATAGTATTACTATATTTTCTTTTTAATTAGAATTGATTAATTAAGAGATTTCAAGAAAGAAAACGTATCTCTAGAGCTCTTAAATAAAAAATATCGAATGTCTAAAGGACTTTACTTTATTCCACAAATACTAACTTTTAACGTTTTCTTTCTATGTACAGACATTCGACCTCTACAGTTTTGTTATATGTATAGATATAGATATGAACACAACCAAACCAATCAGCCAAAATGTATCGTTCAAGAGACATTCTCTTGCATCAATATCTTCGTATACACAAAATCTAAATTACACAACACACCTTCAAAGTTATCAAGGAATTCATTCAACCCGCATTTAATTTAAACCCAGGTCCAAGCAAGTTCCACAGGGAACTTTCTTAATATTTCACCCGTCTTTAATCCTTCACAAAAGCAGCAGTGCGATTACCTATCCAGCAACTCTAAAGCGGTTATCGCGCCATGAGTCGCAATTACGTGTTGTATATCTCTGAAAACTACGATAGTAATGTAGCCATAATATGAATCTTGCCATTAATAAGTAAATATCTATTGACTTTTCAGGTAAATTTATATTTTGGTTTAGTTTTTTTTATACTTTACCGAGCAAATGAGTTAGCTAACTCGGAAAGAAATCTTTAGCTAACTCAGATGAGTTAGCTAAAGATTTCTTCAAGAGCAGATGCTCGGTACTGTTAATAACATATTTCGTCGAAAATTCCTAGATTTTAAAAGTAAAAAATAATTTATCTAGGTCGGTAGGGGTATCCTCACTCTTATCTACCTAATGTTAAGTGACAGACGGTGTCAAATATCTAGCATCAATATTCTAGCAGCTCATTGGGTTAACTAACGCTATGCCATCTCTCACAAAATATAACAGTTTTACAACTAGTTGCTCGTCGTTTGCTTATCGCAAATTTTACGTAATTACCCAGCAATCTTAATCCTCCATAACACCGGGGTGAGATCGTAATCCAGTCCTGATGTTGAACAATACCGGAGTTGGGTCTCAAGGGAGCTCCTAAATAATAAAGGATCATCTCTATCCCAGCTAAATTGATTTGGTACAACTTTTGATAGATTGAAGCTGAGATTGGAAAACAAATCTAGAGCTGAGAAGCATTAAGGTCGTATGTGCCCTTATAGTAAACTGACACTTACGACCATATGCTTCTGAAGATTTTAACACATCCGTCCCTTTGCTTCTAGAAAAGTAAGATTTGTCTGAGATATTGCATGAGACAACCTCCGTAGCGTAGCGGTATTTGGAGAAACATACGTATTTAGCTAAGGGGCTTTTGCTACTTCACCGGGCATAAAGGCGAGCAGAGCTCCAGCCTAGATAAGTGGTTGAAAAATTACATACTAAGCAACCTGCGCAAGAGGCCGCTCCTGTGGGGCTTGGACCTCGGCTTAGCGCGGTCACTGGCGATGAGATTGGGGGATGTAAGAGAAGTTTCGTGTAACTGTCGCTCTACGTTCCAGTTCGCGGGCCTCTCGGACTTCGGGCCAACGAGGGCATCGGATGGTTCTTTGCACACTAAAGGTCGCGGTCGGTAGGACGAGGAGGGAACCAACCCGCCCGCCAAGCGAGGTGACTATGGTAAAAGCCCCCCCTCAGGAGGAGGCCCATATTTAGACCTATGATAATTTTATTTTTATTAATAGTTTATTATTATTAACTAACTGTAACTGTAGTCATGAGGCTTGCTATTTCACCTGGCGGTATATAGTCTATCAAGGTTCCAGCCTTGATTGTGTAAGCAATAACTAAGTTAAACTTAGACAAACTTAGTACCAACAATTTATATGTCGATTTAACCTTAAGATTGTTGTAAGTTTATTAGCTACAGTAGTGTAAAGGCATGTTAAGTTAAAAATAGTTGAACAAGAAGGCCGTGGTATTATATAAACATTATTAATATTTCATTATTATACCAGTTATAGTTTGCAAAGAAATGGTTCTTAGCAAACTATAAATGGATTTATGTAGCAATAAAAGCCAGGATTCCATTTAAATAAATTATGTTATGCTTTTATCGGGGTAATATTTCATTTGTGCAATTCTAATTGAAGTCTGTACCTAGTATTATGTATTACATTATACAGGACTGAACACAAGAACATGACAACCTCCGTAGCGTAGAAATATGTCAAATTTGTTTGGAAAATTGTTCACTAATCGAATATCTTAAAACCTCGGCTTCAAATCCCGGAGGCCATGGGTTCGATCCCCACGACAGACAAAGAATTCTTGTCCGGCGTGGGGATTGAACCCACGACCTCCGAGATTAAAAGCGAGCTAAATACTCTATCGCTAATAGCTATTGTGGGTTTGTGTCCGCAGTATTGAGGTGTAACACACAATGAAACGCTGCTGCCCGTTATCTGGTATACCTACGCTTGTTATAGATGATGTTAAGAAATATAAGAATTTACACAAAGATTTCTTGTCCTGTGTGGGGATCGAACCCACGACCTCATAGACCCAAAGCGAGACTTATACACGCCGTTACGCCGCCGGTTATCTTTAAAAGATGAAAGTATTAAAAGATTTTATATTCTTTAGGAATGCGTTCGTCAGTAAGTTTCATATGAGTACGTAAGTAAACTTTATATATATTCTTAACTTAATCATAAATTTAACTTTTTCGTCTAAACTAGCTCAACCCAGTTTCACGCTTCGTTGCATTTAAGTGCATATGAACTTTGGGACAGATATAAGCTTTTCCACTTCTCTCTATTAACTCTAAATATGCTACATCTAGTACTACTACATATGCGTTTTATTCTTAAAAGAGATCAAAGTATTAATAAACAATATAGCGGTCGTTTTTACGTAGAGTATTATAAGGATTTTCTATTATTAGGAAAAAAAGATGGTCTTTTAAAAAAACTTGTATTTCTGAGAGACTTATTTATCGTGGTCAGCGGATCAAGAACTGATGTATTTTTTCAATCATCCAATTTTATATATTTTTTAAGCTTTACTTTCAGTTGTTATAATGCTGATAAGGGTTCAAAAAAACGACCACAAGAAGTACACGATGTACCCTTTATCAAATCGATTTTGACGCAGCGCAACCCCCATGGTAAAGCAGGCATTGATAAATACCTACCATCAGTTTTTCGACATTTTCTCCCTGTTTCACATTAGCTTAACATAGTAGAAAACCACCCTTCACTGTAATTTACACTCTACTTTTACTTAAAAAGGTTCAAAATTGTTTGGTATGTTTAAAGTGCTTCGATTTTTTTATTAAAGTGACATGTGCGTGTTTCGCGATAATGATAAAATATTGTAGGTACTTACGTTACTTAAATCTTTGAATAAGTGGCGTGAAATTACAATTTTAACAGGTATTAAGGGCCATAAAACTATACCTACTGAAGTTAATATTGTTAGTTTAGTTTATTAATAATAGATGGCGTTGATCAATTCTTCTACAACTCGTAAGGTAAGCTATACTTCACTTTTTTAATGTATAGTCAGACAGATATACAAACAATCGACATTAAACTTTCATATGTACACATGGAAGTTCGGAGGATTTAGACAAGAGGCTTTTTGGTGGATATTTGACTGAATAGAATCCATTAACCTTGAGTTTAATTAAGTATCTTTGGTACCTGAAAATAAATGGTTTATTATTAATATTATTATTCTGAGCCGGTAACCATATACCTAAAAGGTCACGGTGTTTACAAAGTTTCCATGAAGTATTTTTATCTGAATGGCTTATATTAAACTGAATATAATGGAAACGTGTAAATATAAGTTGTGAACATGAAATCCCTAGTATAGAAAGTTTACTCCTCAGGGGGAAATAAGTCTTTTTACAGATCCTACATCGTAACAGATGCTGAATACTCAACGGAGCAATATAACTATGCGGCTTAGTGATATTGCCGGGCGGCTTTTCTTACATATTGTTCCTATAATGTTTATTTTCTGATATGCATGTTACAAGAATGTCATTGAAGTTTCAAATAATAAATATTTTAGTTAAATGTTAGAAGTGTAGTTTTATTTTATGATTGGGTTTCCGGCTTAAAATAGATCTTAGATTAGATAGATCTTACCATGGGTGTCGCTAAATGACATACATCTGATGGATGAGCAGCAGTATCTATCAGCTCAAGGATACTTACCATCTTACTATTCTATCCGCTTGCTTAGCGCGGTGATTACCGCAATATAGCTCAGCAACCCTTTTTTTTTTCTTTTGTTTTTCGGGGTGGAAATGCTTTTACGCATTCCCACCGCCGCTACAGCGTTTCCGCGCGCTGGCGGTGGGATATGTGGGACTTGCCCTCTCCATAGCGTCGTATGCTACTCATACCACGAGGAGAGGACCCCACTAAAACCCCCCGGACACTCCTTCGATCCGCCGTTACGCACAAGCAATCCAGCCACAGCTCAGGAACCCTGGTTTGCCATGGTCAATTAACGAGGAGGCCCATGTTCAGTAGTAGACGTAAACTGGCTAGTATGGAATAATATAGTATAAGTTTATTTCCTGCTCGGAATATGCAAGGAATATTTAATGAGTGTTTTGTTTTGCACTAATATAGCAACAGATATTAGTATTTTTGTGTTTATAGCTTAGCAAAAACGATTAAAACAATTTTAAAAGTTGTATAACATATCAGTATGTATCATTATCATCAACCTGTATAACGTCCGCTGCTCAACATGGGTCTGCACCCGAGGGAGCGTTTTTGCCATAGTCACCACGCTTGGCAGGCGTAGAAGCATGTAGAAACGTTGTTGCCAATCGGGACCAACGACATAAGGAAATTTTAGGTATTACACAAAGATTTCTTGTCCGGCTTGGAGATCGAACCCTCCGAGACTTAATGCGAGGCCCATACAGTACATGCTTATTCACCACCAGTAACTAACCAAAAATAGGCAAGAAATAGACATAAAATAAAATTGTGCTTACTCATAAGGCCAGTATACATTTGTTATGAGGAAATTAAGAGAAATAAACACGGTGCTTCTTCGTAGAACAATTGAATGAGGGAATGACTGAGCAATTCGGGAGGTTGTTCATTATTTAAGAATATCATATTATGCTATTTTTGTGATCTGTATTGTAACAGAAATAAAAAATATCAAATTGATATTGTCACTAATGTAACGAATCGAACCTCTTTTTTAAGAACGATTTAACTTTTTTAGTTGTCATTTTTTATAAATTAAATTAAATTAAATTAAATTTATTCCCATAAACATCAATATACATACAATATAATATAAAGAAGTAAAATTCATGTGCAATAGTTCAATATGTTTGGGCTACTGCGCCTAAGCTAAGCAAAGCTTGTGTTACAGGTTACAGTGCTCGTCCCATTTATTGTTCTATTAGTATATTACACCTTATATTATGATATATATCTATATGATTTGTAATGTCAGATTTTTTCTATAAAAATATACACATCATCACAATCCTTCAGATACCAGCGCCTTTTTATTTTAATTCATAAATAATCATAACAGTACATAAAAACTAAGTTTTTTTATTTTTTCCTCTCTTTGCAAATTTATTCCTTTATCGCGCGGGGACACAAAGCAAACTCAGACCAATTATCTATGGTTTACACAAATAATTGTCACGGGTGGGAATCAAACCCGCGTAACCGCTGAGGCACAGATGCAATCAAATACTTACTTAGCTACGTTTCATTTGGCGGTCGCTTGCAAAAAAATATAAATACACATTGTACCTACTTATTAAATTATTTGGTCTACTGTCTATAGTTTTTTGTCGTAAGGTATGTTCAATTCAGTTCTTCTAGTGTAACCTTTGCAGTCAAAATTGTGGAAGTTTTCCCAAAATGTTGCCAATCAGAAAATGACAGTTTCTTTTCAGATTGTACAGCCAAAAATGTAATTTATCTCTTGAGTATGATGAGTTCCATAAAATCATAAAAAACGAAATAAAAATTAAGTAAGTACCTAAGGTATGTTAATGAAATCATGTAAAAGGCAGCTGTCTATTAAAAAAAATATAACTATATCCAGTGCTAAATCTGCTTTAAAATGCGCTTTTTGTAAATTATGGATTTTGGCAAAGTAACGGCTGATTCTATAAAAAGCAGTTGTCATTTATACTATACTACTCACAGACCTACAATTTCGTTACGCTCGCTCATATAACTAATAATGTAACACAAAATTGATTCATTTATTCATAAAGATAAGCTTACAGTATACATCATCATCATCAACAGCCCATTTACGTCCACTGCTGAACATGAGCCTCTGGCAAGCCAGGATCGTAGAGGGATGTTGCCATAATCACCACGCTTGGCAGACGGATTGGTGATCGCAGTAAGTTGTAAACCTTGAGCTAATAAATGCTGCTGCCCATCCATCAGCCATATGTCCCTTAGTCGCCTTTTACGACACCCATGGGAAGACATGGGGTGATCTATTCTAAGCCGGAAACCACACGGCACCGGCAACCACACGGCAAACAGTATACATCAAATCATTTATATTAAAATCTAACCTACCTTAGTCAACACAGTTAGTATAAAAAATAAGCTAAAAAAGAAGCATCTAGTTACAATAAATTACTTTGCATATAAATACAGAAAAGATGCATTTTTACATGTTTCTACAAATTTATCAAAAAATTATAAATAAGCTGAATGGCTTTAGCTATCGGACAGATATTGTTAGAATGCCATATCCACGTAGGTACTGGTTAGGTACATAAGAATTACCTCATAAATACCCCACACAAAGTGACTTACATTGTGTATTGGCCATTTTTTCTCTTGCTTACTCACTTTAACTGTAGACCCATTAAAACGTTACCTACAATCTTAATATTAAATACCGGCCGCCTCTTAACCTGCGCTCCGTAGCAATCGCTCCTAGCGCCCGAAACTCGTAACGGGTTAATTGCCGTAGTACCTCTCGTAGAATCTCGTAGCAATCTACGATACCTGGTTAAATTATAGAGGTTTAAGACGAAACATTCGCACCTTTAACCAACAATTTGACCGAATAAGGTTTTTTTATATCTGAAATGAATCGATTATTTAGTTATGCAAATGTAAGAGGCAATAATAGACCTATGTTTAGTCATCGTTAGGCCAAAACCTAAGAAAATACCACGTGAATATCTCCTGTTTAAATTTATACTATTAGCATAGTATTGAAATCACTTAGTTTACTACTACAATAAACATAATAAACAAAAACACTTGTTAAGTACTGTATTACTTAACTACATATAAGACACGTTATTTTATAACTTATACAACAAAATACACAACTTATTTATAGTATACAAAAAAAAAACATTTTCTATCCAATTTTTCGTTTAATACTTAAAGTGCGTTGCACCTTCATTAAACAGTTTAGATTTGTTTTTTTTTGAAAGAGAAGTTTACGCAGCTGTACGTTGTCAAATTGAAGTGAAACTATACTATGCAATATTATGCGGATAAAAAACTGTGGTAAGGCCCCATATTGAAGTGCACGTTGCTCGAGTGTGAGTTCGCGCCGCAACAACAACAAGCCCGTGTAACGTTCACTGCTGAACATGGGCCTCTCGAGGGAGGGTATTTGCCATAGTCACCACGTTTGGCAGGCGAGTTGGTGACCGCAGTATTATGAAGCAACACACACGCTGTCGCCCGTTCCCTGGTATACGATTGTTATATAATATATGATGTTATCGGGAGCAACGGCTCAACGTGCTTTTGGACGAGGTTGTACGCGGTGTGTGTTCAGCGCGAACGCTGTAAGCGCGCCGCGGGTGGCAAGAGCGGCCGGCAAGTGTCTCGAGGGCACTGAGCTTTTTAACTCTAATTTATTTAATAATTACCACGTAGTCCCTGTAAAAATACATTTCCAGCATTTTTTTTATTTAACATAACATATTAACCAGGTTTTATTGAACCAAGTGTCCAAGCTCTATAGTATCAAATTCCCGTAGTGTAATTAATCAGTCGGTCGACGGAGAGGTTCGTATGACGTTGTTATCGTCGTACCACATGGAACAACTTCAATACGCTTTCCTAAGTTTGAACAGATTACATTTCATGTTTTGGGGAATATTGTTGGCCTAATTATAATAGTTAACAAAGCCAAAATGATATACACACTATACTTTTTAAAGTAACCTTTTTGAAATTTTCCATTAGCCATTGAGAATCTATGCTTTAGCTCTTGCTGTATTTTTTCAATAAAAGTATCTGTTTAACGGGCCCGATTTCACCTGTCCGCCGTTCTGACGTTACATGAAGAATTTCGAAATAATGTTCGTAAAAAGAAACCGACCTAGTGCGAGTTGGACTTGCGTACAAAGGATTCCGTACCAGTTTCAAGTGCCTACCTACTTTGATATCAAGAAAAAAAAGATTGTTATATGGGGTTTATTTTATTTTTATTTGGTAATATTGGTATTTGTCGTTATAGCGGCAATATAAATAGGTACATAATTTGTGAAAATGTCAAATATCTAGCTATCGCGTTTGTTAAGATATAGCCTTTTTTTTTTTCTCCTATTGGAATTGCATTAACGCATTCTCACCGCCGCTGCAGCGTATTCACGCGCTGGCGATGGGATATGTGGGACTCGCCCTCTTCATAGCGTGGTATGCTAAACTCATACCACGAGGAGAGGACCCTATACCACTAAAACGCACCGGACACTCCTTCGATCCGCTGTTGGCGGGGACCGGGTATGAGCAATCAAGCCTCTTGAGATATAGCCTGATGACAGAAAGATAGACAGCGAAGTCTTAGTAATAGGGTCCCGTTTTTAACCTTCGGGTACGGAACCCTAAAAAGATACATTATTACGAACATAATTGCTAAAATATTAAAAAACAAACATTCTCAAGTTTTGCGAGTAAAAACATACATTTTTGTGATACGTTTTTATTGATAAAGGCATCTTCCATATTATTCTTTAAACATTTCAATTAAATTAATATCGCAATTTTCTTTGTTAAGTATACCTCTAGGAATGGTTTTCAATCCACTTGAAATTTCATATTTTGGGGCCAAACTATAATGATCCAAAATTATGTAAGTCTACATTTCTATTAAGTATATATATAATCCTAGTTTCCCGCGCGCGGTTTCACCCGCGTAACTCCCGTTCCCGTGGGAACTTGATAATTAAATATAGCCTATATTAATCAGTGATAATGTAGCATCAAATGGTGAAAGAATTTTTAAAATCGGTCCAGTACTTTTTGAGCCATTTCGTTACAAACATACTTACATACAAATCTTTCCTCTTTATAATATTAGTATAGATAACAGAAATGTCTTTAGAATTAAATAAACACCGTGATCTTTTAATATTGCTAATGGTAGGATGGTTTGCCATTCGTATTACTAAGTAACATTAACAACATAACAAAAATAGGCTTAAGTTTTGTAAAAAACGACGGGATAAAATAAATAACACAGGTTTGAAACCATTTTAATTTGTAGTTTCTAATATTCACAAAAACCTCCGTAGCGTAGCGGTATTTTATATCTCGGAGGTCATGGGTTCAATCCCCACGCCGGACAGAAAATCTTTAGTGTAAATTATAAGATTTCTTTCCGGGTCTGATTGGTTGAGGGACTACCCTCTGTGCCTCGGAAAACACGTTAAGCCGTTGGTCCCGATTATTATAACATCATCTATAATAATCGTATAGAAAGGAACGGGCAGCAGCGTTTCCGTGTGTGTTACAATAATACTACGATCACCAAGCCGCCTGCCAAGCGTGGTGACTATGGCAAATACCCTCCCTTGGGAGGAAGCCCATGTTCAGCAGTGGACGTTATACGGGCTGATGATGGTGATGGTGATGAATATTATTGAACTATTATACAAATAGATTTATTGTACCTTCTACCAAAAACGAATCATTTTGCTGAGTTTCAGCAACGTAAAAAAAACCCCTTTATATAGAAAAGGACGGCGTATAAATATTCGCCAGCCTTTTTACCCGTAGATAGTGTAATGTAATATAAAAGGTGCTAATAAAATTGTTATCAACTTATTTAACTTAAGTAAATAAAATGTCCTAGGTTTTTTTATGAAACGGTGCAGCTTAAGTCCATACGTGACAAACTTAAAAGAGATTTGTTTACGCGCAAAGTAGGTCATGCTGCTAATATTGAATAATCTACACAATATTATAAAGAAGAGACTGTTTACTGATTTATAAGAGAGCTAGATTTGTTGCCAAATTTCACGGGGTAGGAAGTTGTCCTGTGCGGTACTTCAACTGTATTGGCACTAATATGGGAAAAGAAATGGACGCATCATAAGAACATGATTAAATTTCTTGAATAGGCTAGTTGACACTTTTTTGAAATTATTGATGGTTTAACTAGATCAAGAAAAAAATATGGCATTTATTTGAGATCTAGAAAGCACAAAAACAAATATTTTAAAATTGGCTTGACATTTGGAGATGAAAACGATGTCAGCCATGTTGATCTGTGTTCAAGATCAATGACGTCATGACTCAGAAAGTGTAATGTCAAGGATCGCGTTCATGCTTTTTAACAAGATGTATGACGTCACAAAATGGCTGATAGCGTTTCGGATGTTAAAGACATAGACAAAATAAATAATTCTCATATTGAGTTATATGTTTGTATAACATATTCAAGTTTTATGAACAGAAATTATTATATTTAGGTTGCATATGAAAAATACTTTTAGAAATAAACATCATTGTAACATAATTTCATATGACGTGTCAACTAGCCTATTGCGTCTATATGAATAAATAATTTTTTGACTTTGACTTTAACTAGTTGTCCTTGTTTTTAAACCTCAAGCCAATTTACACGGGGCTGGAGAAAAATAAGCTCCACTACGTAAGATCCAGTCGCTAACGTTATTAATGGATATTGTGTTGTTGCTGAGATTAGCGCGTTCAAGCAAACAAAGTCTTCAAATTTATAATATTAGTATAAATATTAGTATCTTTATACTAATATTATAAATTTAAAGACTTTGTTGCACCCAGCGGTTTTACTTTCACTCTCCTCCAGTGGGTCGGAGCGTGATATTTTGTTTAGTTTATATGTTAATCCAGCTTCAAAACTATCCGCGTGCAAACTTTCAGCCAAATCCATTCAGTAGTTTTTGCGCGAAAGAGTAACAAACATCCATACATCCATACTTACAAGCTTTCGCGTTTATAATATAAGTAAGATAAGCTCGTAAGAAAAGCTTAACAGAACTGTTGAGGAAAATGATGCCTTTAACAAATACAAATGGAGTAGAAACTCTTGTAAACACCAACATATTCCGTTTACGAAAAATTAATCCGCCGGTACGTTGCTTGAATGTTAATTAAAACATGGGCTTAATGAAATACCAACACTGAAATATTGAAGTACATTTTGTGTATGAAATAGGATTTATTTTTAGCTGGGTACGGTAAATTAATCTGTCTGTATTTAAAGGCTGTGTAGTTATGTGCGTTTCGAAATAGAGTTCCTAGAAATTCCTGCAACTTCCGCGGTATGTAGCACACTAGCTTCCCGCGCGCGGTTTCTCCCGCGGTTTCTCACGTTCTGATAAGAATTTCATAATTAAATATAGTCTATAGTCTTCCTCAATAAATGGGATATCAAATACTGTAATAATGATTATATAATATTCTTGTAAACCCCTTGTGCTAAGCCAAAAAACCTTGTTTTACAAGTTGGTTTACGTCGGTAGTGCAATGGGTGGGGATCGAACCGGCGACAAAAAGATCACAAGTCCGACGCCTCACACCGTATAAATTAGTATAAAAGAACAGATTGCGATCAACATCTTAGCGTGCCTTCTTAAGTAGGTACCTTTTTTTTTGTTTTGTCCGGGAGGAAATGCCTTTACGCATTCCCACCACCGCTGCAGCGTATCCGCGCGCTGGCGGCGGGATAAGTGGGACTCGCCCTCTCCATAGCGGTAGTATGCTTACTCATACCTACACCACTAAAACCCCTCGGACAAACCTTCAACCCGTCGTTGGCGGGGGCCGGGTACGCATGAGCAATCCAGCCCCACACTTGACCTAACCTTACTAAACGAGACAATGCTATTGTAGTAACAAAACAAAAAAAACTCCAACTTCAATAAGTCCTGTTGAACTCCTTTGGTTTAGGTTTAGGTTTTTTTTAACCACCCGATACCTCGTTAGTTTATCAACTAACTAGAATGCCGATCAACTTACGATTCCTGTTATGTTTCGGTGACATTTAATTTAATTTTTAATTGCGGCTGACTCCTGTTTTCGACTTACAATACAAGACAAGTACAAGTAGTAAATACAAGAAAATATAGCTGGCAACACAGCCCAACGGTTGTCATAAATTTTACTCCTAAGATTTTTATTTAAAATTAATGTAATTTAACAATAAAACGTGTAAAATATCGTGTTAAAGTATATAATAACGTAAAACGAACATATTACTGCAATAAAACTGTGTAAATCCAAAGTAAAATAACCAAAATCGGAGGATCTGTCAACAGCCAGCTGTCAACGCTTGAGTTCATTATCCTGAAATTATTTGTTTATTGGAATTATTATCAGTCATAATCCCGGCGAGTATAACTTGTTTACTAAGATTTGACGATTACATTCAACAAACATTTACTTGACTCACATTGTGAGCCACGTCCATCCACACACTAGCCACATTCTGTCTCAATTCCCTTGACGTATAGTGGAAGCGAATTCGACGATTGAAACAATTGGCCTCAGACAAAAACATAACTACATTACTCACAAACACACAGTAATACTTTGCCCACTCCCCATAGTTTAGTTTAATGATATTTCGAACTATAATTAGGTAGCAATTTATTGTAAAATCATAAAACTGGGGGTAAACAAATATAACATTAAAACTCCCAGCAAAACTATTTAATTAATTAATAACTGTTATATTGTGTTGTTAAAGTAAAATAACCTTGCAATAAGTGACCTACTATATTTATATAACATACTTAAACAGATATAAGAAGGTCCTATATACTTCTTTACCTTATTTCAATTCTTATTCTTTAATTACTAAATAACTCCTGTCTCTGTTTACTTCATCTGTCATTGAACTTACCTATTTCTAAGTAGTACTCTGTTCACCTTTTTTAACTTTACTTTCAGCCCATTCTTGTCCTCATTACCAACATGCAGACCCGCAGTATGGCCGCAGCTCAGGTTGCTGAACATAAATTGAGGTCGGCGCTCAGAGACTTACAGACATACAAAGACCAATGTCAAAAACTAGAGCAAGAGCATGAGGACAATGAAGTGGAAATTAAAATTATTGTCGATAACAACACATTACTAAAAAGGGAATTAGTAAAAATTACAAAAAACTTAGAAGCTACCATTGAACACCGTGACAGGCTGCTGCTGGAGGTGGAGTCCTTTGATGAATGTAGATCTCTCTATGAACAGGCACTAAATAAAATAAATGAACTTGAAATTGAATTGATAAGTTATAAAAGTAGACGAATAAGTAGTATTAATAGTGAGTCTTCTTCTTCAGATATGGCAGGTTGTGATTTGAGGCATCCTCCGGTACAACCAACAGTGACAATAGATTTGACTGAGGATGCCTCTGTTGACTACCAGCCAAATATTAGGTCCTTAAATAAATGCCAATTAAAATCCTACATACTAAAATTAACAAATGAGCGCAGGACTTTGTTGAGTAAACTTGAAAATTATCAAATTAAACTTGAAGATAGTAAACATATCTATGAAAAAGATACTCAGGACTTGCTAACTGAGATTAAAACATTAGAAAAATCCTTAGCAGTCACTTACAGCAAATACAAATCTTATAAAAGTAAAATGCAAGATTTGGCTAATGTGTGTAATACCTCAATAATCAACAGTGAAGTACCATTGAAACTATGTACAAACCCAGAGCTTACACCTCAAATCAACTCGAACTGTACCTCTCCATTACAGACTGAATGCGATTACACATCAGTTTTGTATACAGATGACATAGGTAAAGGCTTGGGTTCACTGTTATACAACAAGCTAAGTGTTCCCTTATACAACTGTTGTATTCCTGGATTGAACTTTAACGATTTAGTTGATAAAATAATGAATAAAAAACATAATGATAAGTCCTGCGTTACATTGTTAGTAGGAAATTGCAAAAACCTCACAAAGAAGGATATTACAGACAGTTTTACAAGAATGTTAGATTTAAGTTGTAGTAAGATTATATTGTGTGCCTTCCCTTATATAAATAATATGACTGACAGTACCAATAGTTATATTCATATGTTGAATAACCATATACAATTTTTGGTCAGTCATTATAGTGACAAATTTATATTTTTTGATATAAATAGTTTTAGGATTAGTTGTAAGGTGACCAGGAATACATTGTATGTCCTGAAAAAGTCATTAAATGTAATTGCTACTTTATTAGCAACCCATATTAACACAGTCATACATAGTATGACAAAGCCATTTTTTTTACAATATTTTAGTAATGTTACTAAAATTAATTTAGATAGTAATTTAAACCATTAAGTGAGACAATGGAGAAGTGTGAAAATTTTTTGGTCTTATCTCACCAGAACATTAACCGCTTCTCTGGCAAAATACTAGATATAGAACTTTTTAGTGAAAAATTTAATAATGATATTTTATGTTTTACTGAAACTTGGTTGAAGGCACACAAAATGGCATTTAGTGTAAATGGTTATACAGTTGCTAGCTTTTATAATAGAGTTTCGGCTGAGGGTGGGGGTGCACTCATTCTAATGCGGAACAGTATAAAATTTAAGGAACGGAAAGATATTAGTAATTTATCTGTGGAACGAATTTGCGAGGTAGCCTGTACTGAAATACAGTCTTATTATATTATATGTGTATATAGACCTCCATCATCAGATTTTCAGTTATTTATTAAAAGTATGGAAGATATTCTTAAAAAGTTAGTTAAAAGCAATAAAAAAGTCATTATATGTGGCGATTTTAATATCAATTTACTATCTGATTCACAGGATAAAAATAATCTTCTGTGTCTGTTTAGGTCTTTTAATCTTAGCTGTTTATATTCTGAGCCCACTAGAGTCACATCGACAACAGCTACCTGCATCGATAACATAGTCACAAACTTTGAAGTAATTGATAAATGCTTGGTATCTGGTGTACGTTCTGACCACAAATGTCAAATTGTTAAATTAAATAATAAAATTACATTAGAGAAGCCTATAATTCGTTTCAGATCAGTATCAAAGAAAAATCTAGACCAGTTTAGCAAAAATTTAAAATTAAGACTATGCAATATTACTTTAGATTCAAGTAGCTGTAATATTATGTATAATACCTTATTCCAATGTATACATGAGGAATTTGAGAGGGTTTGCAAAATTAAACATATAGAGATTGACCCAAATAAGTTGAAATTTAATACTTGGGCGACTAAAGGCATAAAGCGGAGTAGAGATGTTTTATATGAACTATATGACATAAGGTCCTTTACACTTGATGAAAACTTTCCAAACTATGTAAGGAAATATTCAAGTATTTTTAAAGAAGTATGTATAAAGGCTAAGTCACTATATATAAGAGATAAAATACAAAAATCGGATAATAAAATAAAGTCTACGTGGCAAATGATAAATACTGAAACTGGTAAAAATAAAATTAGAGATAGATCAATAACGCTAGATATTAACGATAATCTGGTTTCAGATAAGCATACGGTTGCCAATTTCCTCGCTAATTTTTTTACTGACATTCCTATAGATACTACCAAGTATCTTTCATCATCACCGAAGGATGCTGAAAATCTTCTTAGAACAAATATTAGTTTAAAAATTTCCAAATTCAGTTATCAACAAGTTAATGATATAGACATCATAAAGGCGTTTCGGACAATTAAAATGAAGGGTACTGAAGACTTATGGGGACTCTCAGTAAAAGCTATAGACACAGTTATACAAAATATTGCTCCAATTCTAGCGGCTATCTTCAATAAGTCTATAACTGATGGAGTTTTTCCTGACCTTATGAAATTAAGTAAAATTGTTCCTATATTTAAATCGGGTAGCTCTAATAACGCGACTAATTATAGGCCTATTTCTATACTACCAACTTTGAGCAAAATCTTTGAAAAAATTATGCTCGGCCAAATGTTAGCTCATTTTAATACGAATGGGATATTGCACGACAAGCAGTTCGGATTCACAAAGGGTCGTTCAACTCAAGATGCGGGATGCGTTTTGATTAAGTCCATATTGGAGGCTTGGGAGGGATCGCAGGATGCCCTAGGAGTCTTCTGTGACCTCTCCAAGGCATTCGATTGTGTAGATCATGAAACGCTTTTGCTAAAGTTAAAATATTATGGTATTTGTGATAAATCACTTGATCTTGTAGTATCCTATTTATCAGATAGGAAACAGATAGTATCTATAGACGGCGTGAATTCTGAGGGACATTTTGTTAAAATGGGGGTGCCCCAGGGATCAATCTTAGGTCCTTTCCTGTTTCTTGTTTATATAAATGATCTCCCATACCTAATTAATGAACTATCAGACATTGTTCTGTTTGCCGATGACACTTCATTGATTTTTAGAGTTAAAAGAAAAGTTACCGATTTAACTGACCATAATAGAACACTCGGTTTAATTGCAAACTGGTTTTCCGCAAATAATCTTTTACTAAATGCGGGAAAAACCAAATGTGTTAAATTTGTACTACCTAATGTCATCAATTCTACGCCTAAAGTTTCATTAAATGGAGAAACATTAGAATTAGTCACGTCCACCGTATTTTTAGGAATTACCTTAGATTTTAAACTACAATGGGGCCCTCATATTGAAAAACTCGCTGGTAGATTAAGTTCAGCTTCGTATGCTGTGTGGAAAATTAGACAGTTGTCCGATGAAGCCACGGCTAAGCTAGTGTATTTCGCGTACTTTCATAGCATTATGTCTTATGGAATTCTGCTGTGGGGGTCAGCCGCCGATGTAAATACTATATTCGTATTACAAAAACGAGCGGTCAGGGCCATATATGGATTAGGTAGTCGCGACTCCCTACGTAACCTTTTTAAAAATATAAATATACTTACCGTGCCCTCTGAATATATTTACCAAAATATAATTTTTATTAGAAAAAATATTGATAAATATAGTAAAAAAAGTGACATTCATAATATTAACACAAGAAATAAGCACAAACTTGCTGTTCCAGGATTTAGAGTTAGCAAAACTAATAAGACATTTATGGGAAATGGTATTAGGTTCTATAATAAACTCCCTAGTTATGTCACAGACTTGCCTGATACTAGATTTAAAACACATGTTAAAACTGTTCTCATATCGAAAGGTTACTATAGTATTCAGGATTATATTGAAGATAAAGACGTTTGGCTATCGGAACCATCTTGCACCTACCTCCCTGAGGACCATACAGCCAAGTACAGTATTTGTAATTAGAACTGTATCTTATTCTGTGAACTGTCTGTAATTGATTTCATACATGGTGTACTTTAATTATAAATACCGCTAGTTCTGTCTCAATATCATTTAATCTTATTGAGTAAAACTAAAATAAATTATAACAAGACAACCGTTTGGGCAATAAATGTGTATGCCTACTAAAAATAAATGATAATAATTGGACCAAAACCCCGCGTATTTGTCCATTTGAGTATGTTTCGCCGGACCGTCTCATGCGGGCCGTGTTGAAACCGGTAGTAAAGTAACCCACTGAGTTTGTTTCGCCGGATCTTCTCAGTTGGGGCGCATTGGATCCGGTGGTAGCATTAAAGCGCGTCCGTCGTTATATGCTCATGGTCCACCCAAATAATGACAATTGTTTTGACATAATATAGACAGAACAAGCATTTTGTGTCGCTAAGAACAATATAAATAAATAAATTATAATAATAACATATAAATATATGATAATATAAAAATTATTAATTTTAGAGATATAAATAAATAACAAATATAATTAATTAAATTTTTCTAATTAATGTTTGACTATTTACAAGTGCCTGTAATTGGTTTACGTAAATAAAAATGATTTTTATTTTTTTTTTTATTTTATTTATTTTACAATAGGTTCTATTCGCCAATATATTTATGATGCCTTGACATAGTATAGTAAGAGAAACTTAAAAAATATTAACTTTTTTTGATGCCTTATACCATTTCCCATAAATGATAGACTATCGATACTATTGATATGACGTCAACTATCGGTAGACTATCGATAGTTTAGCGATAGTCGACTATCGATAGGCAACACTAAAATCAAGCTTGATGTGATTGAAAGTCAAACGTATTAATGATTGTTAATTTTATAAAAGCGGAATAATATTAATATTTGAGTACAGAGAGATTTGTGCTGTCGAAGAGTTGGGGCATGAGCCCGTTGTTAATATTTATTTATTTATAATAAGAAGTGTTTGTGTGTTTATTTGTTTATGGGTTCAATAATATACTATTATATAGTGTGCCATCTTTCATTTTAAAAGAGTGCTAAGTGATAGTGATCGTACCCCTCACACACCCTCTCCGAAGACTAGCAGCAGTGAGCATTGCTGAGCTACGCACCCCACTCGCAGGCGTTACAATACATACAAATAGTTGCACCTACCGGATAAACACCAGTTCTCTAAACTATACTCCGTAACCACTGATCCACCGACGCTAATGAATTAAAATGAAAGCAGTGAGCCGCCCCAGCTTCGCATGGGTGCAATGCTGATGTATTATTCATATAAACCTACCTCTTGAATAACCCTATCTATTAAAAAAACCGCATCAAAATATGTTGCGTAGTTTAAAACACCTAAGCATACATAGGGTCAGACAGGGGAAAGCGACTTAGTTTTATATTATGCCGTTCCTAATATTGAGTCCACATTGGGCGTTAGCGTTCTTCGGGCGTGTCTTACATGCGGACGATTTCGGCATATTTGGGAGTGTCGTTTGTTTTGCCGTATGGTTGCCGGCTTAGAATATACCAGTCCATGTCTTCCCATGGTTGTCGTAAGAGGTGAATAAGGGATATTAAGCTAATGTATGGACAGCGTCTATCAGCTTAAGATGAGCTACCATCTTACTGCGATCATTAATCCGACTGCCAAGCATGGTGATTATAGCAATATCCTTTTACGAACCTGGCTTGCCAAGGTCTTTTAAGAGTAGGCCAGTATTCAGCAGTGGACATGAACCGGCTGGTGAAGTAAGCTTCTTCCTTGACCATATTATGGCATTAACTAATTTAAAATATCTTTCATGTAAAATAACGTATTCTATGTTCTTATGAGAATAAAGATTCTTTTAACCCAAGTAAAAATGAAGTGACGGGGAATGGTACTCGGCGCTCGCGTTTTTCACACGCTCGAAGAACGCGTACGCTAAATGTGGGGTCAACTTTTTTGAACTCTTTCAACTCGTTCCCGATTTCACTGAGATTCCTATAGAGAGTACACGTTAAAATAGCGGTTGATTACCCTTGAGATTTCTAGGAGTACACTACAGAAATATTACTATTTACTATTACTATGAAAGTGGCATTTAATATTAAAATGTTCATTTAGCAACAGCGTAGCAGAAAAAATATTTGCTCTTCAAATCAATTTTTCTGTGTAATGAAGCGTTATTGGTTGGTTTGTGTGTTTAATGCTTATAACATATCGAGGAGAATTTTTAGAAATGTTTATTCGTTGATATGTCGTTTGTTTTGTGTTCCTTCTATTTGGCATAATGCTTCGAAATTTGTTTGGCATAATTTATACTAATCGAATATTTTTAGGCATAAAAATTATTTAATATAATAATTATTGTTACATCTCATGACCGAATTTAGAATGGTGTACTTTTAAGATGGCTGAATTTTATTTATATCCGCATAATTTTGTTTACACCCTCCTGACAACCTCCGTAGCGTAGCGGTATTTGGCTCGCTTTAAATCTCGGAGGTCGTGGGTTCGATTCCCACACCGGACAAGAAATCTTTGTGTAAATTCTAAGATTCCTACTGGGTCTAGTTGGTTGAGGGACTACCCTCCGTGCCTCGGAAAGCACGTTAAGCAGTTTTGGTCCCGATTGTTATAACATCATCTATAATAATCGTATATCAAGGAACGGGCAGCAGCGTTTCCTTGTGTGGTACAACATAATACTGCGGTCACCAATCCGCCTGCCAAGCGTGGTGACTATGGCAAATACCCTCCCTCGGGAGGAGGCCCATGTTCAGCAGTGGATCTCATAAGGGCTGATGATGATGATGATGAATTTTGTTTAGCATAACGTTAATTTAGATCGACGCGACGACTATTATCACTTGGCATACTATGAATATTCCAGAATTTTATTTGAGATCTTTAATTTTACACAAAAAAAGTCTGGAGCGGGAATCGAACCCACGACTTCCGAGATTTAACGCCAGCCTTATATTGCTACGCCAGGTTGTCATTCGCACAGAAAATTAGATGTGTGATTCGGTATTCTATCTATCACTGTATTTGGTATACAGTGATGGATAGAATACCAAATCATACATCTGTCATCTCTAAACGGAAGTCGTGAGTTCAATTCCCGCTCCGGCCTTTTTTTTGTGTAAAAAAGATCTCTGATATTTTGTTTTTTAATTAATCTATACTAATATATAAAGCTGAAGAGTTTGTTTGCTTATGCGCGCTAATCTCAGGTATGACGGGTCCGAATTTTAATGTTTTTTAGTTTAGAATTTCTTTTAGTGTTAGATAGCCCATTTACCGAGGAAGAAATAAACTTTGTTGACTGAACGTACTAATGAAGTAAATTACCACCTTTCCTGACTTCCATTCACCATTTATACTAACGATAAACTTTGGTAGGTATAATAAATCGAATCAATTAGTATTATTACGTGCGTAACAACGAATCTATTGGCTTATAGCAGTTTTATCACAGTATTAATGGCTTTACCGAAGTGTTATAACGTTATTTATTAATTAATTGCGTTTTACTGCTGGCTACGCGTTTATATCGCTCTTTGTATAATTATTGTGTTTTGGTACAAACATTTGTAGTTAGCAACAAGGCTTTTGTTACTACACAGAGAATAAAGGAATACATATGATATGTATCGATCTCCTTTGACAATCTCTGTGGTTTTGATATTCTGTATTATAAATAGTTTATTCTCGTCAATGTCATACTTGTCATGTTATAAAACTTAGTTTTAGGGGAATTACAGCCTAATTAAATGGTTTATCGTCTTATTATATTTTTACAGAAAGATAAATTTTAACTGTGTTTTTGTTCTCTTGTCTTTAGAAACACTAATACGGTGTCCATAATAGTCCATATCAATGAAAACATATATTATGTAGTTGGTCTAGAAAGTCTAAAACTAAACGCAATAAATATTCATCTATGTTAAAAATAACACAAATTGAAAATACATTTATATTATTCAAAGAAATATATATAGTTGTCCTGCATGATAATATATAAATATATATATGTTACGGCTAATAGCCGAAGTGCGGCTACACTTAGGTTTAGCCGGCTACATGCGGTTAAACTTAGATCAACCTCAATAAGTCCCTGTTCAACTCCATTGGTTTAGGTTTAGGATATTTTTTTTTTTAACCACCCCAACATCTTTTTGTGTCGTGCATAGGTATTGTTTATTTAATTAAAACCTAGTTCTAACCGAAGATAAGTAGGATAGGTACATCTAAGTTTAACCGCATGTGGTCGGCTGCACCTAGTTGTAGCCGGCTAAACCTAGGTGTAGCCGCACTTCGGCTATTAGCCGTAACATATATACATATATGATTTGTGAATCTAAACCATACAGGGCACCACCCAAACGCATACAAAAAATAACATTCAAATTGGGGCAGCCGTTTAGGAGGAGTTCAGTGTACAGTAGAATCATAATAATATATATAAAGATAAAGAAATGTAAATTATACTTATGAATGTATATTTTAAAATAAAATGCATATTATACATTGCTTGCATTCAATATGCTTTGCTCGGACAGAACTACATTATTTGATTCTACACACTACATTTGTCATACTTAAGTCGGTTATTTTTTCATTCACACACATACACACACACACTCAATACATAGGGAAAGTGGAGGGGGTCCATCCAAAAAAAAAATCTAGGGTGATTCTAATGAATGGTATCTCTTGCCCCAGATATCATTCATTTATGATTTTATTCTAGGTAAGAATCAAAGACTACTGTCAAAAATGTAAACATGTAATGTACACTTTTTAGAATGAATAAAGATTATTATTTAATTATTAAATCTGTACTAAAGTTTTAATATAAAAGTGGTTTAAAAGCGGCCGTAGCCCAATGGCTAGGGCGTCGGACTTTTGATCTTGAGGTCGCCGGTTCCAACCCCACCCATTGCACTACAAGAATACTAGTAGATTTCAAAACTCTGCCAGTAAGAAAAAAAAAACAAAAACAATCTAAACGAATTTTATATGCATATCAAAGTGTCGAAGTTAGCAGTACTCAATATCACTCTGGACTTTACTCCTAAATTCTTTGCTCGCCCATATTTGGTAAAAATAGTAAATATCTTTAAGAAAATGTCGAAAAGATTGTCGAACTTTCTAGATAGGGGTCGGATTGAGAAGCGAGTGATGTGGAAAATTGCATTGACAGCGGTCTGATGTTTGAGCACGCGAAACTACACTGGCATTCGTACAAGGGCGTACCCAGCTTTGGCACGAGGGGAGGAAAACCGAGCGTTTAGTATCATCGTCATCATCAACCCGTATAACGGCCACTGCTGAACATGGGCCTCCTCCCGAGGGAGGGTATTTGCCATAGTCACTACTCTTGGCAGGCGTGTTGGTGACAGTATATCACTACACAAAGATTACCGGCATGGATAGTCGTATCGTATAGTATTATAAGGGGAGCTTAACAGAAATTTACCAGTTAAAAAATATAATAATAACAACAGAGGTCGGTTTTGTTTTACTCGCGTTATATCTTCTCCATCGTATTTTTGTCATAATATTTATTTCTTTAATTTTTTAAGAAATACCATGTGTTATTTTTGTGTTCTATATTACAAGTGAATTCTAATATTAATAATTATATAAGATTGTCCGATATATTCGTATGTACCTACAGATACAACTCTTCTAAGAATCCAACAATAACCTAATCGCTGTGTCGTGGGGACTACAAACACATAATTTACGAACATTTATAATTAAGATTTTTAGCATGTAAGGCATTCTTTGTTGGAAATCCAATAAATAAACTCAAATGACACTGAGACCCACAACAATCTGTTTCTGGTTCACAAAAATACCTAATTAGCCTGGGTGCAATTGAACCCAGAACACCAGGTCCACCAGGTGAAGCAACTATCGTAACCATTGCCCCACCAGTAGGTACATCATCATCATCATCACCAGCCCGTACAATGTCCACTGCTGAATATGGGCCTCCTCCCGAGGGAGGGTTTTGTCATAGTCACCAGGCGGATTGGTGACCGCAGTATTATGTTGTAATACTCAGGGAAACGCTGCTGCCCGTTCCCTGGTATACGCTTGTTATAGATGATGTTATATCAACGGCTCAACGTGCTTTCCGAGGCACGGAGGGTAGTAACCAACCAGACCCGGAAAGAAATCTTAGAATTTACACAAAGATTTCTTGTCCGGCGTGGGGATCAAACCCACGATCTCCGAGACTTAAAGCGAGCCAAATACCGCTATGCTACGGAGGTTGTTACACTCAAATGAAAAACATTCTATATTTTTAATCGTATCTTTCGCTTATTTCTACTAAAAATAAATAGCAACGTTAAAAGCCGTATGTAAGTAGAACATATTAACGGAAAGCATCCGGATAAATGTCAAGGTGGCTACCCAGATGTAGACAGCATGTGGTGTGCTCCACTCTCAACTAACATACCCTTACGTGTGTTTACGTCATAAGTATCTATAGTATATATAGGAAGTACCGTCTAGTATAGACTGCAGATAAAAACTAGATTAAAAACGTTACAAATTTAGAAACAGAATAAGGGTTGTCAATACTCGTATTGAAATACTAGTAATACTATCTAAAACTAATTTATACTTACGTCTTAGTCTCATGTCAAACGTGAATCAAACAAACAATCAACTAAAATAGCTGATAACTCTGTCTAATCATGTTTAGTTACTAAATTTTGAAGGAAAAGTTTTAGAAATTCAAAATGATGTGTAATGTTCTATTTTATTACGATATACGAATTAATAAGTTAATCATAGAATAAATGGCACGATTATCCAATATTATATTTTTACTTTGCACAGCAGGTAAGCATTGCCATTCAACGGGGTAATGCTGCCAGTATTCTGGGAATCTTGCCAAGTAGAATAGATTTCGAATAGTAGTATTTTATAAGTTAGTTTTATTTTCAATTAGCTTTCGCGATTTGTTCAAATTATAGTAGTGTATGTGACAAAAATAAAAAAAATAATACGATCAAGTGGGGGTAGTTGCTGAAATCCGCGCTGTTCGAAGACGCCGTTGCTGACACTCATCAGTCTATCCGTGTCCACGACTGGTGTAACATGTCAGTTTAATAAAAAGGTAATGATTTGCCTTAAAATTCGACCGCGATTGAGACCCGTGTATATATTAAGTTAGCTTTAGTAATGTTTTCAAAAGTCTAATTTTACTTCATACACTGCGGTGTTCACAGTTTTGAAAAAAGTTTCAAACAAATATCGTTCGGTCTAGCTCATGTTGACACCCTTTGTGTGTTTGACGACCAAACGTAAAGGATTCCTTTTATAGACTCCACTGGGTACAGAAACTTTAGATTTATCAGAAATTTTAGACTGAAACGATTTTAGTTTTTAGGATTTCAAATAGGTATCTCCTATCTCCTGTAGACAGTAGTTCTGTCCCAGTCGGATTTTTTTATCGATATCGTATTATCATTGTCGATATTGTGCCTTGCCGAGGACTAACTTGCTGCAGCGAGCGCCGCTGACCCGGACGCTACTCGCGCTCAACTCGGTCGCTGATACTGTTGATTTGTTCTTTTGTATGCTGAATGAGTTCACACTGGCCATAACTTTGTTTTTGTAAACTTAGTTAGTAAGCAATAATTATAAATTGTTAATGTTGTGTTTACGCTAACGCATTGGGCAACTGTAATGTTAATAAATCACTATGTGTAGCACTGATTGTTCATGGAACCCTTTTTGTGGACTATCAAATGTAGTTAACCTTGAGGCTTTTGCTGTTTCACCGGGAATGTAGGTGAGCAGGGCTCCAGCCTTATTAATGGTTTAAAAAATACAAATAGACAACCTGCGGGTGGGTGTCCGCTTTGGGAATTGGACCTTGGCTCATAGAAGACGCTGGCGGGGGATTGCCCATGTTCAACCTTTAGTTTTTAGGCGGGCAATGTGCAAATATCTTGCAAATTAAAAAAAAAAAAAATTAGCTTCTGGTTTGTTGAGAGATGTTCCTTCGTACCTCGGACAGCACGTTAAACCGTTGATGCCAATTGTAACAAACATTTATCTTTGACAATCGTATACCAGGTAACAGGCAGTGGCGATTACCTGTGTATATACTGTAAACAATACTGCGGTCACCAACCCGCCTGCCAAGCGTTGTGATTATGGCAAAACCTCCATCTTGGAAGGCCCATATTCAGCAGTAAACTTTATGCAGGCTGATGACGATGGTATTAATATAAGGTATAAACAAATCCCAAATCCCGGTTAATAAATGAAATACCAATCTAATTCCTTACCTAAATAAACGTTTCAAAATTTCAAATTTTTCGCTAGTCGGTTGGGTAAATAGTTATTACAGTAAACGTTTTCCACGCAGGTTTCTCCTGGTAGGTATCTACTTCTCAAATGGGTAATATTATCTCAGTAAATTCGCTAAATGTTTGCAAATGAGATAGAGTGCCTCTACAACAGTTTATTAAATTTTCCGCGAAGATTTTCCACGTTTCGGACGTGCGGCTAGGTATATGATGAGTTTTACTTCATTATACAATATTTCGTTGTAGTCAACTTACCCGCATTCATCTAACCCTGTAGGAGAATTAAAACCGTGGGTGAGTTTACCACTATTAATTTCAAAAGGTGGAAACTCACACATAGGTGAGATATTTATTGAGTGAGTCGCAACTTAGCCGCTTAATTAAGTAATACTTGACAGTATACCATACCGATAAGTCAATAAAAAAATACTTCTTTGTTTACAATTATTTTGTGAGGCAACGGGCATCAGTGTTCCCTTGTGTGTTATAACATAATCCCACGCGCGTTTTCATCCACTTAATACGCGCACCCGTAGAAACTTCATAATGAAAATTAGCCCGTAGCCTTCTCCTTTAATAAATGGGCTATCTAACACTGAAAGTTTTTTTACAAATCGGACGAGTAGTTTCTGAGATTAACGTGTCATGCAAACAAACTTATAGCGGTTGTAGCCCAATGGCTAGGGCGTCGGACTTTCAGGTCGCCAGTTCGAACCCCACCCATTGCACTGACGACGTGAACCCACTCGTAACACAAGCATTTTAGCTTAGAACGAGGGGTTAACAAGAATACTAGTAGACTGCCAAACTCTGCTGGTAATCATTTCTTTTTATTAAAAAAAAAAGAAAGAATAAAGAAAGAAAGAAACTCTTCAGCATTATTATTAGTACCTATAAAGTTTAGCGACAACCTCCGTAGCGTAGCGGTATTTGGCTCGCTTTAAATCTCGGAGGTCGTGGGTTCGATCCCCACACCGGACAGGAAATCTTAGTGTAAATTCTAAGATTTCTTTCCGGGTCTGGTTGGTTGAGGGACTACCCTCCGTGCCTCGAAAAGCACGTTAAGCCGTTGGTCCCGATTGTTATAACATCATCTATAATAATCGTATATCAAGGAACGGGCAGCAGCGTTTCCTTGTGTGGTAAAACATATGACTGCGGTCACCAACACGCCTGCTAAGCGTGGTGACTATGGCAAATACCTTCCCTCGGGAGGAGGCCCATGTTCAGCAGTGGACGTTATACGGGCTGATAATGATAGAGTTTAGATACTGCGGCCACAAACCCAAGGCTTGCCAAGCAGTATGACTATGGTATAACCCACAGAAGGCCCACGTTCAGCTGTGGACGTTTCACGAACTGAGGATGATGATGATAACATCAATATGATAACGGCGCGATAATCGAATTCACAACTATATGGTCAACGTTGTATTGTAAAAGAATATGATTGAAAGTAACTATTAAGCTTAACGCCTTTATTACTAACATAAAATGAAATTTCTAACTTAAAAGCCAGTCTTAAGCACTTTAGTAAAGTATTAAGTATTGGCGGTAGCAAGGAAAGTTTTTCAATGCATTTTATATAAGCTTTTATCGATATAGAGAAGTTGAAGCGAAGGCATTCATCAATCAATATTTGACTGCACTGGTGGTTTAAGTTAAACGTAATACAGATAGTTAAACTCATATATGTGACTGCGATTGTAATTCAATTCACTATGTATTTTTTTTTCTCATCACAATCATCATCAGCCCGTACAACGTCCACAGCTGAACATGGGCCCCTTACGAAGGAGGGTTTTTGCCATAGTCACCACGCTTGGCAGGCGGATTGGTGACCGCAGTATTATATTGTAATACACAGGGAAATGCTGCTGCCCGTTCCCAGGTATATGCTTGTTATAGATGATGTTATAACAATCGGGATCAACGGCTTAACGTACTTTCCGAGGCACGGAGGGTAGCCCTCAACCAACCAGACCCGGAAAGGAATCTTTCAATTTACACAAAGATTTCTTGTACGGTGTGCTTCTCTGTCGTAAGGGGCCCTTAGTCGTCTCTTACGACCCATAAGAAGATACGGGATGGTCTATTCTAAGCCAGAAACTGCACGGCTGGTCTACTTAAGCTAAAAAGAGATAATATGTTCCTTTATAGTTTGACTGGAAATAATCAGAATTCTGTTAAAATATATTACAAATATAAATCATATCATAGACCCTTCCCAATAAGCGTGAAAAAGCGAGTAGGTAGGTACCTATTTAATTAAAATATTCCGACGATACATAAGGAGTTATATTAAAATTAAGAATATCGTAAAAATATACATAAGAGTAATATTTATAAGAGATTCATAAAATTCGAACCGATTCATTAATCTTCGGATTCCCAAGTAACGAAATGAAAGGACTTGATTACGGTACGGTACGGTACGATAAATTAAATGAAGTATTTGTAAAATAATTGTGTTGATTGAATTGCACATCGCATTATAATTATTTTTCACTTTTTTTTTTTCGTACGGACATTTGTAGTTAGCCCCAAGGCTTTAGCTACTTCATCGGGCATAAAGGCGAGCATAGATAGATGGTTTAAACACTACAAACTAAGAAACCTGCGCAGGGCGGTCGCTGACTGGGAGATTGAGGGATTATGGCTTATTCTTTTGTGCAACTGTCGCTCGACTTTACAGTTCGCGGGCCTCTCGGACTTCGGGTCTACGAGGGCATCGGAAGGTTCTTAGCAAACTTAGGGACGGGAGGGCGAGGGGGATTTTTTTCACTTTATCAGTCCGCTTATAGGGCGAATGTGGAATGTTAAAATGTTGGAAGGGGAATACCAAGGCGGACGTTCCACGTTCGTATCGAGGAGATTCTTAAGAAAAGTCAGGTTAAAAGTACCCTAAACCGAAGGACATGCATGAGGAGATTAATTAATGTAGAAGAGGCGGAAGTGTCTAGATCAGGGGTCTCCAAACTTTGTAGCCTTAGGGCCATAACGATGTTTTCAATATGTTCGAAGGGCCACTTGTCTAGAAATAAGAGTAAAAAAAAATATTTACGTTAACCTATTACAGGTATTTGTAAATAGTCAAAACATATTTTGGCTTATTAACCTTAGAGTATAGTTAAGGATTGAAAAGTTAAAAACTAAACAATTTTAATTTCTCAATCCTTAACTATAGGTACTGTTATTTCTAGACTAGTCGCAAAGTGCGCGACCGAGTAATTATCATTTTGTGTTGTCTTTGTAAACATATCACAGCAATAGTAACAACAATAAGACATTGGATGCGCGGGCTAGATTGATGACACTAGTCTTAAGCTGTCGCGGGCCGGATTGTTGGCACTGGCGGGCGGGATTTGGCCCGCGGGCCGTAGTTTGGAGACCTTTGGTCTAGATCATAGTATGTGAAAGGAAGTGGTCTCTGGCTACCCCCATGGGAAAGAGGCGGGAATATATGTATGTAGTATGTATGTATGTACCAGTCCGTTTACGTCTGCACTGCTGAATATGGGGCTCCTCTTAAACAGACCTTAGTAAGGTGACCGTTAAGGATATTTTTACATGCTTGGCGGGTTGATGATTGCAGTAACATGGTGAGGATAGACAGCAGCATCTATCAGCTCAAAGGTACTTACTGCGATCGCCAATCCGCCATTACGGCAGTATTCCACAACAACCTTGGCATGCTAAGATCTATTAAAGAAGAGACCTATGTTCAGCAGTGCACGAAAAAGGAATGATAAAGCAAAAGTAAGTTAGTAATAGAATTCATAGTAAGTTATGTAATGCCACTTTTAGTTAGATCTATAAGATATTTCAAACCAAACTTATTTTATTTCAGTTGACTTGATTTTTTGTTTTATAAAGATTACTAGCAGAGTTTTTGCACATTTCTAGTAATCTTGCTAATCTCTCGTGCTTAGCTGAAATGCTTGTGTTACAAGTGGGTTTACGTCGGTAGTGCAATGGGTAGGGAACGAACTGGCAACCACATGTTAGCAAGTCCAACACCATAGTCAATGCTAAAACTAGATCTAAAGAATAAGTCGAAACTTACGCGGACCAAGTGACGGGAAAAAGCTAGTTAAACAAACAACAGAAAACAATAATAACGCGATACATCAAACCTCAAAGTTCCCAACACCAAAGAGACAGATTAATTCCTCATAACAATGCAGAGCCTGAAATATATTGTGTGGCGAACCAGGAACCTCAATTGTTGCCATTATCTCAAGAAACAAAAGCTGATGTGAGTTAGAGCATTAGTTCAATGTGGTTACAAATATACGTGCTTCCCTCGTTAGCTAAATTCAATGAATGAACGGTTATAATATAATATCACTGATCTTGACAGAGAAAAGACGAGAAAGATAAAAGTCCTACTATATATTTAATGACGTCTGATGAAAAAGGTTATATATAACACCTTCGTAAAATATCCTGCATAGTATTTTATTATACGAGTTATCACATATTGTTGTATTTCCCGTTGTAATTACAATTAGGTATAATATTCTATTTATATTGTTTGAATAAAATACATATATAAAACTAAAAGAAGGTAATTTAAAATAAAACTAACTTATAAATTACTACTATTCTCAATCTTTTCTACTTGGCAAGGTTCCCAGAATGCTGGCAGCATTACCCCGTTGAATTGCAATGCTTACCTGTTGTGCAAAGTAAAAACCAGCACTCGGAGAACGTGCCACACTAAAGAGGGCCGCTGCGAGGTATTTATAACTTAACCCTAGCGTAACTTTGACATTTTAAAATGGATATAATGATTTTTTACAAAAATGTTTGGCCTCAAGGAGACGTTGAAGATAAATTTACAAGGCAAAATGAGATTGCATGCTTCTTACTTCAAATTTATGTTTGATTGGTTCAAAGTATACTATTGATTTTCTTCAGCTGTCTCAGTTGACATGTTGCAAGCACTATGGATGAATAAGCATAGCTTGATTACATCTAGTTTTTTTAAATATATTTTGACTTACAAATATTTTTTATTATGGGTGAATACTGCCAGCATTCTGGAAACCTTGCCAAGTAGAATTGATTTAAATAGTTCTTTAAGTTAGTTTTATTTAAAATTAGCTACTTTTAGTTGTAAATAATCAGCAATAAATTTGCACTTTTTTATAATTTATTGAGAGGTGATGATCTATATAGAGAGAACTTCTTCTTTCTGTATTCTATTCTTAGAGATAGAGATCTCAATACTCACTCCTTACACACGTATGCTTTTTTACGCAATCCGTCCACACCTTGTGATTTCCCCTACCTCTTTATCCATTAAAATTCATGCTCGTCACTTTTCTTGTAACATACCTTTCCTCCCTTTATAAGCATATTTCTTAAGGTAAATTTTACCCGAATGTAGGTAACGACACGGTTCCATTATAACTATTACAAGATTTGACGTAAGAGCTGTGGTGAAAATGCGTAAGACACGTGTACGAGAGAGACATGTGAAAACTTTTAAATTGTTTAATGATTTTTAATGACTGCATGTGAAGTTTGGAGCTGATTGTGAAACTTCTTAAGAAGTATTTTATATCTACGTATATGTAGATAATTAATCAGGTGGTTCTTTGCGGATATTTATATTAATCATGACAAATATCTACGTAGTATTATTTCCGCAACGCAAATTGTTATTAGTTACCTATTGATTAGTTTTAGCACGTTAATTTTGGTACATGTCCGTACTTATAGTCTTGCTTTATATCTCGGAGATCATGAGTACGAATCCCGCTCCGGACAATTTTTTTTTGTGTAAAATCAAAGATTTCATTCCGGGCCAGGGGGTAATGGTGTGTCGTGGAACGGTCACTGATGTCTCGATGGTTGTTTTTTGCACATTTGTTAATCTACTAATCCAAAGGACAAAGAAAACCGGCCGTCGAGACCTCAGTGACAGTTCCACGACACACCATTGTGATAGTAGACTGAGGCTCCAGGGCCCCGAGTCTACTATCGTAATGGCGTGTCCATGAACTGTCAATGACAATTCAATGGTCGGTTTTTTTCCATTTGGTAGTCTACTAATCCACATGACGTCATAATGGTGTCACTATGACGCCACGATGAAATTAGCGTAATTGAATATAATAACAAATGATTCATTTATTAGTTTTGAAATCGCCTAAATAATCATTACAATCTCCCTAACCATCTCCCCTGCTACTACTGTTGACGGCCTTTTTCTGCGGTAGCAACACCAACTGCCATTCCAGCGCCGACACCATAGTGAGATTAGTAGATTACCGTTTTTGGCATAATGATATCATGATGGCACTACGGTGGCACAATACTTAAGAAATAGTAGATTCGGCCCCCAGGTCGGTTGAGGAAAGTACTAAGCCTTTGCTCCTGATTATCTTCACATCATCTATGACAATCTTATACCCCGGGTAACGGGCACCATTTTCCGGTGTATATGCTGTACACAATACACATTTCTTCAGCAGTGGAAGTTAAACGGGATGATATATAATAATATACCCTAATACTTTGATATATTGGTTCAGAATATATATCAATAAGAGTTACTGAAATCCTAATAATTTAAAAAAAAACTTTCAGTACTTCAGATCTAGGTATATGCCTCAATTTGCCCTGACAGTGACTGCCATGAGTCGAGATTTAAGATCCACGGGTTTTTAAACAATTGGTTAAGCCCTGCTCTCCTGTATGATCGATAAAGTAGCAAAATCCTCGTGGCTAAAAACATTTCGTCGGTCCCGAAAACAAATAAACATCAAATGTTGCTTGTTTGGGATAAGGCGATAACTTTTTAATTTTCAAGTTTATATTTTTAATGGTTTTATTTTTGGAGTTTTAAGGGTTATTTATCTATGAGTCACGGCTCTTTAAAAAGGTGTAAGAAAATGAAGTTTTGTTTTTTAGGGTTTCGTACCCGAAGGGTAACAACGGGACCCTATTACTAAGACTTCTCTGTCTGTCTGTCGGTCTGTCTGTCTGTCTGTCGGTCTGTCTGTCGGTCTGTCTGTCTGTCTGTCCGTCACCAGGTTGTACTCAAGAACTGCGATAGCTAGACGTTTGATTTTTTATCAGATGATGTATTTGTTTTGCCGCTATACGAAAAATAAAATAAAATAGATATTTTAGGAGGCCTCCTATACAACAAATTCTTTTTTTGCCCTTTTTTGCTCGATGTCTATAACGACAACAGGTTTTCGAGTGCCTGAAAATGGTACGGAACCCTTCGTGCGCGAGTCCGACTCGCACTTCACGGTTTTTATTTATATTTAATGAATTTCTGAAGGAGGTAATGACTTCAAAAATGTTTTATGAGTAATTCTCAAGTTACAAGTTTCGTTTTAAAACTTATCTGCTTTAAGTGTCATTTCACTTAACTTTGTACCTAAGTAATTAAGAAATTCTGGGACGCTTTTTTTAAAATTTCAAGAGGCAAATTCTTTACACAGTATTTAATTGAATTCACGGTTTATGGGTATATTATACCCATTTTACTTGGGCTCCTCCTCTTAACGCCCTTTACGACACCCATGGGTAGATATGAGGTGGTCTATTCTATTCCAAGCTTGAACCACACACCTTCAAACGACTAACGTTGTTTACGTGCATAGATATATAAATATTTGTATTTGGGGTTCAGCCGCTGATGTCAATAGTATTTTTATATTACAGAAAAGAGCAGTTAGGGCTATTTACGGTTTAGGTAGTCGCGACTCCTTACGTACCCTGTTTAAAGAGATAAATATACTATCCGCTCCTTCTGAGTACATATACCAAAATATCATTTTTGTTAGAAAAAATATAGATCATTATAGTAAAAAAAGTGATATTCATAATGTTAACACAAGAAATAAACATAAAATTGCCATACCCGGTTTTAGAGAAGTAGAACCAATAAATCATTTATGGGAAATGGTATTAGGTTTTATAACAAACTCCCTAGTCGTGTTACTAATTCGCCTAATACATCTTTTAAAGAATATATTAAATGTGTCCTTGTATCTAAAGGTTACTATAGCGTTAAGGACTATATTGAGGATAAAGATGTTTGGTCTCATGAACCATCCTGTGTAACACTTCCTAGAGACCCTGTATCTAAGTAAAATAGTAAGCATAATAGTGTGATGTTCTGTGAACTATCCGTAATCGGCCTAATGAGTTACATTAATAGACCGCTAGTTCTGTCTCAAATTTGCTTCTTTTATTAGTATAAAAACATTAAGAGATAATCAAATATTATAAAGACAACCGTTGGGGAAAATAATTTGTATGCCAAATAAATAATAAAAGTAACTGGATCAAAACCTACGCTCTGCCCATTTGAGTATGTTTCGCCGGACCGTCTCATGTGGGTCGTGTTAAAACCGGCAGTAGAATAACCCACTGAGTTTGTTTCGCCGGATCTTCTCAGTTGGGGCGTATTGGATCCGGTGGTAGCATTAAAGCGCGTCCGTCGTTATATACTCATGGTCCGCCCAAATAATGACAATTGTTCTTAATATAATTTAATATAGACAGAACAAGCTATTGGACACAATATAGTAAGATAATAAAGTTAAGACTAAAATTATTAAAAACAATAACTACCTAATACCTACCTGCTTAATATGCTCATTTATAAATGTTAAAATTATACATAGATTAATAATAAATTATTGTTTTGACTATTTGCAAGTGCCTGTAATAGGTTTACGTAAATAAAAATGTTATTTTGTTTTTTTTTTATGAGCCTGTGCTGTCCCACTGCTGAGCAAAGGCAAAGGCCTCCGCGAATTCCAAATTATTGATATTACAAAGATTTTTTTTTATTTGTTATGTAAAAAGGCAAAGTCTACTGGACCATATTTATAACACCATAACAGGGGCCTGAGTCTACTATCGTAATGGTGTGTCGTGGAACTGTCACTGACGTCTCCATTGTCGGTTTTTGGCACATTTGGCAATCGACTAATTCAAAAGACAAAGAAAACCGACCATCGAGACGTCAGTGACACATTTTAACCTATGTCAGATTCTCATCATCATCATCATCAGCCCGTATAACGTCGACTGTTGAACATGGGCCTCCTCCCGAGTGAGAGTTTTTGCCATAGTCACCACGCTTGGCAGGCGGATTGGTGACCGCAGTGTTATGTTGTAATACACAGTGGAAACGCTGCTGCCCGTTCCCTGGTTCGTTTGTTATAGATGATGTTATAACAATCGGGACCAACGGCTTAACGTGCTTTCCGAGGCACGGAGGATAGTCCCTCAACCAACCAGACCCGGAAAGAAATCTTAGAATTTATACAAAGATTTTTTGTCCGGTGTGGGGATCGGACCCACGACCTCCGAGACTTAAAGCAGGCCAAATACCGTTACGCTACGGAGGTTGTCGTACGCTACGGAGGTTTTCATGTTGATGACTGATCTACGCGAAGGTAAATCTTTATTACAAGTTATTATTGATAGTCAATATCATTAGTTAACTCGTTAGTTAATTTTCTGTGAGAGCACTTCCGCTATACGCTCACCCGTCGGCGGCAGAATTCTGACTAATTAATATAAGGAATCTAATTAAATAATATACGTTACACTCAGACTACCTGTTTATGTTGAGTGTGCTAATACTTTTAGCTAATTTGTATGTATAACAACTGAAATAGAAAAACGTTGTTGTGTTGTATATTTTTGTATCTAAAATATATATTAACATAGTTAGTAGTTTATTATCTTTGCGCTAAAGCACGAAATACCCGTGTGAAACGATGTGCGTAAAAGTAAAAGTTAAAATATCAGTCTGTATATAAAATTCTATAGGACTGGTTCGAGGTGAAAGGATTAAGGGGAAGCCTTTGCCCAGCAGAAGGACAGTATGGGCTAGAGAAAAAAAAATGGCATATTATCATAATCATATAACGTTGGTTTGGCCACATTTGAAGATATACCTTAAATGGCGTGTAGTCATGGTTACCATGTTTGGCAGGAGAGTTGGCACCCGCAGTATCTTGTACTTATAGGAAATGCTGGGTCAAATGGCGAGATCTGAGGTCCTCAGCAAAATTCTATTTAATTTAAAGCGACACACGCCTGGGGGCACCCTTAAGGGGTCAAGATCACGAACTTGGGCTGCTAAAGCTAGAAATCACACAGTAAATTATGTTAAAACAATCGGAAACAAGTTTAACGTATTTTCTGAGACATGCACTAAAATCGCGACTCATCTATGTGATCATCGCCATCATCATGATCAGCACGTATAACGTCCACTGCTAAACATGGGCCTCCTCCCGGAGGAGGGTATTTCCCATAGTCATTACGCTTGGCAGGCGGGTTGGTGACCGCAGTATTATGTTGTACCACACAAGGAAATGCTGTTGCCCGTTCCTTGATATACTTACGATTATTATAGATGATGTTATAACAATCGCAACCAACGGCTTAACGTGCTTTTCGAGGCACGGAGGAGAGTCCCTCAACCAACTAGACCCGGAACAAAATCTTAGAATTTACATAAAGATTTTCTATCCGGCGTGGGGATCTAATCGACGACCTCCGAGATTTAAAGCGAGCTAAATACCGCTACGCTACGGAGTTAAAACGATTGACAAAAAATGAAATAAACGATATTTATTCAGCCCTTATGTATTTACATACACTTATAAAACAATCACAATAATTAATTATAAAAGGTAACATTTAACTATTCAATTATGTTAAACGAATTAAAACGAATTAAATGATATTTATTCAGCACTTAGGTATTTACGTACTTGTCAATCATACACAATGAAATATAATTAATATAATTAAATACAAAATATCGCAACTAAAATCTATTGCGGATTAGCTAATAGTCTGTCTGCCAGTCTAGTATCACGTCATATGTATAGTAATAACAATAATTAATTCTCTAATTAAAATCTTAATTTAATTTAGCTCTATAGAAAGAGGCACGTCTTTAAACAGTATTTTTACTTAAAAACGACACACGCCTGAGGGCACCCTTAATGGGCTAGGACCACGGCTCAGGGCATCGCTAATGCTATGAGAAATATTACTGTGACAATAATAAAAAATGATTTTAGGTGTGCTAGAAGTGTGTTAATAAGTTACTAATATTAAATGCTATTAACTATTAGCTATGTTTGTTTTAATTATGCATTTCAGAGATATTAAATAAGTAACAATAATAAAAAGAAAACAGTATGTACAGTTTGATGACAAGATCATTGGTCAGCCTAATTCTATTTAAATTGCAGCAACACATGCTTGAGGACACCCTTAAGGTATAAAGTTCACGGCCTCTGAAGCTAGAAGTCACACAATAAATTAAGTTAAGATAAGTAAGACAGTAGATGGACGGATGATCTGGTTAAGGCCGCGGTATCAGGGTGGATGCAGGCTGCTTCTAACCGCAACAACTGGAGATCTATGAGGGAGGCCTTTGTCCAGCAGTGGACGTCCTACGGTTGAAATGATGATGATGATGAAGTAAGACAATCGGCACTAAGCGTTCTTTCCGAGACATGAACTAAAATCACGACGCATCTATGTAAAATAGAATAAATCTTTACACTCTTAGTTATTGATAGTCAAGAGGATAAGTTAATTTACAATGAGAGCACTGCAGGCGCCATACTCTCACCCGCCGGCGGCAGTCTTCTGATTAATTAATATTAGCTAAATAATAAATTTGCATTATACGTAATTATACTTAAGAGCTGACGAAGTTGAGTAGCAGCTATTAGCTAATTTGAAGGTATATCAATTAAAATATAGGCACTTTGTTGTGTGGTATATTATTGTAAAGAAGGTGTTTAATTTATGGCATTTCATAAATATGGTGGATTAAAATGGGATAAAATATAATGACCACCAAAAATATATACTTGACACCAGAAAAATAAAGTCTAAAATTATAATAGTACTAGCTATTTTAGTCACGACTGCACTTCAAATTGTATTCGAACACCAAATGTAGTTAATGATCACCAAATCTTAGCGAGCAAATTATTGCGCTATTTCTACCTTAATAAAATCAATGAAAAATGACAATCGGTTAGGTTAGGTTAGAGCTGCGGCCATACAACGCCAGAACCGAATAGTAAATTAGTAAAACATTTAGGTACTTTTGGTGATCATTTACTACTTTTGGGTTAACAATGATTTATTTGGAGTCATTTTGCTTAAATACGATAGCGAAATGTTAAAACTTTGGTTACAATTTTACATTAAAATGCGGGTTTAATTTTGGTGATCATTTTCATTTTTTTTCTGTTATATGTTACTATATCTGATGGTAAGTTAAACATAAGCCGATTAAAATTATGGGGATTTGTAACACGATAATTTGTTTGCGCATTTGACCTCCTCCGATGACACTCTAGTGGCGTAGACGAGCGCGAATTGCCGGCAATTTAAGTTAAAAAAAACATGTACATTCATTCTCTTTGACTTGAAAAAGAACTGTAATTAATAGGTTATTATTCTTATTCTATGAATAAAACTACTTAGGTAACTATAACTAGCAAGTGCTACCTGTGAGTGCTGCTAATTGTAGGACATTTCAGACAATTTACTCCATCTGTCCGTGTGTCATTAATTCCTCTACTCATAATAAGTTCATATTTACATTAATTATCATAGGTCTTCTTCTTCTTCTGCTCCTGATCCCATCATTTGGGGTCGGGTCTCCTCACAATTCTGCGCCAAGTCATGCGATCTTGGGTTGTCGTTTCTGGCAATTGGGCTTTCTTGAGGTCTCTCTCTATATTTTTCCACCAGGTAGATGGGGGGCGTCCTATACCTCATTTCTGTTCCGGCAGGTTTAGCGCAATTTGTACTACATGATCCTCGCTTCTTCTTTTAACATGTCCATACCATCGAAGGCGGTTTTCAGTGATTTTATCGGCAATGGGTGCAACTTTAAAACTGCCTCGAATATATTCATTTCGGATTTTATCCATTCTTGTTACACCACCTGCCCACCTTAGCATCTTCATTTCGTTGGTATGTACTTTCTGTTCATGAGACTTCTTAGCTGTCCAGCACTCAGAGCCATAAAGAATGGCCGGACGAACTGCCGTTTTATATACTTTGCCCTTAGTTTTTATAGGAATACGCGGATCACATAAGACACCAGTAAGTGCTCGCCATTTTTGCCAGGCCACGTTAATTCTATGCGCTACATCAGCGTCAATATTGGCATCGGGTGTTAGTATGGAGCCCAGATATTTAAATTTTTCTACAGTGGGGATAGGCATAGTCCCGATATGTATTATTTCCGGCGTAGTGTTTCCACTGAAAGGACATTTCATATATTCAGTTTTGCTCCTACTGACCCTAAGGCCGTACTTTTCTAGGGATTGCGTCCACGTATTTAGGAGCTCTTGAAGGTGTTCGGCAGTGTCGGCAGCCAGTACTATGTCGTCTGCGTACAGCATGGTCCATGGTAGCGGGGCCGGTATATCCCTGGTAAGATAGTCCATGACAAGATTGAACAGAAACGGGCTCAGTACAGATCCTTGATGGACGCCAACTTTGACCTCGAAGGCCTCACTAACCCCTGCCAAGCTTCGAACTCTAGTGGTGACATTATTGTACATGTCTTGTACCAGTTCGACATAGTACTCAGGTACATGTTGAGCACGGAGGGCCTGCCATACTACTTTGCGGGGTACTCGATCGAAAGCTTTTTCGAGATCAATAAATGTAAGGTGTAGGTCTTTGTGGTTAATTCTATATTTTTCCATCATGATCCGGATTGTTTGTATTGCGTCAGTGGTTGACCGGGCCGCTGTAAAACCGAACTGATTTGGGGATATTTGCGAGATACTGATGATTCGTTTATTAATGACTCTTTCCCATATTTTAAGTGTGTGTGAGGTCAATTTTATGCCTCTATAGTTTTCGCATTGCGCCACATCACCCTTGTTCTTGTAAAATGGTAGAAGATAGCTTTGGCGCCACGCCTGAGGGATACGCTTGTTGGTTAGGATGATATTAAACAGCTTGGTAAGCCATGCTATGGCAGTTGAGCCAAGAGCGTTCCATAGATCGGCAGGAATTTCATCAGGCCCTGCAGCTTTTCCATTTTTCATTTTCATAGGTATAAATTGAAAATTTATAAGAGCCTACAATTAAGTGACACACACCTGGGGGCACCCTTATGGGGTTAGGACCATAACCCAGAGGTGCCACTTATAGCAAAGTCAGATTTATGGATATTAGAGGAAGTGATCGCTGGTACGGCCTACAGGCATACTCATGCCACGAGGAGATGATCCAACACCCCTAAAACCCCCCGAACACTCCTTCAAACCGTCGTTGGCGGGGCCGGGTACGCACGAAGCAATCCGGCTAGCCTATATAGCCTAGCTGCAACCTAAATTTGTATTTATTTTATAACAATGTTAACATGCTTTCCGCTTCATTGAGCCTTTAATTACTAGAGTGCATAATTAAGCTTTTATGTTGCATTCAAATTAGAAGCGTGTAGTTAATAATGGTTACCTACGCTAAAATTTATACCCTTAATAAACCCCAACCAATTAACTAATTGTACACCATTAGAATTATGTTATATTTCCAGTAATGTGATGTAAAACACTGGTAAAGCATTCTAAACTATTACCTATCGAGGAACATAGATAGGCCTTTAAAAACTGCAGTTTAATTACGTAAAAAAGATGATAGCGACTACTGAGTAACGAAGCAGGTTAATCGCTAATCGTCAAAAATATCACGTTGCCACAGCTTTTTTTGTCGGACGGATTAGCCACGAGGCTCTTGCTTCTTTACCGCATTATTGCTACAGCAATGCGACACAAATTGTTACTGTAATTGACAACTAGCCATCAACGAGTGACAAGCAATTTATGTGTTTTGAAGTTGTCTTGCTCTCTAAGTCGCTGTAGTGCTGTCTAAAGCAACAGCGACGCTAAGTTGCTGTCGCTTTTTTATGTAATACGCTGGAAATACTAGTTTTATCTATATCTATACAAATATAAAGAGGAAACGTTTGTATTTTCATATTTTCATATTTATGTATTTTGTTTGATACGAGTAAACTCAAAAATTACTATACGGATTTCGATTATTTTTTCACCATTAGAATGCTACATTATTCCTGAGTAATATAGGCAAAACCACCCGTGCGAAGCCGGGGCGGGCCGCTAGTTTTTCATAAAGAGTTTTCTTGCCATTGATGCTGCCAATTCTTTGAGTTATTCCGAAACCCTATAAAGGTGAACTTAAAACCTTCTTGTGGTAAAATCATTACAGAATAAACAAATAATATGTAAAATATATTAGAGAAAATACCTTTCAAACCGTAAGTATCAACGTGATTAAAGAAGCCTTCCAGAATTAAGCGCCTCATTCCGTGAGCATTTTGCTCATTGAGCGAGCATTTTGCTCAAATATTTCTATAAGGATGCTTTCAAATCTCCTTTTGTTGAGATAATCTGAGTGCTTGAGAATTTCAGTTTAGTTGCTGTGTTTGTAAGGCATAAATTTTTCATATAATATGAATTGCTTGTTTGAAAATTGAAACATGCCTTTGAGATTTAAACAGTTATTAATTTAACCAAATGTTTTCGTTTCAATTTAGTTACACCTTGATTGAATTGGAATATAATAATCATAACTTTGTATATTTAAATGGTACACTTAGAAAGAGAAAATAATATAAACTTAAAGTAGCTTCATCCTTAGATTTAAACAATTGACCTCTGAGGATTAAAAACTTTCATCATCATCATCATCAGCGCGTATAACGTCCACTGCTGAACATGGGCCTCCTCCCGAGGGAGGGTTTTTGCCATAGTCACTACGCTTGGCAGGCGGATTGGTGACCGCAGTATTATGTTGTAATACACAGGGAAAACGCTGCTGCCCGTTCCTTGATATACGATTATTATAGATGATGTTATAACAATCGGGACCAACGGCTTAACGTGCTTTCCGAGGCACGGAGGGTAGTCCCTCAGCCAACCAGACCTGGAAAGAAATCTTATAATTTACACAAAGAAAATAAAAATAATCAGAGAAATAAATTATATTTTGACACATATTGTGTGGAAATTCAGTAAAATGAATTTTTGGTCCATCAGTTAGTTATCAAGAAATTTTGGACACGTATATTTTTATTGTCCGTAAACAAAAATTTACAAAGATACAGTGCGTTGAAATTTTATGTGACGTAAGGTTGTTTTGGTTTCCGGGTTAGAATAGACCACCCCATGTCCTCCCATGGGTGTCGTAAAAGGCGACTAAGGGACATATGGCTGATGGATGGGCAGCAGCATCTATTAGCTCAAGGTTTACATCTTACTGCGATCAGCAATCCGTCTGCCAAGCGTGGTGATTATGGCACAATCCCTCTACGATCCTGGCTTGCCAAGGTCTGTTAAGAGGAGGCCCATGTTCAGCAGTGGATGTCAACGGGCTGTTGATGATGATGATGAAGTTGTATTTAAACTTATTTTTACAAAAAGTTGCAAAATATAGTACTTTTGGAAAATTCAGGCAAAAAAATAGTACCTACACATATATTTTTATTCATTATTTATATTTCCATGTGTATTTGTTATTACTCTTTGCTTTGGCCATCAAGGTGTTTTTTTCTTTAAAATAATTATAAAAATCTTAGATCCATATTTAAAGAAATCAACAATTTATTTTTTGCGAAAAAATATAGTACTTTTTGTACTATATATTGTTTTTATTACATACTGTACATTTGCCTGATATGTGGTACGATACTATATAATAAAGTGCGGGTGGCAACCCTGATGTGACTTCTAGATACAATGTTACCTAGGAGTGACGTACAAGCCCTCTTTCACACTTTGTTGCCCTGTATCTTTGTCAATTTGTTATTGATTTGATAAATAAAAATTTATATGTTTAAATCTTTTTTGTAATTAGACGGGTCAAACTGTTTTTTTTGTCGGCACATCTATTCACAGTGACCGCGCAAAAAAATAAATAATATATCAAACGATGGACTCTCAGTTGAAAACAATTTATTTATGGTGAAAAATCTTTAATTTAATAGTATTGTAAATGTGAAAGTAGCTCCGTCTGTTTGTCGGCTTTTCACTCCAAAACTACTGAACCGATTTAAATGAAATTTGGTGTAAAGTTTAGACTACTAACAACTAACTACTTTTTATAGCTACTAACTACTGTTTATACCTACTCACTACTCACTACTTACTACTTTTTATAGCTACTAACTACTAACTACTTTTTATAGTGAAAAATGGGTTGTAAGGGGTTAAAAGGGGGTATAAATGGGGTGGTTTATTATATTCGTACTTTATTCTCACTGAACAAAGCAGTTTCCTATTACATAGGCGTGAGTCTTGACTTTATAAAAAGCTAGATAATGCCGTAGAATAGATGGCATTAATATTTTATCCGGCTCGAGTACATAATACCAATCGGAGCTACATTCAGAAAACAAATTGAAATCCATTATTCTATAACGATTGAGATTTTCTCGGCGCTAGGAGATTCAATTGTTCAAGATGGTAGCAAGCTGTAACCGTACCTATATATTATTATAGCTTTTATATCTATTGTAACGAATTGTATCTATTAAGTACCTTATTTATTCAACTTTTTGTGTACTTGTAATATTTAGGACTAGTTGTACCCCGCGTTTTTAACCGCGTCACAATGCTCCAGTGGGCCGTTGTGTGATATTTTGTAGCCTATATGCTAATCCAGTTTATAAACTATCTACGTGCAAACTTTCAGACAAATCCGTTCGTCAAACACTGACGAGCGTCAACGGGAAAGTGTCAAAGTGCATCCGTATTATATACTGACGTTGCTGCCATTTTTTTTAAATTGACATATCGTCTTAGTGTTGCCAGCACGAGAAATAAATGATTACCACAATCCACTCCACAATCTATTACTGTATTTCATTAAATATTATATAATGTTGTGTTGATCACAAAAAAATAATTATTTAAATAATCTAAAATAATAATATTAAACCTAACAATACGAAAATAATATATTTAGCTGTATTCACGCGTCAAACATGCGTTATATCGGTATGTATGTTTCTTTAATCTTGGTACTAAAACAGTATTAATAAAAAAAACTGATGGTATACAATTGAAAGGAGATTGCCCAGGAGCAGTACTCTTGATAAATGACTTGTGTCTCAAAACCTTGAACGGCATGAAATATCTAAAATCAAAATATATTTTTTTAAAAGACTTTGATTGATTTTTATATTGGGATAGTTTTTTTAACAATAATTAGTACTTTTATGTTTCCGACGTTATAGTACGCCATTTTTTACTATCGGCTGTCAATTCTAGGCTAGGGATGTCCATTTTTTTTATTGCGGGTAATGTGCGTACCAACCTACATAAAATAAAATGATAGGTATCGATTTTGTATTGATTGTTCAATCTATTATTGTAAAGTAATAATATTATTTAATATCAGTGGTTGTAAACGGTGGCATCGGTGCCAAGTTGTATTCGTAAAATACCACTGGCTGGTTTACGGAAATTGATAAAAAATCGATCTTTCATCATTATTTAACATTTATTGCGCGTCTATCATATTTTTGCAATACAATACCTACAGTTATTTCTGTTGTTTTTGTTACGTTGTGCTTCGAGTCGAGCCTTTTACTTCACTTAGCCACCTGACAGAGCTAAACCGTTACAGATTTTACACAAATGTGCTTCAAAGACACCAAGCTCACCCGTAAACCCATTCAGACCCTTTTAAATAGTTTTATTGAACTAATTTTTGGTCGAACATAACCTCGAAATAGTTGTGTTCGACCAAAAATTAGTTAATTAATTTCTTTTTTGTAAATATCTCGAAAATGCCATTGTAGATTGTGTTAAATCTTTTGAAGTAGTATTTAGACATGCAATCGAGTATTTTAAAGATGATTTGATGAAGACACAAAAATGTTGAATTCAGCACATTTATCCATAGCGCCGTGGGCATTCTCCTTTTTGACAATAAATATTTAAGTGCTAAATAAATATCGTTTAATACTTACGTTTTGTTTCAAACTTCCTATGGTATATAAAGATACTGGTAATAGTACAAGTTTTTGTGTTATGCAACTTTGGTGTTCGGGTAAACGTTTAGCCGCAGCTTCGTGGCGACAATGATAAAAGTTAGCTCGTAACTTTTATTACTGCGGTAATTACGTAATCGGTTAGATCAGGGGTTCCCAAAGTCTTTCTTTTATATTCTTTTTTTATTAAGATACTAGCAAAGTATTGCAGTTTACTACTTGTTAACCCCTCGTGCTAAGCTAAAATTCCATGTGTCCGCCTATTGGGCACAACTCAACTGGTTGCCTATACGGCAACGACGGTCTTTAAGGTCACTAACCACTTTGTTCTCGCTACTTGATTCTTTTTCTACTCTTTCCTTTTTAATATCTCACTTTCAGTTTGTGTGCACAAACCATGCAAAAAATCTTCGCTCATCTCACAACCGTCTCCTTCAGCGTCCTTCTTATCGCACTAATTTTCTTCATTCTTCGTTCCGGCTATTCTTTTATGGATCTACACAAAGATTTTCTTGTCCGACGTATGAATCGAACGCACGATCTCCGATATTTAAAGCGACCCGAATGCCGCCACGCCATGGAGGTTGTAAATCCCATATACTTAAGTAATATCAAAAATCTAACGATGGTGTGTCATCCGTAAGAGAAAGACTAAAAGAAACTCCCGAAGTGTTCATTGAGACAGCTTTCACGCTTTTTTTAAATTAAGATTAAAGAAAGAAAGAAAGAAAGAAAAATATTTATTTATAATGCACTGTCTTCCGTAAAAATACAATATCAAAATAATACATTAATTCCATGTGCACCATAAATAGGCACCAACTTCAGCTTTATGCTACATCCACACATATGCGTATGAATGTAGCGCTGGTATTCTAGTTGGTCCCATTGATGACGCCACGTTTATAAGAAAACAAAAAAATAAAAAATAAAACAGTCAATTAATTAAATTCGAAATAATATTATGATTTTTTACATAAAATTAAAATAATAATAGAATATAAATTTATTTCTAAAACTACAATTTAAAAAATATAAAACAAATAATTAAATAAAAAAGATTTTAAATTAGAGACTTATTCAATAAAATTATAATAATAAATTAATCAAATTTAGCAATTGCATAACCACTTATACACTATACTTAATATAAATTAAATGAGAATTAATTTGCAATATAACGTCAAAAAAGCGCCAGTGCAGTAGGATATATTATTGCTTGCTTTGGTCACACTAAAATAAAAGCGTCGCCGCGTCGGCGGGTTTTCCAAAATGACTGAAAGATCCTATTTGGCAGCGGTTCTTCTTGATAAAATGTTGAAATGTTGTGATTTATGTTTATTAGTTTAAAAATTGTAAAAGATGTAATATGACTCATACAAACAAGTGAAATGTATATCTTGAGCTGTGAGCGTGACGTAAAGTGTACCTAATGTGTTGTGTTCATAATAATATAATAATTGATGTTGATGAAAGTTTGAGGCGCATACACAGGGTCTGCTGCTAGTGCAAAGGAACTGTTCTGTTTGCCGAGAGACCAGTTTAAAGCAATATGGAACATTAAAGACGGTAAGCCAAGAAATGAAAGCCAAGAAAGAAATACTATCAGAGTTTTGCAGTCTACAAGTATTCTTGTTAAATCCCATGCTAAGCTAAAATTCTTGTGTTACGAGTGGCGACCACAAGATCACAAGTCCGCCCTAGCCATTAAGCTACGGCCGCTCTAAAATATTTAACCAGTTATTGTGTTGAGAACATCACAATGTTTGGGAACCTCTGTGTTATACGGAAGAAGTCGAGCTTCAACTTTTCGCCGTGAAATATCTATAGATATTGTTGTATTATTAATGTACTTGGCAAAAGTAAGAAATAGTAACGCCAAAGTACCATATCGTTATTTGTATCGGTATCTTACTAATATAAAATATAAGGTACCAAAAAAAAGATAAATATATAAATACGCTATAAGTCTATATTGATATAAGTCTCGGATGTTGTGGGTTTGATCCCCACCCACCCCAGACAATATATCTTTGAGTAAATTCTAAGATTTATTTTTGGGACTGGTTGGTTGAGGTACCTACTTCCCTCAATGCCTCGGAAAGCACGAAAAGTCGCTGGTCCCGATTGTTACATCATATCTATAACAATGGTATATCAGGAAACGGGCAGCAGCATTTCTCTGTGTGTTACAACATAATACTGCGGTCACCAATCCGCCTACCAAGCGTGTTGACTATGGCATAACCCTCCCTCAGGAGGAGGCCCATTTTTAGCAGTGCATGTTATACAGGCTAATACTTTCCTCTATAATTAGTGGCCAAAATACGGCCATAATGAAATAGAGCAAGAGCCCACGACGGCCAGACTTTCGTTATTTTATAAACGCTGAAAGTTCTTCTGTGCACGTCTCCTATATAGGTAAGAATGACCAGGAACTATAGAGTTTGGGTTGTGGTTACTTGGGCAGGTAACAGGTAGTAAAGGTACATAAAATAGTACCTTAAATTCGTTACAGTATAAAGCTCAATTTTTTTATATTTTATTATGGATAACTTTAGAAATCTCGTCATCCATTGCCGGACACTTATGACAGTTGCTACCCCTTGCCAAATATTTTTTTACATGTAATAATAATTCCAATTCAATCCTTTCTCAACCAACAAGACCCCGAAAAAAATCTTAGAATTTACACAAAGATTTCCTGTCCGGCGTGGGGATCGAACCCACGACCGCCATTTAAAGTAAGCCAAATACCGCTACGCTACGGAGGTTGTCACCGCTTTATTTTTAAGTGTATGTATTAGTATTTATATTGAAAAATATGATTATTTATGTATAAAATATTTAGGTATGTATTATTATGTTTATATAATTAGATGTCTAATAGTATGTTCATAGTAGGTATTATTAATTTTAACAAGCTACAAATTTCTAACTAATATTTTCTTCCCCTATTTTTATAATTTTATTATTTCACTCCATACTGCTATTTTGCCCTCACCTATTGCCTACTAGTACCCTTCTTGATTCTTCTTATTCATCTTCATTCCATCTAAAGGTTGTCTGGAAGAGATCGCTGTCCGCGATAAGACCGCCGATTGTAGATTTCTAACTATTACTTTTTACTATTTTATCTGTGTTGTTATGTTGGTGTGAAATAAATAGTATCGTATCTTATATAGATTTAAATAAAAAGACTCCGTACAAAATCCTACTATTATTATAAACACGAAAGTTTGTGAGTATGGATGGATGGATGGATGTTTGTTACTCTTTCACGCTAAAACTACTGAACGTAATTGGCTGAAATTTTGCACCGGGATAGGTTATACGCTGGATTAACATCACGCTTCGACCCACTGGAGCAGAGTAACGCGGGTAAAACCGCAGGGCGCAGCTAGCGTAGAAAATAGACGCCAATTTAAACTTTAAACGATTTATAAATAGAAATGTTTATAAAATAAATAAGTAGCGTAGCATCAAGCTATTACCAACTAAAAGTATCGCTTGACACAAATAGGGCTCGAAGGAATTGTCGAGTGTTGCACAAAGTGCTGCAGGAACCAATACATAACGCGTAACAGGAATAAGTCGTCATGATGGATTTTAACAGCATTTTGTGCTTGGTTGAAATTAATGTATTATTTTCTAGCTGGGCCCCGTGGTTTTACACGCGTTACTCTATTCTAGTGGGTGGGAGCGTATATCCTAATCCAGCGTATAAACTAACCCGGTGAAAAATTTCAGCCAATTCCGTTCAGTAGATTTGGCGTGAAAAAGTAACAAAAATTAATCCATCCATCCATCCATACTTTTATAATATTAGTTGGATTAGTAACATTATTAGCCCGTTTACGACCACAGCTGAACATGGACATGGACTCACTCTTTAACAGACCTAAGAAAGCCAGGTTCTTTGAAGGATATTTCCTTAATCACCATGATTCGCAAGCGAAGAGATTGTAGTAAGTTGAGAGTATCTGTGAGCTGCTGTCGCCTAGTCTTAGTCGCCTCTTACGTCACATATAGGAAGATACACGGCATAGCTGGAAACTACACGTTAATAGTAACGTAGACGAATTATTCGCTCTTGTAATGTCACTAGCGACCCGGCTTCTCACGGGTGAAATGCTGATGTATCATACATAATTATCAACCTTCCTCTAGAATCGCTCTATCTATTATAAAAGCCGCATGAAAATCTATTGCGCAGTTTTAAAGATCTAAGCATAGATAGGGACGGATAGACAGCGGCAAGCGACTTTGTTTTATACTATGTAGTGATTTACAATGCGTAAATGACGTATAACAAGAACAAAATTTGCATATTTACGAACAATATTATACTTATCTATGATTTTATATACAGAAAGTGGCTACTACATACTACTTATATGAAACTGCTGTATTACATACATATATTTTTTAATCTATCAATGGAATATGGTTTACCAGCAGGTGAATAACGTAAACGTAACGGTGCCGTGTGGTTTCCGGCTTAGAATAGACCACCCCATGTCTTCCCATGGGTGTCGTAAAAAGCGACTAAGGGACATAAAATATGGCTGATGGATGGGCAGCAGCATCTATTAGTTCAAAGTTTACATCTTACTGCGATCACCAATCCGTCTGCCAAGCGTGGTGATTATGGCAATATCCCTCTACGATCCTGGCTTGCCAAGGCCTGTTAAGAGAAGGCCCATGTTCAGTAGTGGACGTGAACGGGCTGTTGATGATGAATAACGTAAAAAATGCGACTGAGATGATTTAGCAAATAATTCGAAAAACGTCAATAGATGTGGCGTTGCTATAGCAAGTGGTAGCTAATTGTCAACGAAACCGTTTTAAACATAACCGCAAAGTTTGTAACAACTTTTTGCGATTAAAATAAATTAATTCGCAAGAGTTTTATAAACATGACTACTTGTATATCTTGCACGTTGTGTTGAGCAAGTAGTTTTATACGTAGATCTAAAGTTTCAATGCGACGATGCTTCGGTGTATGGATTCTTTGTCCTTTAATTAATTGATAATATAATATCTATATTGCTCAAGTTTTGTTACCAATTACAAGATCTGTGGAAATGTCAATTATTTAGCTATTGAAATACAGCCTGGTGACAACTTCTGCAAAGCTACATTCAGGAACAAGGACCAGGCAAAACAGAAATGTTTCTAACATTTCTCATTGATCCTTGGACTTGTCTCAGTCTTTCTGTACTTTGTAGATATTATGAGCAAAGCAATGCACCGGCTTTTTTGGACGGTCATATGTCATTAGTCACGAGGCTTTTGCTATTTCACCGCACATAAAGGCGAGCAGGAGCAACAGTTGTCACAGAAGAAAAAGGTAGTTTAAGGGTAGTTTTTCTGATTTCTATATTTTAATATTCATATTACTGTCCCACCTTCACCATCGTGAGGTCATTTCGATTCCTGCTCAGGACTAAACATCTTTGCATTAAATCCAATTTTTGTCTCCGTGTTTTGTTGGTTGACTGATTCCCTTCAGTGCCTCGGAAAGCACGAACAGCCCTTGGTCGCTTTATTATATAACCATCATATACCACGCAATATAGCAATCGTAAACCACGGAACGGGAAGCAGCGTTTCCTTGTGTGTAATAATACCTACTACTACCTACTACTACCTACTACCTCAACAATCCGCATGCCAAGAGCGGTGACTAGGCGCTTCGGCCTTCTCCAAAGGGAGGGTTTTTCCGTAAGTTTTGCCATACGCGGAGGCCCACGTCCAGCAGTAGACGTTATACGAGCTGATGATGCTGATAACATACATATCTCAAAATATATCCATCAAATGGCCCGTTTGTTGTCCACAACTCCCATATCGAGTTTTACTCGAGTAAGTACTAGTGTAAAGCGAAGGATTTTAATCCGTTTTGATGTAGCTGAAAAGACGCTCTTTACAGATTACATTATTATTGCTATACTGATTCAAAGTTAATACGATCCAAAGCGCAAACATACAAGCCTAATCTCTAATGTTTACGATTACGAAGCAACCTCGTAAAGTCTTTCTGTTGCTCTCACATATTTGGTGAAATAAAAACAGTTGCCGAATTCACAAAAATTAACCTTAAAGCAAGACTAATAGGATTCAATTTATATCGTTTTGAGATGTAAGAAACAAGAAATTTTGCTTAAATCTTACGTATGGAGAAACCAACTTAATTTTAATAATGATAGGGTTGATTTTGAATTGGCGTCGCTAGTTTAACTTTGAAAGGATTATAGACTGAATGTGTAAGTACCAAATGGTACATATAATACAGTGTAGACGCGTACAACACGCTTGATTACTTTATTTCTTTGCAAGAATGCTATTAAATAAACCGTGGACCGTTTTTTGTAAATAATGCGATGCCATTTGAAACTGTATGTTGATAACGTGACTTGGTTGAAAATGTGTTTTTATTGCAATACAAGACAATATTACAGCAGTCTTTATAAGACGTCTAATTGGATCTCTTAATTTTTAACACTTCATAAAGATTGACCTCGTGGTTTTATCCACGGAATAGGACTCTTCTACGATAGGTGATATTTAGTTTAGAGATGCTTCTGAATTAAATAATTAGTTGGTTATTTAAAACAAGGATTTGGATGAAATATCATAGCCAATAGAGGATGACCCCATATTGAGCGTGCTGAAAGATTTCTCAAATCGGACTATATATATTTCCTAAGATCAGCGCGTTAAAGCAAACAAACAAACTCTTCAGCTTTATATATTAGTATTGAAGTATAAATATTCAACTAAAACAAATACCACATAAAGTGTTCAATAAAAATATAACTTAAACAAAATGCAAGATAATACTTTGGAACTAGGTACAACCGCCCTTAGGATTTTTTTAAGCGCCCACAATCTGTACACGCAGGCATCAGCCCTTTTGGTTTTTAAAGTGAAAAAATAAATAAGATTAAAAAAAACTTGTTTTTGCCAGGTCATGGTCATGGGCCCTTAGCGTGCTGAGACTTAACCTTCTACAAATTTCTAACCTTACAGGAAGACCGTTACTCGGAGGGTTCAGCAGCTCTTGGACAATAAGTAAATACTAAATGAAGTATTGTTAATACATTAATAACTTAAACAAAAAAATCAAAGAATCATTTGGAACTTCAACCACCCCACACGAAAGTCTTCAGCGCCCACACGCTACCCACGCCCCCGTTAGAGATATATGATGATACTTATTATAAATGCGAAAGTTTGTATGTGTGTATCATCATCATCAACAGCTTGTTTACGTCCACTGCTGAACATGGGCCTCCTCTTAACAGGCCTTGGCAAGCCAGGACCGTTAAGGGATATTGCCATAATCACCACGCTTGGCAGACGGATTGGTGATCGCAGTAAGATGTTAACCTTGGGGTAATAGACGCTGCTGCCCATCCATCAGCCAAATGTCCCTTAGTCGCCTTTTACGACACCCATGGGTAAACCACACGGCAATGTGTGTATGTTTGTTACTCATTCACGCAAAAACTACTAACTGGATTTGGCTGAAAGTTTGTACGCGGACAGTTTATAAGCTGGATTAACATATAGACTACAAAATATTACGCTCCGACCTACTGGAGCAAAGTGACGGGGGTAAGCATGCGGGACGCAGCTAGTAAGCTATAAAACTCAATATTAAACACCGTTGAAGCTAACTTGTTGAACTAAAATGTAATATCAATCTTTCAACAAAATTAGATAAAGCGCAAACTAGAAGAATTTACTGGGAAATGAACGCAATTCCGTCGTCGCGCGTCGCGTCGTTCCAACATCAACCATCGAGGAATAAGCTTAGAATACGCGGTGTATCTTATATTTATTTTTATAGTAACACAATACACTAATATTATAAACGTTTAATGTGTTTACGCGGCCGTAGCCCAGTGAGTGGCTAGGGGCATCGGACTTGTGATCTTGTGGTCGCTGGTTCGATTCCCACCCATTGTACTACCGACGTGAACCCACTCATAACACAAGTATTTTAGCTAAGCACGAGGGGTTTTTTTTTAAATATATTTTTAAATAAATGACTGACTCGCGCACAAATTGTTCGTACCATTTTCAACCTAACTTATTTAAATTAACGAGCTTATTAACTAACTTCGTGCAAAGTTTCACCCAAATTCATTCCGTAGTTTTTGCGTGAAAGAGTAACAAGCATCCATCCATCCATCCATACTCACAAACTTTCGTGTTTATAATATTAGTAAGGATTATAACCATATATACCTATATTATAATATTATATAGTATAAAATATAACAGAATTTCATGTGATGAACAATATTTTATTATATTGCAGGCGTAATTTACAGTCTGCATCGTCTAAAGTCGTTCCTCTCCTAGCATTCTAGACGGCCGCTTTAACCACTTGTTCAAATGACTCACTTAAAAGCAGTTTAAAATTTGCAATTTAAGCTTTCCCTCTAAAGAGAGGCTCATTATTGCTGTCGGACTTCATGTGTAATTTAACGAGTCTATTACCTACTCATCATAAGCGCAAACTAGAAGAATTTACTGGGAAATGAACGCAATTCCGTCGTCGCGCGTCGCGTCGTTCCAACATCAACCATCGAGGAATAAGCTTAGAATACGCGGTGTATCTTATATTTATTTTTATAGTAACACAATACACTAATATTATAAACGTTTAATGTGTTTACGCGGCCGTAGCCCAGTGAGTGGCTAGGGGCATCGGACTTGTGATCTTGTGGTCGCTGGTTCGATTCCCACCCATTGTACTACCGACGTGAACCCACTCATAACACAAGTATTTTAGCTAAGCACGAGGGGTTTTTTTTTAAATATATTTTTAAATAAATGACTGACTCGCGCACAAATTGTTCGTACCATTTTCAACCTAACTTATTTAAATTAACGAGCTTATTAACTAACTTCGTGCAAAGTTTCACCCAAATTCATTCCGTAGTTTTTGCGTGAAAGAGTAACAAGCATCCATCCATCCATCCATACTCACAAACTTTCGTGTTTATAATATTAGTAAGGATTATAACCATATATACCTATATTATAATATTATATAGTATAAAATATAACAGAATTTCATGTGATGAACAATATTTTATTATATTGCAGGCGTAATTTACAGTCTGCATCGTCTAAAGTCGTTCCTCTCCTAGCATTCTAGACGGCCGCTTTAACCACTTGTTCAAATGACTCACTTAAAAGCAGTTTAAAATTTGCAATTTAAGCTTTCCCTCTAAAGAGAGGCTCATTATTGCTGTCGGACTTCATGTGTAATTTAACGAGTCTATTACCTACTCATCATAAGCTCTTTTGACGTGTTGATGATTTAATTAGCGTCATTGCATTTGGATTGGTGGTTGAGTTAGTTACGGAGCGGTAATACCAAACGCATTTATGGGGCACTTTGATCGCAAGGTGTGTTTTTTCCGGCTTAAAATAGAATACTTCATATCTTCCTATGTACTTGTACAAGTAGGGACGCGTGGGCGCGGCGGCGGGTACGAGCGCGGAGACGTGGCGAATTCGTGTTCACATTGGCCGTAAGAAATTTGCGCGTGTTGTCTGTTTTGAAAGACATGATGAAACCGTTCTACGGTTTCCAGCTACAAGTTCATACTTGTTGATCTTACCTGACGTTGCGAGTAAATCGCGCGCTCTGCCGCTAGTTCGATGTGAACACATACAAATAGCTCCCGCGTTTGATATTGCCGCAAGCGCGCTGTTACCCGCTACATAGACCGCGCGTGCGTTTCGTACGTGAACGCTTGTATATTACGCCATATGTTTGATATTTCGTGACCGCGCTCGCCACCGCGCCCGCGAGTCAACGTGAATGAGTAGGCACTATGGGTTTCCTAAGTGGCGGTTAAGGGTCATACAGCTGACGGATGGTGAGCAGCATATATCAGTGCTAAAAATACTCACCATCTTACTGTAATTACCAATCCGCCGGCCAAGCGTGGTGATTATGACCATTTCCCTCGACGATCTTGCCTTGTCAAGGTCTGTTAAGGGTCCCGGTACGGTTTTCAACCTGTTCTAGAGCATTTTTAAGAAAATATTATTTTAATCGGAAATAATAGTACTAAGGTTAAATCGTGTTTTTTTACAATGATGGCTTTCTATTCCGTAATTATAAATATTGTCTACCAATTATACTTAAAAACCTAATTCGGTGCTATAACTAGCCTATCCCGATTCTGTTTTAATGTGTTTAGCTATCCGCAAAATGTTTGGAATAGATTTTTGCTTTCTACAGCTCCCTTATAATATGCTAAAGCATGACTATAGTAAGGTTTGATCCGTGCTTGCTTTAATTCAAGTGAAGTAACCAACTCGTAGGTAACAACAAAGTAAAACCGAAAAGAAACAAATGAATGCACGCATTATTTTTTAATTGTAATGCATTTCAATTCTATCTCTCTTTCGTTTGTGATTTAATTCCAAATCCGGTTGTTATGTTAACAAAAAGATCAGTTTTATGTCTACTTACCAATTTCCAATTTGGCTTTTTGAAAGGATAGCTCCGCTCTCCGTCTACTGGCTTTTGTTGGTGATTTAACGTCAAAAAATATACGAAGATATTCAATTATTTCCATATACGAAATTAAAACAGCATTATTCCAAACGGAACAACATTATTTTTTTAGTTTCATTATTTTATTCAGTTACTACTGAAGAAGGAAATGAAATTAAAATGTGAAGTAATTCTTAGAAATCAATATTTATTACTTCATGCAATCTTAACCAATGCAAGCAACTTTTCCAAAATATCTTGCAACTACTTTTGTGAAGTGCGGAGCCTATTTCCTTTGGAATTGCGCTTCTCGAGTGCATCGCGGATATATTCAGGAAATAAGCTTGAAATCTTCGTTTAAGAGAACGTTTACACTTACATAATATAGTGGTGCGGTTTCGGGCTAAGAAAAGACCACCTCATATCTTCTTATACGTGTCGTATGAGGCGACTAAGGGCTAACACCTGGGGGCCGAGTCTGCTATTTCTTTAAGTATTCTGCCACCGTAGTGCCGTCATGATATAATTATGCCAAAAACGGTAATCTACTAATCTCACTATGGTGTCGGCGCTGAAATGGTAGTCGGTGTTGCTACCGAAGAAAAAGACCGTCAACAGATAATATATATTAAACCAAGATAACATATATTAGATCAAATATATTAAACCATAGTGCAACTAAGACCAGCGTCTTTTATTCCAATATTATATTAGTGTGTAACAACGGCAATATTCCTCAACGACTTTGGCTTGCCGTGGTTTATTAAGGGTCATGTTCAGCACTGAATGTAGACGGGCTGATAAACCTTTATATAAAACTAGCTGCTGCCTGCAAGTATACGCTACATGGGCGTTAGTATGCTCAATAATCTGTTTGACCTATGGAAGTACATCAATATCATCATCAATGACAAGTATGACTTTTGCAATAACAAGTATGACTGCACTGACTTAGTGAATAAGCTATACTACCAAGTACCAAGTACAGTTGTGAGACGTGAGGTACGTTCCTGCCTTTTTTGCCATTTCTTCGTGTAAAACGAACGCTGGTTGTCGTGCACCTCTTCGTCGAATGTGTAAAAATTATAATGACTTTTTTACAGAACTAGGTTTCAACATTTAAGAATTATTTAATAAGACTTGTCCGGGATCTACTTCAATGGGCATAATTTTTTTTTTTTTTTGTTATTTTCTTGATTGCGTTTGACCCTAGTCTTGCCTGATGGTAAGCACAGACAGGGTCCTAGATGTAACACGCAATTCAAGTAGACACCCTTTCGGGCTCTGGCTCTCACATACTTACTACGAAACACAGTAAAACTGTTTGGCGCAGGCCTTACATGTGAGGGTGGTTGCTAGCCAGGCGGATAATTAAATCCTACCATCAAGCGTGCTGGGTTTTGTCGACTTTTACGCCACGCGTTTTTTCCCAACGTGCGGGGAAGAAGTATTTTATTCTTAGCCGTCCTCCCACGGACAAATACGACGACGACGCTACTACGCTACAGACATTACCTGCTACGCTACAGACGTTACCTGCTACGCCATGATGGATATCTGCTACGCCACGGAGGTGCTTGTAACGGCGGCGGGCATAAAATATCATTCATTTTATCGAAGTAAGAAATGCACCATCGCTTAACTTTTTTCAATTACAAATACTACTAATATTATAAGCGCGAAAGTTTGTAAGTATGGATGAATGGATGGATGGAAGTTTGTCTCTTTCAAAACTACTGAATATATTTGGCTGAAAGTTTGCTCGCGGATAGTTTATATTATAAGCTGGTTTTACATATAGGCTACAAAATATCACGCTCCGACTCACAGGAGCAGAGTGACCCGGGTAAAACCGCGGGGCGCAGCCAGTACATTATATTTGAATGACTATTATTTTGTCAATGAAATTGACATTTTTTTTTTTTTTTTTCAATAACAAAATAATACACTTTCATTTAAAATGAGATTGCGTTGAAAAGGTTGACATTTGATTTTAGACAAAAAAAAACATTATTTTTGAAGTTTTAAAAGTTCGCACTACACGTAATGTTCGAAATTTAAACATTTCGTCCAATGTGAAACTGCCTTCACATTTCACGCCTCCCCATTTTACGGTCTCGTATGATTCCCGTGTGGAAATGGAATCGATTTTATCCTATTCATACAAGACGATTGAACAAGTTTCTGAGAGAACTGTTAAAGTAGGTGACATTATTTATTTGAAATCCTAATAGAAAATTTTATCTAGTTAGAATTTAAATGAATATGTGTAATCAATAATATAAAGATTGGATGCGCCGATAGTTTAGTAGTGACGTAAGTTGCTTGTAAAACCTGGTGTTCTAAGTTCGATTCCCACGAGGGACCTTTATTTGTATGAACCAGATAAAAGTTCTAATTGTGGGTGTGCTTTATATCCTTATAATTTAAATATAAGTGCCTATGTTATCCGAATAGGGATCGAACCTACAACCTCCGAGATTTAAAGCGAGCCAAATACCGCCACGCTACGGAGGTTGTCTCATAATATGTTATCTTATATTTACTCAAAACTAAATGAAATTGTTGTCGAACAATGGTATTCAAATATTTTTACTCGCGCCTGTAATACCTTTCTAGGCCTGAATAAATATGAGGAAGGTTTAGCTTATCTGCTACGCCAAAAGGCAACCTGTAAAAATATGATATATTGTATTTTTGTGACATAAAATATTAACTACCCATTTATGTTGGTAAAGGTCAAATATGTAAACAATTTATTGTGGAACTGAAATTGACTGACTGATTGACCAACGCACGGTCGAAACCGCTGGGTCACGAACCATGCTGTCGGGGGGCCGGATTGCTTCGTGCGATCCCGGCCCCCGCCGATCCGGATCGAAGGAGTGTCCGGGGGTTTTTAGTGGTGTAGGGACCTCTCCTCGTGGTATGAGTAAAGCATACCACCGCTATGGAGAGGGCGAGTCCCAAATATCCCGCCGCCAGCACGCGGATACGCTGCAGCGGCAGTGGGGAAACGAAAATGCATTCCCCCCGGTCAACAAAAAAAAAGGGTCACGTAACATGATTTTTTTCTTTTTTTAAAAAAGATTACTAGCAGAATTTTGCAGTCTACTAGTATTCTTGTTAACCCCTCGTGCTAAGCTTAAATGCTTGTGTTACGAGTGGGTTCGCGTGGGTAGTGCAATGGGTGGGGATCGAACCGGCGACCACGAGATAACAAGTCCGACGCCCTAGCCATTAGGCTACGGCCAATGTTCCACAAATATTCCTTAATGATGTAGATGTGCACTAAGAAAGGATTTTTGAAAATTCAATCCCTTAGGGGTTGAAAAAGGGTAGCAAGGTTTGTATGAAGAAATTGAAATCAAAGCAGATGAAATCGTGGGATATTTGTGCAAAACTGCATGGTTTAAGACCCAGCGGTTTCAGTTGTGCATTGATTAATCAGTGGGTCTATTTCTGCTTTTATATATATCATCATCATCATCAGCCCGTACAACGTCCACTGCTGAACATGGGCCTCCTCCCGAGGGAGGGTATTTGCCATAGTCACCACGCTTGGCAGACGTGTTGGTGACCGCAGTATTATGTTGCCCGTTCCTTGATATACGATTATCAAAGATGATGTTATAATAATCGGGACCAACGGCTTAACGTGCATGGAGGGTAGTCCCTTAACCAACCAGACCCGGAAAGAAATCTTAGAATTTACACAAAGATTAACTGTCCAGAATGGGGATCGAACCCACGACCTGCGAGATTTTAAGCGAGCCAAATACCGCTACTTTTTCTTTTATAATATGATATATATACCAGTTTTACTCCAAACGATGCATGGTATAAAATGATTACATAGATGACGTCAAACTGTAGTGCGTTTCACTAAATGTACTACAGCAACAGTGTAGTTTATTCAAAACAAATACTTCCATTAATTAAAGCCATATAATTGCACTTAATATCAATGAAGCAAACAGCAATCATCTGCCATAAATTCACACCCCAATTTATCAGGCCATTATGAACCTTAATTCAAAGTTAATAAGAACTGAAAATGTGACGACGTGATGACGATTCGTGGCTTCAAGCCAAAATGCATGGAAAGATTGATACAGGAAATAAACAACGACAATTTAACAAATCCTTTGAGAGAGCAAGTTAAGAGCGCGTATCAAGCATTTTATATTTAAGAGTGGTACAAACTTTCGCGGCTTTCGCAAAAAGTTCGTAGTGATGTTTTTTTTTCGGACGGACATACGTAGTTAGCCACTTTTGCTACTTCACCGGGCTTAAAGGCGAGGCCTTAATAAAGGGTTTACCCTGTGGGGCTTGGACCTCGGCTCAGGGCGGTCGCTGGCGATGAGATTGAGGGATTATGATTACTTTTAAGGTGCAAGTTGGAAGCGGGCGACGTGAGGCGGCGGCGGACGACGTGTCGCGGCGACACGTGGTTTCTATGTATTTCTATGAAATTACGTCGAGCTTCGTGTCGCTAACTGCGAAGGGAATTTCATAGAAATACATACAAACCAGTAGTGTCGCCGCGACACGTCGTCCGCCGCCGCCTCACATCGCCCGCTTCCAACTTGCACCTTTAGTATTTTAGGCAGCTCGCGGGCCTCACGGACTTCGGGTCTATGAGGACATCGGATGGTCGTAGAGTGTTAACCCGTAAAGAAGATTTTGAGGAGGTATTTTTTATAAAACTTGAGATAGTTAAGAAAAATCCCTAGTTGCGATACCAATTCTATTACCAAATTTGGACATTTTGTTAATAATTACTATATATTTTTTTCCTGACTAGATAGATGACCCCTATTCATCTCATGTTAATTGGCATAGTGGTCTAAATACAAGTACTAACACTAGCCACTCTTATTCTGTGTAAGGATGTTGAGAGTCTTATGCTCGTAGTATTAACGGTTGAAAATCAGTAAAAATGTAAACAGTCAATGATTTGTTCAATGTTTTCCATGATGATATGCTAATGACATGTTTTTGCCTAATCTATATTTATTATTATAAAGGAAATCTTGATCTATTTCTGTCGATCCAAATTTATTCTTATAGTTTTGGAAATATCGTGAAGTGTTTTTTGTCACTTTAAATTGGGTTTGCTTTATGCGCACTCTTAACAGAATGTGAAATATATCTTAATACATGTATTTTGTCATAATGTTTCGCTTCGACTCCCACTCAGCTATTTTGTAAACATTTTATCGCGTCGTTAAATGTATTGAATTCATTTTATTACAAGCTTTTTATTGAATTTTAAACACAGTTATTTTTATCTGATCCGAACAAAAATTACGATTTCCGTGCCGTATCTACTTCAAATCTTTTAGAATCTAAAAATGATTTCCGAGTCCACTTGGTTAAGTGACTACAAGCGCCTATTAATCTATGACAATTGTGACCAAGTAACGGCCAGCAGTACGTAAAATATCTAAATAATATTGCGATCATCTATCTTACCAACAGCGGTGACTATTTTACAAAGATCAATTCAAAATATATATGCAAAATAAATATAACACTAGAAGCGTTAGAGCACGTAAACTCGTGCGACGACCAGTTAAAATAACTATGGCAAAAGAACCAACAAGTATTTGATCCCTACGCTTTTCAATAATTACGATTGGCTAAGAAAAAATAATAAAATGTGTAAATGAACATTGAAAAATAAGCTAATAACGGTTCTTCTTAAGGCAGTGGCCGCAAGATGTGAAAATACCCACTAAGTTATGTATTTTTTTGATTTATTAAATACCTACATTACATTATTGAACCAATTGACTGCACTGGTGGCTCAGTGGTTACGGTAGTCGCTTCTGAGACCTGGTGTTCTGGGTTCGATTCCCACCCGGGACAATTATTTGTGAGAACCACAAATAGTTATTCTGAGTCTGGGTGTTCTTTGTGTCTGTGAAATTAATGTTTGTAAAGTTCCCCGCGACACAGGAATTTATTTCACTACGGCGGGAGATGTGTGTTAAAAAAAATGTTACAAACAATCGCTAAACCCGCCGACAAACTGTTACGCAGGGTTTATGAAATGTACAACATTTTTGGTCCAAATAAATTATTTATTTATTATTATGGCGGAAACCCCAGTCGAGGGAGGCCCGTGTGCTTTTGGTGTTAAACAGGCTCATAATTCAATCAACCAATATATGACATTTTTTATGAACTTTTTGGCTGAATACACATTGGATGCGTTCTTCGACGGTGAACGACTCGAGCACAAAGCTCCCGACCGGCCCTGACACCCGCCGTCAACCGTATGTGACACACGCTAGAGGAACGTGTAAGCCCAATGTGGGGGCATTAGTTTGGGTGTTGTCATCCAACTAAGTATATGTTACTGACTGAGTTAGTAAGTAACCTCAATATAAACTTGTTTTTTTGGACAACTGCAATGCTTTTATTTGCTACTAGTATGTTGCATATGCAATGGAAATGGGTTTATATTCCTTGGCAGTAAACGATGCAAAAAATATTTAAATTCCTATAGTGCGCTGGGAAAAGACTATTATTATGGTAAATCGAAGGCTTTCAATCGATGTGTAGAATAAATAGCAAATTTTAATGTTCTAAAGAAGAATGCAAAGAAACTTAACTAACTTTTGCGCGTGTTTCGATCTTAACCAATCCGTATCCTAATCCTACTAATAAGTATGGATGGATGGATGAATGGATGTATGTTACTCTTTCACGCCAATACTACTGAATGAATTTGGCTGAAATTTTGCGCCGGGATAGGTTATACGCTGGATTAATATATAGGCTACAAAACATCACGCTCCGACTCACCGGAGCAGAGTAACGTGGATAAAACCGCGGGGTGTAGCTAGTAATGTTATAAATGTGCACATAAATTTGTTTGTTATGCTTACACGCGAAAACTACTTAATCGATCATCATCATGAAAATTTACACAAATTCTTGGAGGTATTAATAATATAAAATAGCAAATGAATCAGAATACTTAAAAAACATGCAACGCGATATTTTTTACGTTTTCCTAGCAACCAATAAAATAAATTGGCAACTCGTGATTTTTTGACGTTTTGCGAATTTGAATTAGGTACGTGGGCCTATAGGCCTAATGGGCCTTCCGCGCAGCGATGTTACCTCTATATAATAACTAACATCTGAAAAGTTTAGCCTCTGCAACTATTGTTGCAATAGTTGCCTTTTCCTAGCATACTATAGTCATATTTTGCAACCAATTTGTTAATTACAAATTTTTATTTTGTCATAATAATATTTTTGTTATATGAATTAGTTATTCCATTTTCTTTTCTTTCATTCCCTCCCTACCCTACGCGACTGTAACTACGTAGTTACAGTCGCGTAGGTTACTCCAATAATATTTTAATACTTTTATCATGTCATGAGCTCTTTCTTTATACATATAATCTCTATAACTGTTGCCTTTTTATTTGGAATCCACCTTCACCAAGCAAGTTTTTCAATTAATTTGTTGTAAAAATATTTAAATATTTATAAGTTTATAACATTAGTATCTAGAGTAAGTTACGTTTATCGTCTTACTCCTTAACACGGTTATGTAATATCAATTAGTTCCGACTAATTTACACTGCCATTATTAATGTATTGAAATCCTGGTAGCTTATAATGTTCTGTGTCAAACATGATTTAATATACGAAGCGTAAATATTCAAAGCCTTGAGTATTACTGCGTTTATACAATTAACACTAGAGGTAATTAAGGTGTAATTAACGTATCTAACTATATAAATATCATCAGTAATGTCACCCAGTGTTTCTTCATTGCTAACCCTTCCGAAAAAGGATGCTTTGTTAGAGTTATCAAGTACATTTGTAATATACAGTTCTCTACGCCGAAAAAGAAATTTAAAATTTCTTTTCGGGTCTGGTTGGAGGGACTTCATTGCCTGGAAAAACACGTTGATCAAATCATGATTGTTATAACATCGAACAAGCGTTTACCAGGGAACTGGAAGCAGCGTTTCCTTGTGTGTTACAACATAATAATGCGGTCACCAACCTGCCTGCTAAGCATGCTAACTATGGCAAGAACCCTTCCTAGGGAGGAGGCCCACATTCTGTTATACGGGCTGATGATGATGATGATAATGATAATAACTGCCTTAAAGTTGTCAATCTATGAGATTATTCAATACTTACTTATCAGTTTACTTTTACAAAGATTATATTTTACTTAGAACTACACAATTGAATACTAAAAATACCCGTATGATTGTTACTGTGTATCACTCGTCAAAATACATTGATAACTCTTTCTGTTAGAGAGATCATTCATCGAATATCAATTTGACGTGATAAGTACTGAAATATGAATTGTTTATTCAATACGGAATTTGGCTTTCTTCTTTATATTTTCTATATTGTAGGTTCAACTTACGTTTATAATATTTCCACGAGGCGTTCTATTGTAATATCATTTTTATGTTGACTTATGGTCTACACTATAAGTCAACATAAAAAGACCGTAAGCGGTGTAAATCTCACCATAACTTTCATGGCCTCGATTCCCACGGCGAACAAAAAAAAACTAAACATTTATTTTAGAGTCTGGTTGGTTGTAAAACTTCCTTCGTGGAGATCAAAAAACATGTTAAGCTGTTGTTCCCAATTGTCATATCGCCATCTATGATACTCATACTTATACCAAGTAAGCAGCATTTATCTCTGTATATACTAAATATAATACTGTGGTGACCAACCCGTCTGACTAGCGTGGTGACTACGGCAAACCCCCTTTTCAAATTTATCCAAGGTGAACCGTTGTTCAAAAGTATCAGCTTGTAAAAAGTCCTACATGTTATGATTAAATTAAAACGTATGTTGTGTATCTCGGAACAAGTACAATTTAGGGCGACAAACAAATAGGGGAAACAAACATTGGAGTTATGAAAGACCGACTCATTAGTGAGTTTGTTCTATCTTCATGAAAGTTTCAAGGTTTTAAACTTTGCAGGTTAAATTATGGCTTTGTACACGTGAAAAGCATATTGTTATGTAACAAAAGGTATGTGTTGAACAAAATTGTTTAAGGAATATAATATTTTTGAAAGATGTTCAAACAAATTTGGAAATAAAATAAATATTTTAAAAATTATTTAATTATTTTACGTTGCCTCTTTAGGATGTATCTGCCAATTGTTGGCATTCGATTAAGTGAAAACTACTGGAGATTATATTGAGAAATTATCCGATTACGGAAACGGAAATGTCCTTTAGAATGTAGTGAATATTTATATAATAAATTACATTTACAGCCTTATTGGAGGCTGCATATTTGAGCCTTTTGGGGTCGAAACATTGGGGCCATGGGGTCCCAGCGCTCACAAACTTTTCAAAGAACTTTCAAAACGCTTGGTCGACGCCACCCGTGACCAGAGGGCTGGCTTGTATTTAGCACAACGAATTAGCATTGCCATTCAACGTGGTAATGCTGCCAGCCTTCTGTGCACTCTTCCGATGGACATCGATGCGAAGCGACTTTTTGACGCCCTGTAATATCCCCCTTTTTATATTATTTAGTTACTAGTTTTATACTTAGTTTTAAATATGCATTGTTTATTATCATCCATAAACTTTTTCTTTTCAATATTAAATTATAATTTCAAAAATAATTAAAGAACTCTAAATATATTTAATAAGATTAAACTTGCAGGGAGTTAGTAGATGCTTGTATGTTGTCAATATTTGTTACCGCTGAAAATCGATGACGGAGGCCTATATTCAGCAGTGAACGACAACAGGCTCATATTAAGATAATGATGTTTTTAAACGTTTCGCGATTTAAACACATAATTTTTAATATACACAATTTCAAGGGAAATGATTACCCTTCGAAATAATCATCGGTGGTGTACAGATAAAGTGCACCAGCCATAAACCCTTGATAAGTAAAATGTAGTAGAGATGTTTAATCTCTACAACATTTTATCTTCCGTCAAAGGAAGTTTTTTTTTTTTGATTGATTATTTGTTTCTTTGCATTGAATAGGCTCCGGAACTACTGGATCGATTTTAATCATTCTTTCACCATTAGAAAGTTACGTTATTAAGGAGTAACATTGGCTATATTTAAAGTTCCCGCAGGAACGGGAACAACGTGGGTAAAGCTCGCAGTAAATAAATTATAATAGCCGATTAAATTCTATTAACAATGTAATAATTGAAAAGACCAGTTTATCTAAACCTCAATTACATTGAGCACTTTACCAATTGAAACCAATTCGAAGTTCAATACTGAAGTGACATAAACCAAAGTGCTTAATAGAAATAGTAGTGGAATTGAAAACAACGCCGCAGCTAAACTGTCTTATAACTCTTGAGAGGCGACGAAGGGTAAATAAAGGCAAAGTTTTGTTATAAATTACAAACCTTTACGTGAAGTAGCGATGTCCCTTACTATGTTAGGAGAAGTCGAAAGTTAAAATAAGCATCTGTTAGGAAATATGGGTTAATATGACAATCATTTTTCCAATTTAATTATAAGTCTGATTATAGCTTTTATGTTCTGGTGTCACAAATGAACATACAAACAATCATGATCATCATCATCATCAGCCCGTTTAAGTCCACTGATGAACATGGGCTTCCTCTTTACAGACATTGGTAAGCCAGGATCGTTGAGGGATATTGCCATAATCACCACGCTAGGCAGGAGGATTGGCGATTGCAGTACGTAAGAAACCTTGAGCTGAAAGATGCTGCTGGCCATCCATCAGCCACCTAAGTCCCTTAGTCACCTCTTACCCACGGAAAGACATGGCTTGGTCTATTCTAAGCCGGAAACCACACGGACAAACAATACTGTTAAGAATTTATTATTATTATTGCTTAACAAAAATATATATTCCATTAGCCAATCCCCATAGAATCTGTGTTTTTGATACATTTTTACCCATCGCAATTAAGAAATGATTGTAACAAATAATATTGAGTTCAGAATTTAACATTTGAAACTAAAATATATTCATATTAACAATTAAATCTTTCATGTGAAATATTTTGTTAAAGTCATCCAAAGCTTTACATATTCATAATATTATAGATAGGAAAAGTTACCTACTTTTGACAAATGAAAAATAAATCTTCACGAAAATGGATGCGGTTATTATTTAGGCTTTGAATTGGCATTACTTTTCAACCATTTATTTTATAGAACTAGAAAAAAAAATGTTCACCTAATACTAATATTATATAGTGGTTTAGTTTGTGAGTGTCAATGTCCGCGGTAAACTCCGGTACTACTGATCTGATTTCGAATATTATTTAACCATTAGATAACTTTGTTATCCAGGAATAACATAAGCTATATTTTAACACGAAATTCCCCAGGAATGGGCAAGAAATCCAGAAAACTCGCGAGACAGCTCGTCTAAATATAATTTCAGAAAAACGTCACACAGTATAGTATAGAGGACAATTTTTTCATCTAGTTTTATTGAATGGTTTTTCATGTGAACGTGACAGCGGAATACGATGGATCGTAATAGATCGCGACTAGTGATTGATTGATTGCTAAATCAATACAGTGGCTTAGTTAAATGAAAACTACGTTAAACAGAAATTAATGCATCATTTCTGTTTAACGTAGTTTTCATTTAACTTTAACGAGTATTAGATACTTACTGCGCCCCGCGATTTTACCCGTGTTACTCTGCTCCAGTGGGTCGGAGCGTGATGTTTTGTAGCCTATATGTTAATCTAGCGTATAACCTATCACGGTGCAAAATTTCAGGTAATTACGGTGAGTAGTTTTGGCGTGAAAGAGTAACAAACATCCATCTATCCATACTTACAAACTTTCGCGTATATAATATTAGTAGGAAGTCGGTTTAGTTCTGCTGACTATACTTATATTAAACAACGTTTTATTGAAATAATGAAGATAACCTTCCGATGCTCTAGTAGACTACAAATCCCTATGTCCGGTAAAGTAGCAAAAGCCTTCTGGCTATCTAAATAATGTGGATCCGAAAAAAAAACTCGAAATCCGAGAGGCTTGCGAACTGTGTAGAGCAACAGTTGCAGTAAACTCCACCTAAACACAATTTCAACACTTTGCAACGCAACTAGCGATCATCTTGTGCCGAGGTATCTTGCATAGGTTGTCCTCGTCGGCTTTATGATAAAAAAGCAAAGCCTTTAAAGAAAAGAGTCGTAGGTAATTACTTATTGTCGCTAAAGTTCTAAAACCACGTATGTCAGAAATAGTAACTTTATATGACAGTGAAATTCATATTAGAAACGCTCATCTTAATCGAGCAGGGTTCTAGCTTTATTGGGTTGGAGCCCTGTTCGACATTATGCCCAATAAAGTAGCAAAATCCAAGTGGCTGAAAAAAAAATCTAATTGGCGAAAGAACGTGTTTTATTTTAACAGGGGTTCGTGGAGCCGAAAGATTGTGAAACTCTGTGCTAGAATAATGGGTTCTCACTACTTATTTAACAATTTTCCGAAGATGTAAGAAGAAAATATTGGGTCACCCACACAAAATGAAACACGTAATTTGCTATTTTATTTTTATATTAAATTATAAAAAAATTAAAATAGTAAATACCCAAACGAGTCTCGTATTGGTATTTCTACCAATATCGTAATTGGTACAGCTATTACGTAGGTCAGGAAATTAGTTGCGGACCAGTCGACGAGCTGAAAATATAAAATTTTAATATACATATTCCGCTTTTTCACACATAGTTACGGAATAATAAAAATGTATGTTCATCATCATCAGCCCGTATAACGTCCACTGCTGAATATGGGCCTCCTCCCGAGGGAGGGTTTCTGCCATAGTCACCACGCTTGGCAGGCAGATTGGTGCCTGCAGTGTTATATTGTAATACACAGGGGAAAATGTATATTAATAAAACGATTTGTTTTGAATGACAGACTGACGGAGAACCGCACGACCTAAAGTGCCTATCTTAGAGAACTGAACCTTGGAGGCTATATTCTCTGTAATCACCAGAGGCGGATTAAACGTGAATAGCACCATAGGCAAGCATCTTATCGGCGCCCCTATTTCATAAATAACTAGTAGGTACTAGTGAAAATTTGATCACTGTAGTAGGCGTTACTACTTGTGGGGTAGAGGTTACTCAATTTGGCTGGCATTTCTTTATTCCGACATGTAGTAGCCTCCATCACAGTGGCTGTTCCAGTGTCTATTCCGCCTGCGCGCTCCTTTGTACCTTCGCGCCCCTAGGCACGTGCCAAGTTTGCCTTATGGATAATCCGCTTTCGGTAACCACGTATTAATTCATGGATCAATGGACGTAATGGTGAGCGAGTACCCTCTGTGTTACTTCGAACGCATGATCTTCTATCACTCACAGAGTCAACAGGTAGATTTCATTTATGATTTGAGCTTGCCGTACGTACAATACAGAGTGCCAGGGATTTGCGATAGACAAAGCGAATATTTAGCTACATTCGTAGCAGAAGAATATGAGTGTTACAAGTTCGCGTTAAGTTAATATTTTGTAAGCTGTACGTATGTGTGTTTTTTAAGGTTCCGTACATGAAGGGTACAAACGGGACCCTATTAATAAGACTGCGCTGTCAGTCTGTTAAACCATGAATGAATCAAAAACATGTAATCACCTTAACTTAAACATCCATCTTTAAGTATATGTAATATTAAACACGAATGTTTCAATTCAATTCAATATAAAGGTAGGATTAATAAATTAAAACCACCGGCAGGACTCGAACCTGCATCTTAGGTATAGCCCCTAATGCCCGAACCAATTCGGCTACGTTGGAACCCAACCGATCACCGAAATTTATCAATCTCTTTTTTATAACACGTCTCTAAGCGGAACCTTTTTATTTCTCTCATATTGTTGCAATATGATATATGCAGACAATATTTGAACTTCTTAGTCAGTTCATTTCTTATGTTTACTCTTCAGGGATATGTATATGCAATCTGTTTTGTGAGATGGTGGTGCCTGAGATAAGTTTCGAGATAAAATCTGCCTTAAAAGGTTAGATTAGATTTAAAAATAAACTCACTGTATCAATAAAAGAAATTTGATAGGTGACTGGTCTCGTTGCTATGGTCATGTTGATGCACCAGTGTAGCAACATCAACGTTAGTCCCATTCGGGACATAGCGTGCCAACCTCGCCACGCGAAGAATCGTCTTGTCCACACTAAAAACAAATACATTTCTAGACCTAAAAAGCATAAGGATGGATGTCTATTATACCTCAGAAGCATTTGGTCGTAAGTGCCAGTTTACGATTAAGGCACATACGACGAATGTTTCTGACGTAAAATGGCACATCTGACCTAATGTTTCTGAGCTCTAGATTTAAATAAAAACTTTATTTCAACACTAGCTTCCCGCTCGCCGTTTCAACTGCGTAGCTCCCGTACCCGAGGAAATTTCATATTTATATAGTCTATAGCCTTTTTCGATAAATGGACTATCTAACATTGAAAGATTTTTACAAAATGGACCAGTAGTTCCTGAGATTAGCGCGTTCAAGCAAACAAACAAACTCTTCAGCTTTATATATTCGTATAGAGTATAGATTAGTCTGTAGTAGTTGTTAAAAATAGGCTTTCTCCGAAGAAGACTTGCTATAGTCTCCACGGTTGGTTTTCGAGTTAGCAAAAACACAATTTTAAGCAGAACAATCTCCACTTTTACTGGCAAATGATTTTCGTATATGAAGACAATCAGGTTCAAGGTTTAATTGCAACTTAATCCCGCAATCACACCTAAAAGGAAATATTAGATTTTACCACAACCAAAATATATTTTATTTGGCGCAAGATGTTACTCATGACCTCTGAGACTTATAGCTACCGCGGAGCCGGTACCGTTGATGTAATGCGGATAATGTTGTTACTTTATGGCGAAATAACATCAAAAACATATAGTCATAGCGCGAGGTCTAAAAAAATGGCGATGTAAAATCAGCGAAAAAAAAAAAAAAAAACACCTCAATTTGTTGCTTTTTTGTTGCTAATTAGTTGCCAGAAAAATAATTTTGTTGCTTCAACCGATCGAAAAAAATCGGCAATAACGCTAACTTTTCAATAAGATAGCGTGGAAATCACTGGATGTGGGCTGATCGATCAAGCGAATAGTGGACAATTTGTTGCTAATTTGTTGCTGAAAGATGGTAGGGAGAAATAAATTAAAAAAAATAAAAATAAGTTTTTTTTAAATTATGCCAAAATAAATAATGTCCACGCTAGCTTAACTAACGATTTTTACGTAAAAAAACGATTGTAAAAATTTGTTGCTGCTCATACTGCAGCTTGTTTTAGCATAAAGAGTCAGCAACAAAATAAGAACCGGAAGTCAAGATTAGTTGGAGATCGGTATACAAAAAAAACCGACCACGCTAGCTTAACTAACGATTTTTCCGTAAAAAAACTATTGTAAAAATTTGTTGCTGCTCATACTGCAGCTTGTTTCAGCATAAAGAGTCAGCAACAAAATAAAAACCGGAAGTCAAGAGAAGTTGGAGATCGGTATACAAAAAAAACCGGCCACGCTAGCTTAACTAGCGATTTTTCCGTAAAAAAACGATTGAAAAAATTTGTTACTGCTCATACTGCAGCTTGTTTTAGCATAAAGAGTCAGCAACAAAATAAAAACCGGTAGTCAAGAGAAGTTGGAGATCGGTATACAAAAAAAACCGGCCACGCTAGCTTAAATAACGATTTTTCCGTAAAAAATCGATTGCAAAAATTTGTTGCTGCTCATAATGCAGCTTGTTTTAGCATAAAGAGTCAGCAACAAAATAAAAACCGGTAGTCAAGAGAAGTTGGAGATCGGTATACAAAAAAGCCGGCCACGCTAGCTTAACTAACGATTTTTCCGTAAAAAAACTATTGTAAAAATTTGTTGCTGCTCATACTGCAGCTTGTTTTAGCATAAAGAGTCAGCAACAAAATAAAAACCGGAAGTCAAGAGAAGTTGGAGATCGGTATACAAATAAACCGGCCAAGCTAGCTTAACTAACGATTTTTTCGTAAAAAAACGATTGCAAAAATTTGTTGCTGCTTATACTGCAGCTTGTTTTAGCATAAATAGTCAGCAACAAAATAAAAACCGGTAGTCAAGAGAAGTTGGAGATCGGTATACAAAAAAAACCGGCCACGCTAGCTTAACTAACGATTTTTCCGTAAAAAATCGATTGCAAAAATTTGTTGCTGCTCATACTGCAGCTTGTTTTAGCATAAAGAGTCAGCAACAAAATAAAAACCGGAAGTCAAAAGAACTTGGAGATCGGTATACAAAAAAAACCCGCCACGCTAGCTTAACTAACGATTTTTCCGTAAAAAAACGATTGTAAAAATTTGTTGCTGCTCATACTGCAGCTTGTTTTAGCATAAAAAGTCAGCAACAAAATAAAAACCGGTAGTCAAGAGAAGTTGGAGATCGGTATACAAAAAAAACCGGCCACGCTAGCTTAACTAACGTTTTTTCTGTAAAAAATCGATTGCAAAAATTTTTTGCTGCTCATAATGCAGCTTGTTTTAGCATAAAGAGTCAGCAACAAAATAAAAACCGGTAGTCAAGAGAAGTTGGAGATCGGTATACACAAAAAACCGGCCACGCTAGCTTAACTAACGATTTTTCCGTAAAAAATCGATTGCAAAAATTTGTTGCTGCTCATAATGCAGCTTGTTTTAGCATAAAGAGTCAGCAACAAAATAAAAACCGGAAGTCAAGAGAAGTTGGAGATCGGTATACAAAAAAAAACGGCCACGCTAGCCAGCGTGGCCGTTTTTTTTTTGTATAATAAGTAACGATATTTCCGTAAAAAAAAATTATTGTGAAAATTTGATGCTGCTCATACTGCAGCTATTTTGAACACAAAGGGCAGCAACAGGTTTTTTAAATTAATTACGCATAATATTTATCAAGAAATGACTTCCCGATGGAAGATAACGTTAACTTTATTTTTTCTCCTCGCATTTATACAGTTTTTACACTTAATAACAGCACAATTTACCATTTTAATATTTTTAACTGACTACTGATGCAGACTGGGCGCGAAAATGGCCACTTACGATTATTTGTCGTAAGCTAGGCACGCGAAGTAGTTGCTCTTGTGTTATCTAGGTATATCTAAATCCGTGGTCCCGACTATGTAAAAGGTTCTTTACACGTGTTTGAAGATGTCGGCATTTATTTGATTAATATCAAAGAAATGCCGACAAATAGGCGGTGTCTTTTGACTATCTGGTATCTTCACTTTTTTTTTATTTAACCCGATTTTAACACTGCAATGATTGAGTAATTTTATACAATTTGTCAAATAAAAATAAAATGAAATAAAATAAAGTTAACCATTGTCTTAGTATACATACAAAGGACCATAAAGCATAAAGAAGCCATCTTGTCCTTTTAATATAATTGTTTATGCTCACACGCCGTGAACACTTCGCGTTTTTAACGCATCGTTCTTAGTTATTCAAAATTCTAATTAAGTATAAAGATATTTCTTTATAAGTTATTTATTGTTGTCTCACCCAGTTTCGCACACTTAATGATTATTATCTAAAACCCTTTTATTCAAATAAATAAATTGGTTTCCACATTCCAATGTTATTCCTAATCATTTTAGCTGTATTAGTAAAATTGCTGCCAAATGGTTGCTACTTTCAAGAAATCATATTATTACGTTTATTTTGGTAAGCATTTAATATATACATATATATAATGACACATAGTTCCCAGAAGAATAAATCAATAAACTCGTTGGTAAGGATGAGGTCCAATCCAAGAAGTATAGAACAGTTGCTACTGAAACAAGCTGTCATTTTCCAAATATAACCGAATCATCGAATGTTTAGACAATTAGACAGCGTTTTGTATTCTACCGGTAAAATATATTTTAATCGGATGAGTAACTTTAAGATTGCCTACTACATCTAATAATAATCAAACATTATAATATAATATAGGGTAGACCGGGGGCAATAGTAACATGGGGCAATAGTACCATCTTCGATTATACCGATCTCCAAATTCTCTTGACTTCCGGTTTTTATTTTGTTGCTGACTCTTTATGCTAAAACAAGCTGCAGCATGAGCAGCAACAAATTTTTACAATAGTTTTTTTACGGAAAAATCGTTAGTTAAGCTAGCGTGGCCGGTTTTTTTTTGTATACCGATCTCTGACTTCTCTTGACTTCCGGTTTTTATTTTGTTGCTGACTCTTTATGCTAAAACAAACTGCAGTATGAGCAGCAACAAATTTTTACAATAGTTTTTTTACGGAAAAATCGCTAGTTAAGCTAGCGTGGCCGGTTTTTTTTGTATACCGATCTCCAACTTCTCTTGACTTCCGGTTTTTATTTTGTTGCTGACTCTTTATGCTAAAAGAAGCTGCATTATGAGCAGCAACAAATGTTTGCAATCGATTTTTTACGGAAAAATCGTTAGTTAAGCTAGCGTGGCCGGTTTTTTTTGTATACCAATCTCCAACTTCTCCTGACTACCGGTTTTTATTTTGTTGCTGACTCTTTATGCTAAAACAAGCTGCAGTATGAGCAGCAACAAATTTTTACAATCGTTTTTTTACGGAAAAATCGTTACTTAAGCTAGCGTGGCCGTTTTATTTTGTATACCGATCTCCAAATTCTCTTGACTTCCGGTTTTTATTTTGTTGCTGACTCTTTATGCTAAAACAAGCTGCAGTATGAGCAGCAACAAATTTTTGCAATCGTTTTTTACGGAAAAATCGTTACTTAAGCTAGCGTGGCCGGTTTTTTTTGTATACCGATCTCCAACTAATCTTGACTTCCGGTTCTTATTTTGTTGCTGACTCTTTATGCTAAAACAAGCTGCAGTATGAGCAGCAACAAATTTTTACAATCGTTTTTTTACGGAAAAATCGTTAGTTAAGCTAGCGTGGACATTATTTATTTTGGCATAATTGAAAAAAAACTATTTTTATTTTTTTTATTTATTTCTCCCTACCATCTTTCAGCAACAAATTAGCAACAAATTGACCACTATTTGCTTGATCGATCAGCCCACATCCAGTGATTTCCACGCTATCTTATTGAAAAGTTAGCGTTATTGCCGATTTTTTTCGATCGGTTGAAGCAACAAAATTAATTTTCTGGCAACTAATTAGCAACAAAAAAGCAACAAATTGAGGTGTTTTTTTTTTTTTTTTTCGCTGATTTTACATCGCCATTTTTTTAGACCTCATAGCGCGCCAACTTCGCCACGTAAAAAGATGTACCTTGCAGCGCAAATTATTATGGCGGAACATAGAAAATTATAAACCAGAAAAAAACATAAATAATGATAGAATTACCATCCAAATTGATCATCGCTATGAACGTTATGGCATAAAAACTGCAGTAAACAACTCTGTCCAAGGCTAAATGCGCTGCTTGAAACACCGGCGAATTTATCTTCTGTAAAGGTATTCCTGTGAAGGCCCACGACCACATTAGGGCAAAAGTCACATAGTGTAAATACTTGAACCACTGAAATATAAAACACATATATTAAATATAGGCTGTGTTCGTCGTCTCATTTACCGGATCACTTTGACATCTTCTAGGGTAACTTTTGACATACCCATAGTCAAAAGTTCAAAAAGCACTGGGTTATTATGGGAGGGATAACTTTTCTAATGCATTACATGACACTGGCTAAAATTGCTGAATAAGCGGCAGGCTGCCAAAAAAAAGCTTCTTTAATAAGATCATGATCTTCTGTATCTGGAGCACATTTCTTCACACGATGTTGTTACGTTAATTATCCACAACATTACCTTAGATGTCAAATGGTGCCGGTTGACTACAAGCCATACAAACATTATAAATACAACTAACAACTCAAATTGAATGAAGTATTCAAACATAATGAAACGCCGGTGGCGTAGCGTCGGTTCATTTCCTGGTCCGGACAAAAAAGACTTTTGGTAAAATCAAAGATTTATTTCCGGGTCCGATTAGTTGAGGGACTACCTTCTTTTAATTACCTTCTTTCAACCGACGCTACGTTACCACTATGTATGATGTACATGATGATGGGCGATATTGTTACGACCGTAAAATATTTCTTAAATATACTCAATAAGACAACGAATAAAATGATAAAGTTACTTTATATTTGGACACGTTGATCTTCCTCACGTCTATTTCATACTGAATGTGACCTAGAATCATGCCTAAGAAACACGCTGGTAAGGCACCCCAAGTGGATATGTAAAAATCCGTAAATGCTTCGGAGTCCCGGAAATGTCTTCGAATTGCCCTAAAAACATTTAATTTGTCATTATTCCTCGCAAAAAAAAAAAAACATAAACGTGTGACTTAATTTATGGATGGCTCCTTACATGTAATTTTGGCTAGCCCAAAAACGATTGAGCCGCCAAAACGTTTGTAAGCGATCGCTCCACAGTAATGTCGTTATGTCTAGGCAGTCTGTATCGATTTGTTTTGTGATAAGCCATTCGCTGAACATCGATTCATTCTACTAGCTTCCCGCGCGGGATTTATCCCCGTAACTCCCATCTCGTGGGGGCTAAAATTACTTAAACATCTCCTGGATTTGTTATCCAGGAAATGTTTTGAGCTTTCTAACAAACAATGAAATCTATCTTCTTTATAATATCAGTATAGAATTAAAAAAAAATCACCACGTTATACATTATAATACTCACTCAGGTGTTTTCAAGAACAGCATAGGTTTATACTTTTTGGTATACACAATCACCCCAATCATAACCGTCATTGCGAAGAACAAGAACGTATATAATTTGATGGCGGTAGATCGACGACGCCACAATACCAGCGTCAGGGCACAAGTCAGAATGTACAGATGCATGTCCACTGACAAGAACCTAAAAAATAAATGTATTAATGTTCAAAACCTTATGGCGTTTCCGAATGCAGTATTTAGAACTAGATTTGGAACGCACCCAAAAAAAAAACTAACATTTTGCACTTCTTCTCTATATAAACTATAAGTTTGCGACATTTCATATTCCTCCGTCCATGCAAGTTTCTTAAAAAAGGGTAGAAAGTTTTATGATTTCATAGAAGCCAAAAGGTAAAACAATGCATGTGTTAAAAAAAACGGTACTGACCATGATGGCAAAACGCAGTAACTGTCTTTTTCCACTATATTGTTGTAAAAGAATATTTGGGACCAAAACTTGTTCTTGCACGCTTCACTCTCCAAACCTATGACCGAAGAGACCAGAGGTCCATCCCGAGTGTGTACCCACCATGTCGCCGCGAATCCCACTACCAGAAGGTTTACAGGCATAATTCTATAAAAATGTAGTTTTATTACAATACAGAAGAAGAAGAATTTAAAATTTGACAAATTTGCCACAATGATAATAATGTCACTAGAATATTATAATCAAATAAATAAGTAGCGTACTCGTAAAAATAACTAAGGGACATAATAAGAATCAACTTGTTCAAAATATTTTGTGGATTCCAAAATTCAGTTCTTTTAAAGGACTCTGCCCACTATCCCGTAGTGCCATGACCGTGCTAGGAACGTAACAACCAAAATATATTCTTTGTATTCAAAAGTATGAGACTATGCCCACTAGACCGTTCCGTCACCGACCGACACCGTCGCATACCATGAACGGAGCGTCAAGAATTGTCGGCGAGAATATTTTGCCGGTGCGCAGGCGGGTTATAACCGGCACGGTTCTTGAGCGCTCGGCGCAAGAGTGGGGATCGCTTTGCACATCGTACACTTATGACAAAATAAAACGCACACCCGTTTATTATTTATTTTTGCTAAGTTTCTAAGCACTAGGATGATACGGAGATGATATGCGGACGCTCCCGCCACTAAAATCCGGGTATGACACGCGGATGATACGGAGATGATATGCGGACGCTCCCGTCACTAAAATCCGGGTATGACACGCGGATGATACGGAGATGATATGCGGACGCTCCGGTCACCCCACGGCTTTGATACGTAATTAATACGCTCTAGTGGGCATAGTAGAGCGTATCGGATTACTTTCCGTGCCCGATACGTTCCTAGCACGGTCATGGTATGCTACGGGAAAGTGGGCAGAGTCCTTAAAATTTACTGAGACGTAAAAGGTAAATAAGTTATCTGATTATAAAATCAATAGACGAATTGTATAAATTGGTCTTTTTCTTAACTGCGCAACTTTGATGCATGTGGCCAGACCAAAAATTAAACTGGTAATGTTTTGGTGTGGCCCCGAAGAATACTTTAAATTGGGTATTCCTGTTGGCCACACCAATGTAACTATTGGTGTGGCCAATAGAAATACGGTTACGGATATTACTCACCTGATTAATCGTTTTATAATACATAATGGTAATGCTTTAAGATCAATCGCGTACTTCTCCGATAATATCAGTAGGTTGTAAACAGTCAGGAAACTTGATACCATTACAAACACTTGAATCAGCGAAGTACCATTTGTTAAAAATATACCATCAAATCTATCTGTATACTGAAAATAATTAGAAAGAAATATTAGAAAAGATACAACTGAAAAAGAAAGCCACCGTGGCCCAAGTGCTAGGGCGTCCGACGACTTGCGATCACGTCCGACTTGTTGATCCCCACCCATTGCACTACCGATGTTAACCCACTCGTAAGACAAGCATTTTAACTTAGCACGAGGGGTTAACAAGAATACTAGTAGACTTCAAAACTCTGCTAGTTTTTTCTTCCGGACGGATATAAGAAAATTTGTCTTAATAGGTACTTACGTTTTCCAAATCAACAGCATTTTGAATATAAGCACCATATTGAATTACATAGGCGTGAGTGTATGTAGTGAACCCAAATGCAAGTACTCTGTAAACACCAAATATTAGTGCATTTCACGTGAAGCGGACAACCAAAAAAATATGAGGTCGTGAATTTTGTTTGTATTGTGGTCACTTATACTTCTAGTAGACGTGGATGTATACACACAATTTTTTTTCGTATGACGCTTTTTGCTGACTTATGAGCTTTTAAAAAATCACCAAGAATGCAATCGTGAATTTTTGGATGCTTTTTATCTGTATCAATTTATTTGTAGAAATAACTAAAAAGTATTGTTACATACAGTAAAACAGTTGAAGTTTTTTAATTTTTTGGCGAATTCTAAATTTGATTTTTTTACGTATAGTAAACCGGAAGTGAAAATTTCAAATCAATTTTTAAGTGACTTCGCTATGTTTTTATTTAATTTTCTTTAATTGAATTAAAGCTTTAAATGTACTTATTATTCACAAAAAAAAATTAAAACGATCGCCAATAGTTAAAGACTTAGAGCACATAAAGTACATACACATAGCTATGAGCACTTTCTAAGCAATCGAGTTTATGCGCTAACATGCTGAAATACTACACTATTCATATTTTATTCCTTCATTCCAACATGCAAAATTATAAAAATAAACTTCTTGTGGTAGTAGACCACCCCATATATTCCTATGGGTGTCGTGAAAACCAGCAGCAGTATGTATACAGGGTTATTTTTAAAACACCAACACACTTTCAGGGGGTGAAAGTACAGATGATTATAAACAACTTATACTATGGGACCAAACATCATCATCATCAGCCTGTTGTAGTCCACTGCTGAATATAGGCCTCCCCCATAGATTTCCAGCGGGAACGATCGCTAGCAATCGCTAGCTAACGACCTGCTGATCTCTTCATTTCTGATTCGATCACGCAGGGAAACGCCGAGCATAGCTTTTTCTATAGCTCGCTGAGCGACTTTGAGCTTTCTTATGAGGCACATAGTAAGAGACCACGTCTCAGATCCATATAACATCACTGGTAACACACATTGATTGAAGACTTTGGTCTTCAGGCACTGAGGTATTTTGGACGAGATCTCCCGAAGCTTCCCAAACGCTTCCCAGCCAAGTCGGATTCGACGATTGACCTCTTTCTCTACTGGGACCAAACATGAAATCGCAAAAAAAAAAAACAGTTCTTCCATACATTTTGTCGAGGTAAGTGAACATAAATGTATATATATAGGTATATATATAGGTAAGGAACAACTGATTTTTTTTCGCGATTTCGGCGTTTGTCCCGTAGTAAAAGTTGTTCATAATCATGAGTACTTTTATCCCTCAAATGGCAAAAGCCTCGTGGCTATCTAAATATGGCCGTTCGAAAAACAAAAAAAAAGTAGCTTTCTAATTATGAATTTTTCAAATCGGACCAATAGTACCTGAGATTAATCATTATCATCATCAGCTCGTATAACGTCCACTGTTAAACATGGGCCTCCTCCCGGGGAGAGTATTTACCATAGTCACCACGCTAGGCCATTTTTGTACCACACAAGGAAACGCTGCTGTCCGTTCCTTGATATAAGTATACGATTATAATAGATTATGTTTTAATAATCGGGACCAACGGCTTAACGTGCGTGTAGAAATCTTAGATTTACTTAAAGATTTCTTGTCCGGCGTGGGGATCGAACGCACGACCTCCGAGATTCAAAGTGAGCCAAGTACCGCTACGCCACGGAGGTTAAATATAAGTAATGATGAAATTTTTGAATTTATATGTACAGTATTTATTATGAAATACATTAAGGTTCACCTAAATCCATGAAAGGGTGCAAGTGCAGATAGGCGCGGGTCACCTCCTTCGTAAATTATCGTAAGCTTCCGCCAGTTCCTCGGAATTGAAAATGCCGATAGGAATTTTATTTCTGAAATCAAATGTATATTCAGCCACAATAAATAATGGGTGCTTCTAAAATATATGCCATCCCTTTAACAGTGTGTGATAAAAAAAACAAATTACACACACAAGTCTAATTTGTTTTTTTTTGTGTTAACGTAAAGGATATTAAATAAATTTAACAAAACGTGTGTTTTGGTATAATTTTATGTGTTAATTTAAAAAAATACTATTTATTATTTCATAGAAATATTTTTACTAACATAATCACTATAGGTAACTTTATTTGCTGTTAAAGGGTTGCCTATTTTTTGGTAGCCCCTTATATTAGGACTAGCCTGCCGCACGAGATTCCGGCTGCGTAATTCCCGTTCCCGTAGGAAATTCATAAATTAAATATAGCCTATAGTCTAAGTTGATAAATGGGCTACCTAATATTTTTTCACATAACAGTCGTTGCTGAGAATAGCGCGTTAAAGCAAACAAACAAACTCTTCATATATATTAGTAGGTATAAATATAGATAAGCTTTATATCAGTCGTATTTAACCTTTTTTACAGGGGCCACATTCACTTTTCAGACTTGGTGTCGCGGGCCACAAATAAAAAATAATTACGGGATAATGAAAAAGGAAAACTTAAATACTACATAATAATAATAGCTCAAAATATTCAATAAACAAAAATCACGTATAATTATTATAACCCTAGGTGGGCCAACTCAAAAGGCCCGGTGGGCCAACGCAAAAGGCAATTGAGGCCCGCGGACAAGTATAGCTGCTTTAGATTATCGAAGAATCTTTGAAGTTACACAGCCCGTGAGATAAAGCGTAAACAAATATCACGAGACAAAACAAATGCAAAGGCAATCAGTTCTAAATAATAAAGACACTTAGAATGAAATTATAAGTACCCTTCTATTGATTGACTATTTCGGTGGTTGATAATATGTTCGAACGTAATTTCAGACGTCCCCGATTCCCGGGTTGGGCATAAATTTGTGTTACAAAAAAAAGTCTCTTGAGAAAATTCTAAGTATTAATCGGTAAGCCAGGAAGTTAATATTACAAGAGGGTATTTTTTTACTCAAGGTGAATTGCTACTCTGTAATGTATAAAAATCTACGTCCTCCAGCAGAATGACCTTTTTGGCTTCTACTGAAATATTAAGTTATCATCATCAGTCACCACGTTGCAGGCAGGTTGGTGACCGCAGTATTATGTTGTAACACACAAAGAAACGCTGCTGCCCGTTCCCTGGTATACAATTGTTATAGATGATGTTATAACAATCGGGACCAACGGCTTAACGTGCTTTCCGAGGCACGGGGGTAGTCCCTCGACCATCCAGACCCGGAAAGAAATCTTAGAATTTACACAAAGATTTCTTGTCCGGTGTGGGGATCGAACCCACGAACTCCGAGGATTACAGCAAGCCAAATACCGCTGCGCTACGGAGGTTGTAAAAATATTAAGTAATACGTCTAATTTTATAAGTTCCAAAATTTCTTAGCTCCTTGCATAATGCCACTTACTGTTTGGAGAATCGCCAGTATAAACATCGTAGATCGTTCCAATAATATTCAATGCGATTAGGACATGAATGACGCGCATAAACAATGCCTCTTCATACTTTTGTGGTAACACAGTCTTCACTTCTTCATGTGTGCGGCAGTATTCAAGCGAATAGAGCGAAGCGCTTAGTTCACGTCGCTTGCTCCATTGATTCACGCAACGCTCGAAGCGAAGCGAAGTGTTGCGATCGTGAATGGTTGGACAGCGGTCACTGACGCAATAGCCTCGATGTATTCGAGTGCGGTTGAAATGATGAAAGGTGTCCTTTGAATACTCCTGTAACAAGTTCATAGGCTTAGATAAATAATTAGTCTCGCTTGATTAGATATCGCCGTCGTACTGAACAAATGCGGCAAAATGCACCTGGCCAGTCACGCTCTGTGCGAGGAATATGTGTGTTTTTTTTTGTACATTTTGGTTATAATCGAAGTAATATGATATACGAAGTAAACTGTGTAAAAATAACACTACAAGAAATAAGAAGGACATTGGGATCATATTATTACCATCCATCGATCAGTGCCGGATTATCTATATAGCAAGAGTAGCAAATTCTACGGGCCCCGCGATGATTTGGGGGACCCCGCGATTTGGGGAATCCGCACACTAAGATATGTGCGCAAGCAAGAAATTGGATCCAGTAAATAATCTTATGGATCCGAATCATAGTGCTTCACAAAAGGTGGCCTAACAGACCTAAAGACAAGCTCGTCGACTCTGAGTCAAGAGGGGCCTCCGGACAGAATTTGCCACAGGCCACGCGCTGGCTTAATCCGGCACTGCCATCGATACAGTGTCTTATACACATACCTACATCTACACACTACAATATTGAGTTGCCGCATTTAAGGATTTAAGGTAGCGCGGTATTGTGGTCTAAAGCTAGGCACTCGCATAGTTCGCGTCGATCACACGCTCAAGGTACATCTAATGTTAGATCATCTAAGGTCAGCCTTTTTTTCCGGGGAAATGCCTTTACGCAATCCCTCCGCCGTTGCAGCGTTCCCGTGCCGGCGTAGGTTTATGTGGGACTCGCTCTCTCCATAGCATGGTATGCTAGTCATACCACGAGGAGAGGACCCTACACCACTAAAACCCCCCGGAAACTTCTCCGTCCACCGTTGTTCAGGGCCGGGTACGCTACGCAATCCGGCGCTCCGGCGGCATCCGCGGCCAAATTGGCGTCGCGGGCTCTCCTGATCTAAGATATCAAATTTTCTAAATTATCTGTATACCTTCAATGACTCATAGGTGACATGAGGCAGTTTCGTCGGTGCTAACTCGAAAGTTCCAAGGCAGTATAGTCCTTTGGGCTGAGCCAAACAGCGCCCATAGTCATCCAAGTGAAAGAGCTTTGGGAAAAAGCTTAATTCCTCATCTGGAAAAGTGATTTATTTTCTAGATTACATGAATTGAAATTGAAATTTCCACACAACAAACATTTTTCTTTTTTTTGTTCGATATCAATAACGAAAACAGGTAGGCACTTGAAAATGGTATATACACTTGGCTCGTTTTTAATTATTAACAAGAAGTTTTACCATCAGTATTACTATCGATACGTAACATTAATATTTTGTGAATTGTGAAAATATCTATTTACAAAAAAAGGTTTCCCTCGAGGAAACGGCAATGGTACATATACATGGCAAAATGACCTGTAGTGCCTGACAACACAAGACAATTTTGAATTGATTGATTGATTTTCAATCGCGGCAGGCCGAGACGAAGATGGAGGGACGAGCTTGACTTCTACCGTAGGGACTGGCCGGTACTCACAAAAGGCAGAGTTGGGTGGAAAAGGGAGAGGGAGGCCTTTGCCCTGCAGTGGGACAACACAGGCTAGTTAGATTAGATTGATTTTCAAGTGGATGTAGCCCAATGGCTAGGTCGTCGGACTTGTGTAGACTATGACGGCATTTGCAAAATTAAGAAGTTTGTATGAAACTTTTATAGTTTTAATAGTAGAGTTTTCAAATATGGGGAGGACGGTGCGGGCATAGGAACGGGAGGGAAGGCATGGGCGTAGGAATTTGGGTGGCGGACATGGGTGTAGGCACATGGAGGGTAGATATGGGCGTAAGACAGCGGGGGCAGGCATGGGAGTAGGTATAGTGACGTAATTATGGGCGTGGGAATAGAAACGGGAGGGAAGGCATGGGCATAGGAATTGGAGTGGCGGGCATGGGCGTAGGCACTTGGAGGGTAGTTATGGGCGTAAGAAAGCGGAGGCAGGCATGGGAGTAGGTATAGTGACGTAATTATGGGCGTGGGAATAGAAACGGGAGGGAAGGCATGGGCATAGGAATTGGAGTGGCGGGCATGGGCGTAGGCACTTGGAGGGTAGTTATGGGCGTAAGAAAGCGGAGGCAGGCATGGGAGTAGGTATAGTGACGTAATTATGGGACAGCACTACAGACGTGAACTCACTCGTGTAATACAAGCACTTTAGGTTATTTAGCACGAGGGGTTATCAAGAATACTAGTAGACTGCAAAAATCTGCCAGCAAACTTTTTAAAATAGAAAAAAAAATGATTTAACACAGGTTCGAAGTCGTTTTAATCTGTCATTTTTAAATGATATTGGAAAAGTATATTGGTACATACATTTCGATCAGTAACGACAAAAAATCACGGAGCTACTCACTTTCACATATCCGATTAATTTTTAAATTATATATTAAACAAACACATAATTCCCTTGAAATACTAACCCGTAAATTTCTGGGTTACCCCCAAAGATAGGAATGAGGCCACTACTAGCAATGATGTTAACGTAACCATGACTGGAATAATACTAATTATAAATTATTTTACAATACTTTTTGTAGGAATACGTCTATGTAACATGTACAGTTGAAGAAGCAAGTAGCTTTACAATTCAAGTACATATAATGTAAATAAATATATTTTGGCAGTGTGACAGTCCGTAATCGTTTTGGTGTGATAAGCTCACTTCAAGATATATATATATATAACAAACGCTTCACTTTTTAATCGGAAATATTGAGTGATTTTTTATATTTATAAGTTTGAGTTACAGCGCCAGAACCGAATATATATTCAATAAAAATTTATAGTTATGAAAAATCGTCATGAAAAACAATAAATACAAAATAGTAAAGAGCTGTGAATACAAATCGGTAGTGTAAAACAAAAAATAGAAACAACACAAATATTTATATTATATTGATACTAATATAATAAAAGTCTTCAACCAGTGCGTGTTGCCAGTGGTTACCTATGGATCCGAAACGTGGTCCTTTACTATAGCCCTTATGAACAGGCTCAGAGTCGCTCAACGAGCTATGGAGAGGGCTATGCTCGGGGTTTCTCTACGAGATCGAATCAGAAATGAGGAGATACGTAGAAGAACGCGGGTTACCGACATAGCCCACCGGATTAGTTTGTTGAAGTGGCAATGGGCAGGCCATATAGCACGGAGAACAGATGGCCGTTGGGGCCGAAAAGTTCTCGAATGGAGACCGCGGATCGGCAAGCGTAGCGTAGGACGTCCACCTACTAGATGGACGGATGATCTGGTTAAGGCCGCGGGATCACGGTGGATGCAGGCCGCTTCTAACCGCAACAACTGGAGATCTATGAGGGAGGCCTATATCCAGCAGTGGACGTCCTACGGCTGAAATGATGATGAATATAATAAAGAGGTAAAGTTTGTGAATTGTTTCGTGTTGTGTGTTGTGAATCTTTGGATCTACTGAAGCAATTTTACAAATTATTTTACCAATAGAAAGCCACATTATTTGTTAGTGTCATAGAATCTAGATCTACGCGGATTAACCCGCGCAGGACAGCTAGTGATATATTGTGATGAGGCGATTCAAATCCTGGCTGGTTCGCCATGTGATGGGCCGGATTGCTCATGCGTACCCGGCCCCCACCAACGGCGGATCGAAGGAGTGTCCGAGAGGTTTTAGTGGTTGGTAGGGTCCTCTCCTCGTGGTATGAGTTTAGCATACCACGCTATGGAGAGGGCGAGTCCCACATATCCCACCGCCAGCGCGCGAATACGCTGCAGCGGCGGTGGGAATGCGTAAATGCATTTCCCCCGGACAAGTAAAAAAAAAAGCGTTTCCATGTGATGAGGCGAGTGAGGAGGCGAAATGAAACCACCGACTGTTGGATATAGACTACTCATTTGTTGTCAGGATAAGAGTATTATATGCATGTAAGAAGATATAGGTACATATAGGCTTAGGTACTAGAACGATACATGTTGGAAGGTGTCAATACACTAAAATATAAAACACATAATATTAGTAAACTCTTCGCATACATCTAACGTTATACATTAAGTACGTTTCACAATGTGTTTAGTTATATACTTCTTTTACTGTACGTGACCTAATTTTTTTTATTTTAGTTTCTTGTTTACCGTAAATGTTAATAATATATCATCGAAGCGCCCTTATTTGAGTACCTATTGACCCTAAAGTAACATTAGAGTATTTCAATGATGTTGATGCAATAAAGTTAATAAAACCCGACAAGCCAAAATCAACCTAATACTCTTGAAATAAAGTTACAAACCATATGTCTGTTTATATTTTAATTAAACTTCATAAATAAATAAATATTCTAACATCGAAACATAAGTACTTATCTATACTAATACATATTAAGCCGAAGAGTTTGTTTCTTTGCTTCAAAGCAGTAATCTCAGAAACGACTAGTCTCTCTCTCTCCGCAGCATTGATTATTCCCATAAAATAGTAAGGCACAGGATTAATAATAGAAGCAGATTAATAGTTTTATTTCGTAACTAGCGGCCCGCCCCGGCTTCGCACGGGTTGACTTTTATTTTAAACATTTGGAACATATATGGATTGTATAAACTTTTAAACTTTCTCGTATCATAATTGTAATTTATAGCACACAGGTATTAACGCGATAAAAATGTCCTTTTTATATTTTTAGAATTCAGTGAGTCAAGTGTCCAACCGGGCTTTTTTTTTTGTTTTTTTGTCCGGAGTGAAATCCATTTACGCATTCCCACCGCCGCTGCAGTGTATTCGCGCGCTGGTGGCGGGATATGTGGGACTCGCCCTCTCCATAGCGTGGTATGCTAAACTCATACCACGAGGAGAGGACCCTACTACCACTAAAACCTCCCGGACACTCCTTTGATCCGCCGTTGGCGGGGGCCGGGTACGCATAAGCAATCCGGCCCCCCGACGGCACCCGCGGCTAATATGGTACCGCGGGATCTCCGGACTTACAGTGGCCCATTTAGTGTTGAAAATGAGTGAATTTGACTGACTGTCATTTACGATTTTTCAACATCTATATTGAAACAAAAAAGTGGTTTTAATGATTTATTATATTATTAAACATTTTACAATGTAGGTTTGTTTTATTTAACAAAAATCTAATCATAGTGTGTTAATCATTTTACATTTAATCACTACAATAATACAAAATAAAACGTTGCTTCATTTAAACTTGCATATAAATTGGGTACCGAAATAAATAAATAATTGGGTGGTAGTTGAGAATAGACAGTAATATTTGCGTCAAATTCCCTGAATTTGACAGTAAATGACCGGTCATTTAAGGTTTATGACAATTATGACTAGTCAGATTCAGTCACTTTACATCTCTAGGCCCTTTTGCCCAAAACTCTAGGCCCTTTTGCCCAATTATAGGGAGTGTAGAGGCGTCCCTACTCCTCATGGGTCAGCCTCGAAGGGAGTGGGGCCCATGTCCCCCACTCCCCGAGCCTAGGGCGGTAGGCGGCGGGAAGTGTGCAACCGGCCTTACGACACAAAATAAATTAAAACTGAGGGTACTTGGTAACTCAACGCCCTCAACTACGGAGCGACACCGCCGAGCCAGTCTGCCCGCGACCACGATCAATGCAACTTTATCCAAACGTCCGCGTCGGGTAATATAAAAAGGTAATTTTTATCGCGTGCTATAAATTATAATATTATATAGATTGGCTCAAACTGATCATAGTCTTGAAAATCTTGTAGCCACGATCCAACCCGAAATCGAAAATCTTACAGAAAGAAATGTCTTGCTGTTGCAATGTCACGGCTTACCTATATTATTTAGGTTCACATTTTTAAGCTCGTAATATCTTTTGAATTCATTGGCCGATTTTGATAATTTAAATAGTAATCTACAGGTACTGAAACAGTCTTAAATGAAAATAATTTAATTTAATTCGAAATATGAATAACGTGGGACTTTAGGCATTGTCTGGTATTTGTAAAAAAAAAAAACAAAAAGTAGTTATAATTACATAACTACTATAGTTAGACATATTATAATATCACAAAGATTTTTCTAGATATTGATATGTTCTTTAATATTAAGTATAGAACATATTTTTGTTCTATCATCAATAGTTTCCGCAGCGCATGCGACGAAAGTCGTTTTAGGGCACTCAAGTAACGCACCTTGGGTTACGTTACTTAAGTTTAAGTAAGACTCCCTAATCTTTTCTAGCAATGAATATAGCCTATGTCACTCAGGGTGATTTTTTTTTCTTTCCAATGGTGAAATAATTTTTGAAATCGGCACCGCAGTTTTTGAGGTTATTCATTACAAACATACACACACACTCAAAAATCCTCTTTATAATGTCAAATGTTACTTAGTTTTCCACTGCACCAAAGAAAAGCAAAGGCAAAACTCATTTTAATCATTTCTACAAATTTTACGAACTTAAAAAACAAATGTTTACAAAACTTTTTTTTTTTTTAAGATTACTAGCAGAGTTTTGCAGTCTACTAGTATTCTTGTTAACCCCTCGTGCTAAGCTAAACTGCTTGTTTTACGAGTGGGTTCACGTATTCAATATAGTGGTTCACGTGGGTCCACGCTTCAAATATTATCGTAGTGTTTGCAATTTATTTTCGCTTAAAAGCCCAGTACATAAAAATACCTTTTTTGACTGTCAATTCAGGGAAATGCACAAAGGATTATGCAGATTGAAAATTCGTAATGCTATTTGCGAAACAGAATGTCGCTTTGTGAACCAAACTCTAGAGCTAAGCCATACATTACCCTTCGATATGCATGCATTTTTAACAATATATTTTTCCTATAATTTTGTACTTTTAAGTCCAGATCAAAGCAATAATTAAAAACCGACCAAGTGCAAGTAGGACTCGCGCACGCCGAATTCCCAACTATTATCAACATTAGGCCCTAAGTTATTAATTTAAAATAGAGAACCATTTTAAGCTTCTGCTTCTGTAGAGTTATTAGTATCAATCAAGAAACCGCAAAAAAACACGTTTGTTGTATGGGAGATTAATAAAATTCGACCCCTGCCAGGACTCGAACCTGCATCTTAGGGTAGGGTAGGGCTACGTTGGACCCCACCGGTCATCGAAATTTATCAATCTATTTATAACATGTTAGTGCCATTATTTTATTCTGTTTTAGTATTAGCTGTTAAAGCGGCAACATATACAGGGTGTCCCAAAAGGTTAAGTAGCTGGGAAAGGGGGTGACAGGGGTGGACACAATGGTCACTAGAAAAATAAAAAAAAAATCCGCTCTGGGTATTTAAAAAAAAAATGGCATTTTTTTAAATACTTAAAATTTTACACCTTGTTATTTCTGATGTTGATGTTGATGACCTTGTTGTTATTGAAGATTACATAACAGCATTTTTTTTAAATACAGCCATATTTGTAGGTACAGTTAGCACAAGGTGTAAAATTTTTAGTCTTTTAAAAAATGCCATTTATTTTTTTAAACACCCAGAGGGAATTTTTTATATTTTTCTGGTGACCCTTGTGACCATCCCTATCACCCCCCTTCCCAGCTACGTAATCTTTTGGGACACCCTGTATATGTTATATGCGAAAATTTTTAGTGTCTATTACGGATCATAAGGTACAGCCTGGAGACAGTCAGTCAAACTTTAGAGTCTTAGTAATCATCATCATCATCAGCCCGTACAACGTCCACTGCTGAACATGGGCCTCCTCCGCGAGGGAGGGTATTTGCCATAGTCACCACGCTTGGCAGGCGGATGGGTGGCTGTAGTATTATGTTGTAACACACAAGGAAACGCTGCTGCCCGTTCCATGCTATACGATTATTATAGATGATGTTATAATAATCGAGACCAACGGCTTAACGTGTTTTCCGAGGCCCGGAGGGTAGTCCCTCAACCAACCAGTCCCGGAAAGAAATCTTAGAATCTACACGAATATTCCTTGTCCGTCGTGGGAACCCATGACCTCCAAGATTTAAAGGTAGCCAAATACCGCTACGCTACGGAGGTTGTTGGGAGTCTTAGTTATACGGGATCCTAGGGTACAATCAATCAGACTATATTTATCCACTAATTTGCGCCATAAGACCCGGTCCTTCGCCCTCCACATCCAGTGTACTCCGGCAACCCTTTTCAGGTCACCTCTCCATCATTTCGAGAGCTGTCCTACCTTACGTTTGCCTACAGTACTGTCTCTACAGTTTTATTATCTATACTAATATTTTAAATAGAATTGTATTTTATGATTTGTATTTTTGTGTGTGTGTATGTTTGTAATGGTTAAACTCAAAAAGTACCGTGCCGATTTCAAAAAATCTTTCACCATTGAAAAGCTACATTCAGCCTGAGTGACATAGGCTATATTTAATTATGGAGTTCCCACGGGAACGGGAGTTACGCGCGTGAAACCGCGCGCGGGAAGCTAGTAATGTTTATAGATAGCTGTCCCGCGCGGTTTAACGTACCGCGTAAATCCCGTTGCCGTGGAAACCTTTACATAAAATATTGATGATGATGATGGCTTTGACACTCACAAATAATGCGATATAGGTATTAATACTATTGGTAAAAAATTTGGTCACCCATTTCATTTTGTTGTCCGGGGGAAATGCATTTACTCATTCCCACCGCCGCTGCAGCGTATTCGTGCGCTGGCGATGGGATACGTGGGACTCGCCCTCTCCATAGCGTGGTATGCTAAACTTATACCGCGAGGAGAGGACCCTACACCACTAAAACCCCCCGGACACTCCTTCGATCGAAGCGATCCGGCCCCCCGACGGCACCCGCGGCTAATATGGGCGCCGCGGAATCTCCTAGGCCACACTGACTGTGCCCCATTTGTCCAATTATAGACGACGCCCGGAGTGTCAAGGCGTCCCTCTCCCGCTCCACGGCCTCCTTCTGTGACATTACTTGTCTACAAAAGGAGGCAACCGCATCCCACGACCTCTCACTTTGGACCATCTTTGAAATTATGGTCGGCAGCGAGAGGTCATCTCTCACCACGCCAACGAGCTCCTCCCGCTCGTTGGCCCACGCCGGTCACTCCACCATCATGCAGAGATCCCCCCCTACATCCTAAAAAACAATTTACAAACTTAACTTCTTTATAATACTACTACCTATAGATATAAGCAAGTAACAAACACCAAAGTAAAAGTTACTAGTCATTTAAATACAAAGCAATGTTTAATTAACATCAAATAATTTGAATATCTATTTATAGAAAACCAAATCAGGTTAGTTAGACTATTTATAACGTGTAAATTACTGGACAGGTTCAAATAATGTTCATCATCACCATCATCATAGACCGTACAGCTTGCACGGCTGAACATGGGCCTCCTACTGTGGGAGGGTTTTTGCCATAGTCACCATGCTTGGCAGGCGGGTTGGTGACCGCAGTATTATGTAGTAACACACAAGGAAACGCTGCTGCTGAACTCAACCATCCATACCTGGAAATAGATCTTAGAATTTATGTAAAGATTTCTAGTTTGGCGTGGGGATCGAACCCACGACCTCCAAGATCTAAAGCAAGCCAAATACCGCTACGCTGGATGTTGTCACATAATCTTAATAGGCAATAATATGTTTTACAATAATATAGACAGAACAAGCATTTTGTGTCGCTAAAAACAATATAAATAAATAAATTATAATAATAACATATAAATATATGATAATATAAAAATAATAAATTTTATAGATATAAATATAATTAATATAATAATATAATTAATATAATTAATTAAAATTTTCTAATTAATGTTTGACTATTTACAAGTGCCTGTAATTGGTTTACGTAAATAAAAATGATTTTTATTTTATTTTAATAGAATGTGTTTAACATTGCAACTTAGAAGTACTGTCTGTGGTTCGTACAAATACTTGTTCCGGATGAGAATCTAACCCAAACCACGTCAGCTTTGAAAAGCTACTACGAGTATCATAATAGTTCTATTTATGGGTACAACTATACCCATGGGTAAAATTAGTGGGGTTACCTGTAAGTTATACGATAACCTCCTCGTATTACCCAAGGGCGACCCTTGAACAGTTATACAGTATGTGTATTTTACATGTTAATGTACCGATTTATTTGATCAAATAATAAAACTGTAGAGGTCGAATGTCTGTACATAACAAAATAATCTTTTTTTAACCGAAGTATTTATTACTAGCTGCGCTCCGCGGTTCTACCCGCGTTACTCTGCTCCAGTGGGTCGAAGTGTGATGTTTAGCCTATATGTTAATCCAGCGTATAATCTATCCCGGTGCAAAATTTCAGCCGATTCCGTACAGTCCGTAGCCAAGTCCATAGTAACAAACATCTATCCAGTAGTACAGTACAGTAGGATTAGAAGTAAAATAGATCTCATCCAGTTTTTTTTCCCTGACTGTTTGTACGGGCTAATCTCCGAAACTGTTTGACCGATTTAAATGAAATTATGCATGGTGGTGCTTTACATCCACAGTCAACATTTTAAATAAATATTTTTAATTGCAGAATTTTTGTTTGTATCTATAAATTAAAACATCAGCTAGTTTGGAAAATATAAATATGATTTAGCAACTTATCTATGATTCTGCGTCGGTGATACTGAAAGGTTGCAAGATAGTTTTTATAACGTGTAATTTCATGTGTCAAGATTTTATTTCGTTATGTTCTAAGAGGAAAAATTTCAATTTGCTTCATTTGATTTTTAACCTTATTGTTATAGTCCCTAACACGGTATTGCGGTGTCACCGACGCTCTTACCTTTTAGAAGTGTAGCGTGTGTGTTAATATTCTTCACCTCAGAAGCATAATGACGGATGTACTATTTATAATTCAGAAACATTCGGTCGTATTTCAAAATTGAGATTAATAAAATTCGACCACCGACAGGATTCGAACCTGCATCTTAGGTAAAGCCCCTAATACCTTAACTAATTAGGCTACGGTGGAACCACAGTCGGTCATCGAAATTTATTAATCTCTTTGTAACACGTCTCTAAGGGGGACGTTAGTGCCATCTATCGGTAATGATCCGCATTACTTCGAGAAATATCTCCAAAGTTACATTTGGTATTAAATATTAAATGATGTCACCGCCCGTTTTTCACATTTTTATATGTTTTTGAACACTTTATGGAAAAGTTACATAAGACTTTTGATTCTGACGTATAATGACACAACCGACCTTATACTTTTGATATAGCGATGCTATTGATATTGATAATGCGCATGGTATTGCGTGGCGGGCTTGTTTTAGTCTAGCCTGAGCTACAGACGAGAGCGGATGTGTTGGCTGTGCGTACTGAGCCTAGTTGATACCTAGTTTTTTTTTAAGGAACTATATAAATAAATAACAAGTTATTTTTTTTATTCCTGCTGGAAATGCATTTACGCATTCCCACCCTACACCACTAAACCCCTCGGACACTCCTTCGATCCGCCGTTGGCGGGGGCCGGGCACGCTCCGTAGCAGTGGACGTTATACGGGCTGATGATGAATATTTTTTACATCAAATGAAAACCCCGAATTTACACACTAAAAATGTCACTAACAACAGCAAAGTCAAGGTCACAGCGCTCGTGCACTATGTTTACTCAGCTTGAAATATACAAAGTTAAATAACGACCAGAAATATTATAACTGACAAAAAAAAACAATATAATAAATGCTTTACTTTTTATACTAATATGTTCATAATTTCCAATCAAACTGTGCTAGAATATTAATTAATTTGGTATACAGATTCAATACAGCGTCAAATGTTTCTTTGTTATAACAAAAAAGTATTCATCAACTCATAAGAAAATACATAACAATTCGCATACCAAAAAGTAGCGAAAGTACATTAAAATAGCCATTAAAAAAAATGGAGATAAGGCGGTCTTATCGCAGTCTGCGATCTCTTCCAGACAAGCTTAATATTTTCATAACTACTCATACTCTATTAGTTATTTCCACCTTATCGTCATCAGCCTGTATCACGTTTAACAAGGGTGTCTTCTTGAAGCAGGGTGTCCATTCCCTGGTAAACAATTGCTATTGATGATGTTACAACTATCGGGACCAACGGCTTAGCGTGCTTTCCGAGCCACGGACCAAAGTTCCTAAATCAATCAGCAACAGTGATAATGAGAAACTCCGAGGAATGTCCATGTTCTGCAGTGGCCCTATACTCGGCCACTTGGCCCTATACTGGCCGATAATTAAGATGTAGCCCATAACAACATACTTTGAAGTGGACAAACAATCTATCGCGAGTAGTATGGTCAAATAGCCAAAACAATAAATAAGTATTAATTGATATATATTTTTTTTGGTTTTATTATTATTGTAATTACTTTTTAGTTGTAACTTTATTATTCAACTATGTTATATGTAATAGCTTGGTTTGTTATATTGTGTTAAAACGATTGTCATTATTTGGGTGGATCATGAGTTAACAACTGAAAAGACCAGGCAAATCAAATTCAGTGGGTTATTGTACCGTCAGTTTTAATATGACCCACTTGAGACGATCCGGCAAAATATACTCAAATGGGCATTAGGTTAATAGGTTTTAGTCTAGTTACGGTTACTGTTATTTAATGATTTATTTTTTTTTACCCTTCGTTCTATGCTAAAATGCTTATGTTACGAGTGGGTTCACGTCGGTAGTGCAATGGGTGGGGTTCGAACCGGCGACCTCAAGATCACAAGTCCGACGCCCTAGCCATTGGGCTACGGCCGTTTAAATCTATAGCTATGTTTGCGCATGAACGCGCTAATCTCAGAAACTGCTGGTCCTAGTAGAAAAAATATTTCAATATTAAGCAGTCCATTTATCGCAGAAGTCAACAGACTAACCTATAGACTATTGTTTAACTATATAGTTCCTCTGGTAGCGGGAGTGACGCGGTAGAAACCGCCCTGGGGAGGCTAGTAATAATAATAATCGAGTTAAACAATAAAATTCCATATTCATGCGTAGCCTGACATAGTTTGTTTATATTATATTGTAAACAAACGGATATTGATGCCGCTTACAGTTTGCACAGTTGTCGAGCCACGGACTGCAGAGCAAAAATTACTTTTGCTTTCGGTTGGACATATTATTATGAACTAGATTTCTGCACGTGGTGTCACAAATCGCGCGTTCCCTAGGGAACTTCAAAATAAAATAGTCCTTAATGTCCTAAGTCCTAATTCCTTCCTCAGTCAAAGGGCTATCTAAACCAGTAAGAATTTTTCAAATCGGACCAGTAGTTCCTGAGATCAGCGCGTTCAAGCAAACAAACAAACTCTTCTGCTTTTATATTAGTATAGATTGAGGCTTTAGTTATTTCAATGGACAAAATGCGAGCAGGACTCAAGCCTTTTTCTACTTCAACAGCCCATTCAAGTCAACTGTTGAACATGGGCCGCCTCATGATCTTGGCATGCCAGGTATATTGCTATAATTACCACGCTTACCTACGAATTGGAGATTGCAGTCACATGGTAAGTAACCTTAAGCTATTAGATGCTGCCGCACATCCATCAGCTGTATTTCCCTAAGCCACCTCTTACGACACCCTCTTTAGACCACCCAAGTATTTTCCATACTTGGGTGGTCTATTCAAGCCGAAAACGACAGCCGGTAACCAGCCTTATTAATTGTAAAAAATACTACAAACTAAATAACCTGCTCAAGAGAATACTTCCTGTGGGGAATGAATCTCGACTCAGGACGGTTGCTGGCGACGATCGAGGAATATAGAATTCTAGATTTATAGGGCCGATTTGTGCAACTGCAATATAATAGAACATAATAAATTGTATAGTCATATCTAGAATTCAGAAGTATAAGGTCGGATGTACTTGAGAAGCACTTAATCGTAAGTGCCAGTTTATGGTAAAGACCCTTTTTTTTCTTTTTTTTTGTCCGGGGGTAAATGCATTTACGCATTCCCACCGCCGCTGCAGCGTATTCGCGCGCTGCCGGTAGGAGATATGAGACTCGCCCTCGCCATAGCGTGGTATGCTAACTCATACCACGAGGAGAGGACACTACACCACTAAAACCCCCAGGTCACTCTTTCGATCCGCCGCTGGCGGGGACCGGGTACGCATAAGCAATCCGACCCCCCATGGTAAAGGCCCATACAATATTGAGTCGTATTGGTTGTGACATACAATGGTACATCCAATCTTATGCTTCTGAGCTCTAGATATATTCTAAAGATATGATAAAAATGTCTTCATTACTATATAGGTTCATAATATTAGGGCAAGATGACACAGGAGAGGTGGCGGCAATCTAGTCACACACCATTAGGAGGCACCGAGTATGATGATGAAGCAACTCCCGGTATAATTACGGCTATCAGCGTTCCGAGGAATTTTAGTACAGACCCTTTTTTTACTCCGGGGCCCACAGTTTTTTGTCTCCGGACAGACATACGAAGTTAGCCACAAGGCTTTTGCTACTTCACCGGCCTTAATTATTTTTTTTAAACTACACACTGAGCAACCTAGCAACCTGCGCCAGAGAGCGCCCCCTTTGGGGCTTGGAGCTTGGCTCCGGGCGGTCGCTGGCGATGAGATTGAACGATTTATGACTTTAAGTTTTTATAAAGGCGAATTTTGTGCAACTGCCACTCTACTTTACAGTTCGCAGGACTTCGGGTCTACGAGGGCATCGGAGACTGCCAAAGCGGGGAAGAATAAGGTATGTAGAACTGCCCTCTTTATAGCGATGATATGTCTATCATACCCCGAGGAGACGGTCTACCCAATGAAATTCCCCGGGTGCTTCTCTGAACGCCAGTTTTGTGCCTAAATAATAGTGGGAAATTGATGACTACTGGAATACATAATGGTGCATAATTTATTCCCAAAACAATACAATTCATTTGACTTCATACTTTTTTTTTGTTACAAATTGCGTCATAGATTTAATAAACAATGCATCAGTTAAATTGTACCATTCAGTTTTGAAGGACAATATTTAATTTAGAGACTATTTTATTTGCTTTGAATAAATAAATACTCAATCAGATATTCGACAAAATCTGAAAATAGCTGCATTAAAATTAAACCCATACAGGATATCGAAGTTTTATACACCGATTTACAGTGTTTATAAAATACCTACTTTCGAATTAGCGTATTATATTATTCATATTCATTTATTGCGGACCATATGTATGAATAAGTTGCTACAAAGACAATTCGAATGAAATCAAATTACGCGAGTTCGAAAGAATGTATAATAAAATTGTCTTAACCTAAACTTCGCAATTATCATCATTATCTTCTGTATAACGTCCACTGCTGAACATGGGCCTCCTTCCGAGGGAGGGTTTTTGCCATAGTCACCACGCTAGGCAGGTGGCTTGGTGACCGCAGTTTTATTTTGTAACACACAAGGAAACGCCTTTGCCGGTTGCCTGGTATACGATTGTAATAGATGACCTTATAACAATCGGGACCAACGACTTAACGTGCTTTCCGAAGCACGGAGAGTACGCCCTCAGCCAACCAGTCCCGGAAAGGAATCTTAGATTCTACACAAAAAAATATTGTTTTTGTTCGGCATGGGGATCGAACCCACGACCTCCGAGATTTAAAGAGAGCCAAATATCGCTTATTTGGCTCGTTTTAAATATCGGAATCGGAAAATCTTTGTTGTGCGATAAATCGACGGACGCAACCCACGATCTCCGAGATTTAAAGCGAGCCAAATACTGCTACGCCACGTAGAATGTCGAAACTTTCTAATAACAAAGAAAATTTTTAATTAAGCTTTTTAAAATTTGAAATTGGGTAATTCATTGTGCGTCGACTCCAAAACAGAAATTATTCATAAACAAACACAAAATGGTTATCGAACGTGACTTACATAATTAATTGGATCTCATTTGGTCCAGCGTTTATGATTTTATCTATAATATATATGTATACAAATTAATAAAATTTAAGTGTCTGTTTGTAATGGAAATATAACAGGTTTCTACTAAATGCATATGTATGTAGGTATATAGGGTAATAAAAACACATACACGTAATAAAAACACATTCACGTAATAAAAACACATATTTGTAATAAAAACACACACGCGTAATAAAAACACAATAAAAAAACTGCTGCCTGTCAATTTGTTCGCTTATCGCAAGGGCTAGACCAATTTTGACATTGTTTTCACCGGTAGATAGGTAATTTTATTATTTTTGTTTTGTCTGTCTGTTTGTTTGACCGTGTATTCCGCATAATCTCAAGGCGGTAGTACCGATTTAGAAGGGACTTTTATAGTTAAAAAAAACCCTATTTTACGTGCACGAAGTCACGGACAGCAACTTGTTCTAATAATAAATTCTTTGTAGAGACTCAAGAGTATTCAGAGGGACTATATGTCTTAAAGGACTATATCGACGGGTATAAAGCTGATTAAACTATGCGATACCATAGGTGATATTGAATTATATACTTTACTAGCTTTTGCGTTGGGTTTCACCCGCTTAACTCCCATTTCCATAGGAACTTCATAATTGACAAATGGGCTATCTAATTATAAAATATTTTTTCATATCGGTACTTCCGTTTTGGAGATTAGGCTGAATAAAGTAGCTTTTATTATCTATATTTCTATATTGATATACAAGGTGTAACGGAAGGGGTATACACATAGAAAGAGCAAGGCTTCTTTGGATCATAACAAACGAAATGGCTAGGGTTTCAACTCAATAGAAAATAAAATATAGTCAGTACTATTTTGCAAACAAAACATAAAAATGCGGAACCCTTTTTTATTCAGAAATACCAGGAGTAAGAGGTTTATTTTTACTAGCAAATAGTGCGTTGACATCGATCAGCTGATTTAGTGCTAGTGAAGAATTTATTTCAATTTGAAAAGTTTCGTTTCTGGTATCTATGAATTTAAAAAACGGAAACTTTGCGGTTAAAACTGCGGTTTGGAAGCTAGTGTAAAATAATGTGTTTTATTAATAGCTAACATAACAAATAACCAATGAAACGATTTTGACTTGTTTACGTTCGTGACAGGGACGAATAAATATGGCCCAGCTAAATATAAAACTTTAAAAATATTTTGTCTAGCATCTGTTTCTTGTACGTTAAAGAATTTCTGGATTTTCACTTGGAGAGTTTTAAAAAGTTATCCAGTTTTTTTTTTAATAATAAGGAAATTATCTACTTATTTTGTAATTCAATGGCTGTATCCTTAATTTACATTCATACATTAATTGAATTAAGCTCGCCTTTGTACATGTTGTTTCAAATTTATACAACTTGTAAATTTACATGTAACTTTCAATAAAGTATAATTAAATTAAATAAATAAATAAATTCACGCCTCTTTCCGTTAGGGGTAAACAGATACCACTTCCTTCCACTTCCTACGATCTTAACATATCAGTGTGGCCTATTCTACATTCTTTAATCTCCTTAAGCATGTCCTTCGGTTTAAGATACTTTTAACCTGGCCTTTCTTAAGAACGTTCTCGATTTGATCGCCTTGGTCTTCCCCTTCCAACACTTCCGTTCACATTCGCCCTATGAAAAAAGACGTGAGTGGATGAAGGTAATAAGTCACAAAATCACAATTTCTCGTAAATCGAGTTAAAAGTTTTACTTTTATTTTTTAGGATTAGTCGCTACGAAACAGAATTTTAAATTAAACTATGATGCCAAGTTGTGTAAACAACCTGAAATATTAATGGTACGAAAGCAATTAAACAAATTAATATTTTTTATTATATAATTTCTAAAAAATCTTCCATAAACAAAAGTCAACTTTACTGCACTTTTAGTTAGGTGTTAAAGTAGGAATGTAAGTTGTACTGTCTAAATTATAATACAGATATTATATTTTACATTACTTATATAATATTATATTGTTTTCCCTGGTATATCCTTGTTATAGATGATGTTATAGCAATCGGGACCAACGGCTTAACGTGCTTTCCGAGCCACGGAGGGTAGGTCCCTCAACCAACCAGACCCGGAAATAAATCTTAGGATTTACACATAGATTTCTTGTCCGGTGTGGGGATCGAACCCACGACCTCCGAGACTTAAAGTGAGCCAAATAACGCCACGCTACGGAGGTTGTCACCAAATTGATTAAATACATAATCGTCACCAAATTGACTTAATGTCTAAATACATCTCCAAATCGCATTAATCAAACCAATATTATGAAAAGGAAACGTATGTTTATATAAAAGTCGCTCACAACTAACAATTTAACATTAATCCGTAACATTGTTTACACAATATCAGTTTGACGTTTAATAATTCAGAAATATCCACGCAGTTGATTTAAGCCCGGAATGTTTTGTTAAAGTTCATCATCTATTTTAGTTCAATGCATACAAATTAGACTTTCAGCTTCAGTTCCGCAATGAATTTAGATATCTGTTTACGATTGCACCACATTCTGTGCACACAAATAGATATTGACTTTGATATTGAATCTTGATAAAGCATTACGTTTAAGCTCACCATAAAACAGTTGGTTTGCAGTTAAATTAAAATCTGATACGAGATAAAAGTTAATATAGTAAAGAGAACAGAAAAATATACAGATCATCGCACTGACGTAAATACGACTGAATTACAACCATAAACTATATTACTTAGTTTATCTTAACAAAAACTATGTACTTTTTAAGAACGGCTCTTAACAATGTGACTTGTTCCAAGAGTGCTGTCGTATACTTTACCCAATAAGCATTGCCATTCAGCGTGGCAAAGCTACCAGCATTGTGGGAACGCTACCCAGTGGCACTATTTTAAAATAGTTTTTTGTTATCCTTTAGTTTTTACTTTTGGTAGTATTTAATTCTTAGTTAGTTTTAATGATTGGTTATTTTTAATTGGTAGGTTTTGTTTTAGAATTATTCGTAATAATTTTAATGTTTTTCTTTCTTTTGAGATTTCCAACCAGATTAAGTTATATTAAGACACTGGCTTGTGCCCACAACTTCGTTCGCGTAGAATTGTAACTTTGGGCTAATCTTTTTTTTTTCCCGGCGGAAATACATTAACGAATTCCCTTTGCGCCGCTGCAGCGTATTCGCGCGATGGCGATGTGATATGTGGGACGCACCCTCTCCATAGCGTGGTATGCTAAACTCATACCACGAGAGGACCCTACACAACTAAAACCCCCCGGACACTCCTTCGATCCGCCGTTGGCGGGGGCTGGGTACGCATGAGTAATCCGGCTCAACTTTGGGCTAACCCTGATATTGAAACATTCTTTATTTATTTTTTATTTATTTATTTATGTACAAACACACAAAAGAAACAAAAAGAAAAATTTATACATAAGGAAAGAAATTGTACAAAGGTACTGCTTATTTCAAAAGAAATCTCTTCCAGCAGACCCGCAAGAGGAAATGTGAAAAAGAAAAGACGAATAGTATGCGTAGGTCTCAAATAAACATACATACTAATAATTACATATATACTTAGATACATACATATACAGGTAAATATAAACCACATAATATGCTACGTTATATATTATATAAACTTAGGATGAGATAGAGAGATAGTACTCCTTGACTCGTTTTTTAAAGGAAACACTTGAGTTACAACTTTTTTATTTCGATTGGTAGGGCGTTCCATAGCCTGACCGCTTGAACAGTGAAGGATCGGGAATAGAAAATGGTTTTATGGAGAGGAATGGAGAGGTTGTAGCGGAGATGTGATCTGCAGGAGGAGCCAGGTGGATGAGTGTAGGAAAAGCGCTCTCGCAGATAAGAAGGGTAGGAAGGATTGTTAAGGATATTATATAGCAAACATACGATGCGAGCATTCCTTCGGAAACGGATAGGGAGCCACTTGAGATCTTTGCGAAACTTTGAAACATGGTCATACTTTTTAAGATTATAAACAAATCGAATGCATACATTTTGCAAACGCTCAAGTTTGTCTAATAGCTCCTCGGTGGCATCCAAATAGCAACTATCGGCGTAATCAAGAATAGGTTGTAGGAGCGTTTGGCAGAGAGAAATTTTCGTATTCAAGGGCAAGAAATATTGCAGGCATTTTAGCGAGTGGAATGTGTAATGAACCTTTTTGATGCTTCGCTCCTATTGATGCTTCGCTCCTATTGGTATTAGCATGATAATGTTTAGCATATAACCTTCCTTAAATGGGATAACACTGAAATGTTTTTTCAAATCGGACCTGTAGTTCCTGAGATTATTGCGTTCAAGCAAACGATGGAAGCATTACTTCAGTAAAGATTATTATGTGAAAATAAATACAACAGAAATATCTTTGAATATTAAAATCATTGTTAGATCTGCCAGAACAGAGAGCTATTTTTAAATTTCAAAATTCATCTAAAGATGAAACGAGCTGTCACGAACAATACAGACGCACCCTTGTTTAATTATAAAGGAATCTAAAACTTTGGTAAAAGGTACAATAAAGAAATAAACATTTTTCTGAGATGGAATTCGTTTCTCTAACGAAATTTAATTCCAATTTTTGTACAACAATACTCATTCTCACGGTGTTTGGCTGACCCCGGGTTAGCCAAAGCCTTAGACCTTAGATTTATAAAAATAAAATATATTTTTTTATATAAAACATATGTCGTAGCCATCTAGTTAAATCAGCCATCCAATGGGACGGCTAGCCCGTTAATTAAACGCCGACATTCAATGAAATGACTAAAGGAAGGAACTAGCCAAACCGATGAATATAAGTTACCACGATATGGGTGCACAACAGTTTTGGGTGGTTAAAAAAAAAAACTAAACCAATGGAGTTAAAAATTTATTTATTTGGTAAAAAGAATTAAAGGACGTATACCTTATATTAACTATTAAATATTTACAAATATACATTAAAAAAAAAAAAACAACAATAAGTATGGTAAACCTAAAATGAAAAACCCTACACTAATCTATTAAACCACTACCAGTTGGCAACGTTCCCAAAATGCTGGCAGCATTGCCACGTTGTATGGCAATGCTTAATCTTTGGGCAAAATATAGGCCAGCATTTCGGTCACGTGTTGCTTCGACCAGACGCCCAGCAAGATCTTTATAAATTCGATGGGCGCCTGGTCCCCACGGCCCTAGTGTCTCAACCCCAAAAGGCTCAAAAAAGTACCCACTATCGAGGGCACTATACTTTAGCTTCTTGAGGCTTTCAGTTGATTCCGCCGCCGCCCCAGCTCTATTTTTAGTTGCTGGAAGATGGGACGGAGCAAGGGTGTATACGCAAGTAGCATCCCAAACTAGAGGCCGCCCCATCTTCCAGGGAATCAAAGTCATTCCGTCGGGTCTTTTACCATCGTCACGCATGAGGCCACAGGGTTCTAAAATGGCTGCGCAGTTGGCGGTGGTAAAAGCTCGACGGATTATGTCATTAAGACTTGAGTGGCGCGGAATCCTTCCTGCACTTCTGCTACAGGAGAGGCCGTGGTGACCAAGCCGGTCCACAGTAGAGCCACAATGGCAGCGGTGAGGGGCACAACACGATGCGCCCAAGCGAAGCGCCGCTGCAATGCGGAACGCTGACGAATCGATCAGCGTTCCTGTGTTTGGAGAAGGGAGGGCCTGTAGCCACAAACCCGATTCCCACTCGGCAGCTGCTAAGAGGCGGGCACGGTCTGCGGAGCTTAAGAACGTGTTAAGAAGACGTTTCCGTACTAGCTCGCAGAGCGGCCCGTCCCAAAGCCTCTGCGAAGATACGGTTTTGGTCAAATCGGAGTTTGGGCTAGCTGATAACCACGCATCTCTGGCCTCAGTCAAAAAGCTTATATCAAAATTATTGTCTAAAGAGGTAGCAAGTATTTTTTTTTGTTAAATTTAGTGTACCATGGACCGAGGACAGAAAAGCGGGGAGAGCCACATCAGAAATTGATCTGATGCCCAGGCCCCCTAAACGAACTGGTATTGACGCCTGCAACCACTCTCGCTCTTCTAAATTAATGTTTAAAATGGAAACCAAAGTGTTTTTTACGATGTTGTCTAAACTCTTAAGAAGAGGAGTGGAGTTTAACTAAAAGAAGCATAGTCTCGTTTGGGTCGGTGATGTAAAAAAAGGACTAAATTTAAATCACCTGCCTGATTTTACGTCAGCCAACCTCAAAAGGCTAGCTTACTATAAGCCAACTAGTTAAACGTTAAGTGATGTTAGTTCAATCAACGATTGGCCTAAGCCTTCAATTAAATGTGAATGCTGGTAATGATGATGTTAGGCTAGCCTTCCAATCAAATGGCTGATTTAACTAAATGGGTGCGATATATAATATACAAAGATCTTAAATAAAAGTAGTTGTTACACATGTTTTGTCTGTGATCGGTGTACTAATATTAGGTTATATTCGTATTATGATACATATTAGAACAGTCAAATTTTCTTGTCTTTGTATGCATTTCCTACAAAAATAAACAAAACAAAAAATAAGCAGGTCCTGGTCATTTGTAAGGTTTTGTAATAAACCAAATGTAGACATGTCCCTTACAAGGCTGAACTTAAAGATTAAACTTAAAGATTTACGTTAAGTTTAATATTATTGTAACGATTCTGTTGTTCATTAGCATCTTCATCATCAGCCCGTATAACGTCCACTGCTGAACATGGGCCTCCTCCCGAGGGAGGGTATTTGCCATAGACACTACGTTTGCCAGGCGGGTTGGTGACCACAGTATTATGTTGTACCACACACGGTCAGCAGCGTTTCCACACACACAAGGAAACGCTCCTTGACCGTTCCTTGAAAAGCGATTATTGTAGATGATGTTATAACAATCGGGACCAACGGCTTAACGTGCTTCCGAGGCACGGAGGGTAGTTCCTCAACCAACCAGACCCGGAAAAAAATCTAAGAATTAACACAAAAGTTTTCCTGTCCGGCGTGGGGATCAAACCAATTACCTCCGAGATTTAAGGCGAGTCAAATACCGCTACGCTACGGAGGTTGTCATTATGTGAGGAGAGAATAAAATATTAATTTTACACTTACGACACCCACGGGAAGACAGATGGTCTATTCTAAGCTGAATAATACAAATTTCCTACGAATTGTATAACTCCTAGGTTTATTTAAAACATTTTAATATAACTATTGGTAACAACTGCATACTACGTTTGCATGAAGTATACCGGGATTATTTTAAACAAAGCTACATTGTTGTGAATTACTAAGTTTATATGAATAGGCGAGTGCAACAATTTAGAGACAGGAGTGTTTTACTGTCAAATAAAATAAAAGTTCTCATGATATTTTAGCTTCATGTAACTAAAAGACTTTAACTTTGTTGTAGAATAATAATTACATATGTTCATCGGAGTTTCTTATGGTCTTTCTTAAAGATTAATCACATCGTAGGTAGATACAATTAAGATAGAGAATGACTCGTAGGAAGCTAGGATAGGGTCCGGTCGTCTTGCAAGGCGAGGTTCGCGACGCGTTCTATGCTTCTGACCTAATCCCAGCTCGCGCTGGTAGATTCTTATTATATTTATACTACGTGACTATCACATGCCATGACAACATTGGTAAACTTTATTGAATAATATTATCGTTGAAATGTTAATTAATTTATTATTCAAGATTTGTTTTTTTTTATCATTATCATTGTATTTGGCTTATAATAAGTACGATCGATTCGTCTAAATTATCAATTAACTTTTTTATTTTCATTATCGTCATTATCAGCCACTACATTTACAAATTAGTGCATTATAAATAAATAATCTTCTTCTTCCTTCTTTCTTTTTTTTGAACGCACATATGGTCCCTAATATTCAACCTGGATAAAAAAAAATCTTTGATATTACACAAAGTTTTTGTCCAGTTTTTTCGTTTGAACTTCTCTCATCTCAATGCCAAAAGCTTGCGTGTGTAAGAGTAACTTGTTGATCTCTCTATCAATCGTTTTAACTGATTGATGTATTGGCTAACATAAATACTGGGATGCTTAATAGCGGAATCAATCCATTTAGAGATTAAAAATAACTACACTATTTGTCGTTTTGAGTCATTGTTTTAAAACATGACTGTGCCAAACTGCTTTTTTATTTACTAGCTTTCCAGGCGATTTTTCTCCCGCATAGCTCTGGTTCCAGTAGGAACTTCATAATGAAATTTAACTTTATCCGTTAAATGGGCTATCGACTCGAATCTATAGAAACACTGAAATATTTTTTTAAATCTGACTAAAAGTTCTTGAGATTAGCGCGTTTAAGCAAACAAAAAACAAACAAACTCTATGGCTTTATATATAAGTATATGATAGACAACATTCTTAAAAAATGAGTCCCTAGGACTGAGGTGTGGCCTCGGGGAGTGGGGGCACGTTGGCCCCGCTCCCTTCGAGGCTGACCCATGAGGAGTAGGGACGCCTCTACACTCCGGGAGTCCCTATAATTGGGCAAATGGGCCACTGTAAGTGTAGCCCAGGAGATCCCGCGGTACCATATTGGCCGCGGGTGACGTCGGGGGGCCGGAGGAATGCTCATACATACTCGGCCCCCGTCAACGGCGGATCGAAGGTTTTAGTGGTGTAGGGTTCTCTCCTCGTGGTATGAGTTTAACATAGGACTGAGGTGTGGTTATACCTTGCCTTTACCTGGCTAACCTGGTTGGTACCTTGCTATACCATATGCCCGGTGAAGTAGCAAAAGCCTCAGGGCTAATTACATGTGTCAGTCCGAAAAAAAAAATCTTCCTATACCAACTGGATCATCTTCGGCTAAACCTAGTGTGTGTGCTCCTATGGCGGCATATCAAGCGTTGCAACGTCTCGTTTTAAATTTCAGTTTAAGTTTCAATTTGATTCCCGCGTTATGTAATATCTTTGTGTAAAATCAAAGATGTTTTTCTCGTCTGATAAGACTGTCTTTGAAGATACACACATATAAAGACGCTCGATACATAAGATAATCTCAGTTGTCATACTTTTAGTATTTCGCATCTTAGAAGTTAAGATATTATTGCTGAAAAATTAAATAAAGTATTGTTTCTGTAAATTTTACTGTCTGGGGACTCGCGGTAGGATTACATAACTTTGACAACATGCAAACTCATCGCAATTTGACATCTGCCCTCCGTCCAACGAGTTTTTAGGTATTTATAACATAAGACAAGAGGAACGCACTATAGACACGGTGCACAAGGTGCACTGTCGCTTTGCGATCGGATTAATGAATGTGGACTAATGTGGAGTATGCGGAAGAGGTATGTGAAGATCGTAGCAAGTGATAGAAAGGCGAAAAAATGGCGTGAATATATCCATGTAAGTAAATCAGTATAAGAAATACTGGCGCATGGCCCTTGAAAGTTTCTTAGGGAGGAGTAGATAACATCAAACATTTAATTTGACGATGATAAAGTTATAGTGCAAGAAAGTTTGATAAAACATACTTTTCGGGGAATCAAAATATACTTTCACATTCACTATACAGGCACAGGTAGAGAAAAAAAGGGGTTACAGCTATATGCTAGGTTTAGATAGGAATACTCATTAAACCCTTATTTATAACCTTTGAAGAACCTTTACCTAGAGAATCGTTATATATACATTTATGACCGAAAGAAACAGTGGTTTCTTGTTGTTGGTATTTTAAAATTAAAATAAAAAAAAAGTTTTTATTCACGTAAACCTATCACAGGTATTTGTAAATAGTCAAAACATATTTGGCTTATTTTTGATTTCATTAATCAATTTTATTTGTTTATTGCTACGTATAATAATAGTTTATATAACTTTAGCCTAAAAGCTGTCAGGTATGAAAGTAAAATATTATTTTATTATTTTATATCTATGATTAAATCTAAGTTCTGTCCTTTGAGTATGTTGGGTTATTGGTATATTGGAATTGGTAATTGGGTAATAATACACCAGCTATCCTTTATAATTATATTTATCGCGCATTATAATATGTTCCTTACAACTGATTACATTTAAATCTAATAAAACTTTTATTTGGGCATCGCCTGACGTAATACCAAACAGTACAAACGTATAAATCTTAACACGAAACATCGAAACGTATTTTATATCGGTAGAGTAACAGACTCTTCCTAGAAAACTCAGATTTAACAGCCCATAAATCTTCTAACGACGGGTACTTTTACAAAAAGAAAATACTATTTTTTATGAATAAATGCTTCGCAGTGACTATAAGTTAGGGTTTCGACACTGTTACGATAAAACATGGCACCCAATCAGTCTTCTTTGGCGATTCAGAGGCACTATAAATTAAGTTTACGTGACAACAAAATTCGCTACCATTAAACTTCTATTCACTTGTAACTCACGTCTGAGTAATTTCGTGTCATAATTGTGATTTATGAATAGTCGTTGTATCATTGAGAAAATCTATAGGATTTCGTGAAATTGTAGTTTGGTACATTTGGTTTGTACGGCAGTTGTAAATAAAAAAGAAAATGTAAATATGAAAAGCCGTGCTCTATTTTGTATGGTCATTTGGAGAGGGGTTTTATATTTGAACATACTGCTGGTTTTAAATGTTAAGTAGACATTAATAAAAAAAAGAAAAACCTATGAAATATATTTTCTTTAAGTTTAAAATATTTTAATGTTATTATGTTCATTTATTAATTTAGTTAAATTGGAATTGTAAACTTTTTTGTTTGTTTATTATATCAAAATCCGTATACTACTTTTTTTGTAAAGACTATTAGCTGAATTTTTGCTCACTACTAGTATTCTTGTTTACCCCTTGTGCTAAGCTAAAATGCTTGTATAACGAGTGGGTTCACGTCGATGGTGCAGTGGGCGGTGATCGAACCGGCGACCACATGATTGCAAGTCCGACGCCTTACCCATTGGGCTACGGAAGGTTGTGGTAACTTAACAACAATTTCATACATGAAACGTTATGTATAAAATGTATTGATTAAAAATGTAGTAAGTAACACAAATTGAAAATGGCAACACTGACACAACGTAAATGTTTCGATAATCATCGCGGCGGAAAATAAAAAGATGTAAACGATTGATTGACAACCTCCGTAGCGTAGTGGAACTGGCGAACACATGATTGCAAGTCCGACGTTCTAGACATTGGGCTACGGGCCCCTTCACATTGTTTAGCAAATATTGCAACTAAGTTAAGATTCGAAGATAATGTAACTAATCGGTTAGCTATATCGCTTCGCTTAGCTCCCTTTATATCCGCTTCAGTAAAAACGGAACCGTACTCTAATAGAGAGAAAACTAAATCTTCCATTACTTTAACAAGTAGATAAGAATTTATCTCGAGATCCGTATAGGAACGGCACAAATCCTTAATAAATCTTTTCAGTGATATCTCATTCTTTTGATTCTACGATAACGATAATAAATTACCTTGAATATATGGGCGACTGTTAATCCCAAATTCAATCTGGTCTATAAAAATACGAAGAACACTTGACTGTCTAAAATTTATAGAAATCGTATTGTTAAGCAGTAATTTTAGTTCAGATCGGAGAATTTTGCAGGCAACGAACTTTAATGTAGTGTAAAGTACATTGTTTATTCGAATTGTGTGAAAGAATTTACATTTGTAGTATAGGAAAGTTATTTATCCGATATTATTTTTTATACATAATTGATGTTAGGTACTGGCAGTATTATCATCACTACATAGTATAAAACAAAGTCGCTTGCCGCTGTCTGTCCGTCACTATGTACGAGTATGCTAAGATCTTTAAAACTACGCAACAGATTTTGATGCGGTGCGGAATAGTGATTCTAAAGGAAGGTTTATATTTATGATACATCAGCTTTGCACCCGTGCGAAGCAGGGTCGCTAGTTATAAAATATATTTAAAGAAAATGCGCTGTTTTGTAACAGAATATTGCTATGAACATTTTTGATACTTAAAAACTTACAGTACAGAACATATTAAAAATGACTAATAGAAAAGTCAAAATGTTCTTAAAAAAGTGGTTCGATTCTTATTTTATATCATAAAAATTTGAATCATCGTTCATCTTAATTTACCTCGAATATTTTTTTTCCATACACGGGAATGATGAGGAACTTTTATATTTCATTTATATATGTTTTGAACAATTTTACAGATTTTCAGCTTGTTGGGATTTTATGCACCTTCCCGCTAATTTTTTTGGTCTAGATAGACCGGACTATTTCTTTAGCATTACAGCTTTTAGCAATTATTATAAATGATATTTGTAAAATAGTAGATCAATTGTACTCGTAATTGTTAACTTTTAAAGCAGTAAGGTATCGTGGACAGATATGAAACGTTCTCTTCGACAGTCAACAACAGAATGAGATTTATTATGACAATAGTGTACAATTATACCCACTAGCTGCGCCTAACGGTTCTACCTGCTTTCTCTGCTCCAGTGGGTCGGGGCGTGATGTTTGGTAGCCTATATAATAATCCAGCGTATAACCTGTTCCGGTTCAAAATTTCAGCCAATTCCGTTCAGTAGTTTTGGCGTGAAAGAGTAACAACGACCATCCATCCGTACATCCAGGATAGTAGGATAATGAATTAGAAATACATTAAAATGAAGAACAGTTCAGTAAATAAATTCAAATCAAAGATATTTCTATCGAAGCTTCATCAGGGTGGATAAGAAAAAAATTGTATGTAAGTATGTTTGTAACGCATTGGCTCAAAAAGTACTAGACCGATTTTAATAATTCTTTCACCATTTGAATGCTACATTATCACTGATTAATAAAGGCTATATTTAATTATGAAGTTCCTACGGGAACGGGAGATACCCGGGTAAAACCGTGCGCGGGAATGTAGTTTGAGATATTTTGAGTAGAATGTACACTTCATTACCGATCCGAGTTCCACAAATTCACTTTACTGTTAAGCCTTTAAAAAATTATATAAATATATAACAGTCTAATCTGCACATATTTTCTGGGTTGAGATTAAACCTACTTGACATTTTAAGACTTTGGCTATTTGGGTGATGTGCTGGATTAGAAAAGAGAATTTATTGCGTTACACCCTTTGGTATGGAGTCATTTATATTCAGAACGGCCGCAAGGGATTTAGTGAAATCAAATATTAATCTTGACCAGCGGCTCCATGTAAATAGTATAATAGTGTCTAATAATAAAACAGATATAAACTTACGTACAAAACATTTTATTGTATACTACCCACCCCGGCATTGCGGTTTACCGGCGTATCTCTGCTCCAGCGGATCGGAGCGTGATTTTATGTAGCGTATATGTTAATCCATTCAGTAGTTTTTGCGCGAATGAGTAACAAACATACATCCATATATTCTTACAAACTTACGCGTGTATAATATTAGTAAGATATAAACCTCATGAATCACTCTAATTATCTATATATATAAAAGAAAGTCGTGTTTGTTACAACACTTATAACTCGAGAACGGCTGGACCGATTGCCATGGTTTTTGATTTGTTGGATTTGTTTCCGTCCCGAATAGCAGAATACATTTTAAAAACAAAAGAAAGTTGTGTTTGTTACACTATTTATAACTCAAGAACGGCTGAACCGATTTGGCTGAAAATTGGTAGGGAGGTAGCTAAGAACTGGGAGAAGGACATAGGATACTTTTGGGTAGGGGTAGGGGTAGGGGTAGGGTAGGGTAGGGTAGGGTAGGGGTAGGGTAGGGGTAGGGTAGGGGTAGGGTAGGGGTAGGGTAGGGGTAGGGTAGGGTAGGGGTAGGGTAGGGGTATGGTAGGGGTAGGGTAGGGGTAGGGTAGGGTAAGGGTAGGGTAGGGTAGGTGTAGGGTAGGGGTAGGGGTAGGGTAGGGTAGGGGTAGGGTAGGGGTATGGTAGGAGTAGGGTAGGGTTAGGGTAGGGGTAGGGTAGGGCAGGAGTAGGGTAGGGCAGGGGTAGGGTATAAAAGTCCACCCGTGCGAAGCCGGGGCGGGCCGCTAGTTTTTAATAAAAAAAAACGCTTTGAAATCTGTTGTGTACTCATAAAGATCTAAGCAAACATAAGGACAGATAGACATGGAAGCGACTCTGTCCACCGGTCAAACTTGGCGCAAAAATATTGCCTCATCAAGAAAGTGTAAAATATTTGGCATTCATCTTGAGAGGAAACAAACATGGAGGTCTCACATGGAAAAAAAAACACAATGAAATTAACATTTGTCAAAAAAACTAAATTGGCTCATTGGACGAACATCACCTGTGTCACTAAACACTAATATATAAAGAAGTACTACAGCCTGTTTGGACCTATGGTATTGAACTTTGAGGCACAGCAAAAAACTCAAATGTGGAAATTCTGCAAAGATCCCAAAACAAAATATTGCGAACAATATCAAACGCACCATGGCTTGTTAAAAACTCCGAAATACATGAACACCTAAAAATAAATACTGTCAAAAACGATATAAAGCTCAGAAAAAGCCTTTATAGAAGCCGAATAAACAGCCATACCAATAGCTTAGCAACAGCTCTAAGCGAACCATTGAAAATCAAACGGCTCAAGCGTCACCACATATGGGATCGCACACAATAGTAGCACATTAATAATATGAGGCATAAGAATGTACCTTACCAGTCATTGAAAGTCACCACATCTGCTAATGGATAAATATACCGATGGAAAATAAAAAAAAACCGGCCAAGTGCGAGTCGGACTCGCGCACGAAGGGGTTCCGTATCAGTTACAAGTGCGTACCTATTTTTGATATCAAGAATAAAAAAGCGTATGCTTATGAAATGAAATGTTATTTTATATTTTTTTTATATTCGAGTTGATTGAATGAAAGGTAAATTGCGGTTTACGATTTATGACGTATTAAAAAAAAACTACTTACAAGATCTCGTTCAAACCAATTTTCGGTGGAAGTTTGCATGGTAATGTACATCATATATTTTTTTTAGATTTATCATTCTCTTATTTTAGAAGTTACAGGGGGGGGACACACATTTTACCACTTTGGAAGTGTCTCCCGCGCAAACTATTCAGTTAAGAGAAAAATTACATTAGAAACCTCAACATCATTTTTGAAGACCTATTCATAGATAGCCCACACGTATGGGTACGATGAAAAAAATTTTTTTGAATTTCAGTTCTATGTATGGGGAACCCCAAAATTTATTGTTTTTTTTTCTATTTTTGTGTGAAAATCTTAATGCGGTTCACAACATACATCTACTTGCCAAGTTTCAACATTATAGTTCTTATAGTTTCGGAAAAAAGTGGCTGTGACATACGGACGGACAGACAGACAGACAGACAGACAGACAGACAGACAGACAGACAGACATGACGAATCTATAAGGGTTCCGTTTTTTGCCATTTGGCTACGGAACCCTAATAAAAATAAAACTTTTAAATTGGCATTCTTTTACTGTAAAATTAGACCAGAGCATAAGCAAAATTTAACGCTGCTATCGCAAGTAATTTTATTCAGAAAACTAAAATTGATAAATGGCGAAAATATGATTTTTAAATATGCAAATGTGTTAGTTCGTAAGTTAAGGAGAAGGGAAGAAGGATAAGGGTTGCTAGTGTTTACATTTACTGGGTTTTTTTTCGGACTCTCTTACGCATTTAGCCACGAGGCTTTTGCTACTTCACCGGGCATAAAGGCGAGCAGAGCTCCAGCATTAATTAATGGTTAAAAAACTAGAAACTAAGCAACCTGCGCAAGAGTGCGCCCCCTGTGAGGCTTGGAGTTCGGCTGAGACGGTCGCTGGCGATGAGATTGAGGGATTATGACTTTAAGTATTTTTAGGGGTTTTGTGCAACTGTCGCTCTACTTTACAGTTCGCGGGCCTCTCGGACTTCGGGTCTACGAGGGCATCGGATGACATCTACTGTACTGGCCCTAACAGTCCTTATTATTCGTATTTAGAATTTAGAACCCTATATCACCTAACATCAGGAGGATCAATGCCTGGTAAAGAATAACAAAAAGCTAACGAAAACTCATTATAAAAAGCGATAAATTTGTTTTTGAGCCACTATCTAATTAAAAAGGCGACATTTTACAACCATTTTCATAAAATGGAAGTAGTACATACCTTTTCCACGAGTTAGTATTAGCGTTGGGAGCGCACTTGGCTACTACTTGTCGCACTTTACCCATAAAACTAAACGAAGTCGACGTACACTGAAGTAAAAAGGGACATTTAAACAACGAGATGTCTAACAACTTTAGTTTCAAGTTGAATTTATCCAGAATCTTTACTTTCATTGGCGTACCTAAACCTTATACTAAAAGTAATAAATATTTTTCCTTTTTAGTATCCGACCCTCAATACATGTTACTTATACAGTAATACCCCGCTTTACGCGAAAGATGCGTACCAGGGAAAATCGCGTTAAGCGAATTTCGCGTATATCGGGGTCTTGTAATAAAGCACCAAATTCAAATTCAAACCGCTTTTATTAGAAAATTGTTTACATTTAACACAAGAAATGACAATCAAACCGCGTGTTAAAAGAAATTTTAACATTATACAAAAAAAAAAACAATATTGTGCTATTTTTTATTGAAATAACATTTTCGTTTCAATGTTTTCTTAGTCTTTTTGCTTCCGATCCATCAAATCGCGCAAGTAAATAACCAATTAGATATCAATTCAGTGACCAATAGCGCACTCGTGTAAAGCGGGGCAATTTAACTCGAAAAATTAAAATCCGCCTTATACGGGGTCGCGTAAAGCGTAAAGCGGGGTATTACTGTATTCCATTGCTTTAATCTCATCAGTTGTTCGCAGTAGATTTCAGAATCGATGGTCCTGCCTGGTGGTAACAGCTCATAATGAATAATGCCCTCCCAATCCCACCACACACACAGCATCACCTTGTTGCGAGTTAACCCGGGTTTCGCCACAGTCTGTGAAGCCTGACCGGCCTTTGACCACGATCTTTTCCGCACGTTCTTGTCGTACGTGATCCACTTTTCATCACCAGTTATCAGCTTCTTAAAAAATGGTTCGGTTTCATTACGTCGAAATAAAGAATCACAAAGGAGTACACGGTTCATTAGGTCTCTTACAATGAGCTCGTGAGGTACCCAAATATCGAGCTTTTTTCTGTACCCAGTTTTTTTCATTCCCAGTTCTTCAGCTACGTCCTAACTACTGATATGCCCATATTGCTCCACTTTTTCAAAAATGGCATCCATTTTATCCGTAATAGGGCGACCACAGTGACGTGCATCTTTGACATCAAAATTTCGGGATTGAAAACGCTTAAACCAAATTTGTGCTACTCTCACAGACACTGCACTAGGCCATAAACATCGCAAATTTTTTTCGCGGCTTGCTTTGCATTTCTACCTTTTTTGTAGTAAAATTTTAAAATGTATCGAATTTCTTCATTAGATTCACTCATCTTGACAGTACGAAAAACAAATGAAAATCACACATTTTTCTAATTTGAATTTGGAATTATATTCTTTAAAATTTAAACTTTCAATGATACCAAAACCAGCCAGATTCAAAAGTATTGTCAAAGAGATTTTAATACAAGTATTATTACATACTATAATGCGAAAAGACTTTTTCCCGAAGCTAATATAATAGACTTATTAAATATCTGTCTAATTTCCAAAAACATTTACATTATAAATTGCTTTAAAAATAACAATTAAATCTTTACTTTATAAATCAAAATTTATTTATAAAATTATAAAAGCCGGGGCCTTTTTTCCAATTTCATTTTACCAGCCCTGCTACCCTTTAGTTACGCCACTCTTCACGTTGCCAACTTGAGTTAACTTTTGCATTACCAAAGCTATCTAGAGTTGGCTAGAACGTATATTGAGGGAACATATTTAAATTGACGAGACATAAAGCTCTGGACGAAAGAAACAAAACTGGGGAATATAAGTTAAACTTTAAAGAATCTTTATTCTGGATCTTTGGTTATCTTTCCTCTTTTTAATATAGATGTTGCAGCCAGATCGTACAATTCGCCGCATTACAAACGGCCAGCCGTTTTCAAACAGGACCGTTTAGAAATGCGGCGGTTCAATAAATTGCCGGATTGAATGCGGCTGAATGCAAAGCCATAAGTTTTTCAACACGGCAAGCCGTAATGTAATGCAGCGAGTAAATAGCCGCGCTAAAAACCATTGGTTTAGGTTGAAGTTAGCTTTTTACCACCCAATAAATCCGCCGTTTGAAAAACTGCTAGCCATATGTAATGCGGTGGATTGTACTGGCTGCGACATAGATACTTAAAAGAAAGAAAGAAAATACATTTATTTAGCACACAGCAAACATATACTTAACGTACAAAACAATAAGACGGCTTGCATGTTCTGCCGAAAAAGTCGCCACCTTAGCATAGGCTAGGCGATACCTAGCGCTGGTGGATATCATTCAGATGAGGTCGGCGCCCCTTAATGAAGAGTTCTTATAGTTTGGCCGCAGTGGCCGAAATCTATAAGGACTACAACTAATAAAAAATAATTTCCCTGCGGAAAAGGGACCGTTAGTTTAAGCTGATTGATAGTAAAAGACTAAGAAATTAATTTAATCTCTTCAATTTAACATTAAAAATGCTATTAATGTTAATGGCGATTATTTACTGGAATTGAAGCTACTTCATAATACAAATCACTGATTTTATTGTGATAATGTGATTCTGCCTAATATCGTTATTGCATGTCGCTTGGTCAACGAATAATTTAGTTCATTCGTTTAGATATTAAGTATGTTTATACGACAAAAACGTGTTATGTTATGTATAAAATACACTACTATACGTACTACTATACACTTTTATATATATACATATTATTATATATTTATAAATTCTATACATTACATATCTATACATATGTATATACTTTGGTGACGGTTACCTAAAATAAGTTTACTGAATGTTTCTTGTCTATTCTCATGTAAGTGGCTTTTTTGTCTTTTATGAGAATAAATGATTTAACCCTAAATAGAATGTAAATAATTGATATTCATACAAAATAATTAGTTAATTTCAAAATTGTCTTAAAAATTATGTTTTGACACCAATGTCTATTGCTAATTACCAAATTCCATCAGACATTTTGTAGATTTTATATCTGGTCTGTCCTCTGCACCTTTAATGAAATTCAAAAGCTAACTAATCCATAGGCTAATTACGCAAAAAATACGACTGCGATAATTAAGTAAATTAACGTCAAATGTCAAAAAGTGTTGCATTTTTATAGCGATTAGTTATTGGTTAGTTGTTAACTAAAGCTACAAAAATAACGCGTTGCAGTGACAATGTGGCATTTTAGGGTATTTTGTGATATAGATTCAAAATTATTGTTGTCGCATTTTTTACGTTAACGTAAACGACGCAGTTGGTTTCTTTAAAGTATTGACCTTTTATTGCAAAACAATAATCAACTAGCATAGCTGTTAACTTAACTTCGCTGGCAAATGAAATTCAGTTTCTGAAATATTCATTATGAAGAGTTTATCAACCTTTCAGAGACCTGCGTGTTAGTCTAGCTTTATGTCCTGAAAGAAGGTCGAGGAATAAATTCCTATGCGTATTGTCAATAAAACAGAAACAATTCACTTAAACGTGCATTTTAATTATATTCATAATACATTCCACTGCTTTAATAACATTGTTATGAATGAAAATACAAATTGTATATGTATTCATGGTAGAATTGAACACCGTGTCAAAGATGTGTAAAACGTTTGAACAGGTTTAAATTCAAGTTAATGTTTGAGAAATGAAAAAAAATACTTTATTAAATATTTGGATTTGGTTACCTATATAAGAGAATAAAAGTAAGCTATAACGTGGTAGGGTAACACGTGCTAAATCCGATTGCCAAAAGTGGTGACAAGGATCCCCTTCGGAACTCGGCTTTGTCCAGCAGTGGTCATTATATATTAAGTACCTAGGCTGATCAAGATAACGATGATAGACTTACTTACGTCATATTTCAATCAATACACTTCATATTTACCTATCAATTTGAATATAATAGTGGAAAGTTTGTAAAATTTTATAAATTTTCCTGACTTAAATACCTACCTGCTAATTAATTGACGAAATAATTAATTAAATTTTAATGTAATGAATTCAAATATCGTACCTACGGTTTAAGTTTCGAACAATTATTTTAAATTACGAACAAAATATTCTAGAAGACAATGGAAAGCCGTTGATATACCTATTTACTTAATTCAATTACATTTCAACCTTAAAAGTGTCAGCGGTGACAAATCGGTTGTACATTATCGTTCGAGATAATTAGATAAAACTGCGAAAATATTAACGAATTTGATTCAGAGCCACAGGTGAGAAGTGTTCGGCACGCGTCCTCGACTGAATCGGCAGTTGGCTCGCGCATGTTGTCCCGGTAGGACGTTGCGGCCGGTGTCACGAATTTTCCGACATGTTAACCGTTACGAAAAATTCTATGTGCGTTTAAATATAAAAATAAAAAATCGAACGTGTGTGTGTGAAGACAGTGTTTTATGTCTGGACATTGGTTTTTTTTTTGGTTTTCTTAGTTTAAATATAGTTGAGTGTGTTTAAAAAACAATTTATAGAGTTGACGTTATGATTGGTTATTAGTAAAAAAAGTACATGTTTAATTAAATGAATATTTATGTGGATTGAATATTTTATGTTTGTTCATTAATGTGGAATAATGAATTATGGAGCTGATTAAAATTATGTAAGTACCTACTATATACCTATGTTTCACACTTTTAAGTTGTTAAAAAACATAAACATCTATATATTTTTCACATTATATACCTACCTATTCAATTCAATAAAATAAATTAGGAAATGGTATGTTATGATTTACGATTATTTTTAATACACATATAGGTACCTAAATAAAGTTTAAAAATAGAAAAATCCTAGATACATACCTACGTAATATTTAATTAAATATTTCTACAAATACATACTATCTACCAATAATCTGACACATTACACCATGATGATACATAAGTAGGTACCTACCTACCTATTGTTATCCGTCTAACATCTACATATTATTGTTCGAGGCATTAAAAATATTCCACTTAAAAATAAATAATATTCTAATACCTAAACACTTATTGACGCTAAGTACTGTCGTCACAATATTTTTTGTGATAGATACACGGTATCAAATATCTTCAAACACTACATTTATGACGCAACTAGACATTGTGAGAGAAATTAAAATAAATGATAAATGGTTTTGAACGTATTTGCAAAGGGCTTCAGAACTGGTTTAATTCTCTAACAAATAACAGTACTTTGACTCCTTTCTGTGTTGGAAATTCAACAATTTTTTTATACAAATCCCTTACTAGGATAGTGGTCGCGAGGGACTTTACTAACACACAATTCACGAACGCACACTCAGACTCTTAATATCCTAAATGTTATAGATTTCTAGTAACATTTCGAAATAATTTAACAATTCCTATAGTTACAACTTCACCACAAGCGTAGCCAAACTAAAACATCAGAAAAAAGAATCGGAGCCTAAGAGGTCATGGCAAATAAAGATCGAGTATCATCGTCTGCGAAATATTTAAATATCAATTAGGTATTCGAGAAATATTTAAATATCAAAATATAATGTTAACGAGATTCACACTTATTTTGCCATCGTCATATTTAATTTACCTACGTAAATGGATAATTCTGAAATTAGGTAAGCACCTACTTATAATCCAAGAACAGAAAAAGATTCAAATTGACTAGAGCTGTAGCTTGGATATTGCAAATATACCTATTTCACTCAAGAAGTTCGGTTCTGAAATTAAAATGTTCCCAACGTTTAAGTATGATACCTCTTGCCTCGCCGAGGCCTTGCCTAGCCTCTTGAAATCCTTCTACGATTTCTGTGGTCGCCAACCTGCCTGCAAAGCGTGGTAACTATGGCAAAAGCCCTCCTTTGGTAGGAGGCCCATTAAGAGCAGTAGACGTCATACAGGCTGATCATGAATCCCATTTTAAGTTTCAGAAAGATGAAACCGCGCAAAAGTCGACACCTATAACGTTCAAAGACGGCCGTTCTTTCAGGGACCGAGAGACCGATCAGTATTTTTATCATGGTCCCGCACAAGGCCATTAGGTTTTAAACTGTTTGTTCATTGCGGTAGTGACAACTGTAAACAGATGCATAAACATGAAATGTGTTTGCGTCCATTATGATACCCGAGTTGACGTGCGAAAAAGCTAGGCCATTCTGTGGTTCAAATTCATGGGCCATATTCAAGACCATCTTTTAGCTGTCGCAGAATTTGAGTCAATTGTATTGTCTTAAGGTACCCGAGTAAATGAGATGGTCATCTTACCTTAAACTATAAACTCCCACTCTGGCAAAAAATGGGTCATGAATACGGTGTATTATCTCTAAAGTCCCATTCTGGCTAAAAGATGGTCATTAATGATGATACTTTAAACTATTAACTTTACTCCCAATCTAGGTAAAATATGTCATTAATATGGTACCTAAAACTATAAGCTCCCACTCTGACTAAAATATGGTCATTAATATGGTACCTTGACCTATAAACTTGACTCCCATTTTGCAACAGCTAAAAATGCTTATTAAATTTGTACCTTAAACTATAAACTGGACACTTGTTCTGCATTAGCTAAAATATGGTAATAAATATGATTCATGAACTTGAGCACAATCGTAGTTTACAAAAAATATAACTACGTCATATGACTAGATTGTAACATCTGCTGATTTAAGATAAAGTGATAAGAAGAGAACACTTTTTTTATCGTTTATCTTTTATTTACGGTATTTTATACAATTTATTTGTACGTGTTGTATCAAGATGATCTAAGAAGATATAAAAAAAAGCGCTTTAAAATGAATAGCGACCATTATTTCGCCAAATATGCAGTGGGTTTTTGATGAATTTAATGGGAATTATACAAATTATATAATACCCGTAAGCTGAAATGATATATCATAATGAAATCGAATCGAGTTCATTTATTAATTAATTGTCGTTTAATTTGTATGATTGACCATTTTCGGAAGTGAATGTGTAATAATTTATTTATCAAATTTTTCTTTAGTCAGTTGTAACTACATTTAATTCAATTATATGAAATTACAAATAATTCTATAAATACAACTAAGCAACTTACCAAATAAAAATTGGCTATAATTAAAAGTAACGAAAATAAAAACAAATATATATTTAAATACTATTCTAAAATGGCGCTACTGGGCAGCGTTCTCAGAGTGCTCGCAGCAGTACTACCCTGAATGCCAATGCTTATTTGCTGGGCATAGTATACACCAGCACTCTGGGAACACGTCACGTTTGTAAGCAGTCGCTGAGAGTTCTATCTTATAGCTTTTGCTCCAAGTCCCCCCAAGTATATATTATAATATATTATAAATCATTCTATAATGTATTCTGTCCTCAGTCCTATCTTTCTCCATTTGTCAAATGTTATCCATCGGCTTAAAATCGAATCATTTTAACGAAGAAATTTGATTAGCAACAGAATATTCAAGTTCAAGTGGTCATTAAGTTATCGATTTATTCATATCAATGTTTAATCAAGGTTTAGGCCGTAGGTCACCAATGCCATGCGCTAAAATACTCGGCTACGTGGATATACCTACTTGAATGAATTAATACTGACTTCATACATTTTAAAATAGGTGACGTCTGTGAAAACAAAATGTGTATATTCTACTATAAACGAACATGACAAGTTCAAAGATACAAATCAAATTACGTGTTATTTGATATTATGGCGTACGAAAAATACATACACAAAATTTATTCAAAATCTATAATTGGTACCAAAAGGTAATGGTTCACCCCGGCCCGTTTTTTATTGTAGCACCAAGAATGGATCCAAGATACATTTTAAGTACTTAACGGTCGATTTGACCGAACACTTTAAACTTTCGTCTACAGAGTAAGCACAGCAGTAAAGTTGCTTTTCTCTCGGTATTTAATAAGTTACATTTTGGAAAGTTTGCGTCGGAATTACATGAACTAGTTGCACCCGCATCTTTCTACCACCGGTCATCCTGACTTAGGCAAGGTTATCATTCTTACATCGTTGAAAGTTCAATAATCCACACGGTTTCAGTCTTGGTTTTTAATACGGACGGCTAAGAACTGGAACTCTTTGCTGACATCTGTATTCCCTGAACCTAATATAGCAGTCTTCAAGCGTATTCCATCTTAGTCAGTATTACACTTACCATCAGCTGTTATAGCGGACAAACGGATAATTCTACAAATGAGAAAACATAACATGGCATTTCCTATGTGTTAAATATTATTTATTTTGTGAATGTCATCTACCTTTAACTGTTCAGTAGAGAAGGGACCGTTATGTAAAAATATCTAGTAATTTTTAAATTAGTTTAAGAAATACTGAGCTGATGCTGATTCAATTTTTATAATAAGCAATACAGTATTCAAGACAAAAGATAAATAAATTGTTGGCAGTCTAAAATTTTCGGTATCCGTCTGTTTATTATTCACAATCAAAATCGATATCAATCTAAAGCGGGTACCTATTGCTTTCCATGGTACTAAAAGGGGATCCAATTTTCCATCTGGACTATTTCGTATAAAAGTTATAATAACGTAAAAATGTATTATACACCGTGATTTTTTTGTAGTTGCTAATATTTCAAATTTTTGGATGTAACCTATGATAGATATGTAAATATTTTTTTATCTTTTTTAACCCCCGACGCTAAAACGACGGGATGTTATTGGATGAAATGACTTCACGTCATTTTAGGGGCGCCTGTTCGTACAACCTAAATGATCTTTTTTTGTATTTACATCAATCATTGCTGTCCCTTCGTAAAAAGCATATCTCTATTTAAATTACAATGGTACGTTTCAAAAGTAATACAAGTACAGATTTCGGTGTATGAGAAATTATGAATTAACTTTGTTTAAGGCAAAATAGTGTTTAAGGCAAAAACAAATAAAATGTTAGCAGGCACAAATTTTCGGAATCCGGTTGCAATACTAAATAAGGTAGATACAACTTACCGCAGCCATGAAAACCCATTTGTATAAAAGACATTAAACCAACAAAACAGTGAGTCATTTGTCAAACAAATGATAGCATCAAACAGTTTTGTGACCATTCGTTGTAAATTATCACATCACCAAACCCGATGATTATAATGTAAATAAAGTTAATGTTCTAAAAATACTGACAGTAAATTATCATAGCATTGTTATAAACAATCTTATATTAACACATCGATAACAAATAAGGAAACTATTCTTAATCTTATAATCCTGTAATCATTTGTAAAAACCCAGTTTTTGAAAGTTTATCAAGTAATTTAATCTATGATTAACATTTTCATTCAGAACCTAATGACAAACGTTATCTAGATATGCACTGAAATTATTTCGTAATTCATGTCGTATTATTGAAATTTGGTTTATGACTATTGAGTTTGATTCGTTGTTAGTTCACTATGCATTAATTAAAATTTAAAAAATCGTATGTATATCTAGTAATTTTTAAGTCAGGTGTTTTTGGAGACGTATAAGTACTAAATTATTTTGAACGAAAAATGAGTAGTGTCTTTTTCGATAAAAACTAATAGGTACTAAAGCTGATTAACAACATAATACATGTAATTATATAAATATACAAATCAATTTCAAAGATATTTATATATTTAACAATCAAGAACATAAATCAGAATGAGTTGAATTAAACGCCTCGCGTGAAAAGAGTTATAGGTAAATGGACTTAGTGTTTGCGTCAGAAAAGCAAAGACTTGCGTAGAACGTATTGATAGACAATCGACTTATTATTAAAACGCTGTATTATATTTAAATTTGCTTTTCAATATCCGTAGTGCTCTAACTTCACGTGACTTTGTCTACATTAATATCGTAAAGAGGAAAGAGTTGATTATATGTTCGTATTGAATAGGCTACGGAACTCCTGGAGAGATTTCAAAAATTCTTTCAATATTAGAGTCAGATTAATAGTACGAGTTTGAGGTTTAATCTTCTAAAAACACATATTTTTAAGGGCTGGCCTTGCCCTTTGCCAAACTCGTGGTCATCTTCACTTGCCCAGAGTGCCAAGTAGAAATGATGGGCCTCTACAGTTGTAGACCTAAAATGTTGATATCACTCTCAATTTTAATCTCAATATAAATAGAATTTAAGTTTCTAAAATAAAGCTTACCTACATTTTAATATAGTTTATCGATGAAATAAATTATTGCATGATGGAAGATAAAAAAAAACACTGCACATTAACTCAATTAAGAATTGTACGAAAAGCTTTGGATGATTCTGTTGTGTTCATATTTTTCATTATTCGTCTTTTGTTATTGGCTTTATTTTTCATATAATAATATGTAAATTAATACTATGTCTGATGGGCATGTTATGTAAAAAAATGATTAAAAAAAGAATATGTTTTTATTCTACATTTACAACTTATATAGTTGTAAATGTAGAATAAAATGATATTCTTGGGAATAACAGATTCTTATTTGTAGTATGTCACTAAACACTTGATTAATAATACCAATTGTATTATTAATCAAGTCCTTAGTAACAGGTGTTGCTTTGACTTCGACTGGAGTAATGGCGTGTTACGAAAATAATTTGATGTTTTGTTTAACAATCCCAGTTCCATGTCTGCCATTAATTTACAATGTTCTTGATAAGACTTAAGTACGTCGTTCTTCTTTTATACTGACAATAATTTGTGGCTTTTAATAAAATTTACTATCTCATTTAATGTTGAAACTATATCGTTAATTATTTTCATAATAACATTGTAGCACATTTTGAATCTGTGAAACAGGGTGCACTACTACTTCAGTATCACCTGGGCCACACATTTTTCTATGTAGATAACAAAAAACCTAGGCAAGTTATGTAAATTTAATTTTTTTTCACCTGCTTAGCTCCCGTCTCCGTCGTAACTTCATCATTAAATGTAACCAATGTTATTTCTGGATAACTTAGACCAGTAGGTCCGGAAAAATCTTTCCTTTTTATAATATCTTTTTTTTTATAACTTTGTGATTTGTGAGATAAGACTGTGTGGTAGGTGCGCTAATGTATCATAATAATATGTCTATTAATACGTGAAGCAAAAAAATTGAGTTGAGTTGAAAATGTTGAGTATGAAATTTCGCACTATTATAGTTATAGAGAAGTGGTGCAGACTGCTAATATGTTTTTTAGTTATAGTCTAATTTTGACCAATGGGCAATTTTCTTTTTCTTTTTAAGATTTTACCATGCAAAAAAAAAAAAAAGGGTTACCACTGTAATGAGTGTAGATATTGACTTATTAAAAATACTGTGTTGTAGATGCAACTCGAATTTAAGGCCGCAGTAGATAACGTGGCTAGTTACGTTCCGAACAAGATTGACATCATTATTTGAAGTGTCAATTACTTATTGTTGACCTTTGTCTCTTCTCTACTCACTGCGTCGACGTTGATGTATCCAGTTATTTTGCGTCATAAGCAGGGGTCAGTGTAGGTACAGTTTTTAAGTAGACTCGTAGATATTACATGGAAAAAATAAACTGGTTTTCAGGTTTAATCAGTATGTTTTTATATTTAATGTTTATATTTCTTTGATTCTGGTTCCACAAATTTGTTTTGTGCGCTAGCACACTACACTAGCTTCCCGCGCGCGGTTTCTCCCCAATACTCCCGTTCCCGTGGGAACTTCATAATAAAATATAGCCTATGTTCACCGGAGATAGTATAGCTTCCCAACGATGAAAGAAACGGTCAAATACGTCAAGTAGTGTCGGAGCTTATTCAATTCATACAAACAAACCAATAAACTATCATATCTTTCCTCAGTATAATATTAGTATAGAATTGAATGTGTGATGAAGTTTCTTCTAATTGCAATTTTTATATGAAAATACAGTTTAACTTGTAGATAAATATTATTTAATTTTCTTTGAACACAATCCGGTTAATTTACCGTTATAAATTCTTGGGAAATTTCAATTTCTTGAAAGGTGAAATTCAAACTTTAATTTCGGAGGTGCTAAATTTATATTGGCTTGAAGGATCACGAAATTTTGACGTTTCAGCGTAAAATATTTTATTAAATTAACACAAAATGATAATTCTGAGATTGCTAGTGAAATGATCCTTATTATTCCTGATTTTATTAGCAGAATCTTTTGCGTTTGTATTTTTTTTATTCAAATCAGTTTTTAATTAAATTTATTACGTAGTTAGGTGCTCTATATGGTTAGGTTATCTATAATGGATAGATACCTAATAGGCATTTATAAAATTCAATGAAAATACCAATCGTTTATTTGGATAAATCGATATTCACAGTTTCTGTTTTAAATCAAAAGTATCTGTTTTACGCCAAATTTTCAAGTTTTCTGGAACATCAGTAATGTACCAAGCTTACAAAACAGTTGTTGATAATCTTTTAAATTTTATTTTGAATCCTGTAAAGTACTACTGTTTTGCTTATTTTTCTTGACTTAGTTTGCAAAAAACTATTCAGGTAGTTTTTTGCAAACTAAGTCTAGAAAAAAAAGCAACCTCACAGGCCTGGAGTCCAAGAAGCCCCTAGTGACCGCTCTTCAACGAGGTTCAAGTCCTACAGGGGCGTTCTCTTAGCAGCAGGTTGCTTAGTAATCGTTGCAGTTTTTAAACTATTTAATAAAGTTATACCACACTCACCGTCGTATATTATAAAATGTGTGGCTAACAACATATGTCCGTCCCAAAATAAAAGTAATCTTTACACGACACTGGCAGAAGAAATGACTGACTATTTCGCCAAATTGACAATAAAATAGCATTAATAATAATGAAATACAATGCATGTACGTAAATTATAATTTAATTATTTCTTTACTGTATTGGTAGATTGACTGACAGCTCTAAACTCTATACTCTATACTTTTATCTTAGCGAAATATACTAATATCATATTGTATTTCAAGTTTATTATAACACATTTAGTTCATAACAGTTTATCGATAGAGATTGTATTGTATAAACATTTCTATCGGACTCAATGAGATATTAAATTAAGTTAAAGATAATTTCACATCATATTATACTTTTATTTGATATATATGCTTTTAGAGAGATATATATGCTGCAAACATGTAATATATTTACTAATCTTTCGTAGTAAATGTATATTTAGAATTTCTTATTTTATTGATGTTATTGTCTGTCACGAACGTCTTTATAAACACGTATTACACGAATACAAAGCACACCTACCTTAGTCACTTTTTTTTTCCAAGATCGGATTTGAAATCAGAACACCCGACCTCAGAAGCAGTACCTTCTGGGGCCTGCCAATCTGGCTTCTTCTTAGCAAGGCTAAAAAGGAATCAGAAGCCAGCCAGACAGGCTATTAGGCTGACCCCACGTTAGGCATGAGCATTCCTTGAACGCCAAGCTCCGTTGCTCGCGTCATCCACATATGGAATACGCTCAAGGAATGCACGTATCACAATTTTTTTAAAGAGTTTGTGAGTTTGGATTTTCGGGGTAATCTTCGGTAGGTATTACTGATCCGATTTTTAAAATTCACAATTTATTACAATTGTACAAATGAAGTGATATATGTAGTTACCTATTTTAATTTATTACATGAATAAAATACATAATATATAAAGTAGTAAATTTAAAATAAAACTAACTTATAAAATACAACTAATCTAAATCTATTCTACACTGGTTCCCACAATGCTGGCAGCATTATCCTGTTGAAGGCTATATTTTAGTATGAGATATATTATTTTAGATTCGGCATGGCAATATAAACTACGCGGGTCAAATTGTGGTTTTATTATAAATAGCTACCCGCGCGCGGTTTTAGCCGTATAGCTACAGTTTCCGGGTAAAATTCATTACTTAATATAACTAATTTTACTCCTGAATAATGTAGCTTTCTAATGGTGATATTATCATTGCAATCCGTCCAGAGGTTCTAGAGTTTATTCGTAACATACATTCATACACAAAAAACAAAGAGGAAGTCTTTATAATATTCATCATCATTATCAGCCCGTTTAACGTCCACTGCTGAAAATGGGACTCCTCCCGAAGGAGGGTATTGCCATAGTAACCACGCTTGGCAAGCGGGTTGGTGACCGCAGTATTATGTTGTAACACACAAGGAAACGCTGCTGCCCGTTCCTTGATATACGATTTTTATAGATAATGTTATAACAATCGGGACCTACGGCTTAACGTGCTTTCCGAGGCACGGAGGGTAGTCCCTCAACGAACCAGACCCGGAAACAAATCTTAGAATTTCCACAAAGATTACTTGTCCGGTATGGGGATAGAACCCACGACCTCCGAGATTTAAAGCGAGCCAATTACCGCTACGCTACGGAGGTTGAGTTGTGTTTATAATATTAGTAGGTATAAATAAAGAATTAGATGAAGATCTACAAGAACCAAAGTAAAACAATTATAATTCTCATTTATCATAAATGGTTGCAAGAAAAGCGAAGATTGCGTTTCCTATTGACATATTATTACAAGAGTAAATAATTACATTGCACGCGCAAACACTTGAACAACTATCAACTAAAATAGGTAATTAGTGACTTCGACATGACGATAATTATATGTTAGAAGGTACATTTGATGTTAAGAACTTATAAAAACAAACATCCTAGGAAGTCGCTGCAATTTAATTTAAATTATGGGAAACCATTGTGCGGTAAACTGTTTATTGTAAATATATTATATACTTACTACACCTTCTGATTTAAGTCGCGTTCGGAGATACAATAGGCTTGAAGAATAAAAAAATCTATTTAGTCCGTCAATTAGATTACCAAATATTATTGGACACGTATTTTTTTTTCGTTCCTATAACAAAAAATGACGAAATTACAGCGCGTTGCAATTTCATATGTCGTCACTTCTAGGTACAATTTTACCTAGTAGTCACGTCACAAGCCCAGTTTCTTATTCCCGTGTCGGACAACAAAATATTTGGGAAAATTATCTGATTTCCGGGAGCCACGTTAAGCTGATACTCATAACGTCATGTACAACGGGAACACTTTATACTGTGGTTACCAACCCGACTGCCAAGCGTGGTGATTATGACAATACCCATTCGGTGAGACCCATGGTCACCACAAAACGGGCTGATGGTGGTATACTCATTCAATTTTTAAATAAAGTATTTTTAACTAACTTATAAATTCTACAAAGGAAGAACTTAAGATAACTAATACAAAAATGGCATGTTGTAACAATAAAGAATATTCTATAAAAAAAAAGAAAAAATGTTCTTCTTGAACCTATTTAAGATAAATATAATAATATACTGATGTTACAGATTGAAATGTCAGAAAGTAATTTTATTTGGCTTTGATAAATTCACTTATGGTTTACTTTTTAGATATTTTTATTTTATTTTTTAGATTGGTTTGGTATCTGATAGTATAACGAGCTAGAAATATTTCAACCATTTTTATGATACCTACAGAAAGCATTTTTAATGTATTTTGGAGATAAACTTTATGGACATTGATTGACATTATTCATATTAATATATTTAGATTCGCCAACATTCGTTTACATGGTTACATCGGTATTATTACTTATATAAAAATGAACTAAATGTAACGAATAATTATAGGCAAATACAGCATATGTCTGTAGGCACTGCATCAATCTGCATAACCAAAACTCAGATTAAAAACTATATAAAAGTAAACTAAAAATTAATTACAGAGAAAAAAAAAACTAGAAAATATATAATTACTAGCGGCCCGCCCCGGCTTTGCACGGGTGGACTTTTATACCCTACCCCTACCCTACCCTACCCCTACCCTAACCCTACCCTACTCCTACCCTACCCCTACCCTACCCCTACCCCTACCCTACCCTACCCTATCCCAACCCTACCCCTACCCTACACCTACCCTACCCTACCCCTACCCTACCCCTACCATACCCCTACCCTACCCCTACCCTACCCTACCCCTACCCTAACCCTACCCTACCCTACCCCTCCCCTACCCTACCCTACCCTACCCTACCCTACCCTACCCCTACCCTACCCTACCCTACCCTACCCTACCCTACCCTACCCTACCCTACCCTACCCTACCCCTACCCAAAAGTATCCTATGTCCTTCTCCCAGTTCTTAGCTACCTCCCTACCAATTTTCAGCCAAATCGGTCCAGCCGTTCTTGAGTTATAAATAGTGTAACTAACACGACTTTCTTTTGTTTTTAAAATGTATTCTGCTATTCGGGACGGAAACAAATCCAACAAATCAAAAACCATGGCAATCGGTCCAGCCGTTCTCGAGTTATAAGTGTTGTAACAAACACGACTTTCTTTTATATATATACTAGCGGCCCGCCCCGGCTTCGCACGGGTGGACTTTTATACCCTACCCCTGCCCTACCCTACCCCTACCCTAACCCTACCCTACTCCTACCCTACCCCTACCCTACCCTACGCCTACCCTACCCCTACCCCTACCCTACCCCTACCCCTACCCTACACCTTCCCTACCCTACCCCTACCCTACCCTACCCCTACCATACCCCTACCCTACCCTACCCCTACCCTACCCCTACCCTACCCTACCCTACCCTACCCTACCCCTACCCAAAAGTATCCTATGTCCTTCTCCCAGTTCTTAGCTACCTCCCTACCAATTTTCAGCCAAATCGGTTCAGCCGTTCTTGAGTTATAAATAGTGTAACTAACACGACTTTCTTTTGTTTTTAAAATGTATTCTGCTATTCGGGACGGAAACAAATCCAACAAATCAAAAACCATGGCAATCGGTCCAGCCGTTCTCGAGTTATAAGTGTTGTAACAAACACGACTTTCTTTTATATATATAGATACTAGCGGCCCGCTCCGGCTTCGCACGGGTGGACTTTTATACCCTACCCCTGCCCTACCCTACCCCTGCCCTACCCTAACCCTACCCTACTCCTACACTACCCCTACCCTACCCTACCCCTACCCTACCCCTATCCAACACCTACCCTACCCTACCCCTACCATACCCCTACCCTACCCCTACCCTACCCCTACTCTACCCCTACCCTACCCCTACCCTACCCTACCCTACCCTACCCCTACCCAAAAGTATCCTATGTCCTTCTCCCAGTTCTTAGCTACCTCCCTACCAATTTTCAGCCAAATCGGTTCAGCCGTTCTTGAGTTATAAATAGTGTAACTAACACGACTTTCTTTTGTTTTTATAATGTATTCTGCTATTCGGGACGGAAACAAATCCAACAAATCAAAAACCATGGCAATCGGTCCAGCCGTTCTCGAGTTATAAGTGTTGTAACAAACACGACTTTCTTTTATATATATAGATAGATATAGATATAGATATAGATATTCGTACATTTAAAATATCAAATGCAAACGAACAATCAAATCATTCTTCTTTATAACATTAGCACAGATGTCCAATAGCACTAAGCCCCATTTATTATCTCAGTTGGAATCGTTCAATGCTATGCAGTACAAAGTATTAACAACGCGATCATCTCAATAGAGGAAGAGTCAATTGAACTGTTAAGATGCTGCAAATTGAAACACAACGACATAAACTACGTTTAAGATGCGCGTATCTATTAGTTAGTAGTATTGTGTAAGCAGTCACGCCGCTGAACAAAATAAACAACATGGCTGAAGGTATTTAAATAACAGTGGTTTTAAAGAATACCACAATACCACTAGTTATAAGTATATACTGTTTAAATACCACTACCACCAGTAATAGATAAATATTTTGAAATCGGACTCGCTTTAAATCTCGGAGGTCGTAGGATCGTCACGGTGGACAGGAAATCATTGTGTAAATTATAAGATTTCGTTCCAGGTCTGGTTGGTTGAGGGCTACCCTGCGTGCACGTTAAGCCGTTGGTCTCGATTATTATAAAATCATCTATAGTAATCGTATATCAAGGAACGGGCAGCAGCGTTTCATTGTGTAGTACAACATAATACTGCGGTCACCAACCCGACTACCAAGCGTGGTGACGTGGCAAATACCATCCCTCGGGAGGAGGCCAATGTTCAGCAGTGGACGTTATACGGGCTGATGATGATGATATTTCATTATTGTATTCATAACTAACTGCTACCCGCCGTAAATTACCATTTCTTATGTAAGTGATACTGCTTACGTTGAGTTTTCATAACTAATCTATGGAATAATTTATAATGACAGTAATGGAAAGTCGCTGTAGTTGGTTATTTTGCTGCTACAAGCCGTAAAATAAGGATTTTATATTCCTGTGGGAAACTCGTGCTAAAACATAGCTAATGACAATAACAGATAGGCTTTCTATTGTTATAAGAGTTTTAAATATCGGTTCAGTACATTCAAAAATTACCCCCTAGTACCTGTATCTCAGATCACTAGGACACTAGGCCCTCCCGTAGGTACTGACAATGAATTTGGGATAAATATATAAGTGTTTCTTGGATAATATTAATTGACCGAACCCCACCCATTACACTACCGACGTCAACCCACTCGTAACGCAAGCATTTTAGCTAAGGGGTTAACAAGAATACTAGTAGACTGCAAAACTCTGCTATGAATCTTAAAAAAAAACAGTATAGAAATTTTAAATTATCATTCATAGTTGTACAAGACCTTAAGTACAATTTTATATACCTAAATTATTATATTTAATATATAGTTTTAATAAGTAGTATGGATTAAAAACTTTTATTTAACTATCAGTGTATGAACGAGTTGGTTGTTTGGATTAAATCTGGCTAACTGAATTATATCCGCTTCTTGACATCAGATTGATTTTTTTTTCATACATAAGTAAGTTGAATGACACTGCAGTATAATAATGTCATGCAGCTGGTCTGATGATGAAGCCGGAAGGCCATAGGAGCTCTGAAACGAAACGATGCCACCCAATCAAGTTTGAGCTCGTTCGATCCACCCAATCAAGTGTGAGCTCGTTTAATATTTTGTAACAAGTTCTCTTGTTTTAGAAGATATCCAAGTTCTGGTCTTATGACGAAGCCGGAAGGTGGCTAAAGGGACAGCTGAAACAAGACGACGCCACCCTGACGAGTCCCAAACTCGACAGAGTTGCGTCGTTTAAGCTTTTATTTTTATCATGTAAATTTAGTAAGGTAATAAATTGACGGGTTTGAATACATTTTATATACTTTTTTTATAGAATTTAAAGAAAAGGATTATTTTTATTTTTGGATGAATATTTAAAGAAAGCCTTGAGGATTTTGGTACTTTAGCAGGCATAAATGTGAGCAGGTCCTTATGAAATGGTTTTAAACCTACAAAATATCCTGAGTAGGAGTGTGTTGAGTAGTGGGTGCTGGTGTTCATCCGCAGAAAAGGCTATTTACGCACTATTATTACACTATTTACGTGACTGATTATAGGGTTACATAGAAAATTCTCGAAAATATATTATTGCACGAAACTGTATAAGAGATTCGTGCAACTGTTTCTATATTACTGTACGGGGGGTATGTTGGTCTTCTTGTGTGCATCGGAAGGTTCAATGCAAGCTAAAGATCGTGAAACATTATCCCATTTAATAACTATACAATAAAAGTAACGGAAAGTTACAATAGTTCGTTATATTGTTTTATAAATGTCAGGCACGTATTATGTGTGTCTGATAATATCAACAACACAAATAATGACAGCAATGGGAAGGATTATATTAACAATATTGACACAATATAAAGCCTTTACTGCAATTATGGTTTATAGTTAAATTGCATAATACAATACAATGCTCTCTTTATTGTGCACCAGAAAATATACAAAAGGAAAACAGAATACAAAAATTGGAAAAAGACTACTTTAGGATAGACAAGAAATATTATGAAAGGAAATGACAGATAGTTATATATAGATAGAAGTTAAATTTAGGTCAAAGATAAATATACACTAACATATATTAGTCCTTACTTATAATAGATAGCGAAATGTTTTATTTTTGGTGTTACAATCGATTTATGTATAAAGGTACTTTTCAATAATAATAAAACTTTAAACGTGGCAGATTAAAATGATTTCGAATTTGTGTTAACCAAATCCCACGGTAAGAGAGAGAACGATAGAGTCCATGCGGATGACCAGCGATGACGAAAATTGAATCGCGGTCACCGGTCATGCAATCTCGCCTGGCCAGAAAGACTTTTCTATCTTGTGGAGGAACACCAGCACCCGTTACTCTACACGAATATTTTGTAGTTTTTAACCATTTAATAAGGCCCTATTCACATGTATGCCTGGTAAAGTAACAAAAGCCTCAAGGCTTTCTATAAATATTCATCCAAAAATAAAAATAAACCTTTTATTTAAATGCTATAAAGGATTAAATATATTATTTATTTATTTGGCGCGCTTTAAATCTCGGATCTTTGTGTAAATTCTTAGATTTTTCCATGTCTGGTTGGTTGAGGGACTACAGTGCCTTCCGTGCCATGGAAAGCACGTCAAGCCGTTGGTCCCGATTGTTATAACATCATCTATAATAATCGTGTATCAAGGAACGAGCAGCAGCGTTTCCTTGTGTGGTACAACATAATACTGCGGTCGCCAACCCGCCTGCCTAGCGTGGTGATTATGGCAAATACCCTCTCTCGGTTGGAGGCCCATGTTCAGCAATGGACATTATACGGGCTGATGATGATGATGATGATGACTTGACGACCAAGGTGAGCAAACATACAACAAATATATCTGTTTCGACTTGTTGTACAAAAGATTCGATGGGTATAAAGTATGCATCTTATCTATCTTATACACCGTGAAATTTTAATGGTTGTTTTCCCGAAGCAGAACAACTTGCCGTCGGTAGTACTATCGAAACATTTTTTTTTTTTTTAGACATGTTTTGGATTTAAAATTATTAAAAAAAATATTAGACAACTCGAAAGCGTGATAAACAGTAGTAACACTAGACGGACCCTGTAGGTACTACTCGAATCGCACGCGCTGCTGACAAAGTAAAGAACGATCCATAAACGTTTAAAGCAAAATAAGAGCTCAACGCTTTCGAGTTGTCTAATATTTTTTTTAATAATTTTAAATCCAAAACATGTCTAAGAAAAAATAAAAAATATGTTTCGATAGTACTACCGACGGCAAGTTGTTCTGCTTCGGGAAAACAACCATTAAAATTTCACGGTGTATATGTGCAATAAGATAGCGTATTATTTGCTTTAAATGTGGTTTACTAATGGATATTTGACTGATTGGTTCTCAGCTAATAATCTATTGTTAAATGCAGGAAAAACTAAGTGTGTTAAATTTGCGCTACCAAATGTAAATAATGTCACACCTACTATTTCACTGAATAATGAAACGTTGGATCTTGCTTCATCCACGGTACTTTTGGGAGTGACATTAGATTCTAAATTACAGTGGGGATTCCTCATATTGAGAAATTATCGGGTAGATTAAGTTCTGCTTCTTATGCCGTATGGAAAATAAAACAATTGTCAGATGAATCCACGGCTAGGTTAGTATACTTTGCTTACTTCCATAGCATTATGGCTTATGGCATTTTGCTCTGGGGGTCAGCTGCTGATGTTAATACTATCTTCATCCAACAAAAGAGAGCGGTCAGAGCTATTTATGGGCTAGGTAGCCGCGATTCTTTGCGAACCCTATTTAAAGATATAAATATATTAACTGTGCCATCTGAGTATATCTACCAGAATATTTTATTTGTTAGGAAAAACCTAGATACATTTAGTAAAAAAAGTGACTTTCACAATATAAATACTAGGAATAAGGACAAACTAGCTATGCCGTGCTTTAGGGTCAGTAAAGTTAGTAAGTCATTCATGGAAAATTGCATTAGATTTTATAACAAACTTCCCTCTCATATTACTGACATGCCTGATGCATTATTTAAAACACATATAAAACGCATCCTAATGAGTAGGGGCTATTATAGTACTAAAGAGTATATAGATGACAAAGATGTATCATATGGCAGGCTATACCCTCGTGCACCGGATCGGATACCCTATAGCTGATGAAGCATTGAAATGTGAACTGAAAGATCATGATAGTGTATTCTGTGTACTGTCTGTAATCATAATCATAAAAATAACACATGTTCTGTCTCAAAATAACTTTTCTGATCTGTTAAATTAGCAAAATAAAAAATAAAAGTTGTATAAAGACAGCCGATTGGTAAATTGTGTAAGCCAATTAACTTAATAAAGACAGTAACTGGACCTAAATAATGTTGACATGCCCATCTGAGTATGTTTCACCGGATCGTCTCAATGAGGCCGCGATGAAACCGGCAGTAGAATACCCCACTGAGTTTGTTTCGCCGGATCTTCTCAGTTGGGGCGTATTGGATCCGGTGGTAGCATAAAATCGCGTCCGACGATATGCTTATGGTCTATCTAAATAATAACATACTCAAATGACAGAACTTTAGACTATTAAATTATAGATAAACAATAAAATTCTATTTTCATACCTGACAGCTTTTACGCTAAAGCTATAAAAAATCTAATACAAACTATTTATTATTATTATAACTATAATAATTAAACTAAATTTATAAATGAAATATATTATATTAATGAGCCAAATATGTTTTGACTATTTGCAAATGCCTGTAATAGGTTTACGTAAATAAAAACTTTTTTTATATTTTATTTATTTATTTTATTTTATTTATAGTATCTACTAGTACATATAACAAATTAATTAAGAAATAGTCAGCAGGAGTTAACCAATATTCCGCCCTTCAAATATGTATTTCTGATGTTTCTCGTCGATTTTTTAAAGTGCTTTTTCATATGCCAAAGAGAGATCTGAGCAGAGGTCCAAACCCCAGAGAGGGCGTCCTCTTACGGAGGTTGTTTAATTTGTATCTGCTCGTTTTAAAGTTTTCACTACCCAACGTAGTGAAAACTTTAAAACGAGCAGGTACAAATTGTTGTGCGTTCTTAATACAAATTATTGTGCGTTCTTTAAGAAGTCGGGTGAAGTTGAAAAAGACCGTCCAAAAAAAGTCTCATTAGAATTGCCAAAATTGGTAATTCAAAAGTTATGCGCAGCAAAACCAATAACAATTTTTATTCATAAATTATGAATAAAAATTGATAAAAATGTTTTGCTGCACATGTTTGTACTTGTTCGTACCCTAAGTTCCTAGTCAAACAATTTTCTGTGAATTTTTCAAAATTTTCTTTTACAAATGCCGTATACTCATCGGTTTAGCCTTTCTCAATTTATGGTGTGGGAAAAAGAGATTACTTTTTTAATAAACATATATTTTAATTTATATTCGAATTTGTTTTTAAAGATTTCCTTACCTTCATAGCTCAATTATTGCTAGCGTTACCTACGCCAGCGTTATCTAAATCATTATTATCATTAGATTAGATTGAATACAATCATATATGAGTATGTATTTTGCTTTGTTTATAACAATATAAGGACTTCGCAGATAGCATTGTATTTAAATTTTAGTATAAATTTTGTTGTCAAAATTTTAATTCAAATATATCAAATATTAATAATTTTAATTCGGACGCTCAAAGTGAAGTTAAAGAAAAATGCTTATGCCACATCAAATGATTAAATTTTTTTTGCTATTTTTTTTTATGTTCTTGAAGTCCAGTAATGACACCCACCATCAAGTACTTTATGGTGCAGGTATCAGGGCATGACGGGCACGCCAGCCTCAGTTCCACCGTAAATCTCTACATTAAATTATAATATCGCTTATGTTTTTATGGGCAACAAAACTTACTAATGGTGATAACTTTTGAAATTTGTCAAGTTCTTTTTATGTTTAAGCGTTAACACATACATATAAAACATATTATTTAAATAAATTGACATATCGATTAGATCATAATCTGTTGATAGCTGACAAATGATTAAAAATTTATAAGTAGCCAAATGATTCTTGTCTAACCGGATGATTAATATGTCTACCCTAAATCGTATTTATTAAGCGCCTAAATGAAGAACAATAGCTGATATGCATCTACAAATTCAACGACAACGACAAAACGTATGACTGTCATCCATCACCAAAGTAATCAAGAATTATCAACAGTTTATTATTGACAAGTGTTTCTTATCTAAATAAAGATTTACGTACACGACCGTCGGGAAATGATGTGTAAATATAATAATCTATGTTAACCCATTTTGTTTCGTGTGTTTTTGGGTCGAATATGCAATACAGAAATTATACAAATTTTTAAATTCCCCGCTATACAGATATTAAACTGTTTTGTTTCGTGTGTTGGGGATCGAATATGCAATACAAAAACTCAACATTAACAAAATATGTATACATAATATAATCATAGAAGAACATAATGACGCAGGTAATAATTAAAATTCACAAAAATGTTTATCAACTTGGTGTTTAGGAGAATACAGGAGCTACGTTAATGATTTACTATCTTAGAATAATGGATACATACATAACTAAAAACCGCAATTTATCGTTCCGTTTTGACGTGAAACAAAAATAAACTTACAGATTTTAACATTTAATTTTATATAAGCAGTTGTCATAAAATTCAACGACACTTTTTATTTTAATAACATTTTTAGTTTTGTAGATAAAGTTATAAAATATGTTCTCGGAATTTATTCTTGTTATTATAGAGCGGTATTCAGTTTCACCTGCGCATTAGTTTTTGTTATTGTAAAATTCTCATCCAAAATAATGTCAACTCACTACAAGCACATGCCCGGGGAAGTAGCAAAAGCCTCGTGGCTAACTACATAATATGTCCGTCCGAAAAAATAAACACTTCAAGCGTGCATGATATGAACTGACAATTATTAAAAATGTAAAGTTTCAAAAAAAAAAACCAAAAAAATCTCTTTTGTGGGTTTCTCATTTATATAATCTCTCCATATTAATACATACCTATTATAAACACGAGAGATTTGTGTTTTTACGAATAAACTCAAAAACTATTGGACGAATTTAGATCGTTATTTCACTATTAGAATGCTACATTATACCTGAATAACATAGGCTATATTTAATTATAAAGTTTCTACGGGAACTGGAGCTTCGCGGTTATAGCCAGGCGCGGGAAGCCAGCCAGCCAAAAAAATAGATTCTGAATGAAGAAAAAGAAACATATAAAATAAAATAATATCATGACTCAACGTTGTGTGTATAAAAACCTTTATTTGCAAAAAAACGATAAGTAACGCACGAAATGTTTTAGATCTGATAAGTTAACAGTTGATATGATACGAACAATTGTTTTTCCCAATATTTACAAGTTTTTATTTAATGTTCGTATTTGTACATTTAATTGAGTTATGGGTCGCATTCATCGCGATAATGTGAAGATTCGTTTACGCGCGATGTCGTGTTAGTGCAACGATTCGTGGTAATGCCATGATTCGTGATAGTCACATTCGTGATATTTCGATTCTACGTTTATCTATACCTATATTATAAAGTGGAAATATTTTATTCTTTGTATGATTGTTAGCGTTTTTTTTCAATTTCAGTTCTCTTACCTTGTCATGACAATCTTAATGGTAAATAAATAAGAGTCACACTGTTTACATATAAAATAAAATACACCTTTACATTTTATACCTACTTACACATGTATTTGTAATCTTATACCCAAATGTCAAAAAGGACGTTTTATAATTGATAATTATTAAATATTTGATAATTTTTTGTAGTCATATGATTTACGATTGGACGTTCGCAAAAAATATAATTTACAAGTAGTTTTGTTTTTTTTTTTACCAAAAAAAGTTAAATTACCAGAATGCTATTAGGTTTTTAATCAAAACACTTTGTCGGTAATATGGTAATGTACATATTAATTTTTTGCATCGGTAGTCAATCTTATATTTTTGTCTTTTGAAATGTCAACTCCTGCAATAAGTAGAATAACAAATACATAATTGATTCCAAAGACATTCAGACGCAGAACAAAATCCTTGATTATCTTGTCTGGGCGATGGATGGATGGATTCGATCCAGGCAACATCGGCTCTTATGCTGATTTTCCATCAGAGGGGCGAGACGAGACGAGACGAGGAGGGAATTGAAATTTGAATGGCAAATTTTCAATCCTCTCCCAGCGCATCTTTGGTGGAAACAGTGAGGCGAGACGAGACGAGGCGAGGCGTGAATTGAAATATTTGTTTGTGTAAGAATGAACCGTATTGCTTCCGATATAGAGTATAAATTACTTTGCAACAGAAACACGCTTCTCGCTAGATGCTTATTGTTGTTCATTGCTACTTATTACCGTGTTATTACCTGAGAATCGCGATGGCTATTTTTAGTGGAAAAGGGTCAGTGCGAATTAAATTGAAGCGGCCGTAGCCCAATGGCTAGGGCATCGGACTTGTGATCTTGAGGTCGCAGGTTCGAACCCCACCCATTGCACTACCGATGTAAACCCACTCGTAACACAATCATTTAAGCTTAGCACGAGGGGTTAACAAGAATACTAGTAGACCGCAAAATTCTGCTAGTAATCTTTTTTTTTTTTTTTAAAAACCCTCCTCGTCTCGTCTCGTCTCTCCCCTCTGGTGGAAAATTAGCATTAGAAGCAAGTACCTTCTGTTAGTTACCTACAGTTTACATTACGTGAGCCATTTTTTACGCTGTTGATGCTATTTGTTAAATACTAAGAAGACACGTGTTGCAGTCAGTTAGTAACACATCGTCCAATAGAAACAGCTAAAATAAAGTTAATAGTAAAATCGTATTGTCTACGTAACACTATGTAGTTTTATCACTCTCCTATTAAATTTTCTATTTTTGTCATAGGTGGTTTTAGACCTTAAGCAACGATATAAGGTCTGGTTACTATGTTCACACAAAGAAACAAGATTATTCAACAGTGTTATTTGGCTGTGGTAAACTAAGTTAAAAGTACTTTCCAAGTTCAGCAGCTGATGGAGCGTACTAATGCTCTAAAGGAACGGTACTTCGCAAGCTGCTCGATTCCTAATGTAGGAATATAAAATAATACCTTATCAGTTGAAACATACGACAAGATTACTGCCATTAATGGAGCTACACCGTTTAGCACTTTTGGGCTAGCATGATTGTCAAATTAATGTATTTACTTAAGCTCAGAGTGAATTCCCAGTGTGGTGTTATATTTTTAATATTCTAAAACTTTGTAATTTTCTACTTTACGCACACAAATTTATACACACATACCACTAGATAAGAAGCCTCCCCACAGCATTATTTTTTAAGGATGCTGTCGCATCATCGCTTTTGTCACGTGCGACAGAAGCGATACATACGTGCGGCTAGATCGATTCAGTCGCACTGCGACTGTTTCTGACGCCAAAGGTGGAGCCAAGAGGGGAGAACATAGGCAGGAGTGCTGAGGAATGTGCCGTGTCGTTTGGTTTGTATGGCGAATCGCGATACAAGATCTGGGCAAAGATACACATCTGTATGTATATAATTTTACTGTCTATAGCATGCATATAATATACAGTATTCATCCTACGCTATTTCAGCCACATTCTGCTTATTTAAATCCCGGATAATATTAATCTCTTGAGCAAAATGGTAAAAGAATGTATGAAATCGGTTCACACACACGGACATATTTAGCTGTTTTAATAATGCTATAAAACCTGATGTGTAACTTTTCAATAATGAATTTCAGTAACATGATGTACCTAACAGTTTGCTTACTTGCTTGCTTATTAATTTTTTTGCTTTTTTCTTTTCACTCAGGGAGATCGAGTGCCTAACCCACACTTTGCACAGAATCGTCCTTTATCCACATTTTATCCTATATTTCCCGCCGAAAATTAAAAAGGTTGATGGCGGCAGCTTCAGTAGTACATTCGCTAATATTGCATTATCGATGCTTGTATTTAGATGCCTCTGTCAAGTACATCAGGTAGACTAAGGCTTAGCCTGCTTCCATATAAAAAAAGGCGAAGAAAAACTGATGGCAAACATTTTGAACGGCTATGCGAAACGCAAATAAAAATATGTGAACGAACGACAGAACATATCCGGTACCAATACGGTGAAATCGTTATTTAGTATTTTCATTGCACTTCAAAGGCAGTCAAACAAAAAAGGAATCTGAAAAAACTTGCTGAATCTATTTGTAAAACAAGCAAAGCACTTTTATGATGTGTCGTGTATAACAGCCAGGATTATGCTTGATACTTGTATACACGGAATTTTCTAGGAGAATTTTTCTGTCACTACGGTTATTAGGTAACTTTTGTTTCCAGCTAGCAAATTATGTATCTTGCTACAGCTTTAGACCAAATAAAATGTAAAGACGGAGCGTTGTCGAACATTGCACTGATGTCGGTTTTTTGTGCATTAGTGTGGGTAAAAGTGTTGCTTTGATATTTCACAGTGCCTACCCCAATGTTATAACGATGCCCTTTGATTTATGCACCCTTTCACGACACAATTCGGCATTTTTGTTAACAAATAATGAATTTGCGCTTCGCCAGCTCTACACCAAGGCTTATACCGGCGCCAGGGCGTTACTTGCAGCGCTCTGTCTTTAATTTTTATTTTGGCTGAGACTACAGAACGCGGTACTAGAGCAGATGACAGAGACTACAGCAGATGTTGTTCCATAATGCAACAACAGGATTCGTAGCTGTAATATACTAATACTGGCCAATAACTTACGACAAGTTATGTCGCGTTACCAAAGCAGCGCGCCGGTGCTTGTTGCTTGCTTTACGTATTACGGAACAATTATGGAACAGGACATAGCTTCGGCAACATATATAATTGCAGATGGGTGGAAATGCCTTTCACATCGCATTCTCTATTGTGGTGAGCGTTTCTACAACGGAAGCAAGGTGGAACTCGCCTTGCCATACTCAAACTCAAACTCCTCTGTTGCTTCATCGCCATTCACGATTGCCAGTGACCGTGTCAGCATGATATCCGTCAAGGTTATCAGGTCCCACCGATGTTTTATTTTAAAAATATAATTTCTAACCCAAATTTTTGAAATTTGTGCTGTTTCACCAGTGTCTCTGAGAGCACACTGTCGATCCTGCGTCTAATCGGATCGGATTTTGAGAGTGAAGGAAAAGGAGTGCATCTGTTTTTGCGCACTCGTGCACTATAATATGTCCTGCGCATCTGCAGGACACATAGGTCACGCAAGACACATTATAGTGCACAATTCTCGGAACATCGAAGGACAAAAGCCATCTGGCTATTATCCTTCGAGGTTCCGAGAGAAATCATTCGGGGAGACTACTTATATGAAATGCAAAAGAGCAATAATTATCCATTACACTATAGAATGAATGAGTCAATTTAAATACTAGAAACCAGACGCCACACTCAGATAAAATCTTATGGGCTTGCAGCTAAATTGGTATTAATCATTATCATTTAAAGATAAATTGTAATATAAAATAGTTTTTTATTTAGGTATAACGTATTTCTTTCGACATCTATCTGCGCTAATATTAGATATAAAGAGGTTCGTTTTAATAAGCCCTTTTTAAAAGTAGGTTCTGCATTTATTCTTATTTCATGTTTCAGAAACTAAATTCCATTTGACAGTGAAGCTCGACTTCACAACTGTTTGTTGATTGTTTGCTTTGATTGACGTTACACAAAAATGGTTCTCATCTATTATTATGTGTTATGTCGTGTGACAACTCTTAACAAAAAAATGTAATAAAGGTCAATTTAACTCAGCGGGTTATCAGATACAAATGATTATTTTATTAGGATACAAAACAAGAAAAATATATTTCGATTTGGCTACAGCGATAACGACAGATGTTTTTGGTGTTCTGGATCGATTCACACACTAGTTTACTATTTGTGTTAACCACAGCAATTCACTATTCACCAATTGAAACCCTTTGCAGTTGAAACAATAAATGGACGCAACAATTTCGTTTTTTAAGGCTGTTTTTTTTAAATAAAATAAAATAAATATTTAAGTGGGGGGGGGGGGAAGGGGGGGCAAAAAAAAATAACGGGCAAAAAAAAGTTTGTTGTAGGGGAATACAAGAAACTTTTTTTTTGCCCATTTTTGCTCGATGTCTATAATGGCAACAGGTAGACGCTTGAAAATGGTAAGGAACTCTTCGAGCGCGAGTCCGACTCGCACTTAACCGGTTTTTTTCTATTGACTACTCGGTCGCTAGGGAAATAAATACATATGTCGCGAGGATTTTACAAACCTTCATTCACGAATATATCGCCTCTTTGCTTTAATAACGTGATAAGTCCGAAAATTCCACTTTTCAAGATATCACATTATTGAAGCAAAGAGGCGATATAGAACACCCAGATTCAAGATTAACTATGTGTGGTTTCAGTCAGTCAAATTTGCATGGTTTTTTTTTTACATCAGTACTTCTAGAATACCAATAACTAGTAGTTTTATATTTGTTTCTGCAATATCTTCATGTAACAAACAACCTAGTACACCATTATATTGAGTGCTAACCAATCTGCATATACAGATGAAACACGAAATGCGTTTAGCATTTAAAACAATAATCATAAAGAACTGCGTTTCCTCAACATATTTTGCATAATAACACCAATGTCATGTGATCTTTGCTGTGATTTATATAATGTTGTCAGTTACACTAGAAGGTTTCAACATAAAGTAAATAATGTACCTTAGCGCAAGGATATTATTTGTCCTATTTTCTTACATATTAATGTTTACTGGGCAGTAACGAATGCTTTGTTTATAAATAGTATGTAAAGAAATCGTGGCAATGAAAATTGATTAAGGTAAATACGACTGTACGGTCGCTGCAGTGGGTAATCTTTGTCTATTATAATTTCGCAATCCTGCGCTTCTTATTTCGCAATCTGGCACTTCTAATTTCGAAATCTAGCATTTCTCATTTCGCAATCTAGCACTTCTAATTTCGCAATCTGTCGCGGCAGCTGAACTAAGTAAAATATCGTATACCTTATAGACAACCCTTCGATGCTTTATTAATATACCTTTGCGATTGTGACACATTTAATATTCCGCATAGAAATTCTAAAAAAATAATGCTGGTAATTAGAATTTTGTTGCCCGCATAATTTGGCTTAACAATACAATAGTATAATTGTTATTATATTATTAAAATATTACGAAATATGATATTGTGTTGTTGTATCATGGTCGTTATTTAAAATAACAATGCAACATTTACAAACTACTTAAGTATGAATGTATGAATCTGGAATTTAAATTTATTAGTCAAGGTTACATGTTATTTGTTAACAGAATTAAAATAGTTTTAAAAATAGTTGTAGACATTAAAATTTATAATTAGTAGGTTTATTTGATATTACTGTAACTTTGTCATACGGCTTAATACTATAATGTAACAAGCAGAATGTAAATATTTCTATGGGTTGAAAATATGCTTTTTTCATTTCTATTTTACATAATAATTTATTTTTTTGATTTATTTTAACAATAACATAAAATTATATAATCATTTATTTAGGACCTCATTGAACCGTCCTTTTATAAAAATAAGAACTTGCTGTTTCGTCCCATGAGATATGTCATAGATTATGAATATTTTCTACATTCTTCTCATAGGACGAAATAATAAACATATTTTAACTAATACGCTTTTTCGTCTCACGGGAGAAATATAAAGTTTCATACGTTTTCTTTTTTCAGTGAGTGTTTCGTCCAATCTTATGCTTACGGGACGGGGCAAAACATGAGTAAATGAGTTCATATTTCTACTGAATTCATTGATAGCCTAGATCGATGTGATGCAATGTCTTCTTTATACTAATTAAATCACACGCAACTTAGGTACAATATTAACTAATACGCTCAACTTCGTGTACCTAATAAGCCGGCATTTTCTAGTGAAATAATCTAACGCGTTATCGTCTACTACGCTTCTACCATTTTTCTAATATTAAGTCACAATGCAAAATGAATGTAATGATTTCATAGAACTGGGAAAACTTTCTGCTACAAACTTTTCTACGGATTACAAGGTACTGTGTTCAATTTCCGATGAATTTCCTTACACTGTAATTGCAATTTGTACGTGTATTAAAGAAATAAATTAAGAATAAATGTTTCCGCTGTGTCGTTTTCCTCTTATATTTTATCATCCCATGTCTTCCCTAAGTGTCGTTATAAGCGAATAAAGGTCATACAGCTGATAGATGGATAGCAGCATCTATCAGCTCAAAGTTAATTACCATTTAACTGCGACTACAAACTGTTTTTTTTTGCTGTCCGGGTGGCAGTGCATTTACGCATTCCCACCGCCGCCGCTGCAGCATATTCGCGCGCTGGCGATGGGATATTTGGGACTCGCCCTCTCCATAGCGTGGTATGCTAAACTCATACCACGAGGAGAGGACCCTACACCACTGAAACCCCCCGGACACTCCTTCGATCCGCCGTTGGCGGAGCCGGGTCCGCACGAGCAATCCGGCCCCCCGACGGCACCCGCGGCCAATATGGTACCGCGGGATCTCCTGCGCCACACTTACAGTGGTCCATTTGCACAATTATAGGGACGCCCGGAGTGTAGAGGCGTCCCTACTCCTCATGGGTGCGACTACCAACCTACCTGCCAAAAATGGTGTTAATGGCAATAACCTTCAACGCTCATGCACTAAGGTCGGCAAAAAGGTGGCTCATGTTCAGTAGTAGACTTATCGGGCAGTTGAAATGAAATGAAGAATGTTTCCCTTTAACAGCAGATAGTATGTGTATTGAATATATGTTAATAAAGACGTGATGACACAAAGCAATTAACTAACATTTCTATAGCTTCACAAATTACATTGCAGTCGCATGGATAACAGCTGAAATTTCAATTTATTGCTTTGTCGCAACGCGCTACGGCATGATTTAGGGCAATACAATCAAAAAGAAGAACATGTTGTTATTAAATTTAAATGATAAAATTTACTAAGGATCTCATGATATAACACTACAATTTATGTGATTTTCAAATAGGGTTTTTATTCTGAGCGCACGTTTTTGAATTTGTTTGTCCAATCTCATGCGATAGTGACACTTAAATAATTATATTTTTAGCTATTGTAAATAAACAAACAAACGCTTCGTACAATACATATTGGTTAGACCGCCAAAGCGTATGCAATCTCTTGTATGTCTATTTTATAATAAATTAAATGAACATCAGGAAAGACGTGTAAGTGGACATGGATAATCAGGCTACGTGATCATGTCATATATGCCAGTTAATAAAATCACTAATTTACTTTATCATTTATACAACGTGTTAATTAAATAACGCAAAACCTCTTAGGTGCTGATTGTGCTCATGAATATAAACAACTTTTAATTTGGGACCAAATTTGTAACTCGAAAAAAAAAATCAACTTTTTCATACATTTTGGTCGAGTAGGTATTGACAATTAGTATGGAACAACAGAAAAAGTTTCACAATCACCACCCAAGAGGTTTTGCGTTATTTAATTAAGACATTGTATATGTCAGATAAAACCACTAACTTACTTTGGATTTCGTACAACATAAAATATAATCTATTCGCTTGTTAATGTATTATGCTGACACTCGACAGCAACATAATGCGCTCTCGCATGGCGCATTTCCATGAGCATCACGCCTCCCTGATGCGAACTGCGAACAATTTCTTGTTATTTTCAAGAAACAAAATACTATTAACCTAACTGCATTGAAATAAGGTTCAAAGTTACTACAACGTAACGTACAGTTGCACAAATTAATTTCAGAATAGTTGTACAGAGCTCGGAGTTGTGTCAGAGCGGTTAAACGTCAACTGACAATTGTTACTGTTTCTAGCTACTCTTGCAGTATTACGAGGTTTAGATACACTAGCCCTATTGTAGCACCTAATTACCACTTTTTCAATTCACTGACAAAAATATATGCTCAAAGCTTTAAATGACACACCTGTTTGGTGTAAAGGTATCAAGTCTTGCAGGTCGTGGGTTTGATCCCCACGCCGGACAAAAACGTATTTTGTGTAAAATTGCGTAATAATAATTTAGCTGTCATTTTTCTAAATCAGAGGAATAAAAATATCACAGGAAAAAAAAAATTCTAAACGTCGAAATATTGTCAAATTTAAACATTTTTCCTCGGAATGTAGTCCCACAACCAACCAGACCTGGATAAGGGTCTGGTTGGTTGTGGGTCAAAAACTGTCAAATTTGAAAATGTTTGTATGTTTATTTAACTTAATCCCTCTGATAATTTTGTCTCAGGATTAAAAAAATTGCCGTTAAATTATCATAACTATTATGTGACAATAATTAACACAGAAAAATTTGATCAGAGATTTAAAGAACCAGGTACTAGTACTTTACAAGTTGAAATACAAAACAGCATTGATGACTATAATGACATACAAATTTATATTTATCTTGTGATGTGATTGTGATTTATGTAGATTACCATCGTTACAATGTACAATTAAAGATAATGTCTAATTAATTTAAAAGTTGGCATTCTAATACTAATTCGTTTGAAAGTGCCAAGTGTTATTGTTGAATAGTATAACGAAGAAGATCCAAAATTATTTTTTCTAGTAATGAGACTAATTAGTGTTAATAAGCGACTGTTATATTTTGTGTTATACACCGTAATGTTTAACAATTTGCCATTCGTCATCATCATCAGCCCGAATAACGTCCACTGCTGTACATGGGCCTCTACTAGAGGCCCTCCCTCTGGAAGAGGCCCATGTTCAGCAGTGGACGTTATTTGGCATAGTTAATAAGCTTGGCAGGCGGATTGGTGACCGCAGTATTATGTTTTACCAAACAAGGAAACGCTGCTGCCCGTTTCTTGATATACGATTATTATAGATGACATTATAACAATGGAGACATGGCTTAATCGGAGGTTAGTCCCTCAACAAACCAGACCAAAAAGAAATCTTAGAATTTACACAAAGATTTCCTGTCCGGCGTGGGGATTGAACCCACTACCTCCAAGATAAAAAGCGAGCCAAATACCGCTACGCTACGGAGGTTGTCTATAATGAGATTAATTAGTATTAATAAGCGACTGTTATATTTTGTGTTATATACAACGTGATTTTTTTGACGATTTGCCATTAGTACTTACCTATTACTATAGAATCGAAACATTGACATTTAATAATAGACATATGTTTGTTACAAAAATAGTTTCCGTCAATGAGGAATATATTGTACTACTTAAAATTAATGATTTCACTTTTAAGTAAATAATTAACTAAATGATCTATTATATTCCTGACGCAATTACGTGCAGGTATATATCAAGTATGTTTTTGTTCTCTTATATAATTAGCATATGGAGTGGGGATGCCTTGTTGGCGCTACAAAACTGTTCTGTTACTGGCAGCGTTCCCGAAATGCTGGCATCATTGCTCTGTCAATTGGCAATGCTTACTTGCTGCTTAGTATATAATAGCACCCGGAGAACGTATCGCAATAAAAAGAGGCGCGAGCGAGGTTCTTCTAAAAATGTTGACTGCTTTTTTCTAAAAATTATAAAATCATTATTTATTGTCCTCTAGCCCCTCCCTTTATTTTATATCATAAAATATAGGAACCTATGCATAAAATATAGTTCATCATGAAAAATGTATACTATTCAGAAAATCTTATTCTGAATAAGATAGTTTTTTTTATGATGATGGTTGAAATTGATTTAGAAGTTTTTGAGATCATTCGATACAGAACAAAGTTCGTCACACACATTACTAAACCTTTTTATAATATTATTTACTGATTTATAGTTCAACTAAAAATTAAGTTAAAAATACATTTCTTCCATAAATACCGTCTATCACGAATAAATTACTTTAATCTTTCTTTATTACATTAACAACTTCTTTGGCGTTAAGAAGGTTAAACATACATTGAATTTTCCGGTCTCTTGACTGTATATATGAGGTGCTTCTAAAATATATGCCATCCATTTACTAGCAATTGTACTGATTACGTTACTAAAAAAAATGTTTTACATAAAATGTGTAGCCTTCAAATAAAATAAAATAAAAATACATAATACGAAAAGGACATGAGGTATTTTCTCCACGAGACACCTAAAGGAAGTAATGGGGACCATTTTATTAAAAAATAATTATGCATTTTAATATAATTACATTTTTTTACATGAAATAATAAAATTAACTACCTATTTAAAAATAAAAAAATCTTCATTTAATTACTCATAAGCCATTCCATTCACAGTAATTCTAGTGAAACTAGATCCACTGTTAAAGGGATGGCATATACTTTGGAGCACCTTATAATATAAAATGTTATCGAATTAACATCTTTTACAGCCCAATAATGATACCATGTCGTTGAACCTATAGTGTAAAGATAAAATACCGCAATATACGGTACTGTTGCAGCTATCAGATAGTAGCTGCGTTCTCCTTCTTTTTGTTTCGCTTTTATTTTTTCCTGGGAAGAGAATTTACCCTCTAAAACCTCCGGGTGTTCCACCGAACTCCTGTAATGGGGGCACGGGAAACTGCTAATGCATGAACCCTTTGCATGATTTAAATAATCATTTTTATAATCATTAGCCCGTTTAATGTCCACTGTTGAAAATGTGACAAATTTCGTCTACAAAACGAAGATGAAATTTTTTTTTAGACGAACTTTTAGTAGTTTTCGCATATCAGAACAGTCATTGAAGTATACCTACAGACAAAGTTTTTCATTTATTATATCGGAAAAATTACAGAGCGTAACTGTGGTCGCTGTACGCTATAATGGTATAAAATGCAGAGCGCGTTTTACTTATATGGCTAACCATAAAACAGAGCAATATAAAATTCCAAGCTTTATGTTCACGTATTTAATTTTCATTTCAATTATTATAGAAAATTATTGCGTACAGTATTACTTCAATCACGAACCCTGGATACCAATTTAAAATATAGTTACAACATAATAAAGCAAGTACTATTTTAAAACATTATGGAGTAAAATAACAATGTTTATATTGATTGCTATTTTAGATTACGCCATGCCACATGCAATGTCGAATTGTTGGTTTTATCCATCTGTCATTTATTTCAAAAAATATCCTTTGGTAATTATTTAAATAGTCTCCTATTAATTATGCAACATTTTGTAGTGTCAATTTGTTAATTAAATTTAAAAATAGTCTATATTTTTGATAACGAGTGTCCAAACATGTTATATTTAAAGTTGTACAGAGTTTTACAAATATTACTATACAAAATAATTGTGGCATTACTAATAATTGAAGACATTATTGGATAAAGTTAAATCCTAACCTCAAACTTAAAATTTTAAATCAAGTAAACGCTTAACTTTTCCGTAAAGTATTAACAGTAAATTATATACATTTACAGTTCGAGAAGTTGTTACATATAAACCTAAATGGCGGGATATGCCCGGTGAAGTAGCAAAAGCCTGGGGGCTAACTACATATGTCCGTCCGAGAAAATAAAAAATAAAACCTAAATGGTGGACTGTAACCAACACAGTTACAGACGTCACCACGGATACGCCATTTTGGTATGGCATACCTTACCTCATCAGCCTGTTTAAATTCACTGCTAAACATGGGCCTCCTCTTAACAGATCTTGGGTAGTTGAGGGATATTGCCATAATCACCAAGCTTGGGGCAATAAGATGGTGAGTATCCTTGAGCTGATGGATGTTGCTGCTAAACCATCAGCTGTACATCCCTTAGTCGCCTCTTACAAACAGGCGACTAAGGGATTTTATTTTACAGCTTAGAATAGACTACGCCATGTTTTCAAATGGGAAAACATGGCGTGGTCTATTCTAAGCTGGAAACGATACCTTTAAATCATGTACGGTCAACCTAAAAATAAAACAATAACTAATTAGGTCGTTAACCTCGCATAAGTCGGTTAAAATTTAAAATTATATGCACAACAATTTGCTGGCTTAGATCTAAAATTTACGACATCTGGCATATTTCAGTTTAGAAGCGTAATTTACCATCGATAGCCGTAAAGTAAACCATGTCTAAAATTTCGGCACTTTGAAAGATTTACGGCTAATACCAAGTTCTAAAAAAAGGAATGCTACAAATATTTGGCGTATTATATATTGTGTTAGATATTATTTATTGTTGCCTTTGTTATTTAGCTGAGTTTGTAATACATAGAAAAAATTGGAACGGTACCCGCATAGCCACGCCACAGTATTATCGAGAACAAAGTCTTATACCCAGTTTCACAACGGAAGATCAACGTTGAAATTAAGTATTCAGCTGTCAAAAATTAAGTGTGCAAATAGGTTACCGAAAGTAATGATTGGTGAATTTGATTTGATTATCGTGTTAGTTATTTTGACTAACAACCACCGTGGCGTACCGGTTTAAGTCTAATTTTGAGCCTCTGATGTCGTAATTTGATTCCCACATCGGACAAGAAATCTTTGTGTAAGATTTAAGATCTACTTTCCGGGTCTGGTTGATTGAGGGACCAGTCGGTACCAACGAAGCACTGAGGGTAGTCTCAGTGCCTCGTTGGTCCCGACTGTCACAACATCATCTATGACAATCGTTTACAAGGTAACGTAGAGCGGGGTTCAATGTTAACCTGGGTATATGGTGTTCATAATATTACCTGCCGGCTAAGCGTGGTGACTATGGCCAAAGCCTCCCTTGAAAAGAGTCTCAAGTTCAGCAGTAGACGTTGTACGGGCTGATAATGGTAATTTTGAATGCATTGGATTTTTTTATGTTTTGTAATTTAATTTGGCAGCAAAGTTAAGTAAAGCTAAGTTATTAGAACGTCAGAGAACTAGGTTTACGACGCAATGGGGCCGATTAGCTTTCCGAAGCGTATAAAACCACATACCTAGCTCGTCTTTACATCAATTTTAAGTTATCTCTATAAAATATATATGATACTTATTTATTTTAGTCCCTAACCCTTGAGTTACCAAGTAAATTGGTATCAGCTTTCAGCTTAATTTGCGGGCATGAATGATAGCCGTCGGTCTCTAAGCCGACTAGCTATCAATAAAGTGGGAATGCTTCGTACAAAATATAGCTTTTCGCCGCGGTTTCACCTTCCACTCTCGTTACTATGGGAACCTTATAAAAATGTAGCACTTCTAGAACTATGTAGACACAGGATGTAGTTTTTGATATTTAAAAAAACCCTTCAATATGTCAGCCTATAACGTCTCCTGCCTAAGACAAGCGTCCCTCATCGATTATTTCCAGCAGGGGCGATTGATCGTGGCCTGCATCCACTGGCTTCCTGCGACCTTTTTCAGGTCGTTCTTCCGTTGTGCAAGTAGTCGTTCTATGCTGAACTTGCCAGTTCTTCTTGGTATTCACTAGAGAACCTTTGTGCCCTATGCTGACAGTTCTTCGAGCTATGTGTCCTGCAAAAAAAAACATTATTTTACAAAAATTTCTTATCAAACTTAATCGTTACATGATATTCACTCCTGTTTAAGAAAAACCGGCCAAGTGTGAGTCGGACTCACGCACGAAGCGATCCGTATCATTTTCAAGTGCCTACCTGTTGCCGTTATTGATATCGAGCAAAAATGGTAAAAAAAAATGTTTTATGTTATATTAATCCCCTTAAATATTTATAGCAGCGACAGAAATACCAGCGACAGCCCTGAGCCGAAGTCCAAGCCCGACAGGGGGCTCGCCCTCTTGCGCAGGTTGCTTAGTTTGTAGTTTTTAAACCATTTATTAAGGATGGCTCTGCTCGCCTCTATGCCCGGTGAAGTAGCAAAAGACTCGAGGCTATATAAGTAAGTCCATAAAAAAAAACATCTTATGTTTTGGAAGGAATCACCTATTATTCCAGTTGTCTTTTAAATGTCATTTCTTGAAAAGTAATTTGAAAACGTAATACTTTACTTATTTAAATAGAAGCATTGAAACTAAAGGCTACCTCTATAAGGCCGGTTGATTTGAAATAACATGAATCTCCACTTTGTTGATACAAACCCAGATCTTAATAGAGCTTTCATGTTCCGTTAGTGTTCTATTTAACTATGAGAAATGTTATTTCAACACCCCGGTAGTAATGTTCTCGATGTGCTGTATTTTAGGGTCTTAATTGTATAGTTACGTAAACTAAAAGTAACGTGATTGACATAATTGTTAAAAGTTGGCCATAAGACTAGCTATTGGGCTCCAGCCTTAATAAATGGTTTTAAAATAAAAATAAGCGACCTGCGCAATAGTTATACAAATTTCATATATATATATACTAGCTTTCCGCGCGCGGTTTCACCCGCGTAACTCCCGTTCCCATAAAAACTTTATAATAAAATATAGCCTCGACAAATGGGCTATCTAACATTGAAAGAATTTTTCAAATCGGACCAGTAGTTGCTGAGATTAGCGCGTTCAAGCAAACAAACTCTTCAGCTTTATATATTACGGCAAATAACTCTTTATTAGGTACCAATTCCTTGCGTATTTATACTCGTGATAATTTCTCAACGAAATGTCCGATTGGAATAAAACAAAAAGTATTTTACTTCTACATAAATACCTTTAATAACATTATGCTTAATTTGGATAAGGATTAATATAACGATATACATTTAACGTAGTTTCTTTCTTCAGACGATTTAATATTTTTTTATGAACATAAAAGCGGTTATTGTGACTAAACTATTATAGTTAGATATATGCTCTCGCGGACTTTTTTGTAGATCTTAATAAGACCTACAAACCCGTAGTACATCATTTTTTTCTATTGTCAATAGTTTTTGCAGCGCACGCATAAATAGTTTTCGCTTTTACACCTTGGGTTACAAAAACGCAATATTCTTACGGATCCCCAACTTTTTTGAAAATAAAATATAGCCTATAACCTTCCTCGATAAATGGACTATCCAACACTGAAAGAATTTTTGAAATCGGACCAGTAGTCCCTGAGATTAGCGCGTTCAAACAAACAAACAAACAAACTCTGCAGCTTTATAATATTAGTATAGATATGTAGGGCTCATTCCCTCGGCTAAGGCCGGTTTGAAAGAAAAGAAAGAAAAGATTTTAATGTAATAAATTAATGTACAAAACAATAAGACGCTTTGCACGTTCTGCCGTAAAAGTCGCCACCTTATAGTCTAGGCGATATCTAGCGCTGGTTTTCAGTTGGTTGCTGATGGGTATTGGTTATTTTGACTGCGAGATTATTTCTTATATAAGGAAAAGTTTGTATTTATGTATGTTTGCTTTGAAAAACTCAAAAACTTCTGAACGGATTTCGATAATTCTTTCACCACTAGAATGCTAGATGATTTTTGAGTAACATAGACTATAAAAGTCCACTCGTGCGAAGTCAGGGCGGACCGCTAGTTTATAATAAAATTATTTGCGCCTCGCGGTTTTACCCGCATTACTCTTTTCCAGTGGGTCGGAACATGATGTTTTCTAGCCTATATTTTACTTTCAGCCAAATCCATTCAGTAGTTTTTCCTTGAAACATACATTAATTTTTATAAAGTTTGAGATTGATTGTCTTTTATTTTTCTAGCTTTGTATTTTATCCGAATAAGCAAAACAATGTCCCAGTCAATATTAGGGCCGCAGGGAATTACAAGTTCAATATTAACTAGACAAACAACATCCTCCATATATTTATTAGTTGGTGGAACAACTGACATAATGAACACCTTATGAAGATACAAAATGGCCATGACAGAGCAAATATACACTTGTGTATACACATAGACTCTGTGGATACATAATCTAAGAAAATAATATTTTTGATCGTTACAAAAATAAAGAAAATGTTTTGTAGACTTGGAATATTGAGAAATATCATGAGTCTTCTGTATACGAGG